>OZ024904.1:66337376-66967299 GCA_964017125.1 Flabesymbios commensalis
TCACACACTCATGCAATACTACTGAGGTAGTAGTCCTTAGTTACAATATAAAAAATGTGTGTTGTAAAAGTCAAACCAAACGAAATATCTGTAGTAACAGTACTAAAATAATATTAAGATGAATTCAGGGCTTATTCTTTCATAGCACATATATGCAGAACCTCACTTATTTCTAAGTGATATCAATTTGAGCAGTATTTCATCTATTCTCCATTTCACAAACGCTCATTGAATTTATTTGTGAAGACCGTCTTTATGTGAGCATGTGACATAAAGACTTGATGTACACGTACTCATTACTGATAATTATCCCCCATGCCGGTGTTTTTTATGCTGAACACTACGCTATGATGTATATGGATAATTAAGTTACAAAACTTATACTTTTGCTTTTCGACACGTTTATGTCATTAAATAAACAAAACAGTTATGTAGCTTTAAGCAAAGACGTATTTCAAGTTTGTCAATATACCCATTCAAATGGCAAACAAAATATTATATTGATCGTTGTCATCTTATAAATGTGAAACATTTCCCACTAATTGTGGAGTGGCAAACATTGCACCTTATACAAATTATACGCAAGGGTAATTAGCATATCACGTATACGTCAACTGAACTCATTTAAAATAAGAGTAGGGCATAGTCCCGGCTACGGACTTCCTTCTGTTGCGATATTCATGATATTGCTATGATTTTTGCGGAAAGCGACGTAAAGCAATATTTACTCACTCATGTCAACTGACCAGGCTTGCCTACCTATTTTGGGAGAATACTGGTCTCTATTTTCATTCAATCATAAAATACACATTATTTATTATGTATTTCTTGTATTACAAAAGTCAAACCAAACGAAATATCTGTAGTAACAGTACTAAAATAATATTAAGATGAATTCAGGGCTTATTCTTTCATAGCACATATATGCAGAACCTCACTTATTTCTAAGTGATATCAATTTGAGCAGTATTTCATCTATTCTCCATTTCACAAACGCTCATTGAATTTATTTGTGAAGACCGTCTTTATGTGAGCATGTGACATAAAGACTTGATGTACACGTACTCATTACTGATAATTATCCCCCATGCCGGTGTTTTTTTATGCTGAACACTACGCTATGATGTATAGGGATAATCTAGTTACAAAACTTATACTTTTGCTTTTCGACACGTTTATGACAATAATGTCACCGTTATCAGTTATATTTATCAGACGCTGTCTCGCTGTTGAGCCGTTATTTTCGATGATGTCGGAACAGTGAGCCAGTGCTGGCTCAACTACCCGCATTGCAACTGAAAAGCGCAGAAAATGAGACAAAGTAATGACCGAGGACAGTGACGCGGAGCAGAACGCCGCACCATGGAACAGATTCCTCGTAGAAACGCAAAAGATATGCGTCACTAAGTTGTCATAGATGCGGTTATAGTTTACTAGCACCGCGCACAATGGCGAATACTACGGCTACACGTCACTACGGCTCCCAGCAACCACAGTACATTGGCCCTGTGTTGATTCAATGTTGGGCCAGCGTCGTAGACGCTGCGCCAACATTGGTTCAACACAGTGCCAACGTGTTGTGTCTGCTGGGAGGCATCTAACATTGGTCGAACAACGCTTCAATGTTGTCCGCCACTTTACCCCAACCTCGCTGCTGTGGCAACTTCTTGTGTTCTTTATATTCCATTATGTGTATGTTGAAACCATGATGCAATTTTGATCAGAAAATTATTTTGGTCAATTCAGATTCTTTCACAGATGTTGATCAGAAACATATGCCTATATCGTTTTCTGTCTGCTGCAAATAACGGCCTGCGATTGAAGTTTTTCTTACGAACGCGATATCTAGAGAACCGTTAATCCATACTGCTAGTGACTTTTTTAGTGGGCACCTCTACTTTTTTTGAGTTTTTTCGAAAGCATTATCCCAAGAACCGCTAATTCGAGTCACTGGTGAATTGTAGGCCTATGTAGGCACTTTAAATATTAGCTGCATGCCTGAAAGGTTTTGCTTTTTCTCAAGCCCTTGTAAACGTGTTATCTCGAGAACTGCTATTTAGTCCGATTCACTTATGATTTTGTATGTAGGCATGTACATGTAGGCTACCTGCGTGGCCTAACATGGTCGCGTTTTATTGATTTTCATAGAAAAAATACATCCATTTATCATTATGATATATTTCAATCGAAACAGTGAGTGGAGGGGATGCATTTGTTTCCGATATTAAAGCTGCATAACTGTTTTGTTTATTTTAATCATAAGATTAATCCATGGAGAATGGTGTTTTATTGATTTATTTTACTGCTCCGGTTACTGAGTTATTAAGGATTTAAGTTTGTTGTTTTTCAATATTGTTGCCCCACCAAAACAAACCTGATCACAGCGGAGTGAGACATACTGGCTGTATAATCAGGACATAACGGTCAACATTGAAAAAAGAGGGGAAGAATTTTAAAATTATTCTTATTTTTAAGTGATCCTAGATACATTTCACAGTACAAAGTGTATTATCTCATGTCAGTTAGACATATCTAGAAGTTATTACTTTGTGTGATATGAGTCATATCTGCATATAATGTCATGTTTAATTTTGGTACTGGTATAGAGAATGTCACTCACTTGAAAAATAGGAACCTGTTTCAGTATGGTGCTTTTAAGTGTGGGCCAGCCTCTGAGCCTTTGGCCCGACATTAAACGCTCTCCCCCGACTGTTGGAAATTGCAGACCGAGTTATACCAAATTAAGTGATGTAAATCATCTTTTTTTCGCGCAGTCTTTTATTTGATACCTCACTGGCATTTCAAAATATAGTGACAATGCTATTCGAAAATATCAGACTATTTTATTTCATCGTCAGTCATCAAATACAGTTATATAAATAGTGAAATGCGGTAAAATAAAATGATTGTAAAAAAACAGCCTTTACGGTACCGGTAGCTGAGTTCTCGTGCTTGCCGATTTATTATGGGGGCTGACCTAGTCTTAGGACACCAGCCGGTGGTTTGTGTGGGCTTGGCATCGCAGCCAACACGAGGCATTGATCCGATGTCAAACTAATTCGGGGCCATCGTCTACGGCTCTGGCCCAACGTTAGGCCAATGCGGCTCAACGTCTCGTTTTTGTTATTAAAGGGTTTGATGTTGGTCTAATGTAACATTATATTGGCCCACAATTAACCACTATTAGTATTACATACATATTTTACACAGACGGACCGATTTACCACACCATATAACTTGATGGTGTATCGCGTCGTGATCTAATCCAGCTACATTTACATCGATTTTGTCTATTTATAAAGCCTTTAAAAATATATGAATGATTGTGTTGAACATTTCAGGTTATTTCGGTCGAAATAAACAAAACAGTTATGTAGCTTTAAGCAAAGACGTATTTCAAGTTTGTCAATATACCCATTCAAATGGCAAACAAAATATTATATTGATCGTTGTCATCTTATAAATGTGAAACATTTCCCACTAATTGTGGAGTGGCAAACATTGCACCTTATACAAATTATACGCAAGGGTAATTAGCATATCACGTATACGTCAACTGAACTCATTTGAAATAAGAGTAGGGCATAGTCCCGGCTACGAACTCCCCTTCTGTTGCGATATTCATGATATTGCTATGATTTTGCAGAAAGCGACGTAAAGCAATATTTACTCACACTCACGTCAACTGACCAGGCTTGCCTACCTATTTTGGGAGAATACTGGTCTCTATTTTCATTCAATCATAAAATACACATTATTTATTATGTATTTCTTGCATTACATACAAACATGCAAAGTATAAGTTCAGTAGACTCTTATCAGATGAACACAAAATACTGTTGACTTCTTTTGCATTGCCAGTTTATGTGTATGACAACTAACATATTATTGATTACCGGTAAAACCAATAATTATATCATTATATGCCATCGGGCAATTGTCAGGGGGGGGGGGGATAAGTTCAGTTTCCGGGCGATATCTAGGTAACCGTTTGTTGGAGGACTTCATATTGCACAAACACATCGCTTAGGGGATTTAAATGTGCCTTGTGGGGGTTAAGATCTTTGACCTAATTTCGACCTTCCGACTTTGTAGCTACTTTTAAAGGATAGAGTCAGCGCTCTTGTTTAGAGAGGGAGGCGTGGCGCATTGGTAGAGCACCTGATCCTGCCTCGCCAGTCATGCGTGCGTTTTAAAGGAAATATTCTTGTTGCTCCCCTCTCACATCGTGTCAGCAGTCACGACTGGTGACTCAAACACTGCCGCTTTTTAGAGAGCCGGACGTGGCGCATTGGTAGAGCGCCTGACCACTTCGCCAGTCATGCATGCGTCCCGGGTTCGAGCGCCCCTGATCCTGCGTGTGCTTTTCAAAGAAATATCATTGTTGCTCCCCGCTCAATGTGGCGGTCACGTTATTAATGGCGGCCTCGTCGATTACATTTAAGTATAATTTGCGGGGTAGCTGAAAATTCTTGCAATGCGGATTATCCTGGCTTTAAGTCTTTTTGTGAAATAAATTATATATCAGAGTAATATAATCCACAGTTGTTGTTAAAACTTGTGCACCTGTTATTCCTTACCGTTCCCTTTCTGTGCAGGTGGTCATTAGGCACTTCCAGCAGCTTAGCTCTAAGCTGTGGTTGTTATATCTGTCACTTGTTATAGTGGTAGATACAACTCTTTAATACTTTAATATTAATAAAGATACAAGTCAATAATACTTGGTGACGAATATCCGAATAGATGCTCAGGTAATCAGGCGATACAGTTTCCTAATTTAGTCTTTGGAATAGAACCAAAATACAAAAGAATACACACTAGCGATATTCATTATGTGAAGTCTGACACTCTAAAGAGCAATTGATAATTATGACTCCACATGTTAGTTCATTTTACACGTAGGCCAATAATCACATGTGCGTATAAATACACATTTTTGAGCCAAGCTATTTTATCGGGCTTTAATTCATTGTAGTCCCATGTAATTCTCGTCACCAATCACAGAGAAAAATGTTCTAAAATAATCGTTCTCATTGTTGATGTCTTTTTACTCATCTTTTTTATCGGCCACAATGTTGTTTGTGGATTCGGTCAATCTCATTGCCGTTTTACATCAACACTTACTAATTGCTATACGTTTTGGCTGCAGACCAACAGCGATGGCATTGGCTACGCGGCCGACATGGAAATCTGCTCCAGAGGTGTCCGCGTTTTGGGCCAACGTCTTCGACGAAGGCCTACCACCAAGCCATCGTTTGAGAGCACTCGCACTTGGTTGCTGATGTATGTGGTGATGTTGGTGCCGATGGGCAGCCTGTGGTCTCGGTGACAGGCACCGGGGAACATGGACATCTAGCCGGGGGGACGGGGGGGGGGGGGTGCTGAGGCGAGCTGTGCCGGCACACGCTGTCACCTGGCTCCTGCCCACCATTGTGCCATACCATTACGCAACGCTCACTCATCACTCGTTGTCTTATGATCATCACAAGACTTCCACGGCAGACACGAGGCATCCCAGCAAACACGAGACGTTTACCCAAAGTTGGTTCAATGTCGGTAATGATGAAACCCGAAAGCAAGCCAATTGCCGAAAGCAAGCGAATGCAAGATCCCCGCACCGAAAGCAAGCTTACTAAACCTTACTTTTATATTGATTTATCATGCGCATATATCGTTAGTTAATGTATATTCAAATATATATTTAGATCGTTATTTACCGAAAAAAAAGTATAATAACTATTACCGGCGACGAAAGCAAGATCCCCGCACCGAAATCAAGCCTATAGTATACAGGCAGAATTCAGGTGATAATCATAGGCTAATATTTCTTATTTTTCTATTGATTTATTGTGTGTACATATCGTTGAAAAATGATATAGATTAAAGCTTATTCGGTCCGGTAATTCGCGAAAAATATAAAGTATAATAACTATTACCGGCCACGAAAGCAGGATCCTACTACGTACAGTAAGCAAACCAGTGGCATGTGTAAACAACACCTGGGGCTGGGTGACGAAAGCAAGATCACCACCGAAAGCCAACCTATACAGGCAGAATTCAGTAGTTAATCATAATATCTCTGAGGATTTACAACAACTGAAATTATGTGGTAAATATTTAATCGATTACTTGGCAAAATGTGGTGTTGTTTTTAATACTATTATCGACGAAAGCAAGATCGATCCCACATCGACAGCATTTTTATCAATCGGTAGAACTCGGAAAGTTACATTATAAAATTATCAGCATAGCATTGATTATGATAATGACATGTTTCTTAAATATTTCAGAAAACGAAAGCAAGATCCTTCCCCTGAAAACAGTTGTAGCCTATATAACAATGGGCGACGAACGAAAGCAAGATCCTACTACAGTAAGCAAGCGAGTGGCATGTTACAACACCTGGGGCTGGGTGACGAAAGCAAGAACACCCCCTCCCCCCTCCATCTTATTCTCTGAAGTTGAAGCTTTTAAAATAATTAATTTTTTTATATATTGGAACTACCACATAGGATATTATGACACGTGTTGTGATTTACCGTGACAAAAGCTAAATCCAAGTTGAAGTTGCTCATAAAAAATCATTGTTATTTTTTAAACTATAGGAATACAAAATCCCCCCACTACAAACAAACAACATGAAAATACGGCATTTATAATATCTATAATAGCCTACCATTAGGGCTACTAAGAAACTCGGTTTATATTTTATTATAGGCCATATATACTATCGTCATCTGAGACCGTCAAATACTACCCAGCGCCTTTTAAAAATACGGCTAGGCTACAAACGGTATTTATTATTTTACAATCTGTAGATTATCATTTGCGTTTGTGACAAGCAATATCTATTTTTTGGCAACTCACGCATGATATGCGCCACGCATTTACGCGTGACAAACACGTCAAGCAGTAGCTGCCATCACTTTGTGACCAGCTGAGCGATTACAGTGTTCAGTGTGATACCATTTGAGAGAGGGGTGTGTCACTTTGATGACGTATTAACACTTGAAGTGTTATGACTCATCGCACCTTTCTCAACCCAGGAGGTTTAATCGCGACCGACACTAACACGAATAATCTCTTATACATATAGTATACTAACACACAAAGAACAATAAACAAGTATAAAAAACAAGACAAACATTACAAATATTGTTACTCTTACAGTGCGGGGATCGACTTTAGTAGTCATAATGACGACTAAAGTCGATCCCCGCACTGTAAGGGTTATTGTATATTGTTTAATTATTATTATATAAAAAATGCAGCTTCAGTGTATGAAACGGATGTAAATGAAAAATGACAAATCAGTCCATTGACTGCAAGCACTTATTATTGGGTGGTCATTCAACATAGCAGGACTTCGTACAACTTTATTCCTATTATCATGATTATAGTAGCATTCTCGTTGAGTGACTTTGACTGGACGTTCAATATAGCAGAACGTCGTACCAGAATAAAATAGCTTCATACCCATTTATTTGTGGGTGGTCAAGCATGTAACATAAGCAGAACTTCGTATCCGAGTATTGTATATAGAAAAATGTTGTGAAAAACACCTTTAATTTTGGTACGAGTAGCATACTCATAGCAAAGAGAAAAGTGTTTTTAATGATCAATGCCATTGACTTTGACTGGGCCAAATTATTATAATAATAATAAATAATATTAGTAGTAGTAGGCCTATACATAGGCCTAATTGTAACCGTGATAACCGTTACGCGTGTTAGTCACGGGATATAGGTGGAGCATATCATTACCAGAAGCAGCATGTCAGGAGAAGCCGCAAAAAAATAACAAGGAAGTGTAGGTGATATTATAACCGGGATAACTGTTAGTCGTGTTAGCCGCGAAAAAATAACAAAGAGGTGCCATATAGGTGATATTATTCCCGTGATAACTGTTAGGCGTGGCCGCGAAAAAATAACAAAGAGGTGCCATATAGGTGATATTATACTCGTGATAACTGTTAGGCGTGTTAATCACGGGAATTACGTGGAGCATATCATCAACAGGAGCAGCACGTTAGCCGTGTTAGTTTGGTCAAGGAGAAGCCGCTAAAAACTAACAAAGAAGTGTCATATCACGGTATCCACCTGCTTGACCCTATGGTTGCGAAAAAAACGATATTTCGTTTTATAAAAAAAACGAACAAGTAATATTTAGAAGATTGTAAGATTATAAATAATAGCCTGAAAGATCAATAATAAACGGCAAGGCGCGTTGGGTATTAGGCCGTATAATGACAGTTTCAGCTGACAAGAGTATAGTATTTGTACCTGATTGGTAAATTTCACATCAATTTATGTTTCTTTGGCTTATATAAAAGTGGGGGGTGGGGTGGGGGTGGGTGAGTCGTATACAGTTACTTTGTTAAAAGTAGGCCTATCCTCAACCTGGACCTTTTTCACATGAGCTGCAAATTACAACACATGACATACTATTTGAAATTACAATAAATCATTTGTTTCGTTTGGAAGCTTTTCTTCCGGGGGGTGGGGGGGGGGGATCTTGCTTTCGTCGCCAGGTGTTACACAAGTCACTCGCCTGCTTTTTAGCTCCCGCCGTCACCGTAGGTGAGCGAAGGGAGCTATGGATTCTACCTCCGTTTTTTTTGGCCTCTTCTTTTGCCTATAACTTTGTGAGAAAATAAGCTAGGATGACAATTTTTGGTATGTGGGTTACTTCCAGGTGGCTAATGGACGGGTTAAAATATTTTTAATCTGAATTCAATACGCAAGGTTGCAGAGGAGAAAATGATGATGTGACGGCGTTGGGCCGTTGGGCCGTCCGTAAACAATTCGTTTCCGGAGCATATCTCTGAAAGTACTTGTCCGATTGTCTTCAAATTTTACACACAACACCCTTAGGGGGTCTAGTTGTGCCTTTTGGGGTATTTGAACTTTGACCTACTTCTGGTTCAGAACTATGACCTATTTAGACGTTTTGACGCGCACTTCGTTTCCGGAGCAGATCTCGAAAAGTACTGGGCCGATGACAGTCATATTGCACATACATGTTCTCTAAGGTCCCTAGTTGTGCCTTTTCAGGTTTTTGGACCTTGACCTTGAAGTTGACCCAGCACTTTGACCTAATTTATAACATCGGTAAATCCGACAGAAAGATTTTGCGGAATATCATGAAAACCGCTCAAGATAGCTACACCATTACTATAAAACAAATTGTGAGGTTTCGGGAAAGGATGCATCTTGAAAAATTTCAAGTCGATAAAATTAAAAATGGCCGCCTATCGGCCATTATTCACCTCGACAGGCCTGATATTGCGGAATATCATGAAAACCGCTCAAGATAGCTACACCATTAATATCAAATAAATTGTAAGGTTTCAGGAGAGGATGCATCCTGAAAAAATTGAAGTTGAGAAAATTCAAAATGGCCGCCTATCAGCCATTATTCACCTCGACAGGCCTGATATTGTGGAATATCATGAAAACCGCTCAACATATCTACACCATTACTATAAAACAAATTGTAAGGCTTCAGGAGAGGATGTATTTTGAAAAAAATCATTTTGTCAAAGTTCAAAATGGCCGCCAATCAGCCATTATTCACTTTCACATGGCCGTTATTTGGTAAACCGTGCTAGATGGCTAGACCATTACTATAAAACAAAATGTGTGATTTCAGGAGAGGATGCATCTTGGAAAAATTTGACTCGATAAAATTCAAAATGGCCGCTTATCGGCCATTATTCACTTTCACATGGCCGTTATTTGGTCAACCGTGCTAGATGGCTAGACCATTACTGTAAAACGAAATGTGAGATTTCAGATGAGGATGCATCTTGAAAAAAATTGACTTGATCAAATTTAAAATGGCCGCCTTTTCGGCCATTATTCATTTTCACATGGCTGATATTTGGTAAACCGTGCTAGATGGCTAGACCATTACCTGATTACTATAAAACAAAGTGTGAGTTTTCGGAGGAGGATGCACCCTGAAAATTTTAAACTTACGAATTAAAAATGGCAGACAATCAGCATTATTTACCTCAATTGGCCTGATATCAGGTAAACCGTCCTAGATAGCTAGACCATTACTATAAAACAAAATGTGACGTTTCAAGAGAGGATGCCTTTTAAAAACTTTTGACTCAATCGAATTCAAAATGGCCGCCTATCGGCCACTATTTACTTGCACATTGCTGATATTTGGTAAACCGTGTTAGATAGCTGGACCATTACTATAAAACAAAATGTGAGATTACAAGAGAGGATGCATCTTGAAAAAAATTGACTCGATCAAATTCAAAATGGCCGCCTATCGGCCATTATTCACTTTCACATAGCCGGTTTTTAGTAACCGTACTAGATGGCTAGACCATTACTATAAAACAAAATGTGAGATTTCAGGAGAGGATGCATCTTGAAAAATTTTGACTTGATCAAATTCAAAATGGCCTCCTATCGGCCATTATTCACTTTCACATGGGCGATATTTGGTAAACCGTGCTAGATGGCTAGACCATTACTATAGAATGAAATGTGAGATTTCAGCTGAGGATGCATCTTGGAAAATTTTGACTTGATCAAATTCAAAATGGCCGCCTTTAGGCCATTATTCACTTTCACATGGCCGATATTTGGTAAACCGTGCTAGATAGCTAGACGATTACTATAGAATGAAATGTGAGATTTCAGCTGAGGATGCATCTTGAAAAATTCTGACTCGTTCAAATTCAAAATGGCCCCCTATCGGCCATTATTTACTTTCACATGCCCAATATTTTGCAAACTGTGTTAGATGTTAGTCCATTACTATAAAACAAAATTTGAGGTTTCGAGGGAGGATGCACCCTAAGTTTTTAACTAATTTATATCGAATTCAAAATGACCGTAAATCAGCTATTAGTTACCTCGATTGGCCTGATATAGGGTAAACCGTGCCAGATAGGTAGACCATTACTGGGATACTGATTAGGATCATTAATTTCAATGGAGGTTTGCAATCTCTGACAGACTGTCTAGTTCTTATCCCACTCTTAGACTGAGCTTCTTAGACCTAGTTGTCTTGTGTCTTGTTGACCTAGCCTAGGACTACATTAAAAACCCTACACAAAATTGCTTAAATCAAATTCTAATTCGTCGCGGGAGCTCCTGGACTTATGTAGTCTTGTTGTGGTAGGATCTTGCTTTCGTCGCCCAGTGCACACAGTTTAGTACATGTTATATATAACTTATATACGTTTGCTCTCAGGGAAAAGATCTTGTTTTCGTTGTCTGCAATATAAAATTTTGATAAACATGTCATTATCAATGTTTTGTAGTAATTTCTTATATAGAAAAATAATTCGAATGTTACTTCCGAGTTCTACCATTAAAGGCTTGCTGTCAGTGCGGGGATCTTGCTTTCGTCGCCAGTATTATTAAATACATGTAATACAATACTACATTTTGTAAAATAATTGATAAAATTATTTCTCATTTATACATTATATTTCCTACAATAATTCAGTTGTTGTAAATCATCAGAAATATTATGCTTATCACCTGAATTTTGCCTATATTAGGCTTGCTTTCGGTGCGGGGATAGTTAATAGTTATTATATGTTTTTTTTTAAGAAATACCGATCTAAAGATATATTCCAATATACATTATTTACTAACGATATATGCGCATGATAAATCAATATAAAAATAATTTTTCACTTTGAGCTCTGCCTGTATAAGCTTGCTTTCGGTGCGGGGATCTTGCTTTCGCTTGCTTTCGGCAATTGGCTTGCTTTCGGGTTTCATCATCACCCTTCAATGTTAGGCCAGCGTTGCAGACGGTGGCCCAACATTGAACCAACCTTGGGTAAACGTCTTGTGTTTACTGGGATTGACCTAATACAAGGCCAATGTCGCAGACAGTGACCTGACATTAATCCAGCATTGGATCAATGTCATGTGTTTGTGAAAATATGTTTATCAAAAGTATCACTTTGAAATGTATCCATAAAAATGCTTTGACTGCGAGGTGATGAACCGGTTAATAATGTATGCATCAACTTGAAGGAAATGTTCTGATGATACTTTTTGACAGCAAAATGATGGACTTATGAATACATGCTGATACTGGAGAACGGAGTGGCTTGCGGATGCTTTGCTTTAAAACCATGAACTGAATAACAATGCATGCTCATCGTAGTCTTAAGACAATTGATCAATAAAAAGTTCCCCTTGTGACGAAAATATTGTGATGGTTTTTTACTTCAAGACTTCGAGCTGGTTTTACTTTATGTTCACACCATATTGTTGAATCAAAGCATTACAAATGCAAAAGGTGTTGTCTGATATCTGATTTTAAATATTATTTATGTAGCATTTTAAAATTTAATTATATATTGATTTTACATTAATATTTCTGAATTATAGTCTAACTACATGTAATATAATTCTGCACAAGAAAAATGACCTATTTGAACCCAATTTAAGATATAATTGAAAAACTTTAGTATGCCTACATTTACCAGATTAACATTCCCCAATTTTCAATAAGAAATATTAAAAAGTTTTTCATCATGTTAACACCAAATCATTTTTGACCTAAAAGTCAAACATCAGTAATATTACTTACTTCGAAAATGAACCTCTGCATGTAAAAGGTTCGGTATGTACCGCTCATGTCAGACGAATGTTGATAGACAAATGAAAATAGATATATACACAACATTGGTTGATCTATGTGCACATTTTGTCACACCAAGGACACTACACACTGTGTGTGGTGTCCTTGGAGTCACAAACCATGATATCCAGATATTTGAAGTACCGGTACATGTATCATGATATTTTGTTGATAATATTCGATAGGGGCTTTAATTTGGATATCACTAACCACATCTCATCATGACCTGATAACTGCACCATGATCATATTCAATACCTGGCAATTTGAAATTACCACTATATATGTGATGTTTTGTGTTTTTTAGTCACGTCCACTGTACCCCCACAGAGACCATGGATTGCCATGGCCAATCCTCAAAATACCAAGCCAGCCGGTTAGTAATCATATTAAGTATGTAAACATTTATACAGAGGAATTGTCAACAATTCAATATAGTCAGCCAAATTTTCTAAGACCGCTCTCACAGATTACCCTGTTTCATTTTAAATATTGATTTATTTGCATATCCAAAATCTCCAGCGAGGCACTTTCCTACAATTTGACTGAAACGCTCTACAGTCCCAGTATTTATCTAAGTTTCACAAAGCTTTCTCAGACCATCATCTTGTTTAAGTTTAAAAATCTTCTAATTTCATATACAAGATGCCCACCACTGCACTTTTTTAGACACCGCCCACGAAGTAGAGTGAGGGATATTGTCAGCAGCATATCTGGGCCTTTGGCAAGATATCTCGCAAACCGGACAATACTGTAGATCTGGAAATATTCGCAAGGTTGTCATTTTCACAAATTTCGCAAGGAGGACAAATTCGCAAATTCAAGAATCTTGCGAAAATTATTATTAGAATAGCGCTACTAAGAAAAATTTAAACACGCGAAAATTACCGGGTCTACAGTATATTGATTTCATATTGCACACATACATCCTTTATGGAGTGTAGATGTGCCTTTTGGGGGTATGACCTTTGACCTAATTTTTTACCTAAGATTTTGCAGCCATTAGTGACTTTAATTAATGTTGGGAAATAGGTTCCGTTTCCAGGAAATATCTCCTAAACCGTTTTCTGGATTGTTTTCATATTTCACACACACCCCTTAGGGGATGTAGATGTGCCTTTTGGGGGTTATGACCTTCGACTTTGCATCCATTATTGACTTTAATTAATGGTAGGGATAGGTTCGATTTCCGAGCGATATCTCGGAATCCGTTTGCTGGATTGACCCAAACAGCTCTGTGTTTTGGGGGGGGGGGGGTTATAATCTTTGATTTAATTTTTGACCTACAGCTATCTCTGAGTTGAAATACCTTTGAGACTAACAGTACAATTTCTGGTGCATGTCTTTTAAACCTTTTGGGGGATTTCTTTCATATTGCACAAATACATTACTCAGATGGTGTAGATGTGCCTTTTGGGCCTCTGATCTACTTTACACACATTCTTAGTAATTGAGCACAATAAATAAGAAGCCTCTTTTAAATATATTACAATACATAAATTTTGGACATATATAGGCCTAGGACAAATCCCACTATTTTCTATTGATAAGAAAAATATGTGTTTTCAAGATATGGCAATTCCAATGAACTGAAATCTTGATTTGCTCTCACTTCAAAGGTAAAACAGTTTAAATGTACCATTGTGTGATCTGTATGTATATAATTTTCTCCTTCTAGCTATCTTCACCGTGATGTGCTACAACATTCTGTGTGAGAAATATGCCACCAGACAGCTCTATGGTTACTGTCCGCAGTGGGCACTGAACTGGGATTACAGGAAAAAGGCCATAATGGAACATGTCAAACAATACTTGGCAGATATTATCAGCTTACAGGTGATTACTCACAAAAAATTCACTATGCTCGATGTATTTCAGTGTACACAATCCATCACGCTTCACCTTGGTTTACCATGATAACCTGTGCTACCTCGTGATGGCGCCATTTTGAATAACCCGGATTATGTATGACCCTGGTTATGTATAACCCGGCCTCTTATGAAAACTCACACTTTTAACAGCAGTATTTCATGGTTCAGCCAAGCTGTATGTTGACCTAATTTTTTACCCTCGATTTGAGGTCAATATTGACTTGAATTAATGCCGGATGATAAGTTCAATTTCCGGACGATATCTCTTAAAGCGTTTCCTGGATTGTTTTCTTGTTTCATACACACGTCCCTTAGGGGGTGTAGATGTGCCTTTTGGGGGGCTATGGCCTTTGACCTAATTTTTAACCTTTGACTTTGAGGCCTTTATTGACTTTATTTAATGTGTGATATTAAATATTTTGTAAATATATTTTGACAATTACTCATATTTAATTCTATGCATTCAATTCAAGTTTAGGCATACATCTTTTATAAACAGGAAGTGGAAACAGAACAGTTCTACAAATTTTTCTTACCAGAACTCAAAAGTCAAGGGTATGATGGTATTTTCTCACCTAAATCTCGAGCTAAGACGATGGCATGCGAAGCAGATCGTAAACAGGTTGATGGTTGTGCCATCTTCTTTAAAACAGCCAAGTGAGTATAAAAAGTTTAAATACAGATTATTACAGAATATAGTATAAAGAATATGCCGGGTATATATACATCCATCTAATAAAAAACTACTCTGGCAGCTGTAGTTTCCATGCATTTCAATGTATTTTTACAATAAGGAATAATTTTGAAGCCAAATATAGGGGGTTTGATGATAAAAGCCTAAAAGACATCAGTAAGAGAGTATTGATGCTCAATATATGTTAATATTGCCCGTGTATAATGGTTACTATTGGTACTGATAATATGATCAAGTTATATTTGTATATGCAATGCACTTGGCCCTTTCAAGTTTAGGCGGGCCTACTATTACGCTTGTGTATAATATATGCTGCCATGGTAATATATAAATTGCTTGAAAGCTTTGAACATATCTTCGGATCTGAACCCTTTAACAGTCCAATTATCCACTTGAAGTTGTGTCTCGCTGACGCGATCCACAACTTCAAGTGTGTGAAAGTTATTCAGATTCGACTAAAGGGAGGTCAACTACTTTCAAATATTTTTTATTGCTGTCACGTTTTATCTTTAACGTATATAAAAGCTGACATGAACTGTTCTAATAAATAAATGTTTATATATAAGGCAATAGATTCTATCCATATTGACATATGATGAGCTTAGCATGATAAAGCCCTCTCCTCCACCCCCCACCTTCCCGCCAAAAAAATATGTCTGGAAACAGTCAAGATGTTCTCTAATTTCATGATCCACCAGTATGATTCCATCATATCTAAACTTTACAGGGTACCTACATTTTCCTATACAGCTTGCATCCCTTTGTTTACCCTTCGAGGCGATGAACGATATACCACCATGATTTATATACAACTGATAAAACAGTGCTCCCATAAGTTTATCTGTAATGTTTTATCTGGTATTAAATTTCTCAATTTAAACTTTACAGATTTGCACTAGTGAAGGATTATCTTGTTGAATTCAATCAACTTGCCATATCAACAGCTGATGGCTCGCATGACATGATCAACCGGGTGATGACAAAAGATAACATCGGCTTAGCTGCCCTACTTGAAACAAGAGAAGGCATTTGGGACAATGGTGAGCAACACGCAAATTCAACTAGTGGAGGCTAGATAGATCTTAAAGCAGTCTAACCATAGCTAATGACTAAGATCTTTAATGAGAAACCTATTCATTTTGAGTGGTGTTTATTTTATTTTGCATGCTCATATTGCGGATATTCAAGTTCAGAGAGTCTTACAGCATGGCCTTAAAAACTTTGCAGCCACATTTTGCATAGAATGATTTCTTGAGTTTCATTATTTGTAAAAAAAATTAATAGTGGACCTGTTTATTTGAACTGGAACAACTATTTATACAAATGATCAACATAATTGACAGGGGTCAAAGTAAGCCAGTGATGGGTGATTTTTGCTAAGAAATATCCATCGATAGCTACTTTGCTTAAAGTCTCCTTAAGAATGTTGCAAAAATGTTTCATAACGTGCTGCCGACTAGACTGCAATATCGTGTAATCCTGTTATGTGGATACCAATCACCAAATCCCGATCATGCTAAAAATTGTTTATGGTCTTGCGTGTAATTGTGCAAAGCTTCGCTTAAAATTTCAGCTTGATCAGTTGAAAAACTCACCGAGTTGTTAACAGTTTTAGGCCATACAAATCTATAGACTCGCTTACAGATATTGTATAGTTAAAAGGGGGATATTGTCATCACCTTGTCTGGCCATGTTTCGTTTCCGGACGATATCTCGGAAACCGTTAGCCAGATTGTTTTTATATTGCATACACACATCGCTTAGGGGCTGTAGATGTACCTTTTGGGGGTTATGACCTCTGACCTAATTTTTAGCTCCCGCCGTCACCGTAGGTGAGCGAAGGGAGCTATGGATTCTACCTCCGTTTTTTTTTGGCCTCTTCTTTTGCCTATAACTTTGTGAGAAAATAAGCTAGGATAACAATTTTTGGTATGTGGGTTACTTCCAGGTGGCTAATGGACGGGTTAAAATATTTTTAATCTGAATTCAATAAGCAAGGTTGCAGAGGAGAAAATGATGATGTGACGGCGTTGGGCCGTCCGTAAACAATTCGTTTCCGGAGCATATCTCTGAAAGTACTTGTCCGATTGTCTTCAAATTTTACACACAACACCCCCAGGGGGTCTAGTTGTGCCTTTTGGGGTATTTGAACTTTGACCTACTTCTGGTTCAGAACTATGACCTATTTAGACGTTTTGACGCGCACTTCGTTTCCGGAGCAGATCTCGAAAAGTACTGGGCCGATGACAGTCATATTGCACATACATGTTCTCTAAGGTCCCTAGTTGTGCCTTTTCAGGTTTTTGGACCTTGACCTAGTAGTTGACCCAGCACTTTGACCTAGTTTATAACATCGGTAAATCCGACTGAAAGATTTTGCGGAATATCATGAAAACCGCTCAAGATAGCTACACCATTACTATAAAACAAATTGTGAGGTTTCAGGAGAGGATGCATCTTGAAAAATTTCAAGTCAATAAAATTAAAAATGGCCGCCTATCGGCCATTATTCACCTCGACAGGCCTGATATTGCGGAATATCATGAAAACCGCTCAAGATAGCTACACCATTAATATCAAATAAATTGTAAGGTTTCAGGAGAGGATGCATCCTGAAAAATTTGAAGTTGATAAAATTTAAAATGGCCGCCTATCAGCCATTATTCACCTCGACAGGCCTGATATTGTGGAATATCATGAAAACCGCTCAAGATATCTACACCATTACTATGAAACAAATTGTAAGGCTTCAGGAGAGGATGTATTTTGAAAAAATTCATTTTGTCAAAGTTCAAAATGGCCGCCAATCAGCCATTATTCACTTTCACATGGCCATTATTTGGTAAACCGTGCTAGATGGCTAGACCATTACTATAAAACAAAATGTGTGATTTCAGGAGAGGATGCATCTTGAAAAAATTTGACTCGATAAAATTCAAAATTGCCGCTTATCGGCCATTATTCACTTTCACATGGCCGTTATTTGGTCAACCGTGCTAGATGGCTAGACCATTACTGTAAAACGAAATGTGAGATTTCAGATGAGGATGCATCTTGAAAAAAATTGACTTGATCAAATTTAAAATGGCCGCCTTTTCGGCCATTATTCATTTTCACATGGCTGATATTTGGTAAACCGTGCTAGATGGCTAGACCATTACCTGATTACTATAAAACAAAGTGTGAGTTTTCGGGGGAGGATGCACCCTGAAAATTTTTAACTTACGATTTCAAAATGGCCGACAATCAGCATTATTTACCTCGATCGGCCTGATATCAGGTAAACCGTGCTAGATAGCTAGACCATTACTATAAAACAAAATGTGACGTTTCGAGAGAGGATGCCTTTTAAAAACTTTCGACTCAATCGAATTCAAAATGGCCGCCTATCGGCCACTATTTACTTGCACATTGCTGATATTTGGTAAACCGTGTTAGATAGCTGGACCATTACTATAAAACAAAATGTGAGATTACAAGAGAGGATGCATCTTGAAAAAAATTGACTCGATCAAATTCAAAATGGACGCCTATCGGCCATTATTCACTTTCACATAGCCGTTTTTTAGTAACCGTACTAGATGGCTAGACCATTACTATAAAACAAAATGTGAGATTTCAGGAGAGGATGCATCTTGAAAAATTTTGACTTGATCAAATTCAAAATGGCCTCCTATCGGCCATTATTCACTTTCACATGGGCGATATTTGGTAAACTGTGCTAGATGGCTAGACCATTACTATAGAATGAAATGTGAGATTTCAGCTGAGGATGCATCTTGGAAAATTTTGACTTGATCAAATTCAAAATGGCCGCCTTTAGGCCATTATTCACTTTCACATGGCCGATATTTGGTAAACCGTGCTAGATAGCTAGACGATTACTATAGAATGAAATGTGAGATTTCAGCTGAGGATGCATCTTGAAAAATTCTGACTCGATCAAATTCAAAATGGCCCCCTATCGGCCATTATTTACTTTCACATGCCCAATATTTTGCAAACTGTGTTAGATGTTAGTCCATTACTATAAAACAAAATTTGAGGTTTAGGGGGAGGATGCACCCTAAGTTTTTAACTAGTTTATATCGAATTCAAAATGACCGTAAATCAGCTATTAGTTACCTCGATTGGCCTGATATCGGGTAAACCGTGCCAGATAGGTAGACCATTACTGGGATACTGATTAGGATCATTAATTTCAATGGAGGTTTGCAATCTCTGACAGACTGTCTAGTTCTTATCTTACTCTTAGACTGAGCTTCTTAGACCTAGTTGTCTTGCGTCTTGATTTTTGACCTTGCCTAGGACTACATTAAAAACCCTACACAAAATTGCTTAAATCAAATTCTAATTCGTCGCGGGAGCTCCTGGACTTATGTAGTCTTGTTTACCTTTGATTTAAATGTGATTATTGACTTTAATTAATGCCGGATGATAAATTCAGTTCCCAAACGATATCTCGGAAAACGTTTGCTGGATTGTTTGCATATTGCATACACACATCCCTTAGGGGCTGTAGATGTGCCTTTTGGGGGTTTTTACCTGATTTTTTACTTTTGATTTTTAGGCTATTATTGACTTTATTTGATGGCAGATAGTTTAGTTTCTGGACGATATCTCGGAAATCTTTGCTGGATTGTTTTCATATGGCACACACACATCCCTTAGGGGTGTACATGTGCCTTTTGGGGGTTATGACCTTTGACCTAATTTTTAGCTCCCGCCGTCACCGTAGTTGAGACGGAGAGAGCTATGGATTCCGCCTCCGTTTTTTTTTGCCTCTTCTTTTGCCTATAACTTTGTGAGAAAATAAGCTAGGATTAATTTTTTTGGTATGTGGGTTACTTCCAGGTGGATAATGGACAGGTTAAAATATTTTTAATCTGAATTCAATACGCAAGGTCGCAGAGGAGAAAATGATGATGTTACGGCGTTGGGCCGTCCATAAACAATTAGTTTCCAGAGCATATCTCTGAAAGTACTTGTCCGATTGTCCTCAAATTTTACACACAACACCCCTAGGGGGTCTAGCTGTGCCTTTTGGGGTACTTGAACTTTGACCTACTTTTGGTTCAGAACTATGACCTATTTAGACGTTTTGACGCGCACTTCGTTTCCGGAGCAGATCTCGAAAAGTACTGGGCCGATGACAAGTCATATTGCACATACATGTTCTCTAACTTCCCTAGTTGTGCCTTTTTAGGTTTTTGGACCTTGAAGTTGACCCAGCACTTTGACCTAATTTATAACATCGGTAAATCCGACTGAAAGATTTTGAGGAATATCATGAAAACCGCTCAAGATAGCTACGCCATTACTATAAAACAAATTGTGAGGTTTCAGGAGAGGATACATCTTGAAAAAATTCAACTCGTCCAAGTTCAAAATGGCCGCCAATCGGCCATTATTCACTTTCACATGGCCGTTATTTGGTAAACCGTGCTAGATGGCTAGACCATTACTATAAAACAAAATGTGTGATTTCAGGAGAGGATGCATCTTGAAAAAATTTGACTTGATAAAATTCAAAATGGCCGCTTATCGGCCATTATTCACTTTCACATGGCCGATATTTGGTCAACCTTGCTAGATGGCCAGACCATTACTATAAAACAAAATGTGAGATTTCAGATGAGAATGCATCTTGAAAAAATTTTACTTGATTAAACTCAAAATGGCCGCCTTTTCGGCCATTATTCATTTTCACATGGCTGATATTTGGTAAAATGTGCTAGATGGGTAGACCATTACCTGATTACTATAAAACAAAGTGTGAGTTTTCGGGGGAGGATGCACCCTGAAATTTTTTAACTTTTGAATTCAAAATGGCCGACAATCAGCATTATTTACCTCGATAGGCCTAATATCAGGTAAACCGTGCTAGATAGCTAGACCATTACTATAAAACAAAATGTGACGTTTCGGGAGAGGATGCCTTTTAAAAACTTCAGACTCAATCAAATTCAAATGGCCGCCTATCGGCCACTATTTACTTTCACTTTGCTGATATTTGGTAAACCGTGTTAGATAGCTGGACCATTACTATAAAACAATTACAGGAGAGGATGCATCTTAAAAAAATTGACTCGATCAAATTCAAAAAGGCCGCCTGTCGGCCATTATTCACTTTCACATAGCCGTTATTTGGTAACCGTACTAGATGGCTAGACCATTACTTTAAAACAAAATGTGGGATTTCAGAAGAGTTGCATCCTAAAAAATTTTGACTTGATCAAATTCAAAATAGCTCCCTATCGGCCATTATTCACTTTCCCATGGGCGATATTCGGTAAACCGTGCTAGATGGCTAGACCATTACTATAGAATGAAATGTGAGATTTCAGCTGAGGATGCATCTTGGAAAATTTCGACTTGATCAAATTAAAAATGGCCGCCTTTAGGCCATTATTCACTTTCACATGGCCGATATTTGGTAAACCGTGCTAGATAGCTAGCCGATTACTATAGAATGAAATGTGAGATTTCAGCTGAGGATGCATCTTGAAAAATTCTGACTCGATCAAATTCAAAATGGCCCCCTATCGGCCATTATTTACTCTCACATGCCCAATATTTTGCAAACTGTGTTAGATGCTAGTCCATTACTATAAAACAAAATTTGAGATTTCGGAGGAGGATGCACCCTAATTTTTTAACTAGTTTATATCGAATTCAAAATGACCGTAAATCAGCTATTAGTTACCTCGATTGGCCTGATATCGGGTAAACCGTGCCAGATAGGTAGACCATTACTGGGATACTGATTAGGATCAATAATTTCAATGGAGGTTTTCAATCTCTGACAGACTGTCTAGTTCTTATCTTACTCTTGGACTGAGCTTCTTAGACCTAGTTGTCTTGCGTCTTGATTTTTGACCTAGCCTAGGGCTACATTAATAACCCTACACAAAATTGCTTAAATCAAATTCTAATTCGGAGCGGGAGCTCCTGGACTTATGTAGTCTTGTTTACCTTCGATTTTGAGGTCATTATTGACTTTAATTGATGGAGGATGATAAGTTCAGTTTCCTGACGTTTGCTGAATTGTTTTCATATTGCATACATACAGTACATCCCTCAGGGGGTGTAGATGTGCCTTTTGGGGGTTGTAACCTTTGACCTAATTTAGAACCTTTGACTTTGAGGCCATTATTGACTTTAATTATTGGCGGGGGATATCGATAGCGTCAGCGCTCTTGTCTTATTCTCTGACCCCATGATAACTAAAAATTATTAAGTACCAGGTGAAATTGGAATAGCAAGTCTGATAGTGCAGTGACAACTGAGTTCTCTTTTATTTATGATCCGCTTATTTATCATTTTTCCATTGAATTATACTCCTGCCTGAATTATTCCCAGAATTTGCGACTGATTTACATTATATCAACTTCATATAGAAGTGTGGGATGCCAAACATTATTTGAACCTATTTCAGAACTGCCAGCAGAGAATGCAGTAAGACAGCCATTACTGGTTGCTACATGTCATATACATTGGGATCCAGAATTCAGTGATGTTAAACTCATTCAGACAATGATGCTCATGTCTGCGCTTAAAAACATCATTGAAGAATCACAGACTAGTTTGAGGCCAGGTTCTAGTGCTCCAGACTGCAATAATGTTCCTTTACTGTTATGTGGTGATCTCAACTCTTTACCAGATTCAGGTGAGTTGAGGGTAATCTTACTTTACTTTTATGTAATCTGAACTACTTCATTGAGAACTGTTAATTAATTAGTTTATTATTTCAAAAGAAATTGTATAATTACACCTATCAAATGAGCCGAATTGCAAGGTATGCTCTTCCTAAGGTGTTTTATTTTTTTCAGATCAAGATAATGTTAGGCTAAAAAAACATATCTTAGTTTCGTTTTGAAAAACATATATTGTAAATTTTACATTAACATGATTAATGTTTTTCAAATGAAATACTGAAAGATACTACTAGGAATGTACCATTTTCCATATACAGGTGTGGTTGATTTTTTGAACACAAGCAAAGTTCCGGCAAACCATGAAGATTTCAAAGATTTAGGCTATCAGGATTGTCTGACCAAGCTTAGTTCTTGTGATGACAAAGAAAATTATTCACACCCTTTCAGACTGTCACAGGCTTATTCTAAAGATGTCATGCCGTATACGAATTACACGTAAGTTACATTACACCCATTAGAATTTATCCTAGTACTTTTGCTGCCAAATATAGTGCCATTATATATGTATTTGTAATTTAAATAAATTCTATCTGTGTACAAATATGCTACAGCAAAGACAAAAATGTTGCACTTTTTATGCCTATTCACCAAACCAGAGGCATTGTGCATCTCCACACCTACAAGTTCTAAACTTGCAATAATTTTATTTTTCATGAATATACATTTTTCAATAAACCTTGGTAATGATGCGAGCTTAAACAACTTTAATTGGATATCACTGTAGTAGCAGTTTTTAAAACTTCGGTTCGTGTTTGTCCTTTCAGCCATTAAGAACATTTTAACATTCAGTGGATGATAAATGGTCACTTAGGACATTTTTGAAATGTAACCATATCTTATTTGTTAACTGCTGTATGTATTTTCTCTCACACCAATTAAAAAAAGCTTCATTACAGGTATGACTTCAAGGGTATCATTGATTACATCTTTTATTCACGAGATTTCATGCGTCCATTGGGAGTGTTGGGTCGGTTGGACCAAGCATGGTTTGAAGATAACAAGGTTATAGGCTGTCCACATCCTCACATCCCCTCAGATCATTTACCACTGTTAGTGGAGTTTGAAATGCCTGCTCAAGGCTCTGTCACTAACAACAGCAGCAACAACAACAATAATAGCAGCAACAGCAGCACTCGACCAGGTGTCACACACTCAACAACTCGCAGATAGTCCATGCTGCCATGATAGATGTTACCGTCAGGATGTCATTGATGCCTGCCCTACAATTCTTGTCTCTTCCACGAAAGGACGCAAAGGTATTGAAGCATTAACTTTTAACGGCATCTTCATTCCATCAGCTTGGTTATTCGGGAGGAAATCTAGGTGCACATATCAGGAGTAAGGTGAAGAATGTGTTGAGAATCCATCAATAACTAGTGTATGTCAGCTCTAGAAGAGACGTAGTCTGTTTGCGTAGTGGCATCTTTCTGGTGAACTTGGCTGAGCCCTCTGGGCGACCACAACTGCCATTCTGTAGGTAATCACCTCCAGCCTGGCCACGTTGATTTATCAGGGAGCAACATTGTTTACATTTTTATGTAGTAGTCCTGCAAATGACGACAAAGGTGTGTCTAGAAACAATTGCAGTGGCTTTCTGAACTCTTAACTGACCCCTCGACTGGTTTGTCTGGCCATTTAGCTCTTTTGTAGCTGTCTGGACTGATAACGCGCTAATATGAAATGATATTATATCATCTGTGTGCTCCGTATGTGCTTGATTTTAATTTTGTTGCATGGCATCATGTTTATAAATGTTTTATAGAAAACCATTATTTTTCGCCAGGGTTAGTTGAGCATAGATGATCTCCAGTGGCACAATCATTAGTCATTGTTAGATGTAATTATTTGTGGTGGAATGTCCAGCTCAATAATTGAAGCAATACTGATATAAATGTTGTGAATAGCAATGTTCTCTAAATTGAGTCAATAATTAACTTAAGAGGTTTTTCATTGCCTATGTGGTTCATGAAAGCTTTGATAGAATATATTGATAAAATTATCTTTCTGACATTAAAACCTCAAACTACAACACAATTTTAATAAAACTACATCTGGTCCTGAACCCCAAACAAATATTCTTTGTGGAATAAGTATGCATGTTATTGTTCAGACGCTCCTAAAATGGTAAATTCACTTTGATACTTGATTTATTACAATTATTTAAAAATATATATAAACGCAATACGTATAAAAATTAGAAACATATTCCCTCGAAATATGGGGATATGACACATTAATTTTTTCAAGTTCACACTGACCTCAAAAGAATACAGCTCACTTATCTTTAATCAATCTATGGTTTGTTATTATTCACTTGATAGTGTCAATTGAGATTGTAATAACATTAGCAAATTAAATAGACAAGAATATGGTCAATTTTACAAAAATGAATTAATGAAATATTTCAGATATTAAAAATTATTTCAAATATTTATCTATTTAAAAAAAATTCTGTCATAAATTTAAATTCTGTGTTAAATTTCTTCTGGTGTAAAATATAGGTGGAATACACGACAGTCCATGGAAACTATTGCTAGTGTATACAAAACAATGTTTGTTTATTTTTTTTTATTGCTGGAGGCACACTACGTGATTGAAGCTTAAAATGAAATGGTTTGTTTGTTATTAATCGTTATTAACTTTCACAGAGCAAATATTTTACTCCAAATAAAACCATGAATTACAACTGTGATTCATGCTTTGACATGGAGAAGAATAAATGAGGAATTTAATCTGTTATAAGTGATATGATAAGGATATAAATTAATTTATTACTTATAATGCTGTGTAGTGCAAATATATAATATGTAAAAGATGAAATATGCCTCTCAGAAAACAATTTGTGTCTAGAAATATTTTCTTTTACAAATTCGTGCATAGGTACCAATAGAAATGTACATGCCGCAGAAATGTTTGACAAGCAGTGTGAGACACTGTAGGAATCGCAAACGTTTGCACAGCCAAAAATATGTCTGTATAAAATTGTGTATTGATTTTGACCTTCCCCGACACACTACCTATGTATCAGTAATATGAAATGCCACTTTGTGATAACATGTGGAAGGTACATTTTTACAAGTTGAAAAGAGTACATTAGTAAGTGTTGCGAGCGGATTAGATTTAAAGGAAATACAAACCACTGACATTAATGAGTCTAATAGCTCATCTTCTTTCTATCAAGTTAAATTTTGTGATACATAGTTACGTTCAAGACACCTGCCACCAATACCCATGTATGTTGTTGCTCTGCTAACTTTTGCGATGGCCCATTATACTAGTTTATTAACCCTTACACTGCTGCATAAAATGTGCAGCATGTATGGTTTTGCCCATAGCAGTGTAAGGGTTAATATCATATTAATATATAGTATTGGAGTAATGAAATGGAAATGTTGAACAATGACTGGATAAATATTTTACTTTTTTATTTCACCTATCTTTGTGTTTGTGAAATTATGGTAGATTAATATCAGTGATGCCAGTGGTTTGGACACAGACCATTTCCTACCATCAATGTTATTTCCACTTTGCTAAGTTTCAGTAAGCAGTCTGGTACATAAAAGAAAAACCGCAACCCAAAAAGTTACGGGAAAACGTGATATTCATCAAAACCAAGCCATATACGCTGACAGGATGGTCGCTTGTTTTAAAGCGTTCTGATAAGTTTAGCAGACAAGTGTACACTCTATGGTGTATATATGGTGTATATACTAAGTATTACTACAGCAAATGTATTTTATTAAAAACCTTTTGTCATCAGCACTTAATACGTGACAGTAATCGTAGATATCAAGAATAGACTTTCCAAATACAACAAATCTTTGTACCGAGTACATGTAATACAATTTTTGCCTACGTTCATAGTTATTTTCAGACAAACATAAAATAAATAATGATTAAATGACATGAACAGTTTATTATGCTTTTGAATACGAGCGGAGAATTTTCACATTTAAAGCATGCGATATTGGCTATTTGTGAATGCATTTGCTCACATCTCACCATAAGTTATACAGAGAAAGCAGAGCATTAATAAGAAGGGGAAGGCCGACGCGCTGGCAAATGAACATACGAGTGGCATGCCAAAATCTAAAAGTTTGTTTGCGAAAGTTGTCTTGTGATGATCGCTGTTGATGCATTATTATATGTCATCTTGAATAGTATTTAATTTTATTGTCGATCAGTCGATCACAAAAAATATTTGTAAATCTGAATTTATCAATAATTTATCAAAAAAACAATTTATTATTGTTTGTGCGTTGAAGATGATCTTTATTATTTATCTTAAATAAAACTCAATTGAAAGATGTTAAGAGGGAAAAATCGTGTTTTTCTGTGATTTTTTTAGTTTCGGTTTTCTGTGATATACCAGACTGATAAGACACGTTTGTTGGAAAGAATAAGTACATGATTGAAGCTATCTTACTATTATCATATTTGGAATATCGTAATTAAGCAAAGCCGTCGCCAGGTAATTTAATCATATTGGTTATTTGCTAGAAATTATCTGTTTTTTTGCTAACTGAAATGATTCTATTTAGTCATAAAAATATTTGTAATTATTAAATAATGTGTTCATTTGATCTGGATCAAAGCAGCTGGGTCGTTATGCTTCACTGAACCATAATATTTACATTGTGACGGACACAATTCCTGTGGACGTGCGAGCCATTGCTTTGTCCGCCAACAATCCCGGCGTACACGAGACGTTGAAACAATGCTTGGTCAATGATGGGCCAGCGTCGTAGACGATGGCCCAACATTAACCAAGCTTTGTTTCAACGTCTCGTGCTTGCTGGGATGTTTGTTCAGCAAATAATGACGACCCTGCTACTTAATTGTTGATGACTGGACTGATCAGTCTGTAAGCTCAGTATCTCATCAAGGCACAACTGCGTACCGAGTGTGACGCTGAGTTTTTAAATAAATTGAGATTTTATATGACCTGGACGAATATCTAAGGTGTTATCTCACCAGACTCCGGCTGCTCAAAGCTGGTCTGGTCATTTGTGTCATTATATTCTTCATCTCAACCCTTAAAGCGCTACATTATCAAATTAAAATATTGTACAATTTGAATCAAAATATTTGCCAATGCTGCAAATGTGATGCTGCTTTCTCTTTTAATGCTGATTCCTTCTCCTCCTTGTTTGGAGGACAAATATATACGCGGCGACAAACGAATATAGTCGAGATTAGCGCCCTAACCCTTACAGTGCGGGGATCAACTTTAGTCGTCAGAATCTGATCCACGCACTGTAAGAGCAAAATTATTCATACTGGTCGTAGACCCATGACATAGGTATTCAAATGAACCGGAAAGAGCTAACTAAGACAATTATGATGATTTCAAAATGAAAAAAACGTTTTTGTCTCCATTATTTTTACACAAATCGTCAGCGCTTTAAGGGTTTACTTAGACTGAAGCTTGTGAAACTGTGAATCAGTAATTCAGACAACATTTATTTCAAAACGAATGAAGTGCGATGTGAAAGATATCTATTCTTGACATGTAAAAACACTAAATTAAATACTTAACAAAAGTAATTTGCCGCCACCATGTTTTTTAACGTGTTCGAATCTGGCGAAGAATGAAATCAAGTTGAGTATCCAGTTTACAAGTTACAGTTTACAAGTAAGATACTCATTCGGACTGAATTAAGATGATAGGAGAAAAGCATGTGTCAAGACGTGGGCCCTTGACCTGTTGACGTAGGCCCATTATTGAACCAGCATGTCTAACATACACTGGTTTTGGGCTTGTCAAGTTCTCAATGAAGTTTACTGTTACATTGGCACTTATTGACATTGTCATGTATTATGTAATTAGCTGATATAAGGAGAATATGCTAACAAGTCCCGATCTAGTGCTCTTTTTACAATATATGCCAATTGTGTGATCTTTTTATTTTATACCTGGCTTCATTTTATTTCTTGTTAAATAAATTGCCAATGTATTTTAAAATAAATTTTCGATCAATTCGACAAATGTGTAAGTTGAAAATGCCTCCATTTTTCTAATAATGTTTTTTTTAATTTGCTTGTGAACATTACTTTTGAAATGACAGTTTGTATAATTATATATTATATATTTATATATATATTATGTATCTATATATATATTATGGTCCTATATTATATATATATTTATAGATATTATATATTTATATATATATATTATATATATAGACAAATATGTGGTTAGGTTAGGTTTAGGAATGGTCAACATGGTGGAATACAGATGAACCGAAAGAGCCTTTTATATATAATAAAATATATAATAACTATTTTTAGAAAGCTCAATATAATGACACTTGTATTTTTAGGATTTTTATCGCGATCTTTACTGAAGTAAAATGTTACATTCCTCTTGTATGTCATTTGACCATCTGCTCTCGTGTGATCCACCCAGCTGGTTATTATTTGTATATTTGTCAGACTAATAAAATGTGCCCTGTCCTGGAACAAGATGAACATATCTTAAGAATCTTTATTAAGTCTGTGAGCCAAACTGAAATGAGTTTTTCCGTGGTGGTCTAAAGTTTAAAAAAAACTCTGGGATATTTTGACTTCCACAATATGATAATAGGTGCTTAGGTAGGCAAACCGATATTATGGCAAGAAATTTCTGGCCTTGGACATTAAATGTCATTTTTTATTCATGCATAATTTTATAATACTAATATCAAGGAGTAGATGATTTTCCCATAAAATTGTCCAAAATTGTTTCTATGCACATATGAAATAATTCCTTTTTTTTGTGAGCTCACAGATAAATATGGCAATTTTACTGGCTGACTGAAATGACTATAAAATATTATCTTTAATTATCGAATGATTTTTTATGGATTTACAGGGCTATACACAGAACAGATTCATTTATTGTAAATGGTGCTGATCTAGAATATACAAAAAAAATAACATGTAAAATTTCATGGTGGAGGATGCTGTTTTGGAGTATAAGCCCCTATATACATTAAAAAAAATAGAAATTGGTGTATAACCCGCTACTTTTTACTCCTTGAAAGCCTGGTGCAGGTTATATAACGAATTCGGGTGATACATTGTTAAACTCCAAAATAGCTAGTGGACATTTTTTATATTGTTAAATTTCTTCTGCCGTAAATGCGTTGTGTTTTCTATACTTCACTGACGGGGGCCGTCACACGGCCACATGCGAACTAGCGTGGATGGCCACTGCACACATTGGCTACCTCACTCTCATAGTTAGCCGCCACTCGGTAATCAGACATTGCAATAATGAAGGTCACTGGTGTGACATTTTACTGCCACGGGCCGCGGTTAACATACAAATTATTTATCAAAATTTTCGACGATTCTTATGTCGGCACAATGATATATAAAATGGTCTTTTTAATTTTAATTAAAAAAGGTGGGCTATTGCAATTGAAGTTCGGCGGCGTCGGCGTTAACATTTACTTGTGGGCGCGATAACTTGAAAAGTTTTTCATGTTTCCTTCCCAAATTTGTTTTGCATGTTACTAATGACCACTTCTCGGACAAGTTCATAATGGCTGAAAAAAATTCTAAATGGCCGACTTATTGCAATTTTTCACCTTTTACGTCAATAATTTGACCTTGTGGGCGCGATAAGTTGAAAAGTTTTTCACATATCCTCTTCAAATTGGTTATGCATGTTACTAATAAGTAGTTCTTGGACAAGTTCAATAATGGCCGAAAAAAAAAAAATGGCCGATTTATTGCGATTTTTCACATTTTACGTCAATAATTTGACCTTGTGGGCACGAAAACTTGAAAAGTTTTTCACATATCCTCTTCAAATTGGTTATGCATATTACTAATAAGTAGTTCTTGAAGAAGTTCAATAATGGCCGAAAAAAAAAAAAAATGGCCGATTTATTGCGATTTTTCTCATTTTACGTCAATAATTTGACCCTGTGGGCGCGATAACTTGAAAAGTTTTTCACATATTCTCTTCAAATTTGTTATGTATGTTACTTATAAGTAGTTCTTGGACAAGTTCAATAATGGCTGAAAAAAAAAAAAAATGGCCTATTTATTGCGATTTTTCTCATTTTACGTCAATAATTTGACCTTGTGGGGGCGATAACTTGAAAAGTTTTTCGCATATCCTCTTCAAATTTGTTATGCATGTTACTAATAAGTAGTTCTTGGACAAGTTTAATAATGGCTGAAAAAAATCATCAAAATGGCCGATTTATTGCGATTTTTCGCATTTTACGTCAATAATTTGACCTTGTAGGCGCGATAACTTGAAAAGTTTTTCATGTATCATCTTCAAATCTGTTATGCATGTTACTAATAACCAGTTCTCTAACAAGTTTAATAATGGCTGGAAAAAAATTGAAAATGGCCGATTTATTGTCATTTTTCGAATTTTACGTCAATAATTTGACCTTGTGGCCGCAATAATGACTTCAAGTTCAATAATGGCGGCGGGCTATTGTCGAGTGTGCTCTTGTTATTTATAAATATTGGAAGCCCTGATAAAAACGAGTCAGCAAAATATGAATATACCGGTATTAAAATACTCGACTATTACATTTCCCACGACAGACTAAATTTCAAACGTTCAGCCCCCAGAATGTCTTCCAACACGAGACAGACGAGCCGAGGTCAATGACGTCACTTGCTGCCGGCATTTAGATGCCATTCAGGGAAGGGGTTATATTAGGGTATGGGCTACAACCACCCACCGTGCACCCCTCCCCCCCAAACCTGTCTAAAATTAGGGGGATAGGGTTACGCAAACGTCTGTCGTTGCTATTCTTGTTTACCAATCTACACATGCAATATACCATATATAAGGTAATTAAATTTCCGTTTTAATGATGTATTGCATGATGCAGTGGATTAAAGTTTTTCTCTACAAATACGTTGAAACATGTTTTTTAATTACAAAATAAGCTTAGTTAACATGGTGAATTGAAACGACTTAATAAAACATAATTATTGGTCATATCTATATTTAACTTATGTTTTCTGAACTCAGATGTGTATTTGCTTAAAACTGAGTGTTATTTAGATTTGTACATGGCATATATATATTTTTGAATGAGAGAATATTGCAGCCTTGTATGAAAATGTGTGTATTTAGCCTGGGCTGAAATATAAAACATTGAACTTTGCTGGACATTTGACTGCAAATTATTTATTGCGCTTGTTTTTACATAATTTGGGTGTGCTGAATTCGAATATTTCTGTGAACATTCGATCTTGGTGTCATTCGACTTCAAATAAGCAACACAAAAAATGGCCGCCAAAACCACATCTGTTTTATATTTTTGTTACATATTATTGTACGATTTCCCTTTTCTGCATGATTTAAAGTTGATAATTTTTTCTGTGTTTTTCGATCAAAATGACCTATATTTGACCTTCAAGTTGAAAATGGTTACCGCCAACACACAAATAAAAGCTGTTTTTATGCACGTGAACTAATATCATAACAACATTTGTTTAATGGACAACTAAAAAAAAGACTACGTAATACGGCAGATTAGGTTGCAAGGCATTCAAATCTGTATTTAATCACAGTATATTCTAACATGCTTTGATTTGCTTAATATTTAAAATTACTTATTTTTATAGTAAATATGTAAAATGGCGTCCATCGTGGATTCTACGATAAACTATAGGTCAGACGATGAACAATAAACACCAGAAATGGTTTTTTTTCGGCCCCAAGTCATACAAAATCGGAAAATTGAGCAATTTCGAGCCACAAATAAAAAAATGTGTTTAATTTACATTTTGATAGTCATTTTGTTTCTTGTTCATATAAAGGTGAATTTCGCGGCCAATTTGGATTTTTTCATTTAAATTTACTCGTCAATAACTTTTATTTCTGGTCCACTAAGTTAACAGAATAAATAATACTATCGTGAACAGTTTTAGCGGTATACTTATAGTAACAGTAAATATATAAAAAACGACGGACATTTTGTATTTAAAGGTCAAATAAAGGTTATTTCTTTCCAAAGACACTAGAAAAAAAATATATAATAAAAATCTTGTAGAAATCATCAATTGTAGAAAATACGGGGGTTTCTTTACATTTTGCAGCCATTTTGTGTTTTGCTAATTTGATGGCGATTAAGGTCACCAAATATAGAATGTTATCCGACAGATTCGAATTCAGCACACACAAATTATGTAAAAACAAGTGAATAAAAAATTAAACACAAAAATTCCGAGAAAAAAATCATGTTTCAGAATTCAGCCCATGCTAAATACAAATATTTTCATGTAAGGCTTCAATGTTTTCATTTAAAAAAATATAGTTTAAGATATAAATAGCACTCATTTTTATAGGCCAGGTATGGATATGTCCAATAATTACAAGTCGTTTTCTTTCACCATGTTGAATCGTTTGTTTTGTTGTTCATTTTGATTATTTTTATAATAAAAAATCATGCTTGAGCGTATGTGGACAGACAACTAGTTTTTTACTACTTACTCCACTGCAATGTGTGATATATCATAAGAACGGGAATTTAATTATCCGTTATATGGTATATCGCAAGTGCAGATTGGTTAACCAAAACACCAACGACAGATGTTTGCGTAACCCTACCCCCTAATTTTAGACAGGTTTCGGGGTACCCCCTATAAGGGGTCAAAATATAAATTCCATCCCTATTTTTTTGCTGCTAACATCTCATTTCATGTTTTAGAAATCAAGGTTTAAAAGAAAGTTGGTGTGGGGGAGATGTGGGGGGGGGGGGTGCACAGTGAGTGGTTGTAGCCCATGGCCTATATCGTGTATCCCATCAGACACAGGACATTGACCCTATGTTATTTTGATTTTAGTCCACCATCCACGACGCTGGTCCAGTGTGTAAACAGTGTGTAAACATATCATGTTTGTTGGGACGTGTATAAGCGATGGCATTGTATACAACGGTGACGTGTGGCACCACAAGGGTTGACTCTGATGATAGGCACGCGTACAAGCTATGTGATATACGCTAATTGCTGGATCTTTATCTCGCCAGACATCATGGCTTACGATCGGCCAATAATAGACCACAGCAATACATGTTTTTAATAAGGTATTATTATAATATACAATGTCAGCTTAAGAATTTAAAACATATTATTTTTTATATTGCAAAGGCCTAGCCCTGAGACGCAATAGGTTGGTCACAACTGTAGTGTTGGGATTGGATCACAGATCAGCCGCATGAGCTGGGAACAGCCCAGAAAACACAAGACGTTCACCCAATGTTGGTACAAAGTTGGGCCAGCGTCGCAGACGATGGGCGAACTTTGCACCAACATTGGGTGAATGTCTCGTGCTTGCCAGGAAGGGGGTTATACACCACTGACGCGGGTATCTATTATCAGAGGGTCAATAGGTCTAAACCAGAAAATACGGTACGTCAAATTTCAGATGGGAATCAGTCAGCTAGACCAGTTGCTGGATCGAATTCATGAAAGGAATTTATTTAAATGATCATTCTTGTTTGTTAATTTTTAGTTGTAGTCTGGAAATGGAATTAACCGGACTTTATGCCACTTTTGTGCACATACAGGCTAAATTGTGCCAAGAGAACCTCCTGAGGATGGTGAGATGACACTGCCCTTCAGACACAGGATAGTTGTAGTCTGGAGGCAGATATTGAAAATATAGCTTATTTTTCGATCTGGCTCTCCCCGAAAGCGAAATGGCTACAACCATGCTAATATCTTCAAATACACCTGATATACATAGGTCTACCAATTTGTACCTTCCTAGGCCATGCGTAAGGTCGCCAGAGGTCACCAAAGGTCATCAAGTGTAAATTTGTAAATTTAATTTTTTGACTGAATAATAGCTACATATTGAGATCTTGTAAATACATCAATGTCAAGTACAAAGCAAACATAGATTTCTTAAAAAAAGAGATAGATATTTTTAAAATTATAAATGAAACTACTAAAATAAAAATCTTAAATAGCGTTTTTCTCTGATTGAAGCTAATGATAATAGAATGCCATCTTAAACTTATTTTTTCACCCTGATATACTAAAAGTAGCTACCGACTGTGCAATCAAATTAATAATGTAACATTCCCACATTTAAAAATGAATATATGTTTTTGCTGGTATTAACGGTAGTCTCGTGGCACGATTTATACTTCAGGTCCTATAATTTTTAGTCTGGGGGCGAGAGAGTAAAAGTAATCATCATATGCCAATATCCTAAAGTATACTTAGTTCAACAGATATGTGGCGCCGGTCACCTTTGTAGACCATGCGTAAGGTCGCTGGATGTCATCAAAGGTCATCAAGTAAACATTTGATCAAATCTTAATTTTTTTTTGTGAGAAATCTATGTTTTCCATGTAATTGACTTTGATATATTTATCAGATATAAAAAAATTGATAAAATTTACACTTGGTGACCTCTAGCGACCTTGCGCATGGTCTAGGAAGGGGACCGGCGCCCCATATCTGTTGAACTAGGTGTATTTAAGGATATTAGCATGGCGGTCGCCACTTAGCTTTCAGGATGAGCGAAATTAAAAAAATTAACAGAACTTTGCCTCCAGACTATTGTAAAACTTTGTAACTATGTAGCCCATCTATCCCCACTATCTATGTAGGCCCTAGTATTGGATGCATAACGTGAATAATTATATAGCTTTAAACCTAAATTACATTTTATAAGCCTAAGGCAACTAGACTGATGGGTATCTCTTGAATATAAGGTAACCCTGGTTGTACGACCTTGTTTGGAGGGGTACAATAACTGGTGATGTACTCACGGACAAGACCAATACCATGATACATTCTTGTACACTAATAAAGGAAAAATATTTGTATATTTTACATTCAAAAATAAAAAAAAGGTATAAATTATTTAACAGATACTGACTAGTGACTACTTTTTATAAGATATATAATTGTGCACAAGATACCACCCTAGTTGGTCCCAAGACGTCCCTTTAAAAGTATCGTAGTGGGATTTTAGTTTGTCGACTCGACAAACTTTTAGGTTGACTTCCCACACAAACGTCTGTCGTTAACTTCACTTACTATCTGTTCTGTCTGTGCGATGTCAGAAGGCAATATCTGCTCCCTGGTATACTAGGCATTTACTGCTTTTTAACTGGCGTCCCGTCTCTTCCTGCCATAGCGCTGCCAAAAGGCCGCATTTGCTCACTTGTAAATCAAGTATATACTTCCTTTCCGCTGATGTCACTGCCTCCTTTTGGCTTGCACTGACCCAATGTTGGTTAAATGTTGTGCCAGCATCTATGACACTCTTCCAACATTGAACCAACAGTGAACTTTTAGCAAACACGAGGCATTGACCCAATGTTGTTCTAATGCTGGCCCACCGTCTTCGACGTCGGCACAACATTAAAACAATATTGGGTTAATGCCTCGTGATGGCTTGTTGGGTGTTTATGAATGACAGCAGTCTGTCGCGGGAGGGCTAGCCACCTTCCCCCAACCCTCTCTGCCTCACTTGACACAACTGTGTTATGTTAAGCAATAGCCTATAACAATTAGATCTTGGCTAAGATAATTATCTCCAAAAATAGCAAATTTTGTATTATTAAAAATAGATTTTCGGACTCGGCAGTAAAAGGCATTGCTCATTGATATAATTTATACACTTCTGGTGTGAAAAATGACAGAATAATGTAATTTATTGCAATGCCCGATCATGTGGTAGGTTAACCCTTCCATTACGACCATCTGACATGAAAAAGGGACAAAGTATGGTGAAATATTATTTGTTAAGTTTATTTTGCCTGAGTTTGTGTCCTATTTAGGGGAAATATGGGTGCTGTGTGTGACAAACGGTTGACATTTCTGTGCTCCAGACTTTATGAATATGTCCAATATAAGGTTTGGGGTCCCTAGGTTAGGTAGGCCTACTTTCGGCTTTAAGAAGTGTTCAGATAAAATATATGTTCATGATTAAATATAGTGATTAGACCGTAAAGTGTTTTGATTGGAATAGGGGAGGGATGGGCAAAGCGGGCCGTGCAGCTGTTTCGGCACATAGGATATATAAATTGACGTCCACAAATTAAATAATTGCATGAATGACGTGAAATATGCATATGGTATGCAATGCTAGCTCTTTTTAATCGGTAACGGATAATATAAATTAAGCAGATTAAATAATTAGAAATGAACACAATGGCCCACTTTGCCCAAGGTTAGGCAAAGTGAGACAGAAGGCAGGGCAAAGTCGGCCTGGGCCCACTTTGCCCGCGTCGGGGGCTCACTTTGCCTTCATCAGGGGCCCACTTTACCCGCAAATTGCATAGACTGTCTTACGATGTCTTGTCATGAGTGTCAACATCCATTATATAGGCTACTTGAATTTCGATGAGTATGTGAATAAACAATCGTATGCGGCAAATTAGCAGAGATTTCAAATTATGAAGGCCCTACCTTTATTTGTACCGTTCACTTGTCATGCAATAAACATATATATTCCACAATAGGCCTACATTACGTTCACAACTGATTGGGAGCTGGATGAGATTTTAAAGGTAATATAAAATGGTTACCAAAGACCTATGATAGCCCTGACTTGTCAAAGAAAACACCTCACGTTAAAACATTAGGCAGGGGAAAGTGAGGAATGTTCCTTTCAAGATCCCATGAATTGACTTTAATTTAACCAAAAAATCAAAGAGGCAGCCCTCAACACATTTTGGTCACGAAAAGTCGACAAAAATCATAATTTTTTTGGTTTCTAAATTTTGTAGCAAACCTGAATAATGATTTAACCCTTTAGCACCTAAACCACCCGAATCAGCCCGTGGCTGATTTGCCTGAACAGCCCCAATCTTGTTTACAACATTCTGTCCGCTGCTGTCACATCTCAAATCTGGGAATGCCCGACTAACCGGAACATTCGCCCCTACCATTTCACATAAGCACAAAGTCATTGAACTTATTGTGAGCAAACAACAACATAATTTGCAATATTCTGTATTTTTCAACAAATCCCAGGGAAATCAGCCATGCAAGGTGGAAATCAGCCAGGTGTTAAAGGGTTAAATAACTTTTATCGCTACCATGATCTTATATTGTAATAATTAGTTAGCATTTATGTCACAAACGAATGATTTGTTTGAAATGTGATATTGACTTAAAAGGTCAATAACTATCATGTAATATCAGATATTTAATTATATAAGTAAAATAGAAATATAATTATATTAAATATTATTTTATCTTTGTGTGGTCTGCACTGTTTATAAATTACCAAACATCAAGTATTCCACAGGACACATCACAATACCAGCGCGGTATTCTCCCCTGAATATAGGAGGAGAGGAAGCTTTCCATCTCTCGTGATATTTGCAAAAAGCAGGGTCAAATTTTTTTCACTCACTCATGTATAACCTATTGCAGAGGGCGCCTTCTTAACTTTTACCAAATGCCCTAATATTGTACAAAAAAGGTATTCCTTTTTAGATCCTACAGCTGCCACTGAAACATGCTTAACTAATGAAACCATGAACTAATGAGTCCTGGAAGTCTGAAAACAAGCACGCTACTTCTCGTTCACATAGTTTCCCCACAATACTGAATTCTTGATTTTGTGAAGGGGAGTCATTTTTAAACCGCAATACCAGCGCGGAGGATGGACCTGTTATATTGTTCGATGTGACAGTCAAACAACATTCACCACTACACCATGTACAGTCCACGGCCACCACGAGAAAGCTAGAAATTGTATTTCCTGGCAACATACAAACAAGCCTCCGTCTGAAATAATGAGGAAGATATTATGGTGATACAGCCTTCATTTTGAATTATGTATGATACATGTCGTGTAAAGATATTGTGTGTCTATCCCATCTCTTGATACCGAAGACATGGGGTTTGGTGAAATAATCTCGTCTCTATCGCAATTATTGAAGAATACATAGGGGGCCTACTAACTTCAGTGATTTCATGGCGGCCATTTTCAATTTGCATGATAATGATATCGAATAAATGTATTGTTTTATTGCATTCCTTGATAACGAAAACCTTTGGTTTGTATTGGTGAAATAATCGGGTCTCTATCTCAATTATTAACGATGATATGATCACTTCAGTGATTTTATGGCGGCCATTTTGAATTTTGCATGATAATGATGTCAAATAGGCTAAATGTATTGTGTTTATTCTTTGATACCAAAAAAATATGTCGGTCATTTTGAATTTTGCTCAATAAGAGGGTTTCGACGTCCATTTGCGAGCTCCATCACACTTTTCTTATTCTGTGGTCTATTCTGAACATTTTCGTAAAAGTGGCATATTTTATGCACTGAATTCTCACGGGATTACACAAGCTCCTGCGCTATAAATACATAATAGGTAGAAATACTACCACAAATAGTGGCAATAAGCTGACAGTCAAATAATTTATCAAAGATGTTTCATCCCTAACATATATACGTTGGCACATTCAAACACATGGTAACATAATCTGATACCCCTTCTTATGAGGGGCGCACTATCAACAATAGATTATTAAAGAGTTTCCGATGAATAGTAAAAGCAGAAATTTACTATAATAAATAATATAATGAACGTTTTTCATTTGAAATATATATATATATTACGCAGAAATTTGCTATAATAAATAAAAATGACTGTTTTTCATTTGAGATATATACAAAAAGATAACAAAGGGCACTTTGCCCACAAGGTAGAAAGAAATCCACATGGCTTCAGTTCACAGGGCTAAGGGGACCAACCTTTAAAAAGTTGCTGAAAACCCGGGGAAAGGATCTTAGTTAATATAAAACAAGTTTATGACGAATTATTATAGTACATAGCTGACGCGTTTAACCATTACTGAAAATGATTTTTGATAAATATAGTGACGAAAATAGACATTTTATATGCGGCATACCTTGTTTGTCGTTACACCATACCAATGTTGTTCTTTTAATGTATTTCAGATGTCGTCATCAAGTGGCACTGAGTTTTTTGTCTGCACGTGCTAATTTTAATTGTGACGGCATTATAACTTCAGTGTCCCGTTTTGCCCAATGTTCCGCTTTGCCCGTCCCTCCCCTACTATTGGCCAAGCGTCGCAGACAGTGGCCCAGTATTACATCAGCATTGGGCCAATGTATCGTGTTATCTGGTGACCCAGTGCCTGATTTATAAAGAATAGGCCTAACTGCGGGATTCCCACAAAAAATAAAACTGGTCCGACATCATTCTATCGCTGCGCCACACTTTGTTTTTGACGCAACAAGTTAATTTTAGTGGGCCATAAGATTTTTCAAGATAAGTTCTAGGCCCTGCCTGCTGAATTAAAGGGACTGGCTCAGGCTAAAATCATAAAAAAACAGTGATTCTATTTTGGCTTATTAATATGACCATATGATGTAAACATGTCCATAGAATAGAACTGCAAAAGGTTTTTTTTATTTTTGTGCTGTGCATTCACCAGTTAGGCTAGATATAGAGACGAAATTTCTTTTGTATGACATGGTAGTGCCGCCAATAGATGCCCATTACGGCCCACACTGTCAAATTGTGAGCTGTGTATCGCTGTATTAGTTTCAGTATTAGTATTCAGCGTAGTTAGAACAGAGTCAAGGTTCCCATGATCCAAAATATAGGCCTATAAAATTATATGCTTACCAATAAAATTTAAATGAAGTATGGCAGAAAACGAGCTACTGAAACCAAAATGTAGGCCTAGTTGAAATGTTGCTGATTCCAACGAAATATTGGACTGTAACATGACTGTAACCTCGCCACAAGCTAGTAACCTCGCCACAGGTAATCTCGCCACAGATTTGGTAACCTCGCCACAGCTTTGGTAACCTCGCCACATGGGGCTAAGTAACCTCGCCACAACTTCGCCACACCTGTTGTATCCGCGTTTATCAATGTATTTTCAAAGGTTAATCTTGAACGTGGTGTAGATGTCTATATTAGTAGAGGAGGAAATCTGAAAATTGACGTTATTTAAGGAATTAGTTGACACTTAAATTCCTAGAGATAAATAATATATCGTTGGAAAGGTGTTTAGTTTCACATGTATAGCGTGAACGGTTTTAGTGGCAACTGGGCGAGTTTTTATAAAACGTGCATTTGTGACGTCATGTCGTGATGGTTTTGACGTCACTTTTTCACCAATTTCTACTGGATATTTATAAAGGTGGATCATTTATGAGCTGCGATATACACATGTAGATGCCGTTCAATATCCAGCATTTGTATAAATTATAGAGAATAGGCCTAGGTAGTCACACAAAAATGACATACATGCTTTGTACACATGACATCACTTGATTTTATGCAACAATCGTGAGCTTTTTGTTTTATATGGTCTAATATTTTTTAAAAAGAGATAAATAATATAGGCCTATCATTGGAAATGTATAGTTCTGTAGTTTCACGTCATATATTTCATTTCTACGACACGTGGTCGAGTTGTGCAAAAAACGTACATTTGTGACGTCACGTTCCTATGTAGGCCTACTACGTCATTTTGGCATTTTCTTTCAAAGATTGTCAGCATGTGCACTATGAGAATATACAGGATGCCAGGTCATTTTTTATTTGGCACCGTAAAACGTGGGAAAGCGTTTCATGTAGGCTACGATATGCACGTGATCATATATATAACAATAAATATAACGTACATCTGTATCACAACAGCATGGCCGCAACGTCACTTTTTCGTGAATTGAATAAGAGAAACACGATAGCACATAATATTGCAAATCTTGTTTGTGGACATTTGATTTTTTATAATAAAGTAAGATATACCGCTGGAAAAGTCACAAAAAAAATATTTTTCACACAATATGCAACCCGCCTTGTCTAGTTTGAAATAAAACGTGTTTTTGTATAGAATAGATGTTTCATAACTTCCCAGTGAACACAAAACATTTGTATAACATTTGTACAACTTTGACATTTGTGCAACATTGTAGGCCTACAAAATGTTATACAAAATGTTCTGTTTGTTGGGTGGGGCATATAGGCCCATGTAACACGCACACACAATAGCCTACCGGTATGAGTTGAATAAGACTAGTAGCTGAATACTGTTTCTTTTTAAGAATTTATATCTCATGCTCAACATCACTAAAATAAAGATTTCCCACAGTCTAGTTTCAGTTTGTAATAAATTGTCACAAAAATTGGGTTTAATTGGTAGGCCACATAGCAAGTACCGGTAGACCTAACACAATATAACTACACATAGCAAGACCGTGATCATGCGACTACAGAAACCATGCAACACGGCCATTATTGTTATTCATAATGGATGCACTCTCTTCACAGTAGGCCTATAGAGTCTACATTGTATACTCGAGGTAACATAATTATATTATACTCATGTTTTCAAGCAATATCATACCAAAAGCTGTGTTCAGCTCTGGAAACCTAAAATCACATGCTAAAATAAATTATCGTTTCTCCCTTTCTCTATTTAACCCTTGAAGCGCTGGAATATTTATAGGCCTATGCAAAATAAGAGATCACGGGGGTTTTCACTTTGAAACCATTTTAAATGTCTTAGTTTTAAATGTCTTTCCGCTTCATTTCAATACCTACGTTAAAGGGTCTACGGCCATTATACTTTTTATTTTTTTTCAGTGCCGGGATAGACTTCAGACGTCAGAATTTGAGGCGTTGCACAACAATTAGGCCTATAGTATCAAGACGAACCGTGTCTGTAGAGCATGAAATGTTGATTCATCATCAGACACTCACTGGCAACTAAAGCTGAGTCCACACAGTAGGCCTACGATTTATCTTTAGGATTTTGTGCGGTACCGATTCAACATATTTATAAGGATTTCCAAATAGCAGTAGTATGTAACAGTTTATATGTTTCCGTGGTGTCGTCAATAGGCCCCCCTATGCCATTTCCCTAGCAAAATCAACGCCAGCGACTAGTCTGTCTTAGTGAAAGCCTACTGGCAGGTTCCACGATAATGTGTACCATAACGTTAGCATTATTATGATTGCAAATTACATTTTATTGTTTTAGTATACGAAAGAGGAAATAAAGGTTACCATACTGACATATAGTGTACAAAATTTCTTTGATAATGACAAATCGTGAAAACTTGAAATTAATAAAACGTAGTGAAAAACCTGTCATATCAAGAGTATAAAACCTACTTTGGCGACATGTTTTTGTACATCGTTTTTGTAAACATTCTTTAATTAATTTAGCTAGCATTATGCTGCATCATAAAAACAATATATCAAATTATGATTATTGAAAGTCTATTTTACCACGAGGCATTTTTTGACAAAAATATGGATGTTTAAAATTGACACTTAAAACGTGATTTTGTACATCAAAGATGTATTCATCACGTTAGCAAAATTAAAAGTGTTCGTACGTCAAACTATTTACACCATTAATATGAGCTTGAGCAATAGACCAGGTAATTGGTTTGTCTACTAAAAGATATAACACAAAATGTTAAAATAATAAATGTCTAGATATATATAGTGGCATCGATTTGTCAGTCACGGAATTCGCTGTCCTATTTTGCGCAACAATAGCACTACAGTTTATGCACTGTACAGCAACAGATTTGTATACTAGCTGCCCATGTGACATGGTTTTGATATCTGTGGCTATTGCCTGCACGTGTCAGTTCAGAAAAAATACCGCTATGTGGTAGGCATGTTTCTAAAATGTATTGGTCAAAAATTACGTCACCATTTCTGTGATTAATGAGAAAGTAACGTTAGCATTTTGGTTTGGTAAATTTGACAATTCAAGCCTGCTAAGTGCCCAGTTTGTACCTCTGAACATGCCATTTCCATAGAAAATGAAATAATGTATCTCATTACAGCGAATGTAATGCTTTGTACCAGTCAAGGCTATAATTAAACACATTTGTGTTTGTGTTGCTATCGTTTATGGATACTGGACAAACCTCACACTAACGTTATATTTCTTGGATGTTTTTTACTGTGAACGTTATGTTATTTGGATGTTTTTCACTGCTAACGTTATGCTATTTGGCTGTTTTTCACTGTGAACGTTATGTTAATTGGATGTGTTTCACTGTTAACGTTATGTTATTTGGATGTTTATCACTGTTAACGTTATGTTAATTGGATGTTTTTCACTGTTAACGTTATGGTAATTGGATGTTTCTCACTATTAACGTTATGTTATCTGAATGTTTTTCACTGTTAACGTTATGGTAATTGGATGTTTCTTACTGTTAACGTTATGTTATTTGGATGTTTTTCATTGTAAACGTTATGTTATTTGGATGTTTTTCACTGTGAACGTTATGGTAATTGGATGTTTTCACTCTGAACGTTATGTTTTGCGGATGTTTTTGCCTGTGAACGTTATGATATATAGATGTTTTCACTGTTATGGCTACAAAAAAAAGATGTAGGCCTATTGGTGATATTCTACCTCATAAACATGATTAAATTGAAGTAGGCCTAGTTTGTATTTATTTGAGGAGCGCATGTTGAGACATTCCACCTATAAAAAATAAAGAGCACTTGAATCTTGAACACACTCTATGTGCATGTTAATTGCAAAAGGCCAACCTCTTTAAGCGAAAAGTTTATCATTTTTTGTAATTATGAAAAAACAAACATCTACCACTCATAAAAATAACTGTTCAAACGAAAAGTAGCCAAATTGATCAATAGCCATACCCAGAACATACTGTTTTAGGGATGTGTGGGACGTGATGCAATGGATAAAGCGTAGAACTTTGCCATTCGCCGCTGCATGCCTGCCTTGCGAGTTTAAGGCTCGCTTGGTGCATAATTTTCAGAGAAATGTCAATGTTTCTTCTCTCTACACCCTAGGACATTGATGTGTCAATTTGTGCCCCCACATACTTCATTTCACTCAGGTGTGGATGAGTAGGATTACCTGGTGGGATAGAGATGGAAAATATATTCGATAATAAAAAAATCAATAGCGCAAAACGTTTGCAGTGATGTATGCTCCCCGGGGAGTTGAAATGGTACATCATTTAGGCCTAACAGGTCCAATGACCAGGGATAATATAATTTAAGTCGTCATGTAGCCTGTAGGCATATGATGAGCCGTATATGTGCGCCATATAAATATATCATATTATTATTAGACCATATTATGTGAAGTAGGGCCTACATGCTAACGTGATTACGTACAGATGTACGTCCAAGACAGCTTAAAACCTCACGTTAGCATTTTGGTTTTTACTTGATCAACATTAAACAAAAAAATATTAAGCAAAATAAAGGTGATATTATGATACTTTGTGTTATTATATGTGATTTTCATGTATCGGTGACACGTGAATTATTTGTGAATGACTGTTATTAAAACAACAAAATTTCTCTCTATTTCCCATTGCAAGACTGCACGAATAAAATTTATAATTTATATCGAATTTATCAAAAACATGTTGTTTGTTCTTTCTACAAACATATTGAAACGTCAAAATTATCATTTAGACTATTTTATTTTTAGGTCCACTCAGTAGGTTGGTGGTACACATTATCGTGGAACCTGCCTACTGCTCTACTAGCCTATATATACTGTATAAAAAGTATATCCTTTGTATAATAATTTGTACATTTTGATGTAGAAATAATTAATTATTCTGAGACAACAGATTATTCCTGGATGTAAGCCCATAAATAATATTTTATCCGTCGCGTGATTTCAACGTACTCGGTGAATTAAAGTTTGCAGATAACATTTACACAAGCTAAGCCTACATGTACATGTAATGAACACGATGGATATATCCAAATATTTGCACCGCTCATATGCTTAATTATCAGTTTATTTATATATTGTTGATAATGCTAGGCAAATAGATGGACTATATATGTTCTAAAACCAATCCTGGCAGTGGGCGTCCCTCATGTAGGCCTATGCGTATGTAACATCTTACCCTCATAATTATACCATATTTTATTCAGCCGATGATTTCTTTTGAAAGCTAATTAATTGTACACTCAAAAAAACTATACTATACTACACTATAGAAATGTACGATCAGTTCATTATGTCCCACAACAAGTGAGTATAGAGCCACTTTGGGGGATTGAGTTGGGTTACTCCAAGCTGATTTTTTTTCGAAAATATAGGCAAATATAGGCCTATAGTAGGCCTATCTCTTGGCAACCCCCAAAACGAAAATACCAGAAACCAGAAATCAGTTTGGTGGAACTTCGTCAAGATGGCCGCCATTTTACACAATTGGATCACTTTGTCACACGCAGTTTTAATGTCAAATATGTAATCGTCTTAGGAACGTTTGTTTTAAGCATAATTCAGACATGAGGATTTAGCCGGCCATGTTCTCAATGTATTAAAAAATAAGTTTATTTGACTTGAAATGACATTGAAATGACCTTGGTGTCATCTTACATCTATGCCACATTAAAGCTCTGAGGGTTATACAGCTATGTGCCAAGTTTTATGAAGCCGCTTCTAATGGCTGCTTATAAGGGTCTACTTGAAATATTACATTACGATTTTTGGTAAATAAACTTATGTTCCAGCGGTAGGCTCTTATGTCTTTGTGGGGAATTTGAACAAAGAAGAGTTTTAACTATTTTCCTCGAAATATTTTACGGGAGATTTATGCCCATACACATGGGGTGTCTTATGGTGGTATTTTAGAAAAAAACGACTGCGATGTTCCGAGTCATCCCCAAAACGGGGTAAATAGGAACATTAACATTAGGCCTATGTCTACCGCAGTCCCTTATGGGCATAACCCAAACATGGGGTGAACAGAAACAAACAAGTATATTTAAAACAACTGAACATTTCCCACAACAATATGGAATCTTCATAATAAAATAGAATAGGATGAATAAGAACGGTGGGATGACTAGAAACGAGCAGCAGAAAGAATGGAAGCTGCTAACAAGGCTTTAAAACGTAACTGCGCCGATTTGTTATGTATTGTTTCAACGGACCGGTTTGTAGTGGCGCAGTATCTTGGTGGTGCGCCACAGCAATGCATTCATATTCACCCCGTTTTTCATCGAAAAATATCACCTGAAACACAAACAAGTTGCCTTTTTGTGGGATTAATGTCAGGGAGCCACACATTTTCACAATAAATACCCGGCAAGATACTAGTTTTCAAATCTTTCTTTTGTACATGTAGTTACTTAGTGTAGGCCTATAGTATCCCGAGATAAGTGGAAAAGTGGTGTTTTTTAAAATGTAAGACTTGCAGACGATTTTAAAACGTGATCAGTGACCAAAACATAGTTTCAGAATGCATTATACTATTAACAAAGCGTCTTGTTACAAGCAGGATACCTAAGTTATGTGAGTTCCATATAGATATTTTTAATACTACGGTAGGCCTAATATAATCAGGATAAATCAGGGCTCGTTTACCTGAAGCATAATATTAAAATCCACGATATTGTTTCTGAGAGTGCAAATGTCATATGGAATTCAATATTGACTCACAAAATGTCATTTCATAACAGTTTAACTTCACATTTAGTCCATAATAACAGATGCTGTGTGCGAAACAGAGTCTGTAATCATTGCCATTCGTAAAGTTGTGCCCCAAAAATCCGGTGCGCGAACGATCGATTGCGCAACGAATTCAGGCGTCATTGTTTGATCAATGATTTTTATTTTACAATGACATATTTACATCTGATTCGAATAATGCCTTAACGTGGGGATTTAGACGCCAGTCTTTATCACTGAATTAATCAATTGAACAGGGTTACCCTGGCATTTTTCATGAAATTGTTGATCTCAGTGCGTATACTGGCTACCAGCATACATGTAAGCTTTTGCTAGGCTCTCCAGCTCTGAAACTAACCGATGCGAACCTTGCGTCAAACGCGGACTACGTTACATTATGACTTTAAAGCAACACAATAAGGACAAAATCATCATTTTTATTTTGGCTTCTTGATATGTCCATAATATGTCATAATATTTTCAAAGCGAAAATAAAATGTTGGCTTTCGGATGATTTTTGGCTTGCTTGTGTCACTTTAACATGTCACGATATGTCTTTTTATGGTCAAGATATTGTACTAAAATGGTTTGATATTACAATGAAATACCAGGATATGAATTTTTAATATCAGGATATGACATTTTAATGTCAAGATATGATATTTAAATGTAAGGATATCACATTTGACTGTCAGGATATGATATCATAAAGTCAATATGTGGAACTATAATGTCAGGTTATGGCCCTTTAACGGCTCGATATGGCAATAATATCTCATGAGATTGCACTATATAGTCAGGATATGGCATTATACTATCAGGATATGCCACTTTATATCATAATATAGCCTTATATCATTAGATTATACAATTTTTATATCAGTTTTATACCAAGCTATGACATTATAATAATTATTGTCATAATGTGGTATTATAATGTCAGTATATAGCATTATAATATCAGTAGCATGGTACATGGTAGCTTTATGCACAATATGGCCTCATAATAGAAGGATGTTATAATATCACGATTTGGAATATTAATGTGAGGATATAGCATTGTTATATCATGATATGGCAGTATAACATCACTCTGTGGCGTTTTTTGTCAAGAAATGACATTTTTATGTCAGGATGTGGCATTATATTGTCATCATATGACATTATATGGCAGTTTATGATCAGGGGACATCATTTGAATGTAAATATAGGAAATTTTAATGTCACGATATCACATTTGCCTGTCTAATAGACAGTGTCTATGATATTATAAAGTCAAGTATGTGGAATAATAAAGTCAGGTTATATGGCCTTTTAACGTCTCGATATGGCAATAATATTGCAGGAGATTGCACTATAATATATATTATTGGCATATATATATAATAATGGCATTATAATATCAGGATATACCACTTTAATGTTATAATATAGCCTTATATCATTAGGTCATACCATTTTTTATATCATTTTATCACCAAGCTATGACATTATATTTTCGTAATGTGGTAGATCAGTATATAGCATTATAATATCAGTAGCTATGGTACCTTAATTGCACAATATCATATGGCCTCATAATAGAAGGATGTGGCATTATAATATCACGATCTGGCATGTTATTGTGCCAATATAGCATTGTAATATAAGGACATGGCAGTATGGCGTCATCATGTGGCATTTGTTGTCAAGAAATGACACTTTTATGTCAGGATGTGGGGCAGTGTATGGTCAGGGGACGATTTTTTTAATTAAAGTAATTTGTATTAATGATATGACATTATAATGTCATGATTTTGCATTATAATGTAAAGATATGCATGTTTGGCATCATTAAATGTCATTTTATTATCTGGATATGACACAATATGCACTAGTCAGAATATGCACCATAAAGTCAAGATATAACAGTTTGCCGTCATTATTATATCAATGTGCATGGCACTATGACTATGTTGAGACCAGGATGTGTATTACAATGTCGGGATGCGGCAGTATAATGTAAGAATATGGCATTTTATTGTCAGAATATGGCGGTATATCGTTAGGACATGGTATTATGTGACTCATCACTTTAAAATGTGAGGAGTCAGGCTGTGCTAACAAAAGTTTAAATTCGTAAAACACTGCAATTGGAATGTTGATGCCTAGCGACCTTTAACGACATGTTATATGTGTGTCACAATACACCTTTCCCAATAGCAACACGCCACACAGTGACTAAAAACTGAACTATTTAGTTGGGAGTCCTGCTTATGCGCAAAATCGTGCAAACAGTGTATAACATGCATGATAACTCATTTTTACTAATAAATAACAATATTCTGGCTAGGGACCTCTACTGTGTCACAATAAATCGGTAGGATAAATACAATATGTTAATTTACCCCATCCCATGTTAATGCATCCGCTTTAAGGCCTATTTCAAACGTATAACCATACTAATATCATTGGAAATTGGAAATACTGTACGGTTTCTGAATTTAATGGTATTTGTGAGCGAATCCACTCAAACTGATAATGTGAAAAAAATGACCTAGAATGGTGACCACATAACAAGCAACACATGGTTCCCAGCCCTACCACCCATGTGGTTTTGTTTTGAGAGACATCACACGTGACAGGATAACTTTGTTAGAGCGTGTAGTTGATCCCCGCGTATCGATATCTTCAGTATCAATCTAATCTATACAAAATTGCAATTATACTTTAACTTTTTGTGCACTCTTGTCCAATTGGCTGTAATCCCAGGTGAATGACACATGTTATTTTTAGCGGTTTTAAATTACAAATCGACGACATTTGTATTGCGCCTGCTATATTATACCTATTTAATTTTATTATTTTTAGTGTATTTTCGAGTACAGGTCATTTTTATTATGTTACAATAATAGCATCTTTTTGTTACTTCCTGTGTGCAAATATTGAAAATGTAGCTAAATCTGTTTATGATTTCACCCATTTCACTCAAGTGATATTAAAATCGATATATATGCGGTCATAATTATGTTGGCATTAATCGCTGCGTGTTTATTTATTTGAGGCAGGCTTTGCCGACGCAATTCCCGCTTCAAATCAATGCAAAATATGCTTACGTTTTAAATTAGACGTGTTATAGTTTATAATTAATGGTTTACTAGAGATAAAATTATGTACATTTCATAAATCTCAATCAATATTTCTAGTGGAAAATCAGTTAAAAACGATCCAAAGCGTCACCCACAATGGTAGAATTTTGTATATATTGATATTTATGTTGATAAATACAATATAATAACATATATACTCCATAGGCTTGAAAATAGTCCCAAAAAGACATTTTAGGTTCAAGAACGAGATAGTTACGGCATATTATTCATATCACTCAAACAATATGGCGATAATCTTGGATAAGTATTAAGGAAAGAACTGATATTATTCCTTCTCGTACCTCAAATCCTGGATAAACACACAATAAATTATTTTCAAATTGTAAAAGTGATGAAGTGCATGAGGTGTACCAAAAATGGCGTTACCGTGATGGCGGCCATATTGAATTAAAAACAAACACAAGGTAGGTTTTAAGGATTTTTAGACATTCGTATGGGTAGATGCCCCGGTATAATTCCTGAAAAAAAACAGCTTTTAGTATCCTCGGTTACGTAAATTAACCATTTCTTTTCTCAAGTTTAATTTGTTGGTTTAATCTATCACAGAATCCATTGGTTTCATTTTGTCAACACGATCCTTGTCAGCAAATTTCAAATAACACGATTCAGCACATATTTTCCCCCACAACGGCGAAAAAGAGTGAGTATAGCAGCCGTTCTATATATTACTTATATATACACAAGTAGTGAGATAATTTATTGTATGAAAGCCAATTGAAAATAAATTGATGTTTTTGTTGCCTTCAAATCGTGTTATACATAACACTATCTTGCACTAATTGACGGATCCAAGATTTGACTGACAGGAGGCGCCTATCATATATCAGACTCAGTCAGCCTCCTTTATTTACAGTCTAGAGGGGTCTGAGGCATGCTCTTCGAGAAATTGTTAAATTTAATTAAGACTTCTCATGATGTATTCTAGAGCATATTTCGACCCAAATGTGGCCTTTTTTGTTATAGTGGGGACACTGAACAGAGGGCATGAGTGACAGACCCAGCAAACAGGAGACGTTGAGCCAATGTTGCATTAACGTTGGCCCACCGTCTTTGTCGCTGGTCCAACATAAGGGCAACATTGGGTCAACGTGTTGTGTATACTGTGGTATGCTGAGCGAGTCGTGAAGATCCACCTAGTGATAAATAGTGGATAAATCAAAGGTAAGGTTGTTAAATACGAAAAACTATGACGTCATAAAAGAGCGCTGTATTCACCATATGATTATTTTGACGTTACTACCGCTAGCTCACGTAAATGTAGAGATTAATACCTTTCCAATGATATATTACAAGGGTCTCTGTAATCAGAATTATAAAGATATAACACACAACTTTATTCTCTACAATATTTCGCGTGCATTATTTTTCTAAAACAATGTATTCGCTTGTATCAAAGACTTATGTAATTTTATGGTCATTAAATGTGAATTTACGACATAATGAATATATACAACTATTGCCAGGTATGCGTAGTATGTGCTGAAACATTAAGAATCGCCACCGCATCATACTAATACCGAGCAGTGGCTTGAACAAGACCCCTGTTTCGTAGTTAATCTGGCCAATTTGGTTCATAAAATGACTTCATTGCCATAGCGACATGACGTCACAAACGTACGTTTAAAAATAAAATCGACCACGTACGACAAAAACGATATACGCCACCATAAACTAGAGACTTAAACCTTTCCCTTGATATATTTTTTATCTCTTAGAATTTAGGTGTCAACTCAACTCCAAAAATGGGTCCATTCCTCCTGTACTATATAGACTTAGACTATAATATGTGCCATTAAAATCAAATGCAATTTTTTTTTCAAAAAATGGACCAATATATAACGAATAATAAAAGGCCTACAAATTGATTTTGTACAGCAATTATTTTGGAAAATTTGTTCGTTTTGACTAATAGTAGTATCATATTAACCCTTAAACCGCTGAATTAAATAATTTAAATTTTCTCACACTTGGAGTTGTATCTCACTACCTTGGCCCACAACTTTAAGTGAGAGAAAACAACTCGTATTTGTTTAATTTGTAATTTAAGACTAAGAAATTTACAAATCTTGATGTTTAAATGGCTAATAAAACAGATTAAAGCGACTACAGACTACAGCGGTTTAAGGTGATTTAGGTGTAGGCCTAGCGGCAACAACAGAGGAAGTTGATGGCACTGCCCCAAGAAGAGATCCAACAAGACCCAAGGAAGACAATGAGTAGCACTCAAGCTATGTGATCGACTCCAATAAGACTCGATATTGTTGACGCAATTGATTGACACAAGTGACATTAACTCATGTGAGTGCGTGATGACGTGATGACACTTGTAACCTACTTGCAAACGCTTCTTCGGGTTTTATTAATAGCATAACCGCCAATATGGTTCATGTCCACATGGTTTATTGAATTATTTTACTTCTTGTGTGCCAATAAATTGAATCTTTGATATTTCTATCAGCATGAACAGCTTGAAAAATCCTGGCAACCAAGCCAATGAAAAATCCTTGGACTGCGAGTCCAATTAAAAGTCCACGGATTTAACAATCTAACGCATTCCAGATTCACCAGCATCGCTGGATTTGATAACGGGCTTGTATATAATGACAACGAACTCTTGTGCTGGGTCTCATGGTCAGGATCATCTTCTCACCTCTTTATTGATACACTTACATCATGGTTATAACATGCTCACAGACAATAGTCAGTCCTTACTCTATGGCACAGCTGGATGGGATAGGGTCAGCGTATGCTCATTGGTCTTCTATACAAGGTCGGTTACTCACTGAAATCGTGGAAGCAGCAATCTCAACATACTAGGCCTATTGTTCACGCCCGCTCGCTCAACATAGGGGCTATTCAGCGCCACTATTCTATCTTGTAAACCCAAAAGGCAGTAACTTCTCAATATAATAGTAAGCTGAATACTGCAGTGTAGTATTCACAACATGTCTCATTTTGTTGGAAATAGTGCTTCTGTCAGAATCGAGCTCGTGAAATGATTATTAATGCACGTAAATTATGAGATTTCCGTTTGAAAACTCATGAATAATTTGCTACAAGAACTAGGTATGCCATGGTAGCATTTGTTTGGCAGAAAACAAAAGTCTACATAGTCCATTTCTCATTTTAAAATGACGAGGACTTGAAAGTTTCCTTCCCTCAGTAGAAGTATAGACATGGCAGTGATTGTCACCGCATAGACACATCCCAATTTCCCGTGCTCTATGGTGGTTCGCGCTCTCTCGCTCTTTGTCTCTGGCTGTCTCTATGTTATAAATTCTGCGCCTGCGCACTAGCAGACTTCTCCGAGTATAACATAGAATAACTGTGCCATCCTCTAGACGTGTTCACACAAGTAACTCAGCTAACAAGGAACTTTGAGCCAATGCTAGACTAATGTTGGTCCGACGTCGCAGACAGTGGGCCAACCCCAAAACAGCATTATTTGGTCTAGCTGCTCACAATCATCTCTGCCACCATTTTACCTCTAAATGTGGGGTCTCAGAGATACGCTTGCATGACCACTATCGACCTTTTTATTTGAATCTAATTACTACGCACACCTAGCTTTTCAATTATATAATAAGGATTACATAATATCTGTATTATTAGTGGGCAGACTCGTAGCTTCCACCGACACGTTGTAGACCTTGTTCATGGCCTTCCAACCGTGCCCTGGATCCACAAATGTCTGTTTGGCAGAACATTCTCGCTATCAGTTCTATAACGAGGCATGTTCGCACCTGTTCTAGTGGCAACGCTGGCACAACGCCGGCTTAATGCACCCAACGCTGGCATTGATGGCCCAACGTTGGCCCAACCTAATATATAAATACAATGGTTTAATAATAACTGTTATCCGTTATGCATTCAGCCAACATAACACATTGCTGAACTCAATTAATTTAACTACATTCTGAAACTATTATTACTGTTACTACAGGTCAATAGTTTACAACCTGATGAATGTTTAATATGGAATATGAGGTGATATGTTGTTGTTGGGAAAATGCCCCCCTTTTGAAATAATGGGCCACATGCCTCATCGTCTAAGGCCAATGCCCCCCCCCCCTCCCTCCGAAAAATATCATGGGCCCCTTCACCCTTTTTTCAATTTATAAATCGGGGGCACTGAATATGTAATAGTACCAATCTCATACATATAGTTTTAACTATTTATATTGCCGTATATTAACCGTCTGCGTCCCTATGTTTGGGCTATATTAAAAAGAGCTATATTCAAGTTAAACTGAACGTAGATTTCAACCTAAGTCTATGCTAAAAACTCAAATAGTAGGCCTAATTTATGTTCTTGTTTTATAGACCCTATCGATGGAGGCTGATATTCAACATCTCATTGTAATATAGGCCTAAATATCACGCTAATAGGGGTCTAATTAGAAGCTACTAAAATGTGTGGTACCAAAGCCATAACTTTATTTTGAATTGAATTTACAAATAGTAATATTAATAATAAATGATGTTCTTTTAATGCTGGGTAAACGATTTAGAGGGCGGCACAACAATATACTAAATATCCAGTTATCCCTGGTTAAATGCTAGTCCACCGTCTGCACTGCTGGCCCAACATTAAACTAACATTAAGTCGATGTAGCTTCTGTAGAAAGCATAGCGTATATAGCCAGTGTAATATATTATCAGATTAAGCTTTGTACGCATCGCGTTGACTACTACAATGAGGCAATACCGCTGGAGTACAATCACACGTAAATTGCCATAGAGTTAACTCTATGGTCTGGCTAAACTTTTGAAATTCGAAACCTTTGAGTGTTGATCCACTGTTCGCCGTATCGTGTTTGCTGGGATGCACCTAAAAGTATGCATACTTTAGAAGTGGATATATGTATATTAAAAACATGTCTCTGAGTAATAATATATATGCCTACTATTATCATTTTACGTTCTAAAGTAAATACAAGATATATGCCAGCATGTATTATTATAGTGTATAAAATATAGGGGTATTTTATAAGTTAAAACCCAATAATAAACTTCTTGTTTTGTCTTGTTATATGAGCGGACACACTCATCAATAGAATGCACTCCATACCGTGTGAGTCAGGTGCTGGACTAATGTCGATTCAGTGTCTATAAAGCAGTTGGGCGGCCAATAGTGTTTTTTTAATGACGCAGCATCATAGTTGAATTCACGCTTTTCCATTCATTGATTGTTTTCTGCCAGCTACTGGCCAAACGTCAATGCTGAAGACGAGGACCAGCCGTGCATGTGGATTAAAAAACTTTAAAATAGGCCCCTATAAATTTTTCATTTCGTAATAAATGAAAATCAAAGTGGAACAGGGAACACTATTATGGCAGAACCAGAGTAAAAACATTTAATATGTTGTGCAGAATAAAATATGAAAATGTCGGGCAGCGCCCCTGACGGTGAACCAATATTAAATCCACAGATAATGTGTTTGTATATATGTAATAACAATACCGAAGGGCGGGGGGCCCTTGTGCGCGCTGGGAAAGTCAGAGATCGCGGATTCGTCTCCTGCTCTGGCATTCAAGTTTCAAAGAAACAAAATGTTTCCTCCCTGTTCAAGCGTAAATATTGAATATTGTGGGCAGCCTCCGTGACCGAGAGTTAGTCTGCTCGGCCGTAGACCAACAGGGCTCAATTTCGAATACTGTGTCTGGAGGGCAGTGACACCTCATTCATCTCACCATCCCCAGGAGGTTCTCCTTACCTAGTTTAGCCTATATGTGTACAGATGTGGTGTAGAACCCCATTTATTTCATATCATTGCATTTTATACAGCCAATTAACACCTGACTCAACGTTGGCCTGACAACATTACAGCAACATTTCAGCAAAGATCTTGTGAGTTGAGAAAGCGTTCATGGGTCTTTTAATGATGGATTAGGGCTACTGTATATTTCACGGCTGAGTTAGAAACATTAAAAGCTGATATTTTACAACTTTGTTAGGCATATTTTGGGCAGAAGAATTAAAATTGAAAATTAAAGATTTCGTGAAAATTCCTGGCTAACTGGGGCATAATAAAAGTCTCAGAAGAAGTAATAATTGCACTTTTGTAGTCCTGTGAAATGATTCTTTGTCAAGCTTATGTTACTAGGTCCAGTGCTTCAGAACATGTGTAAAATCAGCAGAATGTATTATGGGAACCGAACATAATACTATAAATGCCAATGATCGATATAATCTTTTCATGATAATGCATCTTAGAGTATAGATATACATTCTCTGACACATTTATAGCTGATTTTTTTGCAATGCTGTTGACAAACGTCAAGGCCCCTGGGCCTCTTGTTTGTACTACATAATTATGACTTTTAGTCTATAGGTGGGAGGCATCCAGCTGGTTTTTCCCAAACTATCGTCATACGACCGTATTTTTCCACTCAAGCATATCTCATCTGCGTTATTAAAGCGACTCAATCAGTCTAAAATCGTCAATAAATCGGTGATTTTATTTTGGCTTCATAATATGACCATATCATGTAAACATATCCATAGACTAGAACTGTAATTTTAAAAAAAATTCTGTGCTGTGCATTTACCAGTTAAGCGAGATATAGAGACGAAATTCTCGTATTTCTTATTTTGGACATGCATGCATGATGTCAGAAATAATAAGAAATCGGGAATTTTCCTATTGACAAAATATCTAAAACAATAACAACATGGTTTCCTTTAAACCAATTTAAAATACAATGGCGGGAATGACAGCGAAATAAGACGGGTGTGTGATATCACAACGAGGACACCATCGCACCCCTGTGGGGTAAAATGTGTGGTCACGTCTATGCCGCGTTTTTACCATATGATATAGATAATAGTTTATTAGAAAGTAATATTTTTTTTAGTTTCCTAGGGGTTTTTTCAAAGTACTTTTTTTGTCACAGAAAATAGGCCCCTATATGGAGTACAGAGCCGGAGATCATTTTAGATATATAAATCAATGGCTAACCCTTTTCCTGCTAGTGCTGCCAACCATATCCCATCTCAAGGGCCTAACCCTTGACCTGCTAGGGCCGCCAACCATATCCAGTCTCAAAGGCCTAACACTTGTCCTGCTAGGGCCGCCAACCATATCCGTCTCAAGGGCTAACCATTGTCCTGCTACGGCCGCCAACCATATCCAGTCTAAAGGGCCTAACACTTGTGCTGCTAGGGCCGACAACCATATTCCCAAAAAAATGCACTTTTGGACTACTTTTCAAAAACACTCCCCGTGTCATGACGTCATTACACGTCGAATTTGACAAAATTCTCAGTATTATTGAGAATTTTACAGTCAATGTTCATATTACCTACTATGCTCATAACTATTACCTACTATGCTCATAACCATTACCCTACATAAACCCAAGTGTGTTTGAATTTGAAGGACAAGGGCTAGCCCTTGAGACGGGATATGGTTGGCGGCCCTAGCAAGCTTAGGGTTAGGCCTTTGAGACTGGATAGGCCTACATGTATGGTTGGCGGCCATAGCAGGACAAGGGTTAGGCCCTTGAGACGGGATATGGTTGGCGGCCCTAGCAGGCTTAGGGTTAGGCCTTTGAGACTGGATAGGCCTACATGTATGGTTGGCGGCCATAGCAGGACAAGGGTTAGGCCCTTGAGACGGGATATGGTTGCGGCACTAGCAGGTTTAGAGTTACATACAAGCCATTGAGACTGCATAGGTCTACATGTAGGCCTATGATTGGCGGCCATAGCAGGACTTTAATGGGACGGTTAAGTGGTAATTTTGGCTCGAACCTTGCACTTTGGGTTGAAAGCATGACATGCTAGTGATCTCATGGGATCATTTTCTGATATAGAACACCTTTGTCGGTCTTCCGTAACGCTGGTAATAAGGGGAAACGTAGGCCCCTATAGGCCTACTCCCTCCCCCTAAACTAAATTGACATCCATGGGAGAATCGTAAGCAACACTGTTTTATGTCAAGTTATTGCAACCAAATATGTTCATAGTGATGAATATTTTCATAACAAATAAACAATACAAATGTTTTGATATACATTTTATGTCTTCTGTGCGTAATAAACAGTAGAAGCCAATGCAAACAACTACTTCAAAGTATTTATATCGTCTGAATGTACCTACAAGACAAGTTTTAATAGTCTATTACTGCTACCTTATGTGTGAAATCAAATCAAATTATTAGTTAATCATTTTCTTTCTAGCAACTCCCATCACAAGTGCAGATGATGTGCACTTCAAATTATTCTTGTAACATTTCCACAGTCTTCTGCGTGCTATTTTACAACCATAGCGTGTGAGCTCATAGTATGCCTTTTCAGCTTGCCGAAGTGTGCTCTATGCTGGCTTCCAGTCCTATTACCAGCCTCGAGTCAACAGAACTAGGTAGAGTCTGGTCATTCTGAATAGCCCCCCCCCCCCCCCCCCCGCACATGTACAGTCTGATATGCGACACGTCAAGTGTGCTGTCGAAAAGCAGTTGAAGCTGGAGGTATATATTTTATGGATCGTCTACAGAAACTAAAAAATGTTATCTTGTTCTAAATTCACTTGTTCTATCATACCAAAAGACCACACACTTTTCAATGAGTATCATTATGTCTTCAGACGCAGTCACAGGAGAAGATGCCATAGCAGTTTTATGAATGTGTCTGCTAGTTCAGTAAGCACTCCACATGTGTCATGCAGGTTTTTTGCCTCTGCCAGAAAATAATGAAATCACTTGACTTCACACCCGGTAAAGGCATGGAAGAACAACAACGACCTTGACCTGTGTTCACCTAGTGCCTCAGCAATTTGGTGTGCTGAAATATATCTGTAGTGTTTCCCAACTCCAAACCCAATCCAAAGCTCATCCACTGGAATGTTTTGTACATAAGATATTGCCAACACCACACCATCAGTGTCTGCTGTTCATTATTTTCTTATCTGCCATTTCATGTGAGCAGGGCTCTAATTCTGTACCATCTGGTATTTGTGTATCTGGAGAAACTTCTCTATGCGTCCCAACAACTCTCCTTTCTCACGTGGCAGCGTTCAAACTAGCGCAGTGTTGTATATATCAAAGACAATGTCTAGTCTTCTCACCACCTCTAGCTGCTGCTTCACATATGTAACAAATCTGCCAGTTATATAGCCTTGAAAAGTTTTTAATGACAGTGGTGGCAACAACTATGACAGCTCCATCTTGCACAATAGCACCCCACCTGAGGTCGTATCTCTGGTATTTCATCAATTGACTCGAGACATCCAAGCAAATCTTCTCTTGCTCCTGTGCGCATCCTGTCTTGCTTAGCCAAGGATGGGGGACAGGTTGATTTTCATGCTTGAAAAATTTCTTCCAGATTCCAATCACAAGGCTGACAAGCAATATCAAGTTTGGAGAACAAGGCGCAGTCATCCTTGAGTTACGTTGCGTGTTTGCTTACGTTGAACATGTTTTTTTTTAAGAAGCTGATTTTTAGGGATGGGATCATTTATAAGCTTAGATTTTTCCAACAAATCTTTCAATTCCAAATATATAATACTGTTGTTGACCTGCTTTTACAATATTCCTGGTTGTTTCAACAATTTCATCATTTATGATCTCACTGGTGTCCAATGTCAGTAAATCGCCATTGTCTTCCTGAAATGGGTTCCCCATATCTGAAAGTACAGTTACAATAGCCATTACTTCTTTTGTTGAATGCCATTTAGGTACTGGGAAGCTGTTCAAGATGTTTTAGATGGGGTGATGTTGGGTCATCAGCTTCAAACTCTCCTGTCTTACGATGAATCTCAGGTCCTGCAATCATCCAGCGCTTCACAACAGCTGGGCTCTCAGTCAAATCCACAGCACCGCCCTCACCTTTAATCAAAGCATTGAACTGTTCATGTTGAAGCACCATGTTCCAATATCTGAACTGATGCTGTTCTTGTCCTTTTTTACTACATCACCCAGAAAGACTCAACTCGTCTACGTTGGTATTTGTTTATTTCAGATATTTTTCATATGCAGCATACTAAGCAGGTGCAAAATTGCTGCTGTTGTTTAATTGATGTGCATGTCTCGTTATTGTCAAGTTCTTTTGCTTTACCAGGAGTTGTAACATTGGCATTTGTCCATACACTGCCCTCTAGGCAATCAACTAGTATTTTGTATGCAATCAGTTCAATATGTACATGCCACCAGCCATCCATTATAAGCAGTTTGTCCTCACCATCTCTTTCCATCACAGTCCATTGGATTGCAAACATTGGCTGATACATAACAATAGCTGAGACATTGTTTAAAGTAAGATGATCCACAGCAGATTTAACAGTAGGCCCTATTTAGTAATTCCTGGATTGTGGTCCACTGCTGCTGTGGTGAAGAGCACAATAACTCCTTACATTGGAATTTCACTCGACGTGCCATATTATCAACAATAATACTCTTCTACGAATGTTCTAGAAGGTATTTTAGTAATAACATTTCTCAAATATATATTAATTAGTCAGCTGAGAGTACAACGTGTACCATAAGACGTGCACGTTTGCTTACAGTTCTGCAAACAAACAATTTCAAGACTCTTCCATAGGTGTTCTATACCAGAAATTGTTTAGCGTTGATCACTCTGTATGCATGCCAAGTTTCATGTTTTTTTGTTTAACGGTCCCACCACTTGAGACTGGATATGGTTGGCGGCCATAGCGGGACAAGGTTTAGCCCTTGAGACTGAATATGGTTGGCGGCCCTAGCAGGGCAAGGGTTAGGCCCTTGGGACGGGATATGGTTAGGCAGCCCCAGCAGGACAAAGGTTAGCCTTTGAGACAATATATGGTTGGCGGCCATAGCAGGACAAGGGTTAGGCCTTGAGGCGGTACATGATTGGCGGCCATAGCAGGACAAGGGTTAGCCCTGAATATTGCTAAAAACTCCATAAACAAATGTTAACATAAATTAAAGATATAAGAGGACTTTTTTGTGAGTCCATCTTTGTTTCAACTTTCTTGGATGCGAGGGGACAAAAAATACGCAGACTGGTGCTTAATTGCTCGCTTTCTCCCTTTGTTCACGCATACTCGTATTTTTCATGTCCCTTCTGAAATCCATGATTTATCCTTTGCAGTACTATGGTATGATCTGACTGCATCTTGTTAGCTTTTAGGCACAAATACATCATGGCCGTTCATTGCAATAGGTCGAGCAATTGCAAGTAGCTTGGGCTTGAATTCGTCATGTTGATCGCTTTGTCAACCATATGGTCATTTTGATCAATATGGTCCACGATAAATGGGCAGGGTGCAAAAAAGTCACAACAAATGTGAAAACTGATAAGATAAATGTTTTGCAAATAAATCCAATGCGTTTCGAACCTCTGGACACAACTTTTATCTTGACATTTTAAACGTATAGATATAGAGTCCCAAATAATTATCTCTTTGTTTAAATTATAATAATAGATAGATGCAGGACATGAAAAGTAATTGCATATAATGGAACTGTCATATTTTAATGAGAAAAATAATTATTGACCTAATTAAACGGTGATATTCTAAATTGTGACTAGAAAATCTTTTATGATGTTTTAAATGAGTAAAAAAAGATACAATTCCGACATGCATAAAGGATAAATACTATACCTGCATGTGACATACTATGTGATATTGTTCTTGTTGAATATTTAAAATAATATTGATCGGTTGAATGCAAATTTTTTTTGGTTATACTGCACCATGCCAATTCAAAATAAAATGTATCTTGTCTTATCTTATCGAGCTTTATTGGAGTTTGACGGATTACATTTTAGGATGTATGCACCATTGTCCCACTTACTTTTAAAAAATATATTAGTGGGGCGGATATGTAACAAAAAGTGCCTTGTGTGTGCACATCCGGACAAAAGCATGACAATTTGTAGCATTGGGCTCTGAACAATGCTGAATTCAAAACTGCCAGAAACCACGAAGTCTCTCCTTTTTTTCCCGCCAAAAAGTTGAGAATTCAAAATGGCCGCCATAAAATACATTTTTGTTTCTAGAATAGCCAAAAATGTTCCGAGTTCGATGATATTGGTGTCAAAACATATGTTTTTGAGGTCAAGGAAACTAATAAACAATTTATTAAACATATTTTGATAATATTTCCACACAAAAAATAAAATAACAGGTAAAAAACATAAAATATTCCGAGTTGCGATAGGAAATGAGCGGAGTACAAACTTAGGCGATTTAAAAAAGTAACAAAACAAATTATGAAGGGATGTCATATATATTATAGATACATATTTTTTAAACTGCAAGGCAACACGGTGAGGACAATATAAGCACAGCTGCATCATCAATCACACTAGATCATTTTGATGCTGTATCAGTAAGGCACAATCGCAAACGTGAAGCAGCCCTCCTACTTTATCTTGGCCTACTGCTACATAGCAAAACGAAAGCATGAGCTCATTGACAATCTGTTTGATAAAGGTCTATCAGTATCATATGATCATACAATGATGTGCCACCTGTTTCTCTTACTAGCATTACAACTCCAACGAAAACTGAATCCGTAATACCCATTTCCCTAGATTGTAAAATGAATGAAACTGCGTGGCTTGAATTTTTTTTAAATGTTCAGCTTTTGCTGACGTGAGTCAAACAGAAAACTGGGCGCACATTCTCAGCTTTGGCTCATGACCAAGTCCACGAGCAGCTTAATGCAATTGTGAAGGTGATGGTGGAATCATAGGCATAACAGAAAACGAAGCTGCTCTTACTCGGTGAATGGTTAGCGGTCCTGAAACAGCTAGACTTCTAATGGAATATGATGAGATCGATCATTCATTGAAAAGGAAGGACACAGATCGCCACCATTAACAAATCAACCAAGTGTGCAAAAGAATTTCATTACTCATGTAACGAATGTGACTGATATCATTGAGGAGCTTCGTAACCCATTTGCTGATACCAGGTCTGATCTTTTTGCACTTGATTCTAAACAAATAATGTCTAACAGTGTGCATGGTAGCCTAGATGCGATAAAGCTCGCTGAGGCTGTTGGTATAGCCCAGTATCATACATTTCTTGAAGAGCATCTCTACAATGATACCATTGACTATAAATAACGTTACACCATATCAAAAAACAATCTGTCTCTGTTATGTTCTAATATACAAAAGAAAACTGTAAAGCACACTTCCATCTCTCCAATTTGAATGATGACATTTCACTTTTCTCTAGAATGTATGTATCGTGTCAGGCTGAAGGAAGTGACATGGATACCTTCTTTAAACATGAAAATCATGCTTGGCCACCATCATTAGCATCAAATGGTATAATTAGTCGAGACTCCATTTCCAAAACAAAGCCTATAAAAAGGTCTATGCGGACATTATGAGTAGAATATGGAGACATCTTCATTCTTATAGGAAATTTCCCTTAGAATGCGAAAATCACTGTCTCCAAGCTGAAAAATAATCAGATCACCGTCAAATTAGCCATTTTCAAAATGGCCGACACAAAGTTTCTGTAAAAAAATCAAATCATAATAACTGGCCTAAAAATACATTCAAACGTTATACTACTAATAATCTATTAGTGCAGAATTTATTGCCGGCACAATGTTTACTTTGTGGCTCATATAAGTTGTTCAAATTCAAGATGGCCGCCAAAATTGCTGACAAATCGTGTTTTTGATCATAACTTTCCAATCATGCTTACAGGTAAAGGTGATTTCACTAAACCAGTGGACCATGTGTGTGTTTGGTAAGGTGATCTATCTGAGACTATGGGAAATGAAAGATGGACCACCTGTAGTGGTGAAAAGCTCAACACAGGTAATTTAGAGTCACCATACAAGGTCATTTCGAAACAAAAGTGTGATTTAACTGAAAAGATAAATTGATTTGACTGTAAAGTTTGACTAGGTATGTGTTTATTTATCTATATCGGAGAATGATAAATGGGTGTTGGAGTGTCACTAGTGGTACACTATGTCCCCAGAGATTATTTTAGATCATTACCAAGGGCAACTGAAGTGATAAGGGGAATTTGAGTGAAAAGTTTGGCCAGGTTTGTGTTTGGTCTCAGCTTTGAATCTTTGAATGGGATGGAACTGTTCATCTTTATTTGGAGCATCCTGTTCCAGAGTCAGATTGCAGAAATATTACAGTTTAGTGATGTAAAGCAAGTTGAATATGACGGTACAGTATCTCATATTTATTGTGTTTAGAGCACCCTTGCTACCTTCTTCATCTGTTTGTATAATTTAAATGTTTCTCATATAATTATAGTAGTGATTATTGAGTAAGTGGATGTATTATAAATTTAGGAGACACAGAGAAAGCTGGGGCAATAATGATAGGCATTAGGTGAGCTTTTTTAACTTCTTTAGCGTCCCACTTCTCCACGTAATTGTCCAGTACTTCTTCATGACCTGGATATTTATTATGTAAATGTAATCATATAGGCCTACTGTTTTAATCGTTCAGGGCTGCACCTGTTTACAATGCCCTTTATTTCTAGTTTCGATTGGTCTACAAAGATATATAAACAGTCCCATTTTACACCATCAGCTGTTCCACTTCTTACTGAGCCGTCACTCTTCGTCACGTTTTGATATATTTTTGCAGATGTGAAATGTGCTTGCCATTACATCTCACTAAAATGGTAACTAATAGTGGGTAACAATATTCCCCATTCTACATGCTGAGTACAATCAAACTTACAACAAGAGGCCCAGGGGCCTTGAAACTTGTCAACAGCATTGCAAAATATCAGCTACAGGCTACAGGTGTGTCAGAGAATGTATATCTATGCTCTAAATTGCATTATCATGAAAATGAAATATTTATAGGCCGGTAGTATATATTTATATCTCATCCATCATTGGAATTTATTATATGTTCGATTCCCATCATACAGTTTGCTGATTTTACACACATTCTGAAGTAGGCCCACTGCACGTAATGAAAAATGCTTGACAAAAAAATCATTTTTACAGGACTACAATGTAGAAATTATGTACATACAAGAGTAGATGTGCAATTATTATTTATTCTGGGTCTTTTAATAGGCTCCAGTTAGCCAGGAATTTTCACGAAGTCTTTATTCTTCAATTTCAATTCTTCATAATCGTCACGGAGTTGTAAAATATCAACTTTTAATGTTTCTTACTCAGCCGTGAAATCTACAGCAGCCCTGATCCATCATTATCACATGTAACCGTAATGCACTTTTACTACACCCTCTTACGTAATGCAAATTACGAAAATCACAATACTAACAGTAGATCGACCCAAGGATAAAGACCCATGAAGGCTTTCTCAACTCACACGATCTTTGCTGCAATGTTACTGTAATGTTATCAGGCAAACGTCGAGTCAGGTGTTAGTTGGCTTTATAAAATGTAATGAAATAAAATGAATGGGGTTTTACGCCACATTTGTTCACATATAGGCTAAACTGGGCCAGAAGAACCTCCTGGGGATGGTGATATGAATGAGGTGACACTGCCCTCCAGACACATGATTTGAAATTGAGCCCTGTTGGTCTGCGACCAAGCACGTTATCTCTCGGTCATGTAAGCTGCCCGCAATATTCAATCTTTACGATTGAGCAGGGAGGAAACATTTTGTTCTTTGGAATGCCAAAGCAGGAGACGAATCTGCGATCTCTGACTTTCCAAGCAGGCACCAGGCCCCCGCCCTTTGGTATTGTTGCTACATACAATGGCGGATCAAGAATGTGCAAGAGGAGGGGGCGTAAGCCACATTTTGGCTGAAGAAAGATTGTTAGCTTCACTTTATTCAAAAAAATGCATGAAAATGCAATATTTTCACCAATGAGGGGGGGGGGGCGTATAGTCCAGTTGTCAAATGGCATTTTCTAACTCAAGCGTGTTTCGCGGTATGGACGATGTTTTATGATTGATTCTGGTTCTAAGGGATATCCTGAGCAGGAATCAGCCGGATGCCACTTTAGCACCCTTGAGTGAAATTTTTTAAGGGCAAAAACAAAATGGCCGCCAGATATTTCAAGGTCAAATATGATTTTTCAACAAATAAAGCCAGGAACAAGTGTAATACCTCATTTTTATGTGATTTTGAGCGGGCGATCCATTTCTTGTATTATTTTTAGGATTCAAGGTCATCATCAAGGTCAAAAGGTCAATTTGAAGGTCAAATAAGCAAAAATACCATTTCTACCAATTAAAGCTAGGAACATGTGTCATACCTCTTTTTTCATGGGATTTTGTCTGAAAAATATATTTTTGGTATTATTTTGGTGATCCGAGGTCATCTTCAAGGTCAAAAGGTCATTTCCATAGTCTAAAACAAAATGGCCGCCAGATATTTCAAGGTCAAATATGATTTTTCAACAATTGAAGCTAGGAACAAGTGTAATAATATCGGCGGCCATTTTGTTTTCGACCTTGGAAATGACCTACCGACCTTGAAGATGATCTTGGATCACCAAAATGATACCATAAATAGATTTTTGAGACAAAATCCCATGAAAAAGAGGTATTACACATATTCCTAGCATTATTGTTAAAACTAGTACAGTGCAACCTGTACATACCGGAATACTGTCTATACCGTAATAATTATTTGGTCCCGAATTAATTACACTCAAAACAATACTAATTAACCCTCTCCAAACCGGAACCTGTCTACTCCGAATACCGGACTCATTATTTTCCCCAAATGCTTAAATTGTATTGTATTTTACCTGTCCAAACCGGAATCGATTTTTTTTAGAATTTTTATAAATCGCATGCGGTGCACTAAGGGTTAAACAGGAGGCGGCAAGGTGACGTAATGTTCATCCTCCTTGTTATCTGGTTATGCAATGGGGAAGGTGCGAAGTTAGTGTTGGTAACACCTTCTTCCCGTTAGAGGAACTATTATAGCGCCTTTACTTTGAGATTAGTAAGATATTTTAACAACATAGGCCTACCGGTAATAGATTAATAAAATAATTGGTTAGTAAAATATTGTAACAAAATCTTTGACTAATAAAATATTAAAAGGTCGTATCAATTCATAAACATATCAGTGCATTAAAAAATAATTATCACATACATTAGACTGTGATAAATTTATACTGTTTGTGATATTTAATGGCCCAATAAATAAATAACTAACGGTAGGTAAAATATAAAAAAATGATTTATCTTTCATCGCTCGATTATTCCTATATTATTTTTTACTCTTAGTCAAGGCATTAATTGTATTAAATGACATAATTATACAGTATCGGAGAATTTAGTCCAGCGTCATACATACCAGAAAATATATAAAAGCTACCAAACAAACGAGTGTTGTCGTCATAAGTTAAAAAAATAAAACTGCTGCAATATGATTAACACGGTAACGAAAGCACAACTTCTCCTACTACCGCTTTGATAGATAAACGGTGTTAGCAAATATGCTTCTGTTTGAAATGTATGACCGACGATTACAAGCATGTAATGTTATTTTAGATTAGGCGCTAAAAAATCAACGTTTATAAAATGACAAATGCGCTCCATGTGTGAAATATGTGAGACACAATTAATTTTAATATAATAAAACATCTTTAAAAAATTGTACCTTTTATTATATCAATTTATTATATATCAATTTATTTGCATACATCCACCTATCATTTGTAGACCTACCGATGACACATCCTGAATTATAACCCTCATGTCAATTGTACGAGTTATCGTTGTTTGTTCCTCTCCGAAATCAAAAACCCTCTCCAAACCGGAACCTGTCCAAACTGGAATAAAAGTTTGTCCCCAAGGCATTCCGGTATGGACAGGTTTTACTGTATTTTTGCTTATTTGACCTTGAAATGGACTTTTTGACCTTGAAGATGACCTTGAGTCATAAAAATAATACAAGAAACGGATTGCCCAGTCAAAATCACATGAAAATGATTTATTACACTTGTTCCTGGCTTCATTTGTTGAAAAATCATATTTGACCTTGAAATATCTGGCGGCCATTTTGTTTTTGCCCTTAAAAAATTCCGCCCAAGGGTGCCTAAGTGGCACCCGGCTGATTCCTGCTCAGGACATCCCACAGTATCAGAATCGATCATAAAACGTCGTCCATACCGCGAAACACGCTTTCGTCAAAATCTACTGGACTAGTACGCCGGGTACGCCCTATGCTGGATCCGCCACTGACATATATACAAACACATTACCTGATTACTGATATCAAGATGATGTGCTATGTATTCTTGTTGGTATCTATAAGCTGATTAGCAAAACGGTATATTGGTTTAAATATATATATATATATTCATATGTGTCGTTAAAACTCACTTATGTAGCACAGAAGCAATTGACAATGAAGGACTATATATATAATGATGTGGTCATCCGTGCATATAATACAGATGTTTTAGTTATTAGGGGATGACAATATTATATCATCAAGTGACGAGACAGACAGTTCAAGTGACGATAATTTATTATTTGACTAATTTAAAACATCAAAATATGTTTTAACTTTAATGGTTTTATAGCTGACATATTGGATACTTTATGCTTTGGCACAAGATAACGTCCAAAGAACTTTAATTTAAGCTTATAAGATACCCATGTTATGTTTCGGAATGAGATAAAACCGAATGATATGTGTTTATTTCTGACTAAATGTTTCACATATATATAATATGTACATTGTTTTCAATGTGTTGTACTTCCATTAGTCCTATAGGGCACATACCGAGATAGTGGAAATAGTTTCACCCTTCCACCCTTCCATCCGTCCACCCGGTGTCCGCCTTTTAGTCAGAAGGCCCGTTAGTCACAAGGCCCATTAGTCAGAAGGCCTGTTAATCAGAAGGCCCGTTAGTCAGAAAACCAGTAGGGATGATTAGTCAGAAGGTCCGATTGTCAGAAGGCCCGCCACGCGAAAAGGGCCATTTTTTTTCAATTGATTCGATAGCCGTATGGTTCCTGTCTCAATATTGAAAGAATTTTTGAAAAATCCTTATCAGTTTTTGTTTCATTTGATTTTTAATATTTTAAATTTAGTTATGTAATAATTAAAATTGAATTTTAAATGACGTCATAAATAATTTGAATAAAGCCGCGGGGCGGTACCTTCTTGCGTGGCGGGTCACAAATGTATTGTTATTATATTTGATTTCGGCTTTCATATATTTTAATTCTTTTGTTGATTGTCTATATAGCCGAAAAATCAGTTTCCCAGCAAACACAAAACATGATTTGTATAATTTCATACAAGTTCGGCTCAACGTCATTGCATAAATACAGAGTTTTCGTAAAATGAAAGCTCTTTTTATCGGACACAAAATAGATTATTAATCTTAGGCGAATCCCAAGCTATGTAATTCGTGGTTTGTTCGGATCTCGATTTGTTTGTAACAGTCTCTTTTAGCAATGAAATCTTGAGGGTGGTTCAAACCAAAAATTAATCCGAAAGAAATATAAATTTATATAGCAGATTCTATGTCTATCAAGAAAATCTTGTATTTTAAATACGTTTCAATAGTTCTTTTATATGTTAGATATAGTTTCGCATTGTTTTTGAATATGTTCAACCATGTGTCAGTGGTTTTTTAGATTGACTGCGATTGATCATCTCCGACATTGGTCCGGTCACATGGTCAACTTCAAAAATTCTTATATTATCGCTCACGTTGAATTCGTGTTTTTGTTAACTATTAATAATAGTATTATCCGTACGCGCTGTTAATTAAATGTCAAAGTACTCAGTCTATTTATAGTCTAGACTCGGCTCTAACTGTTACTCTTAACTGTTACTGTTAGTATACTCTATAGACTATACTCTATTATTGCCATAGGCTCCTGGCCTAGCCGCAGTATGCCAGGGCTAGGACTAGACTTTGGTCTAATTAATTTTAAGTCTAATAGTCTAATTTTAGACATTGCACATTAAAAAATTGTAGCTGTCTACAAAAACGTATATAGGCCTAGTCTAATCGCTTTTTGTTTCATTTCATGAAATCAAAAATTAAAATATTAAAATATACCATGTAGACTAGTCTACCATTAGACTGGTTGCAGCGTCATTATTAGTGTAATAGTCGGCAGCACTTCCAGTCACTGACAGTGACATATTTTTGGAGTGACAAATTCATAATACAAAATTCATCTGGATTGAATTTGGTTTGGACTGTTCTTTCATGATTTCAATAAAATGTAGGCTAAAAAAGATACAATCTTAGGAATTTAAGCACTAGTGTTAACTTTAAATTAAGTTAAAAGCACAATGACCATATGATTTTGATTTAATTTAAATCAATGAGAGTGGTGATAGTTGTTTTGAAATTTGATTTAAAATAACAAGAATCGATGAGCTTATTGGGGCGATAACCAATCGCACATTTAAAAATTTTAGCTGTCTATACTTTATTTTATATGACTATATGATTCTATAAAGGAAATTTATGTTACAAATAATTTTAATAGTTTGTGTATATATTTGATAATAGCTTGCGTGGTTATTATTGAATCTGTCTGACCAATTATTTGGATTATGACCCTTATCTTTGTCACATTGACATTGTTGTCTTTTCATGTGGTCTAGTCAGTCTCAAAACCTTACATTATCGTTCACTCATTCTTCGTTTCAATCGGTAATTTCCGTTGTTATTAAATTCTCAAATTTAACAAATTGAGCATAAAACAAAAACTCTTATAACTGCAGAGTAACACTGGTCGGTTCCTCATTTATCAAACATTTGCGGAATGACATAACGAAAAAATCATTTGCTTTTTTGCATCCAAATTTGGATAACTTTTAATATGTCAAGGGGGATGGAAAATGTTTCATCTTTGTCACATAAAAATTTTGGTTTCATTCAGTTGAAAAAGTACTATGTTAACTTGTCGTGATTCGCTGAGTAAACATTTGAGATGGCGTTCACTTTAATGCTATAGGCAATATTTATTTTATAAATCAACGATAATTGTGTCAGAAAATTTGTTTAACAAAGATTGATTAACTCTTGAGGCGATAACCACTTTGGCTGCTTTTATGCATTTATGCTAGTTTGTGGTTGACTCACTGATTCCTTTCAGGAACTGTTTTTCCTGTGGGCCATTCTCTGGCATTGCCACTGCGGCCTTATGGGGTTTCAGATAGGTCTTGTTGTCAGGAACATATGTTTTTGGCCTTTTTCCTCGTGGTTGGGAGTTTCATCTTTGTTACTTAAATTTTTTTGGGTACATTTTATCGTGTGATTTGCTTGGTCAACTTTATAAATTATCTTGTTAAGAAGATTGATTCTTGTTGTGATTCGCTGAGTAAACATTTGTGATGGCGCTCACTTTAATGCAATAGACAATATTATTTTATAAATCAATGATAATTGTCTCAGAGAATTTGTTTAACAAAGATTGATTGACTCTGGAGGCGATAACCACTTTGGCTGCTTCTATGCATTTATGCCAATTTGTGGTTGACTCACTGATTCCTTTCAGGAACTGTTTTTCCTGTGGGCCATTCTTTGGCATTGCCACTGCGGCCTTATGGGGTTTCAGATAGGTCTTGTTGTCAGGAACATATGTTTTTGGCTTTTTTCCTCATTTTTTGGAGTTTCATCTTTGTTACTTAAATTTTTTTGGGTACATTTTATCGTGTGATTTGTAGGGCAAAAATTTACAAATAATATAAATAAATAAGAGGAGCAATTGTTGTTTCTAGGATTTGATTTAGCAGGAATTGATAAACTCTGGAGGCGATAATCACATTGGCTGATGCCAATTTGTGGTGGACCCACTGATTCCTGTCAGGATTTGTTTCCTGTGGGCTATTTTCTGGCCTCGCCAGTACAGCTTTCGGTTTCAGATAGGTCTTTGTCAAAACTATGTTTTTGGCACCTTTCCTCTTTGATTGGAGTTTTCTTTTTTGTTACTTTTGGTCAATGAAGCATACATACCAGCTACTCTTAATTTCAAATTAAAATATGCAATATTAGTGCTCATAAGGATATTTGAAAATAATTCATGCTAGGAAGTTAAGATTTAACGTTCTCATCAGTAATATTTTAAATTAATGAGAAGAGATATGGTTGATAATCTCTTGATTTCATTTTATATAATTAATGCAATTATGCCAATTTGTGATGACTCTGGAATAATCCCAGGGGCTGGTTTTCCTGTAGGCCATTCTCTGGCTTTGCCAAAGTGACCTTAGGTTTGAAGTGGATCCTATGAAATTATGTTTTGGGTCACCTTTTTCTTTCTAAGTTTTGTTCTTCGTTGCTTGTTTTGTAAAGCTTAGTGATCCAGCTGCTTTGAAATTAAATAATAATGAAAAAAAAAAAAAAAAATGGCCACAAGAATTAAATCTTTCATCATTCTTACTTATATATATATATATATATATATATATATATATATATATATATATATATATATATATAATAAATAATTTGTAAATTGAAATAATTCGGAAGAGTATCCAAGTGTAGGAGTGTAAGGTAAAAGCAATATAATTATTCAATTAAACTACTGCAAGAACATATTATTAGTCAATAAATACAAGGTCAGTGTCAACAAGACTTGGCCAGTTGTTACAGGCCGCAGTAATTATTGCATGCCTTATACGCCAACTACATGATGCTCTATGTCTAGCTTGATAATTCCAGCATCAGGACTTGCGCCAGCTGCTGAAATCAGTGCTAGTAATGATAGACAGGATGCATCCGGACTTGCGCCAGATGCAATGAACTTCATGAAGAACCAAACATATGATTATTCATTTGTTAGTTCGGCAGGACTTGCGCCAGCCTGTTCTAACTATAGCAAACATGATGGGGAGTGATTTGCCAACTGGATTTGGGCCAGTTGGTTTTTGATACAATATCCACAAGCTCATTCTTACAGGTGGAATTAGTTTATTCTAGCATCAGGATTTGCGCCAGCTTCTGAAATCGGTGCTAGCAAGGATGTGCAGGATGCATCCGGACTTGCGCCAGATGCAATAAACTTTGTGAAGAACCAGACATATGATTTTCCATTTGTTAGTTCGGCAGGACTTGCGCCAGCTGTTCTAACAATGGAAAACACGATGGGGAGTGATTTGCCAACCCGATTTCGGCCAGTCGGGTTTTGATACAATATCCAAAAGCTCATTCTTACAGGTGGAATTAGTTTATTCTAGCATCAGGATTTGCGCCAGCTGCTGAAATCAGTGCTAGCAAGGATGGGCAGGATGCATCCGGACTTGCGCCAGATGCAATAAACTTTGTGAAGAACCAAATATATGATTTTCCATTTGTTAGTTCGGCAGGACTTGCGCCAGCTGTTCTAACAATAGAAAACATGATGGGGAGTGTTTTGCCAACCCGATTTCGGCCAGTCTGTTTTTGATACAATATCCACAAGCTCTTTCTTACAGGTGGAATTACTTTAAATGTGAATGATTTATGTCCTTTTTCTTCTCCCGTAGAAGAGAAGAAAAAGCTAAAATTTTGCTTTTTCGTTTTTTTAGAATTCGTTAGATCTTGCTTTTGAATGTATATGTAATCAACATTTTTTAGTGAATACAGCAATACTCAAGATGTGGACCATTTCCCCATGTTCCTAATTTGCTTCAAATCCTTCTAAATCTATGTTTTGTGGTCTTCTTATGTTTTCAAAGTGTGTCTGCAATACCTAGGTCAGCTCAAAATGAGGTCTGTATACTTCTGTGGTCAGATTTTACACTTACAGAAAAAAAAATTCCACTGACATATAAATCTAGCCAGTCAAAACACTACTCAGACTTGCTTCAGGAATTATAAATACAGTAGATGTTCTGATAATGTGTCCCTTATTATCTACATTTGGAAATTTTTAATTATTTGGTTATCTATTCATTACATGTAAATTTCAAGTTTCACTTCTGTAGACATCCCAATTTCAATTTAAAAACTAAATTTCAGACTGTATAGCACTTCACTATTTAGAATTAGTGTTGTTTCTGATGCCGCAGGTAATGGTGGATTAGACAGATGAGAGGTTGGAATTCATATGTGCTTTTACGATGCATTCGTAAGTTTGTGTTGTGGGGGTCAGACACTTTGTGTCTGTGTGCCGTTTTCATACCCTCCTCAACAACAGATAATCTTGTTTAATAATGTTATTGATAGATTTTGTCAATATTATGTAATTTGTATGTAATGATACAAGAGTCAATGTTCATTAATATATTAATGTGAACAATTAGTAGATTGTTATTGATAGGTTTGGTTTTGTGTGAACAATTACTAGATTGTTATTGATAGTTTGGTTGATATTATCTAATTTGTTTGTAATGATACAAGAGTCAAAGTTCACATTTAAATAGTAGATTAGATCAATCAGAGACATGTATAAATATTCATAGTAGATTAGATCAATCAGAGACATGTATAAATAGTCCTAGTAGATTTGATCAATTTGAGACATGTATAAATAGTCCTAGTAGATTTGATCAATTTGAGACATGTATAAATATTCATAGTAGATTAGATCAATTAGAGACATGTATAAATATTCACTGGTTAATCCTGTTAACTGACTGTCAAGTAAATTTATACCTATTTTGGTCTTAGGGCTTCACTCTGTTACAACCACGTTTACATTAACAACATTTGAAGTGAAGCCCTTTTTATTTGTAGTCGTTTAATTTGATGTTTATTTTTAATAAACAAGTTTTCCCCATTTTATGTGTCTGTTTTTTGTACGATAAATACAGAGTTTTCGTAAAATGAAAGCTCTTTTTATCGGACACAAAATAGATTAATAATCTTAGGCGAATCCCAAGCTATGTAATTCGTGGTTTGTTCGGATCTCGATTTGTTTGTAACAGTCTCTTTTAGCAATGAAATCTTGAGGGTGGTTCAAACCAAAAATTAATCCGAAAGAAATATAAATTTATATAGCAGATTCTATGTCCATCAAGAAAATCCCACCTCCTCCCGCTTCCATCCGCTGCAAGTTTTTTGTTCATTTTTCTTCTGACCGTTTTCATACCCTCCTCAACAACAGATAATCTTGTTTAATAATGTTATTGATAGATTTTGTCAATATTATGTAATTTGTATGTAATGATACAAGAGTCAATGTTCATTAATATATTAATGTGAACAATTAGTAGATTTTTATTGATAGGTTTGGTTTTGTGTGAACAATTACTAGATTGTTATTGATAGTTTGGTTGATATTATCTAATTTGTTTGTAATGATACAAGAGTCAAAGTTCACATTTAAATAGTAGATTAGATCAATCAGAGACATGTATAAATATTCATAGTAGATTAGATCAATCAGAGACATGTATAAATAGTCCTAGTAGATTTGATCAATTTGAGACATGTATAAATAGTCCTAGTAGATTTGATCAATTTGAGACATGTATAAATATTCATAGTAGATTAGATCAATTAGAGACATGTATAAATATTCACTGGTTAATCCTGTTAACTGACTGTCAAGTAAATTTATACCTATTTTGGTCTTAGGGCTTCACTCTGTTACAACCACGTTTACATTAACAACATTTGAAGTGAAGCCCTTTTTATTTGTAGTCGTTTAATTTGATGTTTATTTTTAATAAACCAAGTTTTCCCCATTTTATGTGTCTGTTTTTTGTACGATAAATGTTAGATGCGCATAAACGACGCTAGCCCAACTGTATTAATCTAACATCAAGTCAATATCGGGGTTACCTTTATAACCCCCTCGACCCACAACCCTTGACCCTCAACCAACAACCCCTCGACCCACAACCCCCTCGACCCACAACCATTCCGAATAACCCCCTGAACCCAAAGTTGAAAATGGGTTATTTATGTTTAGTTTATAATCGTGTAAGGCCTATTGGTGGACCCTTTTTATTTATAACATAGGCCTAATTTGTGTTTTTGATATTAGGCCCTATATTAATGAATAGGGCATAATAAATTCTCTGTCGGTAGACCTATATCCTATTCATATATGCGTGCCGCGTTTACAAGTCAAAGCGTCCCTGTGCAGACAATGTTGTGCCAGCTGTGGAAATGCTGGCCCAGTATTGAGACAACATTGGGTGAATTTTCCTTGTCAGCGTGTGTGTTGGCTTTGATGCCAGCCACAGCGCCCATGTTCCCGACACTGGGGTCATAATCTATAAAGCACACACTTACGGAGCTGCATGTAGGCCTAGCTGATACAATGAAGTATAGGGGAGGGGGTCTTGTGTAGCATTTTTTTCACCGAGTAGCCATTTAAAAGGAATTCCGGTGACGTCACTGTGTTTCACAGAATAGGCCTAAAAGTGGGCCTACATTTCTAGAGGGTCATGCACCATTCAATCGGCGGGGGGGGGGGGTGGGGGGTGGGGGGGGGGAGTATTTTAAAATCAAACCCTGGACAGGCTCTTTATGAAATAAATAATATATTTCAAGACCTGAACTAGCTGGCCTAATCATTTTTCTCCACGCGTCACCGAGCCCTACGTGTTGAAATTATGCGGGGACAAATAATCCAGCCCCCCCCCCGGTAATTCAATAGTGCCCCCCTAACAGTTTTGTTGACAACAATTATATAATAGATTTAACTGCCTGCAGTGGGTCTCATATGCATGGTGACTTGAAGTTCTCGGAACGTGGGAACTTTTGAACGTGGGAACTTCTCGATATAGGCCCTATAGGGCCTATTAGGCCTACTTGAAGTATACATATTTGGTTACTAGCCTGTCTGACACTTCGTTTCCATTTTCGGGCTGTGACTGGCGACCTTGCCAGCTATTTGGTTACCATCTAATGGGATAAAAAATATGTTGTTGTTATTTTCACCGGAAATCGTCATGGCTCACACAGAATGTCTGGTTATAAACCGCACCTGTCGATTTTTTAGCTATTTTACCAAACATATTTTCAGTGATAAACCTAGGTTACTAACCGGCAATATACGGTAGAGCTACATCATCACATCCTGTGATGACATCAACAGGACTGAGTGCGTCGTCACCACTCGCAAAAACGCCAGGCACTCCACGATGTATATTTAATATTGTCCTGACGTTAAACCAACATTGGCTGAACGACTTCTCTCGCTGGAGAAGCAGATCATGGTCTTGATTAGAGCACAAACTGCAATCACAATTCGGCAAACAGCAGTAACAGTATACTTTCGTAGTACGCAGTTACTGCCGTTTGCTTTTGCACGACAGCGTATTGGCGCTGATAACTAAATGATGTATGAACGGGCATTGCAAAAAAAGACGTTATTCAGTCGTATTACACACTAGTGCAAAAAAGACGTTATTCAGTCGTATTACACACTAGAAATGTATAAATTATATGAATTTACAATGCCTTTAACTGCCAAGGCCAAAAATATACTTTTAATAATACAAAATGTGATATTATTGAAGATAGATATCTTAGCCAAGACCTAACTTCTATATTGCATAACACTCCTCTAGATGTCAGTTGTGGGAGACAGGGTGGGTGGGGGCTACCCCTCCACCACAGACTGCCGACCACGTGAATGGCCTTAGCACGATATATGTTCACACAATGCTAGTTTAATGCTGGCCCATCATCTACAACCCTGGCTCAACAGTAAAACAGCATTGGCTAAACATCTCATTTTCGCGGGAGGCACAGGCAACTTGATACACTGACACAATGCTACTTTAATGTTGGAACAGTGCTATAAATGATGGCACAACATTTAACCAACATCGGGTCAGTGCATTATGTTGACCGCCTAGAACAAGCATGACATAGAACGCTTCTGCTCACAGCAAAACCAAGTATCTGCTTATTTCACAAGTGTGCAGATACTGTCTATTGAACATGCTGTTACTAACAAGAAGGAGGCAGTGACATCAGCGTAAAGGAAGTATATACTTGATTTACAAGTTAGCAAATACGACCTTTTGGTAGGCAAGAGGAGTCCGTTAAGAAGCAGTAAATGCCTAGTTTATCAGGGAGCAGCTAATGCCTTTTGACTTTGCACAGGCGGAACAGATGTAAAGCGGAAGTTAACGACAGACATTTGTTTTGAAAGTCAAACTAAAAACTTGGAGACAGTGAAAATCGATCGAATGACGACAGTGAAATTGTATCTCAGTTCTACTTCTACTGGTCATTCACTAATTCTACTAAATTTATCTAAGGCATATTATCTTCCACCTCTTGATTCTGGAATTGTCAATACTACAGCAAGATAATGAGTTGTGCACACTCCATTTTGCGATGAGATAGTTGCAAAAAAATCTCATAATAAGAAGCTGACCATCTAATGCATGACTACTGCACAGCCGTACCTCACTACAATAACACGTGTTATAGTCACATGTCGAATGAAAGACAATAAAAATAGTTTGAGGCTGCTTCACTATATATATGAAGTGTAATTATAAAATTGATATATCTCTCTATATATATATCAATTTTATAATTACACTTCAAAAATATATCACTATACCTATATGACTTGATGAAAAGTATTTGAGATGTTGAGATTTCAATAATTAACAATGAAAACATATCTAAAGACACCAATTTCATAGATCTACAAAAAAATATTGTTATTTTTTTTATATTGGTAAAAGTTTGCTTCTAGGTAATGTGTTAAATATTTGCATTTTTTGTAAAATGCCGGAAAAATATCTAGCGCAGAGCAGAGTAAAAGCAGATTATTTTTAAAATTCAGTCTAGTTTAGTGTCTAAATGCAATGGTGAGTCTAGATTTTGTGGGTGACGCGGGTGATTCGCCGCCCCAAATATTTTTGTTTGTATACATTCAAGCCAGTTTAGTGCACTTTTTACAATAATTTGGCAAAAAAGGGATGTTTGAGCAAACCCCCTCTCCCCTCCACAAACCTTCACGGATACGCCTCTGTTTTTCATTAAAATAACTGCAAATACCATTATTATTTTTTGTTTATTAATTACTCAATTTGTTTGAAAAAAAATGGCCTGATGGAAGCCCTTACACTACAGCTACAATTTGGTTCTCCTTCCAGTATGGACTAGTGTAGCCTACATTTGTGCAGCTATTTTCACATTTTGAACCATTTTACTCAATTTTGGGTAATTATTATAGCAATTTGTCGGAAAAAAACGCACAATGGATCCACTACTGATTTAATTAGATAAACTGCTAAAAACTATACTTACTTCTTTAAAAAAAATAAGGGGGTGTGAAAATGCCCTGAGCGTAGCCTTTACGCTACAGTTACTAGGTTACTCCCCTTCCAATATAGATTAGTATACCATTGTGTAGCTTTGTGGAAATTTAAGTGCTGTTATCACATTTTGAAACATTTTATTCGATTTAGGGTACTTTCTATAATAATTTGTCGAAAAAAGGGATGAGAGTCGCCCCCCCCCCGCACTATGGTTCCGCCCCTGTATTGATGAAATAAATTGCTAAAAGCATTAATAAACAGTTCTGTGGACATTTCGGGTGAAACATATATATTTTAAAATAATTACTTGAATTAATTAAAAAAGTAAGGGGGTTGAAAATGCCCTGAACAAAGCTCCTACATTACAGCTACAAGGTGGTTCCCCTTCCAATAAGGATCAGTATTCTCTTGTGCCATGTACCAAGTTTAACACAACGTGAACGATTCTCCCAAAATATCACTTAAATCCGCTGCACTAATAAGCAGGTTATGATAAAACATGATTTAGCAGTCATTTTGTCGGCCATTTTGAATTTGGACAATCTATATGAGCAATAAAGCAAAAATAATGCCGGCAATGAATTGTGCATCCATAGATTAGTAGTATTAGAGGGTTTGAGTGGAATTTTAGGCAGTTTATTAAGATTATAATTTGGTATGGTAGCCTCTTGGCGGCCATTTTGAAAATGGTTAATTTAACTATGAGCGGACAATATTTCAGCTTGTAGACAGTGATTTCCGACATCTACGCAAAATTTCCTATAAGAATGAAGCTGTCTCCAAATTCTACTCATGATGTCCGCATGGACTCTAGTTTACCAGAATGGAGTCCCGACTACATACATCAAACAAACAAATCTGACCTGATGGAATGTTTGCAAGTTTCATTCCAATTGGAATAGCTTTCTTCGATGTGTCTCTTTCAGTTTCTAGCCAACGCTCTGCAAGAGTTCCATCCTCCTCCACAGAAGCAAGTGATTTCCACCCATGGCCAGAAAGCTTTGTTTGCTCCTCCCATGTGACATGTCTCCCCTTGATTCCACCCAAGAAGAAGCTGACACGAGGCTTCTGTGTCATGCTTCCCATAGTGGCTTTAAGAAGCTAATGATACATACAAGTCAACAGATACCGATGTAGTGGTTATTGCTATTGCCGTGGCAATCGTACATCATGTGTGTGAAATATGGGTAGCATTTGGTCATGGAACAAAGAAGCGTTATATCTCATGTCATCTCATTTCACAAGTGTAGGAGCTGATGTAGCCTGGGGACTACTGCTACTGCATGGGTTTTCTGGGTGCGATACTGTTCCCGCCTTTCGTGGAATTGGCAAGAAGACTGCTTAAGGACTGTTTGGCGCAGTAGGCCTATGCGTCATCTGACTCTAGTACTTGCCAGAATGTCACGTACACCATGTACTGACATGAAGCAAATAGAAAGATTTGTTGTTCTATTGTACCAGCGAACATCTGCTCTCAATCAAGTGAATGAAGCTGGACTTCATTTGTTCACTCAACACAGGAAGATGGATTATATTCCACCGACATTGAGCAACACCTGAAAAGCCATATTCGGGCACAGTTTCTTGATGCTAACCCTAAACTTCCATCGCCAAGTTTGTGGGGTTTTATAGCAAGGCAATTATTGACAAAACGTGGATTCCGTGCTGGTCTATCATTCCAGAGGCAGCAAAAGCTTGCCAATAACTGTTGAAATGTGGGTGTAGAGGGCATGTTCCAAGAGATGCAGGTGTGTGAAAGCAAACCTACAATGCACAAACCTATGCTACTCTACGGGACAATGTAATAGAGATTAGATGATCAAACTTGCATCACAGCATTTGTAGCCTATATATGGTGTTATGTGTGGATATACTTTGGTTAGTTACACAAAAGTGATGGAGGTACTGGAACTTATAGAACAATGGTGCTGCAACTTATACATCTGTATTTAGTCATTCACACCAGTAGTGATGGTTCTTTTATTTATCGTACAAAAAACAGACACATAAAATGGGGAAAATTTGTTTATTAAAAATAAACATCAAATTTAACGAATACAAATAAAAAGGGCTTCACTTCAAATGTTGTTAATGTAAACGTGGTTGTAACAGAGTGAAGCCCTAAGACCAAAATAGGTATAAATTTACTTGACAGTCAGTTAACAGGATTAACCAGTGAATATTTATACATGTCTCTAATTGATCTAATCTACTATGAATATTTATACATGTCTCAAATTGATCAAATCTACTAGGACTATTTATACATGTCTCTGATTGATCTAATCTACTATGAATATTTATACATGTCTCTGATTGATCTAATCTACTATTTAAATGTGAACTTTGACTCTTGTATCATTACAAACAAATTAGATAATATCAAACAAACTATCAATAACAATCTAGTAATTGTTCACACAAAACCAAACCTATCAATAACAATCTACTAATTGTTCACATTAAAGGGACTGGCCCACGCTAAGATCATCAAAAATCGGGGATTTTATTTTGGCTTCTTAATATGACCATATGATGTAAACATGTTCATAGACTAGGACTGCAAAAGTTTTTTAATTTTTGTGCTGCGCATTCACCAGTTAGGCTGGATATAGAGACAAAATTCCTGATTTCTAATTATTGACAACCATGTCAAAAATTAGAAATACGGGAATTTCGTCAGCTATATCTAGTCTAACTGGTGAATGTGCAGCTGAAAAATTAAAAAACTTTTGCAGTTCTAGTCTATGGACATGTTTACATGATATGGTCATATTAAAAAGCCAAAATAAAATCACCGATTTTTTGATGATTTTAGCGTGGGCCAGTCCCTTTAATATATTAAAGAATCATTCAGCTTCAAAACGCGCAAGCCTGGGACGGTCAAGTGTAGGCCAACAGTAGCCTATTGAGTACAGATTGACGGCATTAATATAGCCACTGAACTGATTACAAGATACTACTCAAACGAGACATTGATCCAATGCTGTTTTAATGTTAGGCCAACGTCTGCGACGCTGGCCCAACATTGAACCAACATTAGATAAATGTACAATGTTTGAGAGAAAGTCCTCCTGCCCAGCAAACGCAAGACATTTGTATGACATTTATGCAATGTCGGCCCAACGTCTTCGACGTTGGTCCAACATTGCATAAAGTCATACAAATGTTTTGTGTTTACTGGGTGACAATACAAACTTGGGGGTCAAGCAGTTTCCAAATCCCCCAGTAATACAGTCAGTTTGTTTGCAAGTAGGCGACCAAGTAGGGGCAAAAGACAAGGGCTTTGAATTATTAACTCATAGATGTCGCTCAAGTATATATGAACTTGCTGTGATTTGAGAACTTGCTCTTAATGAGGCTTTGGGTATGAAACGCATATTTAGTATTATTATGGAATAGGGCCTTGGCCTACCCACGGGCACTATTGCCTTCTGGGGGACCCTTGTCCCGCGAATTTTGACAGCTCACTACACCTTTAATGAACATTGACTCTTGTATCATTACATACAACTTACATAATATTGACAAAATCTATCAATAACATTTTTAAACAAGATTATCTGTTGTTGAGGAGGGTATGAAAACGGCACACAGACACAAAGTGTCTGACCCCAACAACACAAACTTACGAATGCATCGTAAGAGCACATATGAATTCCAACCTCTCATCTGTCTAATCCACCATTACTTGCGGCATCAGAAACAACACTAATTCTAAATAGTGAAGTGCTATATAGTCTGAAATTTAGTTTTTAAATTGAAATTAGGATGTCTACAGAAGTGAAACTTAAAATTTACATGTAATGAATAGATAACCAAATAATTAAAATTTCCAAATGTAGATAATAAGGGACACATTATCATAACATCTGTTGTATTTATAATTCCTGAAGCAAGTCTGAGTAGTGTTTTGACTGGCTGGATTTATATGTCAGTGGAATTTTATTTTCTGTAAGTGTAAAATCTGACCACAGAAGTATACAGACCTCATTTTGAGCTGACCTAGGTATTGCAGACACACTTTGAAAACATAAGAAGACCACAAAACATAGATTTAGAAGGATTTAAAGCAAATTAGGAACATGAGGAAATGGTCCACATCTTGAGTATTGCTGTATCAACTAAAAATGTTGTTTACATATAAATTCAAAAGCAAGATCTAAAGAATTCTAAAAAAAATAATAATAATAATAATAATAATTTCTTACTCACGCAGTTATTGACGAAAAAGCTAAATTTTAGCTTTTTCTTCTCTTCTACGGGAGAAGAAAAAGGACCTAAATCATTCACATTCAAAGTAATTCCACCTGTAAGAATGAGCTTGTGGATATTGTATCAAAAACCGACTGGCCGAAATCGGGTTGGCAAATCACTCCCCATCATGTTTTCTATTGTTAGAACAGCTGGCGCAAGTCCTGCCGAACTAACAAATGGATAATCATATGTTTGGGTCTTCACAAAGTTTATTGCATCTGGCGCAAGTCCGGATGCATCCTGCCCATCCTTGCTAGCACTGATTTCAGGCCGCAGTGGCAATGCCAAAGAATGGCCCACAGGAAAAACAGTTCCTGAAAGGAATCAGTGAGTCAACCACAAACTAGCATAAATGCATAAAAGCAGCCGAAGTGGTTATCGCCTCAAGAGTTAATCAATCTTTGTTAAACAAATTCTCTGACACAATTATCGTTGATTTATAAAATTAATATTGTCTATTGCATTAAAGTGAACGCCATCTCAAATGTTTACTCAGCGAATCACAACAAGCTAACATAGTACTTTTTCACCTGAATGAAACTAATTTTTTTATGTGACAAAGATGAAACATTTTCCATCCCCCTTGACATATTAAAAGTTATCCAAATTTGGATGCAAAAATGCAAATGATTTTTTCGTTATGTCATTCCGCAAATGTTTGATAAATGAGGAACCGACCAGTGTTACTCTGCAGTTATAAGAGTTCTTGTTTTATGCTCAATTTGTTAAATTTGATAATTTAATAACAACGGAAATTTACGATTGAAACGAAGAATGAGTGAACGATAATGTAAGGTTTTGAGACTGACTAGACCACATGAAAAGCCAACAATGTCAATGTGACAAAGATCATAATCCAAAGGTCATAATCCAAATAATTGGTCAGACAGATTCAATAATAACCACGCAAAGCTATTATCAAATATATACACAGACTATTAAAAATATTTGTAACATAAATTTCCTTTATAGAATCATATAGTCATATAAAAATAAAGTATAGACAGCTAAAATTTTTAAATGTGCAATTGGTTATCGCCTCAATAAGTTCATCAATTCTTGCTATTTTTAATCAAATTTCAGAAACAACTATCACCACTCTCATTGATTTAAATTAAATCAAAATCATAGGGTCATTGTGCTTATAACTTAATTTAAAGTTAACACTAGCGCTTAAATTCCTAAGATTGTATATTTTTTAGTCTACATTTAATTAAAATCATGAAAGAACAGTCCAAACCAAATTCAATCCAGATGAATTTTGTATTATGAATTTGCCACTCCAAAAATATGTCTACATCGTATATTTAAAATTTTTTTTTTTTTTTTTTCCATGAAAATGAGATAAGGCAGCGCAAAATTTTTGATTTCGTGAAATGAAACAAAAAGCGATTAGTCTTAGACTAGGCCTATATAGGGGAGGACGGGGCATGTTCGAACCCTTAAGACATAATGCATACCTGTTTACTAGATATTTACCTAAATCACTCATTATTTCATACATACAGTGCTTCCACATGTATGATGCCCCACTAAAATTTATAGTTAGGTGTCTTGTATATTTTAAAAAATATAGCGCAAAATGTGATTACAACTAAAATGGTCGGACATGCCCCGCCTCCGGGGCATGTCCGACCAGTACCGTTCGAACATGCCCCAGTTATTAAAGTGCAATACAACAATGACAATAATTGACAATCCTCTGTATTTTATTATTGCATTTTGCATAAATAGCAACAGTGTGATGTTGCCCTTCACAAGGTAGCAGCACCTTGTCAGTCTACCATAACGTTGCCAGCAGTGGGCAATGGAAGTTTGTCCATCAGGCCACCGGCGCACCACTAGCGGCATTTATCACGGTTATCCACCAACCGTCGGGTTACCAGACAAAACAGCATGTGTTGTATGAAAAAGTGTAATAATGTGTGGCTGAGTGAGTGCCAGCATGTAAGGGTGAGTGTGGACATGTGTGAATAAGATAAACTATGCTGCAATTATGACCATTGGTTGTGAGGCTACTTCGGGGCATGTTCACACCCTTTCCGAGGCATGTCCGAACGCGTTTGAACGTGCCCCGTAATGCCATTTCAGCTTCAACCCCAATTATTGCCTGCACCACTTGTGATGGTTCAAAAATACTTTCCCTGTATGATGTATACCTCTGTGTTCTATGTATAGAACAACAAATGGTTACTTAACTACTAAAACTGTAGTTCACACAGTATTTAGAAAAAATAACCTAAATAACATAAAATGAGACGAAAATCACATATTTGAATCGAGAGCAAAACAAAAAAACTGTAGCTGATGAATTTTGGGAGAAACAGTGACTTAGGGGAGAGGTACATCATGAATTATATTTTTAATTCACCAGGTGGCCCTCAATTCTGAATTACCAGCAGGGTGCGAATGTGCCCCGGTGTTAGAACATGCCCTCTCCTCCCCTACGTTTTTGTAGACAGCTACAATTTTTTAATGTGCAATGTCTAGAATTAGACTATTAACAGTTAGACCTAAAATTAATTAGACCAAAGTCTAGTCCTAGCCCTGGCCTACTGCGGCTAGGCCAGGAGCCTATGGCAATAATAGAGTATAGTCTATAGAGTATACTAACAGTTAAGAGTAACAGTTAGAGCCGAGTCTAGACTATATCTAGACTCCAGTAACTTTGACATTTAATTAACAGCGCGTAAGGATAATACTATTATTAATAGTTAACAAAAACACGAATTCAACGTGAGCGATAATATAAGAATTTTTAAGGTGGACCATGTGACTGGACCGATGTCTGCGATGATCAATCGAGAAGTCAATCTAAAAAAACACTGAGACATGGTTGAACATATTCGAAAACAATGCAAAACTATATCTAACATATAAAAGAACTATTGAAACGTATTTGAAATACAAGATTTTCTTGATAGACATAGAATCTGCTATATAAATTTATATTTCTCTCGGATTAATTTTTGGCTTGGACCACCCTCAAGATTTCATTGCTAAAAGAGACTGCTACAAACAAATCGAGATCCGAACAAACCACAAATTACATAGCTTGTGATTCGCCTAAGATTAATAATCTATTTTGTGTCCGATAAAAAGAGCTTTCATTTCACGAAAACTCTGTATTTAATAATTCACAATAGTGGCTATTTTTTGGTATATTTTGTTTAAAAAAAAGAAATATCACATAGATAATATCTCATAGACAGTTCCTGTCTTACACAGTACACTAGTGAGCTAGTAGTAATGGTACGACAAATTGATATTTTTGTTTGCACATAGTTAGGCCTACATGTAGCCTACACTTTTGTATCATCCCAGTGGCATTTGTGCTATTGTGCTTATATTTTAAATATTTGCTAGTAAAACATATGTTGGGATAATAGAAAGTGGTCTGTTTATGTCATTAATCTGATTACATCACCAATATATTTTCCATCGCTGGATGTTTGAATCCGATTTTTTGCTGTTTTATATCATTTTTTCTATTTTTTATGTTAAGACTTATCTGAAAATGTTTAATATATAGTTTATTTAATTCCTTGACCTCATAAACATGGGTTTAGACACCAAAATCATATCATTTTTGTCTATTCTATGGTCTCACCACCCCAAATGCCAGTCCCATTGAAATGCATGTATAATGCCAACATTCCAAGGGGCGAAATCACCACTTTCGTCCCTAGCTGCCCCCCTATGTTACACACCATAATAAAGCATTAAAAACTGCTTCGAAAATGGTATGCTAACTTCCTGCGTTTTGAGTTACGCTCCCATGTTGGTGAAAAGGTCCATTTTGCCCAGATCTCCCGAAATATTCTTGCGCCCATTCCCAGAAAAGACACAAATCCTTCTCACCGCATGTGTCCATCAGAAAATCTCACATAACAGTTATACCTCATATCACAGATAGCGAAAACAGTGTGTGCTTACAATTTATCCACATAATTACAACATTCCTGTATTTTTCTTAATTCACCAGAGGCGGAAACAACCATTTAAAGCAGTAATTTGGGTAGGGATTCTCTAGTCAGTAGCCACCCCGCTTGGATTTCGGCTCATTTAGGGTGGTGAGACCCTATAGCCAAATATGTGTTTTACGGCGGTCATTTTGAATTTTTCATTTTTTGGCGGGAAACAGTGGAGACTTCGTGGTTCCCGCTATTTTTGTTTCGAGTGTGGTCAGTTCTACCATCATGCCAATTTTTATGTTTTTATCCGGAAGTGCACACCTCGTTCACATATCAGCCCCACTATATGGCGCCCACAGCGGGAGCTCAGCTTTGCTCCCGCGCAAAATTAAAATTATATGACATTGGCTGGAAGTGGTCCAAATTTGGTGCTTTTGGGACGATTTGTACAATTATATGACTAAGCCCCCTGACCATACAATGAATTACAGCATGCGACAGACGGAACAGATCTATCCCAATGACCCTCCCCGGGTGGGGGAAAGTACTAAATGTACTAGCAATCATCCTAGTACCCCAGATGGAGACTGGCGAGCCCCCTTTACAGAATCCGCGGTTGGAGATAAGCCTCCAATGCTGTATGAAACTGAAAGCTTATTCAGACAACCCAGCACACAGATTCGCTTTCATCATGCATAGACACTAGGACGTTGTTTTTTGCTGGGTACCCAGCCACATAGGGATACATGGCAATGAGCGGGCTGTTGTTCTGACCAACGATGCCCTGCAGAAAACAGTCTTACTATATACCTTATACTGATTTTAGGTAAAACATCAAATACAAGATCTGTTTACCTCGGGGACATTTGGCGAGGCGAATGGATTACCACCTCAAGATGTTCGAGGTACATGTACAACCAAAAAGTAAGCGGTCAAGTTTTTACTCCAATGGAATGAAGAGATGATGTTGTCTTATGCAGTGCCATGACCTTCATTTTTTAGAATGTTCAATATTTCAATTTTTGTGACTACAATTATATCTTAATATAAAAACAACACAGGGAATTAATTCCTCATACCTTAGAACCCATAAAACCTAATATTACACGACTATCTTTGATGTTAGCACATTCAAATTTGACGGAATTGGCGAAAAAACGGCCTTCTTGGATTTTTCAATTTTTATTTTAATACATAGTTATGTTTTAGTGTAAAAATAACACAGAGAATGAGTTCCTCATACCTTAGAACCCATGTATTACACGACTGTGTTTGATGTTTGCATATTTTCATTCGAAGGAATTGGCGAAAAGGTGGCCATCTTGGGATTTTTCGCTCCCACACATTTAGCACAACCGGTATTACTAGGGAGTTTATGTGTCTTCACTAAGCCACATAAGGTAATCAACCCTGAAAAAAATCAGCTTTATGCATTTTTTTTCCACCTTCATACTAATGCTACTGGTGTAATTACTCGAAAGACTGTAATAATATTATAAGAATTTCAAAGTAATAGTAATACTAGATAGGCTACATGTAAAAGATCACATGTCTGCTGTGGACACACAGACTGGAGTCCACAGCAGACGAAGGGGACAGCAAATTAATAGGGTATTCAGAAATACATGTAGTCATTTCCAAGCATGGTTTTTAAATTTATAAAGAAGAAATGAAGCATGAAGGAGGTTTACATCACTTTATTAATTACACTCCTGGCTAATATACACAATATCACTCTGTTGATAAATAAGTCGGCACATGTGAATGAGAATGAAATCTAATTCACGTTTTGATTTTTTAAATGCGGTTGGCAACAGATAATAGAGTTCAATAGTTGTTGCTGGCTCCAAAACGTATTGAAAGCGTGCAATAAATCTAACAAGCAATGTTGAAAAAAGTATACATAAATAAAAAGAATATAAATATTAATAACAAAATAAATTAAAAAGATTTGCAATACACTAAAACTCCACCATTATTTTCATAATTAATGTAGCTTAATGGTTAGCACAACAAAAGAAATAGTAAATTCATTATCACATAGGAGGCGAGAGCCAATTTTGTTCATAATTTGCGGGTGTCTTTATGGAATGAGAAAGTACTCAATTGTTGCTGACAAACAGTCTTCTGAATATTATATTACATTATGTTAGTAATACATCATGATAAATCACTTTTTCGTGTCCTTGATATACATAAAGTTTAATTTAGAGATCACTTGGTCTATACATAAGCATAGCATATGATATCTCTCGTAATAATAAATTCCCAGTAAACAAAAATACGATCTACCGAGTACATTCACAGCAAAAACAATAATTTAAATCACATAATATCCTACACGGGCCTACCCTGTATTAATCGAATGACGTGTTTCCCTGCAGATCACCACAGTGACCATGGACCAAATTGATGAGCTGCAATACAACATATATAATATATTAACTGTTTGATTCTGCATTTAAAGAAATAAAGACTATAAAAAAGCAAAGAAGCTACACATTGGTATTGTGATAACTTAAGGGAATACAGACAAGTACTACATGTATGACCCATCTATCAACCAAATAACAATGAGTGGAGTTGTAAATAAAGTTTAAAAATATGTAAAAAGGACAATAGAATACGTCTGCCTTGGGTGTGTGTGTACCCTACACTCCAATGACCACAAGACATCGGACAAAAAATGGATGAACTTGTGTTTGCTAGTTTTTTATGTGGAAAACAATGTGCAATCATAATAGAAGAGCAGTTTGATCATGTGAAGGTGAGGCCAGCCTCATTGTAGACTTTGAAGATTTTCTCAATAGACATGATGTATGCTGCTGTGCGGAGGTCGAGTCCTAAGTTATACTTCATTGCTGTTCGCATAATCGCCTGAAAAAAAAGAGTATGAATGATTAGAATGTAAATGTACATGTCAATTGTTGTTATGTCTAAATGTTTACCTTAATAGAAGTAAATAATGAATTTAACTAGATTTGCCTGAGGGGCAAAGCTTGCGTCTCCACTCGCCCCACATAGTACATTAATTATAGAGAAATACAGTACTGTCACCAAATTTTTATGTAAACCACGTGAAAATGTGATGTCAGAATCACACCAAAATCTAATCAACATATGGCCAGGGTAAGTTGCTTCCTTGGAACAAATCGGTGAAGCAGTTCAAGCTCTTCAGAGTAACATGTGATTCGTCGGCAATCTTGAATTTTGTTGAAAAAAGAAAAACAGTTCTCCTGACTTTTTTCTCGGGGCCACTGAGCATACACAAAAGATTAAATTTGAGCTGTATAACCATATTACCAAATTTTGATAATAGCCAGAATGAGCAAAACTGAAATATCAACTAAAATCCCAAAAAGTAAAAAAAACATTAGTTTTTATTATCATAATCACACAAAAAACTAATCAGCACACATCCTGGGTAAGGCAGGCGCGCCTACAGGCATACGCAAGTGCGTACCTTCGAATAATCAAAGCATGTCTTTTTAGAAACCATTATAGGCCTATATTCCTGCCCTTTCATGATTACAAAGAAAAGATTGGTTGACGGCTGCATTGACTGCTAATTAGGCCCTAGTAGTACAGCAGCAAAAGGAACAAATTTTCGAGGTACCTAAACCGGCGGTACAACATTTGTCCACATGTCTAGAATTGTTCTCAGGGATCTCCAGATACAGAATCTGGTTGATGACATTGCCGGAAATGGGGGCGGGCTGAGAATTTGACACTTTTGTTAACCTACCCAGTTTTTAGAGAAAATATTCGCTTAAATATGATTTACGCGTCATTCTCACTCTATCACTATGTTGGGCCAGTTAAATCAAATATTGTTGTATTTAGTTTTTTCTATCCATCAGGTCATATATTTGTGGGGATAAAATAGTAAAAAAAATATAATTTTGCAGTAGCATCCCACATCGAAGAGCTATTTTGAATATTGTAGATATGTCTCAAAATGCAATTTTGAAAATTGTAATTTTTTTCATTTTTTTTGCATATAGTTTATGACAACAGGTTAGTTTCTGCACTAAAGTCTCCATAAGCGGTACCATTTGGTTCGGATACATCCCTTAATTTAGAATTAGGTTACCAATGCTTGATTTTTCGAGTAATTGATTATTATGGTCAATTTCAAAATGGCCGCCGTAAAATCCATGATTTTTCCTGAAATGTATTATAAAACATGTTTTTTAAAAATTTTACATCACAATCACAGTTTTCGTATCTAATGTTATATCTTAATGCTCGCTTAAGTATTTACAAATGCTGTAATGAGATATTTACCACCGAATCCAAGATGGCCGCCAGAAAAGGGTGAAGAAAATGCTTAAAATTTCACTTTTTTGCAAATAGTTTATGAGCACAGGCTATAATGGTGTACGATAACCTCCATGAGCGGTATCATTTCATTGAGAGACGCGTACTCATGAACAAAAATCAGGTGATTAATGATTTGTGTGTAGAACAATTAATAATTATGGCCTATTTCAAAATAGTCGCTGTGAAATCAATTACCGATAATTCTCATCAAATGCATTATTGAAAATGTTTGTCACACAGTTATCTCACAGACACGATTTACCGGGTAAGTGTCTCATCTTACTTTTTAATCCTCACTATGTCTATTAAAAGTATAATACCATGGGAAAAAGTAGGAATTCAAGATGGCCGCCACAACATTGTCAAAATGTCGCACCATTTTACAAATAATTTATGAGCTCACACTCTATTCTATATCTATATGAAAACCTCCATGAGCGGTATTATTTATTTCCGAGACGTACTATGAGTCAAGATCAGGTTATTAATGCTTGATCTGTTAAGTAAATAATTCTTATGGCCGCCATGAAATCAATGAATACTCCTAAAATGCTTTATTGAACATGTTGTGCATAATATAATAGTCAATTCAAAAACACGGTCTTAGTATACAATTTTGCATTTTAATTTTCAGTGAATCCACTAAAAGTAATGTTAAGTTCTTTACTATAAAATGGCAGCAGTGAAAATGACAAGAAAATATGCGTTTGTTCAGATTTGGCCTTGTATCCTAAAAATGAAATTTCGGTTCCCTTTAATTTTTGTAATTGTTAAACATGTACTACGTAATTATCATTATAGAAACACTGTTTTGGTTTTTACTCCAGAGATCACATCTACCTTAAAAGTTATCTCAGCCACTACAAGGGCCACTAACAAACTGGTGGCAGCTACTGACAAAGTTATCTAAGCCACTACAAAGTGATCTTGGCCACTGCGAAAGTGATCACATCAACTTTAAAAGTTATCTCAGCCACTACAAAAGTTATCTTGGCCATTAACGAAGCGATCACACCCACTTTGAAAATGATCTAAGCCACTACAAAAGTGATCTTGACGACTAAATAAGTGATCATAGCCACTTTAAAAGTTATCTCAGCCACTGCAAAAGTGATCTTGGCCACTAACAAACTGGTGTCAGTCACTGAAAAACTTATCTAAGCCACTACAAAGTGATCTTAGCCACTGAAGAAGTGATCACAGCCACTTTAAAAATTATCTAAACTACTACAAAGAGATCTTGACTTCTAAAGAAATGATTTCAACCATTCTAAAAGCTATCTCAGCCATGACAAAAGTGATCTCAACCACCGAAGAAGTGATTACAACCATTTTAAAAGTTACCACAGCCACTACAAAAGTGATCTTGACCACTAAAGAAGTGATTACAACCATTCTAAACGTCATCCCAGCCACTACAAAAGTGATCTTTGCCATCGAAGAAGTGATTAGAACCACTTAAAGTTATCTCAGCCACTACAAAAGTGATCTTGATGACTAAATAAGTGATCACATCCACTTTAAAAGTTATCTCCGCCACTACACAAGTTATCATGACCACTGAAGGAGTGATCATAGCCACTTTAAAAGTTATGTCAGCCACTACAAAGTTGATTTTGTTCACTAACAAACTGGTGTCAGCCACTGAAAAAAGTTATCTAAGCCATTACAGAGTGATCTTGGCCACTGAAGAAGTGATCACAGCCACTTTAAAAATTATCTAAACCACTACAAAAGTGATCTTGACCACTGAAGAAGTAGTTATCTCAGCCATGACTAAAGTGATTTTAACCACCCAAGAAGTGATAACCATTTTAAAAGTTATCTCAGCCACTACAAAAGTGATCTTGACCACTGAAGAAGTCACCAGTGCGACTTTAACAGGTATCTCAGCCACTACAAAGATGATCTTGGCCAGTGAAGAAGTGATTACAACCATTTTAAAAGTTATCTCAGCCACTACAAAAGTGATCTTGGTCACTAAAAAAAGTGATTAGAACCACTTTAAAAGTTATCTTAGCCAATGCAACGTGATCTTGGCCACCGAAGAAGTGATTAGAGCAACTTTAAAAGTTATCTCAGCCACTAGAAAAGTGATCTTGACCACTGAAAAAGTGATCACAGCCACAATAATAGTTACGTTAACCACTACACAGTGATCATGACTACTGAAGAAGTGATTACAACCATTCTAAAAGTTATCTCTGCCATTACGAAAGTGATCTTGGCCAGTGAAGAAGTGATAACATCCACTTTAAAAATTATCTAAACCACTACAAAAGTGATCTTGACCACTTTTGAAGTGATTACAACCATTATAAAAGTTATCTCAGCCAATACAAAAGTGATCTTTGCCACCGAATAAAGTGATTAGAACCACACTTTAAAAGTTCTATCAGCCATTACAAAAATGATCTTGACCACTGAAGAAGTGATCACTGCGATTTTAAAAGTTATCTCAGCAACTACAAAAGTGATCTTAGTCAGTGAAGAAGTGATAACAGCCACCTTGAAAATTATGTAAGCCACTACAAAAGTGATCTTTGTTGCTGTAGTTAATATTCAAAATAAGAAATACGGGGATTTCGTTTCTATATCTTGCTTAACCGGTAAATGCGCAGCACAAATTATAAAATAAAACTTTTGCAGTTCTAGTCTATGGACATGTTTACATCATATGGTCATATTAAAAAGCCATATTATTGATGATTTTAGCCTGATTGTGTCGCTTTAACATGTTTAAGATATTACATCAAAACCGTGTTTATGACTATTAGCTAAACAATGTTGAATAATGCATTTATTTAACGGCAGCCATTTTGAAAACGCCATAATGAATATTTACTTGACAAAGCAAGAATTAATCACCTGATTTCGACTTGAAGGGACTAGCCTAGGTTAAAATCATCAAAAAATCGGTGATTTTATTTCGGCTTCTTAATATGACCGTATTTCTAATTTTTGACATGGTTGTCAATAATTAAAACTCAGGAATTTCGTCTCTATATCTAACTGGTGAATGCGCAGCACAAAAATTTAAAAAAAACTTTTGCAGTTCTAGTCTATGGACATGTTTACATCAACTGGTCATATTAAGAAGCCGAAATAAAATCACCTATTTTTTATGATTTTAGCCTGGGCCAGTCCCTTTAAATTATGCCTCTGAACCAAATAATACCGCTCACTGAGGTTTTAGTACAGAACAGAACGTGTGCTCATGAACTATTTTCAAAAGCTTTGAAAATATTCTTTGCCATTTTTACGGCGGCCATCTTGAATTGGTTTTTAAATAACATATTCTAGCACTTAAAATATACATAAATATATTCAGTAGATTCATTCAGCATTAAAATATAATAATAGACACAAAAATCGTGTTTCTGAGGTAAAAATTTAGCAAACCATGTTGAATTATGCATTTGAATATTAAGCATTGATTTCACGGTGGCCATTTTAAAATCGGCCATATTGCTTAATTACTCTACAAATCAAGCACTAATCATAGGATTTTCACTCAAGGGTTGTCTCAGAACCAAATGACACCGATCGTGGGGGTTTTCTCTCATGATAAAACATGTGCTTCTAAAATATTTGCAAGAAAATGAGAAATTTTAAACATTTACTTGATTATTTCTGGCTGCCATCTTGAATTGACTCTTAAATATCGCATTCCAGCATTTGTAAATATTTGAACGAACAATAAAATGTAAGATTAGACACTCAAACCGTGTTTGTGATGCAAAATTTGAGAAAACCATGTTCAATAATACATTTCGGGAAAAACATGGATTTTACGGCGGCCATTTTGAAATTGGCTATAATGATCAATTACTCGACAAATCAAGCATTGGCAACCTAATTCTGACTAAGGGATGTATCTGAACCAAATGGTACCGCTCATGGAGACTTTTGTGCAAAAACGAACCTGCTGTCCTAAACTATATGCAAAAAATATTTTTTAAATGAAAATTTTGAAAAACTGCATTTTGCGACATATTTACAATATCCAAAATAGCTCTTAAAGGTAGGATGCTAGCGCAAAATTATAATTTTTTTTACTATTTTACCTCCACAGATATATGACCTGATCAATAGAAAAAAATTAATCCAAAAATATTTTATTTAAATGGCCCAACATTATAATAGAGTGAGAATGACGCTAAAATCATATTTTAATGATTATTTTCTCTAAAAATCGGGTAGGTGTACAAAAGTGCCAAATTCTCAGCCCGCCCCCATTTCCGGCAATGTCATCAACCAGATTCTGTATCTAGAGACTCCTGGGAACAATTCTAGACATGTGGACAAATGTTGTACCGCCGGTTTAGGTAACTCCTTAAATATGGCTCTTTTTTGGTGTCTGCTGCTGTACTATAGGTGTAAAGATCACAGACACCATGTCGCGAGGGTAACCAGTGGCTTATCGTTGGCACGCTAGACATGATCCCCACCCCTTGTTCACCATCCTGAGAGCCATGACGCGAGGGTACGACGCCTTAATCACACTCATCACACTTCGGGTGCTAGGGTTCCACTCAGTCATAATCACACCTCTTTGTTGGAACAATTCATATATATGCCACACCCAAACCGTCGATACAATAAATATAAGTAAATACATTGTCTGCTTCGTTGAACACGCTTGAACATATTTAGCTTAGGCACTTACATTTCTATTTTATTTTATTGTTGCAAACTTCAAGTTTAGTTGCATCGCTGTTGGGCTCATATAAAATATAGCTATCCCTCTTGATTATTGCGGTGAAATTAATATATTTTTCTGTTTATTTACCTAATCACTTTATTGACTTTAATTATTCACTTTATTGACTATATTCACTCTATCATGTTTATTCACTTTATCACGATTCAATATTGTGTGGAGCCTCCGCGACTGAGAGGTAGTGTGCTCGGCCTCAGATCGACAGAGTACGAATTTTTAATCCTGTGTCTTGAGGACATGTCATGTCATTTCTTAGGAGGTTCTCCTGGCCCAGTTCAGCCTACATAAGCACACATGTGGCCTAAAACACCATTCATTCATTTTTACTTTGTCATATGTTCATTCACTTTATTCACAATTTTTAGTGTTTTAGTTATTATTTTTTTGCGTGTTTATTATTATTTTTCTCATCCAATGGATAGTCAAACCATTTAATCTATTAAAAAATATCCACGGGGGACAAAAGGTGTAAACTTGTGAAATAATGTCAGTACTACAAGGGGCTCTATACCTTTCACACTATCTCTGAGCAAATCTCAAAACAATAATCCCAAGATAATCTCAAGACAATAATTTATTGCAACAACTATCTAAAATATATGTACAAAGAATACTATCAATCATTAATAAAAAAATACCGATTACAGAATTATAAATAAAGTGATATAAATCATAAATAAATTGTACATATCATTTATCCATTGTTTGGTTTGATTTTTTACCGTAGAAGTGTGGCCACCCTCCCCCCCCCCCTCAAATCTGCGTACCAAAGACCAAATTCCTGCAGGCGCCCCTGTAAGGTCTTTCCTTTAAACCAAACATAAAACAAATCCAGGAAGAGGCTCAAGCTATAGAGAGCGACATGGGATTTTGGCGGCCATCTTAGATTTTGGTGGAGAAGCTAAAAAACGCCCCCCAAAAAATACCGGGTAAACTCCTTAGAACCAATATGCATACTGCAAATATTTAGAAATAATCCGAGCAGGGGTGTATAGCTAAATTAACAAATTTTGATGGTAGTCAAAATGAACAAAACTGAAATATCCGCTAAAATTCTGAAACGTAAAAAATAATTTAGAAATAATCGAGTAGGGGTTATGGCTATACAGTGCAACCTGTACATTCCGGACCCTGTACAAACTAGAATCCTGTCCATACCGTAATACTTATTTGGTCCAGAATTAATTACACTCAAAACAATACTAATTAACCCTTCCCAAACCGGAACCTGTCTACTCCGAATACCGGAGTCAATTTTTTCCCCAAATGCATAAATTGTATTGTATTTCACCTGTCTAAACCGGAATTGATTTTTATTTCAGAAATTTCTAAAAATCGCATGTGGTGCACTGAGGGTTAAACAGGGGGAGGTAAGGTGACGTAACATCCTGCGTGTTATACAATGGGGAAAGGTGCGAAGTTAGTGTTGGTAACACCGTTTGCGTGTAAGGGAGAAATTGTTAGCACCTTAACTTAGAGCTTGGTACGATATTTTAACAACATAATGGATTAATAAAATATTTGTTTAATAAAACTGAATTAATTAGTCAGAGTGAATTAGAGTATATACTATACTTTTTAGTAATCACATTTATTTTTACTTCATCAAAATGTAATGTAATAATATATTGTAGCTATGACCCCCACATTATTTGCTCGTCATGCGGGAAAAATGACACAGCAGAAAAAAATGTATATATGTACAATGGAGCTCGACAAACATATCTATAACTTAGCCGCATCATTAAGACACCGATCGTGGCAATCATATCTAAAACTAGATGTGACTGTTACAGAAGCATCCCCGTTAGATAGGCCTATTTTCTAGACTCGAAACCAGCCTTCTCACTCATCTTAAAGACTGGAAAGGTTGGAGTCTCCTGTGGATGATGGCAGGTTGCCAATTCGAGTTGTTGGCATGTTGCCAGGTCCACTCAGCGACCAGCTAGGTAGCTGAAAAGTTATAAAACTCTGCCCCCATGGGTTTGGTAGGAGGGGGATTTTAAGTATAAAAACCCACCCTTTATTCGAGGATGATTCCAACCCTGATTAGCACATCTAGAATTTTCCCCTTCTATAATGCTAGTAGGTTAGTCTAGTTTCAGTTTAAAATACACAGTACACTGATCGGAATCAAGGTCCCTTTCTAATGCAATAAAATCGGACATAAAATATAAATTTTCATGATTTGAAAACGTTGACCTCTGAACCTCTGACTATATAAAAATCTGATCGCATTTAAATCGGCGCATATAATCACGTTGTAAATGTTTATAATTGTAAAGAGCTACTTCACATAATAATTTGTTACTTGCAGCTTCTATTAGAGGTTTTGTGAGAAAAAATAGATCACTCTGAACTGAACTGGCAGTAGAACCCAACCCTTCATGTCCAATGGTCAAATAAAGATATGCCCTTTGAATCAATTTAATACTCACATTAGTCTGAAAGTTTATAAACTTGTTTATTTTGCATAGCGCTAAATAAAATATTTTTTACAATGCAATAGTATTAAATTGTTCAGATAAGGTAAAAGAAGATACGTCATGATTAATTTTATAAATAATAATGCCTATATAGCAAATGTGAATGACTGCAGTAATTCAGTCGTGTGTTGGGTTGGTAGACTTATGAACACCGTCATAATTATGCTATACACAGCCCTGTCAGTTGGCAAGCACACCCCTCTCCAGACTTCAATGCATCAACCTTGTAGTGCATAATTGAGTAGCCTATGACAGTATGCCCTTACCACTGGGATTATAATCTCACCACATACTGAAATTGACCATGTGAATGGTACAACAGATGTAAATATAGTCCATGATTTTCAGCTATGACCATAACATGATCTGGAATGTAGACACATTTTTATTTATATTTAAACATTTTTTAACTGTTCATAGAGCAATAAGAAATAAAAAAATCAGACTTACTCGGGCAGATCTTTCCATTGTATACGCTAATCCAGAGTGTACGATGTCCTTCTCAGATGCACCCTGAAACCGAAACAAAATTGGCATGACAAATACGACGGTTTCCTCTGCCGTCCACAATAAAATGTTGATGGCCGATGCAGCAGATTTGGGGATATATATGGCGTCAGGATAGATCATTGGTAGCGGGGTACTGGGATGATTGCTAGTAGTAGTACTTTTTGCCCCCCACCGGGGAGGGTCATTAGGGATCTGTTCCGTTAGTTGCATGCTGTATGGCATGGTACGGAAGCACTAGTCTACAGCAATCATCCAAGGGAAGCTGCAGCCTCCTCGTATCTGGCCATAATCTTCGTGCGGATTGCCAGTGCCGTACCCTGGTTCCTCCGCTCAACTGCGGTGCTAATGCAGCTCTCACATCAGTGCTGGCGCTGGCGTAGGCTGTGGTAGCCTTAAATAACCGACAATAGCGTGTTTGACATTAGGTCTCTCACGTGGGATGAATGGAGTTACCCAGGAGTTATCCTTCCTATTGTTACTCTGGGGACTATCCGACCTAGGATAGCGAGGCTGCGCAAAATGACTCGGAGTTTCAGTATAAATTGCACAGCGAAACCTAAGTCTCTGGCCGTCTGGGCATGTCTGGGGGTAGATCCCCTAGACATGCCCAGAACCCCTTCATCGGGCGAGTGAAGAAAAACGCTCTTAACAACCCACCATGCCCTATCACCCCCACCCTCACATCATCATCTGTACATCATTCATCTCATCAAATGACTAAAACATTTTTATCGTATTACAATGTCACTTAAAAGACCATTTATGCCGAAAAGTGACGTAAAGCAATGATTTACTACTACTACTAGCTCATTGGTAGCGTCATTGCCTCAGAATCCCACTGCAACCGACATCTGTCCTTGGTGCACACTTATGCAGTGACCCAAACTGTTCAAATCCATGAGATTATGAGAGAAAAAAAGATTAGCGCCTCATTAAAACTAGATGTGACTGTTTTCAGCATGAATACATTAAAAGCATATCCGTTAGATAGGCCTATTTCCTAGACTCGAAACCAGCCCTCTCACTCAGCTCAAGGACTGGAAAGGTTAGGGTCTCCTGTGGATAATGGCAGGTTGCCAACGCGAAGTGCTGGCAGGTTGTCAGGTCCACTCAGCGACTAGCATTGGCTTGGTAGAAAGGGAATTCTCACTGACCTGGTTTTAGACCACTGCATTATTATCCAAGCCATAGACGACGGTTAGCAGTGTCTACACATTAACAGGTGACACTGCTGAAGGAGTGTAGATCTTTATTTCCAGGTCAGTCCATAACCACTCCAGTATATATAAGAACAAGAGGACTGAAGTCCTATATAATCCCCCGCAATAAATTAGGTCACAAATATTTAAAAAGTCAACTTGTGGTGGCCATTTTAAATTTCAGTAAAATCACATGCACATTTCCAGATGGTGGGTGATGTGATTGTACAATGTGAAAAATTACTGACTTTAATTTTTTGGTTTTTGCGCCCACAAAAAATATGAGGTTTATCCATGGCGGCCATTTTGAATTTCAGTGAAACTTTAAAAAATCCCTTCCACATCTCCACATCGTGGGGAATGTGATAGTAAAATTTGAATACTTTCTGACTTTAAGTTTCGGAGTTTTTTGCCCACAAAAAACTTTTTTGGCTATTTTGAATTTTGGTAGCATCTTCAAAAAATCACTTGCACATCCCTATGTTGCTAGGAATGTGATGTTAGAATTAAAAAAAAAATTGACCAAACAAATGTTTTTGAGTTTTCGCGCCCCCCCAAAAAAGTTAAAGTAGATCTGTAGTGGCCATTTTGAATTTACTAAAACTTTGAAAAAGTCACCTGCACATCTCCATATCATGGGGAATGTGATAGTAAAATTTGTAGAATTTCTGACTTTAAGTTTTTGCGCTCCAAAAAATTTTTTAGAGCTGACCTCTGGCAGCCATTTTGAATTTTGGTAGCATCTCTAAAAAATCACTTGCACATCCCCATATTGCTAGGAATGAAATGTTGAAATTTGAAAAAAAATTGACCAGTAGTTTTTGCGCCAACAAGAAAACGTGACGCCGGACGCCTGACAGAATCCTGGGGCGACTAAAATCCCTTTTCCCCTACGGGCGGGGAATAAAAAGGCGGGCTAAAAACCACAATAAATCTGTGATTTTGAATTTTTTTCAGCCATTATCGAGTTTGTCCTAGAACTACTTATTAGTATTAGTAACATAACTAATTTGAACAGGATACATGATTGAATACAAGTTATTGCGGCCACAAAGTTGAATTTTTGATGCAAATGCGAAAAATCGCAATAAATTGGCCATTTTGAATTTTTTTTCAGCCATTATTGAACTTGTCCGAGAAATACTTATTATTAACAAGCATAACAAATTTGGGAAGAAAAAACTTTTCAAGTTATCGTGCCAACAAGTAAATGTTAAAGCCGACGCCACCGAACTTCAATTGCAATAGTTCACCTTCTTAATTAAAATTAAAAGGCGGGCTAAAAATGCAGAAGAACATTACGTCCATGTCACTGACCATTCTGGTTGGTGATTTTCAACCACGCATGTAATGAAATATCTCCATTGCAATTAATGCATGTACACATGTGGATTTTGCATAAATGAGAATTTGGTAAAGGAAGGGAGTTTTCGCATAAATGTGAAATTGAAATTGGTAAAGGAAGAGTTAAAGCAATGAATTTTTTATGAAAACCTTGGAGGCCAATGGGGTTTTTTCAATTCGAAATCATCATAACTGTCTTAGTTAGCTCTTTCTGATTCATATGAATACCTATGTTATGGGTCTATGGCCATTAGAAATATTTTTAATTTTACAGTGCGGGGATTGACTTTAGACATCAGATCTGAAGTCTAATGCGATCCAGCGCTGTAAGGGTTAATGCCCTATCATGATTTTGTTATTCAAGCTATACATGAATGACGATCTTGTTAAACAGCGGTATATGATTATTCTGTTATACAGCGCTATATATGACGATCCTGCTACACCGCGGTATATGATAGTTCTGTTATTCCACGCTATATGATAATCCTGTTATACCACAGTATATGATGATTCTGTTACACCGCTGTATAATATGATTCTGTTATACTGCACTTAATGACGATCCTGTTATACCACGCTATATGATGATCCTGTTATACCGCGTATATGACGATTCTCTTACACTGTGCTTTATGATGATCCTGTCACACCGCAGTATATGAGTGTTATATGATCATCATATTAGCACGGTATAGAAATAGGCCATATAACTTTTTATACAGAATTAGAACTAATTTAGTTAATTAACGAGGACCACCCTGAAACTGTCGTCCGGTATGTGTTCATTTAAACGAAGGGGACTATTTAGAGGCAATAGCCTAATTAAGGAATGATACGTAGATCTTTTCATCATAGCTCCTATTTTACAACTCATGTGTGCGATGTTATGCTTATGCAAGATCACAGCAAGGAGGACAAAAACAATTTGTTGCATGGATGTAGCACATTTAATAAGTACATGCAGGGCACAAAGCCGGGCCAACCTTTCAAATAGAATAAAATAAAATTTATTTTGAGAGGGCACTCTCACGATGTTGATACAGCATTGAATTAGTGTTGTGCTATAGTTATGCGAGCATGCTATACTGTTTACATCTATTGTCACCTCATGAATCATACAGTCTGGGAATTGATATAATTTTAGCAAATCTTGTCGATCCTCAAGGCCTCGTGAATATACGATGCAAAGCCCATCCTCTCATTATAGCTGTCAATCAGTTTAAAGAATACACCTAAATTTTTGCATGAAATAGAGCAGCGTATTTGTTATTAAAATGTCTACTCTAATCACGCCTTGTGTGATCCCATAGCCTGCACAGGGCCGGTATAGATCATTTACACCTTTCATTCCAGCCTAACGCCACACTTCAGTCTGTTAACTACACATGGAGTGATTTCACGGAGCAAAGATGTCATCATATCTCTCGAGTGTTAATACATTGTTATATCTATAGATAGATAGATCAAAGTAATACATGTATGTTATAAACATTGTAATATCTAGTACATGTACATACTAGCATAGTGACAACCACCGCTTGGTATATACCCTCTCCGTATAGGCCCAATGTATTGACCATTGGAGGTAGAATGATCGTCCAGCTATAGCACAATCCACTTATAACTCTGTCCCGTTGCCTGGACCACAACTACCGCGTTATACTGTATCTCAAATAAATGCTTAGAAAGTTCTTATTATGACAGATTTGGTCCTAGCATTTTTTATTCTATAAATTTTATTGACAACATGCCATTTGGTGCATTAATACGACAGGGGAGGTAATAGTTATTAGGGAGGGTTAATAGCTGATGACATCTCTCATTGCAGATAACTTATCAGTTGTAAACCTACTGATTACCCTAAGTACGGTAACTGACTTGATAAGCTCATTGTATGAAACTCATTGTCGTGATAAGAAAGCAGATAGTTAGAGATGCCTCATAGACAAAGCCTAGCTTTGATCACTACTTCACATGCTAATCACAATATGATTGCTTCCATTGTTGCTCGATAAACAATCAATTAGCGTTAAAGTCAATAAGACATATGTAACAATCTTTGATATGTTAATAAAAGCACCCCAGTGTCCAGAAATCCAATAATGTAAAAAACAACAAGAACTACTGTCCTGCAACAAAATCTTATTAAAGAGCCTCACTTTAATCCGACAGCCTTCCTGTATACACCAAAATACACACTGCTGGTGAAATTTAACAATTTCAACATCAGTGCTCAAACTTCTAATACATACTCAAACTTCTAATACATACGTTCTATTAACGAGTTAAGAGTATGCACGGTCACTTCTAATATTAAACATGGTAAAATTCCCTGATTTTCCCCGACACTGGCCGAGCAGTACAACAATGTTGCGTCAGAGATGTATAAAAACTGTTGCTGTGAAAGCCTGATAGTCCAGCAAGAAAAAAATAGTACAGTGCCGTGGACAAGAGCTCGTGTCTTTATGTCATTTGCCAGCCAAATAGTTCACGTAGCCGGTACTATTGTTTTTCTTGTGATGTCAAACTGCCAATAGATTGCTTGGCTGTTCACTGTGTCCAAAAAGTACAAAACATTAAAAAATGTAACAGTCAGATAATAAACTTGTGTAGTCTGTTTAAATTTGGCAAAATACTGCAGATAAATTTTATTTACAGTAGCCTTTGACTTGTAACACCAATGCAAACAGAAGTAGTCCTGAATGGTGATCATGATATTGCTTAATTTTTATCAAGTTATCTTATTTAAATTTTCACCCACTTTATGTTGTGTCTCGCTACCGCTACACACAGCTGAGTGGGTGAAAATTATTCATATTAGTTTAATTTAAGACAAAACATTTGCAAAGACTGATGTTAAAACACTCATGTAATTGTCAATAACTGTGAGTTTAGAGCCTGAATTTACCATTGTCATCTTCATCCACTACAAGCCGCGAAATGCTGTCGAAATTCTCGTCTTGTAGTGGATGACAAGGCGCGAATTGCTGTCGCAATTCTCGTCTTGTAGTGGATGAAAATGACTTGACGTGGATGGCAAATAAAAAAAAGATATTGTTATTAATAAACAGTTCCAAAAACATTTTCGTTCTAAAACCCAAAGGTTGTAGGAAATTAAGTCATTTTTCAGCGATACAAAGTGATGCTTTAATGCATCGTGAGGCCTTAAAGGGTTAACCTGCTAATAAAACAGACTAATCTATAAACAATTATTGTCATGCATAAAGGGTTAAAATCGTATATGTCAGAAATCAACGCAGAAAAAATAGGCAATAGCACAAAAGAACTTACAAGTTTATTCATTAAATTACAAAAGAAACCAGCTACTCTATCACAGTTACAAGGAAAAGTAGACAAAATGCCAACGGCTGCCATAATCCACCGCCCGCCCTCGTGATAGAAATTTCTCAGGGTGAATCCTTCCATGAAATCTCAGATATTGCTTTATAGTACTGGTCTAGCTACATGTATCTAGGGGGTCTTCTCATTGCTCTGACAATCATTGTTCCGACGATTAATGCTCCGAGAATCATTGCTCCGACAATCATTACTCCGACAACTATTGTTCCGACGATCATTGCTCCGACGCCGAAAATGACATATCTTTGATATTTAATAGGCCTAATTGTAGGCCTAAGATGCTCAAACTAATGATCTTTCGAAAAAACCCTTTAAAGTGACGCCACTAGGCTATATCAATGGCAGTGTTTGCATAGTTTACAAAACAAGGTTTCTCATCATTGATCTAAACAACGTAATCAATTTAGTTTTACAACGACTTAGCGTCGACTCCAGAGAAAAGTCGAGATGTAAAAAAAAAAATGTTCCCATTCACCATAATAAAACAGTGCAACCTGCACATACCGGACCCTGTACAAACCGGAATCAGATATAAACCGTAATGATTATTTGGTACCGAATTAATTACAGTATTACACTCAATACAATACTAATTAACCCTTTCCAAACCGGAACCTGTCTACTCTGAAAACCGGGCTCATTGTTTTCCCCAAATGGATAAATTGTTTTGTATTTTACCTGTCCAAACCGGAATCAATTTTTTTCTAATTTAAAAAAATCGCATGTGGTGCACTATAAGAGTTAAACAGAGCGGTGACAATGTGATGTACCGTAACATCCTGCTTGTTAAACAATGGTAAAGGTGCGACGTCGAGTGTTGTTAACATAGTTTGAGATTAAGAAAACTTGGCACCACCCTTGCTTTGAGATTGGTAAGCTATTTTAACAACATAACGGATTAGGAAATGGTCAATAAAATATTGTAACAAAATCATTAATTGTTATTATTAAAAGTTTGTATCAATTCATAAACATATCAGTGCATTAAACACAAATAATTCTCAAGAAAATTAAACTGTGTTTTGGTTAAATTTATTCTGTTTGTGATAGGTTTTTGCACATAGGTTTTATGTCTTTGGTTCTTTCGGTTATCTGCATAACCCCCTCGATTATTTATTTTGCAGGTGGCATCTGCGTTAGCAATGTATACTTCAAAAGGATAAACGTAATAAAGTGTTACGATCCTAATTAAATTGAAATGGGTGTGAAGTTGAAACAGTTATCTCTCACAAATCAGATTGTCGTAGCAATGATTGTCGGAGCAATGATTGTCAGAGAAATGATTGTCGGAGCAATGATTGTCGGAGCAACGATTGTCGGTGCAATGATTGTCGGAGCAATGGTCGTCGGAGCAATAATCGTCGGAGCAATGAGGCAGTCCCGTATCTAGCACAGTTTGTCAAATATTAGCAATAGTTAAGTCAATAATAGCAGATAATCAGCCATATTTAATTTGATGAAGTTGAAATTTTTAAGGGTGCATCCTTCTATAAGGTCTCACATTTTATTTTAATAGTAATGGTCTAGCTATCTGGCATGGTTTGGCAGATATCAGGCATATAAATCATGGCCAATAGTCGGGTCATTAACCCTTTCAAGCCCGAGTTTACCATTGTCATATTCATCCACTACAAGCCGCGAATTGCTGTCGCAATTCTCGACTTGTAGTGAATGAAGATGACTTACAGTGGGTGACAAATGAAAAAAAAGTGTTATTTTTGAGTCATTTCTTCGAAAATTGTCGCACTAAAACCACTAGTTGTAGAAAATTAGGTATTTTTTTCAGAGATGCAAGATGATGCTTTGAGGCATCGTGAGGACTTAAAGGGTTAAAAAATAAACTTACAGCTATTCTTTTCTCGAATGCTTCACTTGGTATGATGGGGATGTTGTCACCTTCTCTGCCAAATTTTCTTTCTAATGATTGTTGAACACTCTCTGTAAATAACAATTTATAGTAAGGGTTTGATAAAGGTCCAGCTGAGCGTTCAAATATGTGTAAAGATCCAAAATAGTGTTTGCGAATTATCAGCTAGTGATGAGAATTGATAAGAATTGTGGCAAGTGGTTATTTGTTTGCATTAAAAGCTAAAGAGCACATGCTGTTTAGCGAAGGCCCAACTCTGTCCAACATTAAACAAACATTGGGACAGTGTCTTCTGTTTGCTGGGCTCCAACAAGAGGTCTAAAGCATCACCCGCAATTAATTTGAATTTCTGCACCCACAAAATAATTATGAAGCTGATTTGTGGCAGCCATTTAAATTTCTGCAAAATATTGTACAAATTTGACACTTTTCACATCTCCACATTGTTTGGAATGTGATTGTAAAATTAAATAATTCTGCGGCGGGAATTTTGAATAAATCTTGCACATCTCAATGTTGTTGGGAATTCAGATTTAGAAATTTTAATAATTTCTCAATAATAGTTGTTTCACCTCCAAAAAATTATGAACGTGCTCCTATTTTGAATTTTGGGTAAATCTTGTTGGGAATGTGACTTAGAAATTAATTTCTCTGACTACGAGTTTTTTGCACAAAAATGCATGATAGATTGGAATCTGCATTTCCTTAAAAATAATTTTTATAGCAACGCTGTACATGTATCATAAATTGCAGCTCTTCATACAGTCGATATATATGTATGTACAACATGATCGATACCGATATCTCCAATTTTTATATTCTACTATTAATCAAGTACTTGTACACAAATACAATTAAAAGAACATTTTTTCTGAAGAGTCATTTTTCTTTTTGACATCTAGACTCTTATAAAATTTCAGTATTTCGCAATTCGCAGTGTCTGTTATGCAGCTATTTGTGCCCGTTTTTGACCTGATGCGAGTCATTATACTATTGATTATTAATTAATTCTATTTTCTGTCACTCTTTCAAGGTATTTTTAGCAGTCACAACATTTCTGTTTGTTACAGAATGAATTCACATCGTGTGAGATACCATTTCATAACAACCAAATATTAATTTGTCTTGATTTGTCTTTCTGATGAAGCATTATTATAAATATATTTAACCCTCACACGCACCAATTTTTTTTTTTGTGATTTTAAAACAAAAACGAGCACATTTGACAATAACCCGTCGCCGTTATTAAACTTGTCAGGGAACTGGTTATTAGCAACATGCAGTACACATTTGAGCAGAATAAGTTATTGCGCCCACAATGTGAAATTAGAGCTGCATTTCGATGTTTTTCAACCATTATTAAACTTGTTTGAGAACTGGTTATTAGCAACATACATAACAAATTTGAGCAGGGCACATGGAAAACTGTTGCAAATTATGGTCGTTAAATGTGAAAAATCGCAACAAATAGGCCATTTTAAAATATGTTTTGCATACCAAATTTGAGCAGGGCACATGAAAAAAGTTATTAAGTTACAAGGTAAAATTATTGACAAAAAAAGCAAAAAAATCTCAATTGATCATCTATTTTGATTTTTTCAGCCGTTATTGAACTTTTCGGAGAGCTGGTTATTAGTAACATGCATAACAAATTTGGACAAGGTACATGAAAAACTTTTGAAGTTATCGCGCCCACAAGGTGAAATTATTGACATACATGTAAAATGCTAAAAAATCACAATAAATCAGCCATTTTGCTGTTTTCTGAATTTGTCCGAGAACTGGTTACAAGCAACATGCAGAATTTTAGAAGGATACATGAAAAACTTGTCAGGTTATAGCGCCCACAAGTAAATGTTAACGCTGACCCTGATGCTGAAGACGCCAAACTTCAATTGCAATAGCCCAACCTTTTTTAATTAAAAGGCGGGATAATGATAATGCAATACAGGTATTCTAATACCTTTTAAACTTTTAATCCAATACACATGAAGCTCTCTACGTACATGGAATCGGGATAACACTTATATATTTGTTGTGTTGTGTAACACTTATATATTTGTTACCCTGCCTCTTAAAACGTCCTCTTACTCACTAGAAATGGATTCTATGGCAACAGTACAAAACCTATATATTCATGATACCAAATCACTACAGCCTCAGTGGAAGAAAAATTGGCACTTATAAAAAAAACAATTATGCATTGTTTACAAGTGTGACATAATTTAGTTGTTCAGGTGTGCTGACCAGTCATCCATGCATGCAATAATTTCTGCTGAGGTAGGCTTGGATAACATAATCAAAACTAAATGCGATTGGATTCGGCTGCGAAGCATCCCCAGGGGGGAAGCATCCCCCAGGAGGAAATGACAAGAATGTGCACGGCCAAAAATTAAATATGATATTGTATGCCCATAGTGGGGTTTTCTATAGGTGAATAAAAAAAACAATATAAATAGTCTTATCTTGCTTACTTTTGAAGCTAAAAAAACATTAAAGCGTGATTGACCTCCGCTTGACCCACCAAGGTCACCCAAGGTGAATTTTAAATATGCTATTGTATTGCTTACTTTTGAAGACATAGACATACATCTGTAAGTTTATTTCATATGATCTTTACAATATACAGACATGTATGAATATATAGCAACCTGAAGCACACTTCAAACTAACTAGGTCAAAAAGCATAGGTCTGTGCACATATAGTCAAACAAAGTTAAAGTACACACAGATGGGCACGTACTATCTACCTGTGCTTAACATATTTTGTACAAATTTTCAACACAGAGCTGCATATTATACCCTGCAAAACACTACTGTCTGTTGCATGAAAAATGAGAATTATAACAGTTATATACATACCGAGAAGATGATAATTGGAATCTTTCTCATATTTAAATGTTAGGCGCCCAAAACTAACATGGTTAAGGTTTTTGAGCCATTCAAAATATGAGACCGTGACACCACCAGCATTAATATAGAGATCAGGAATGATCAGGACATTCTTCTCCAGAAGTATTTTGTCAGCGGCGCCAGTGGTAGGACCGTTGGCACCTTCTGCTATAATGCGAGCCTGAATACGAGGTGCAGTATCTTTGTTGATCACCTTTTCAACAGCACATGGCACCAAGATATCACACTTTTCAAACAGCAAATTCTCCCCATTATACTCTTCAGCACCAGGGAATCCCATGATGGTACCATTGTCCTGAACACATAAGCAAGGAAACATTATTTATTCATCCAGGTATCATTTTGATGAATCTTCCAAAAATAGTGCAGACAGTTACTGGTAGTCCACTGAATCCATACATATGATGTCATTTCAAAAAACAATATTTTTCAACATGAAAAATATCGCAACTGTTTTATGCAGGGCACGAAATAAGGGCATTCCGGGCGTCCGGGACAACCTATTTTGCCGTCGGACAACCCAGTATCAATCTCAGGGTTTCTGACGGACAACCAGTCAAAAATTGATAAAGATTCACAAAAATATGCAATGCGGCGCATTAACCCTTTAACACCTGAAATAAGCGGGAGATTTGCAGGGGATCACCAGAGCTCTATTGTTTAAAAATTATATGTTAGGCCACATATATTTGTTTGATATCTTTGAGGATTTTCAGTTTCGCAAAAAGGTACAGGCAGTGGTCTTTCTTTAGATTAGAGTACCCGGTAAGAACAAATGTTTATTTTCTGCCTGGAGCTCATGATTTTTATGAATTTTTCTACTTGGACATATGAGAATTAAAGGATATATTTACGTGCAGACATTATTTGATTTATTTCCCTTCTTGAGATCGTGAAAGTGCAAAAACAGATCACCTTACATCATCAAACTTGCATGACCAGAGAGAAGCTGGTATGCGGTTCTCCATGCCTAACCCTCTTTAACCCTTACACCGCTGCATAAAACATGTGTGGTTTCCCACTAAGTAATATCTGGCACGTTTTTTCTTCAAAAAAACATCTGATGAGCAACTGATATTAAAAGCCATTATATTACAAAATCAGTCAGTTAGCTATCATTAAGGCGCAAATAGAAAGACACCACAAAACTAAAGTGAAAAAAAAAATCAAATTTTTTTTAAGAATTTACTTGGCGACTATAGTCGCGCACAGCAGTCTGCGCTTAGTTTATTTGGTATCAGAATATCTGTATTGCATTATCATTATCCCGCCTTTTAATTAAAAAAGGTTGGGCTATTGCAATTGAAGTTTGGCGTCTTCAGCATCAGGGTCAGCGTTAACAGTGTAGGGGTTAAATTTGTCTTATTTAGGTTAATACTCCAATCATTGATATTTATTTGTACATAAATGCTACCATGGTAACAGTCACTAACTAGATCTTACATTTGCATATAGCAAATATGAAAGTCTCCACCTTACTCAATTAAAGTTTATTGAAAATGCAATAAGAATGGGGCTATATGACAGGAGTGCCATGCCATCTTGGATATAGGCAAATTAGTTAATTTTCGAACTGAACCAGGCCAATTCATCAGAGGGTGTTCAAAAACAATTTGCGAGAATTGGATGAATATTGGCGACTGGAGAGCATTTAAAGTCTCACTACACAAATTAAAGTTGATCTGTGGCGGCCATTTTGAATATCAGTAGACAGTGCACAATTTTGAAGCAAGTCCGTGTGGCCTGCAGTGGCTTTGAAGGTGTGGGACATGCTGATTATTCACACCAGTGTGGCCTGTGACCACACTAGCTTTTAGTAAAAATGAATATACTGTAATATGGGGAGCCTGCTCTCAGATATCATCAATGCAAAGTTAATTTGTAATGATTAATATTGTCCCCATACACTCTTAGTAAAATAATTTGTCAATTAAAAAAAAATATAAATTAAAATTGTCAAACCATAGCATATAAAAATGTTTGTGTTGCGCATTTGAATTATTTCTGACTAAGCTTTAGAGTTTTTGCGCCCACAAAAAATTTTGGTGTCGACCTCTGGTTGCCATTTTGAAATTTGGTAGCATCAATTTGGTAGAATCACACAATAGTTTTGTGTTTTTATGCCCCCCAAAAAATTAAAGTCTATCTGTGGCAGCCATTTTGAATTTCAGTAAAACCTTGAAAAAGTCACCTGCACATCTCCATATCATGGGGAATGTGATAGTAAAATTTGAATAATTTCTAACTTTAGGTTTTAGAGTTTTTGCGCCCACAAAATTTTTTAGAGTTGACCTCTGGCGGCCATTTTGTATTTTGGTAGCAGCTCTAAAAAATCACTTGCACATCCCCATATTGCTAGGAATGTGATGTTAAAATTTCAAAGAAAATTGACCAGTAGTTTTTGAGTTTTCGCGCCCACAAGAAAACGTGACACCAGACGCCGGACAGAATCATGGCGCGAATAAAATCCCCCTTCCCCTACGGGCAGGGGATAAAATTGTGGCGATTTACAGCAGACTTGGGTTTAAATATTAAATTGATATAATTTTGTTACCAATTCATTTAGATTGGGTGACCATTAATTGCTTCAAAAACTTCAAAATCGGAAAAAAATGATATAAAATGTAGTCCCTTATGCTGGTAGCAACAAGGGTGGGGGCCCTAGGGTAGTGGTTAGCACCGCTGCCTTTCACGCCAGAGTTAGGGGTTCGGTTCCCTGCCTCGGCGGTTTGAAAGAAACAAAAAATGTTTCTTCCCCATCCACGTGTGAAAGTTAGTATTGTGGGGAGCCTCCGTGACCGAGAGGTAGAGTGCTCGGCCTCAGACTGCCAAGGCTTGAATTTCGAATCCTGTGTCTGGAGGACAGTGTCATCTCAATCATCTCACCATCCTCAGGAGGTTCTCCTGGCCCAGTTTAGCCTATATGTGCACAAAGGTGGCCTAAAGCCCGATTCATTTCATTTAGTAGCAACAAGGCATGTGCTGCATTCGATAGTTCACGCGTATTGACAACTCTCAGAGAGTAGATGAGGACATAACATTTCCATGTGAAAATAGAAAAAAAAGCCAGACATTTAAGCACCCTTTTTAAAGCGACTCAGTATGATGACATCAATTTTCGTTTTTAATTTTGTTATGAAGTAGTGTATCCCACAGATAATTATTTCAATTTTTTCAGACTTTTTAGATTTTCAAAAACATTTCTTAATATAATAATATTTATAAGAATCCATGAATAATCAAAACATATAGTGTATTGACCTAAAGGATGGTTGAATGCTAGCACAGCATTGGGCCACAAGTTGATGCCGTCGGCCCAGCGCTGAGCAGACCATCGGTGCTGTGGGGGGACCCCCCCGATCATCACGTTCCCAGACCAATTAGGAGCGACAGCTATTGATGCAACCAGGTGGTTGCTTTGATCCTGCCGTCTGAGATGGTGGTTATCTGGGGCAGTTTTGTTGACATGAAAATATATGTCTTGGAAATAAAACTAGTTTAGTCGTTTTCAGTGCTTTAAACTTTTTTTTTATTGTTTTTGTATTTTATTCAGGATCAGTAGGATATATAGCTTCATATAAAGTAAATTTTCAAAATTGAAATATTCTCATCCCAAGGAGTCGCTTTAATTATTTATATTGCTAGAGTATGTCCTGGTTATCAAAAAAATATATATGTTTATCAGGGTCCTAACCAGGCCCTTTTAGCCTGTCGAGCTGATGAGTATTGCTGCCGTTACGCTATTGATATCGCTGACATGCTGCCGATACGCTGCAAAAAGAGCGACACACTGTCGCTCTGGAAATAATAGTTATTTTTTTAATTCATTTGAAAATTGCGGGGCTGCTGTATACACAGCAAACACGAGGCGCTGACCCAATGCTAGGCTAATGATTCGTCGACCTCGCAGGGAGAGGGCCAACATTAACACATCATTTGTACAGCGTCTCGTGTTTGCTGGTTGAGCAGTAGCCATGACGTCCACATCGAGGCTGTGGATAGCTGTATTGTTTTTACCTGAAAAAATAAATGTTTTTGAACATGGCGGTGAACGAGAGCGATCTTGACACAAAGCTCCTAAAAAACTTTTTATTAACTGTGCAAAAAATAAGCTCAGCATGCGATCTCGTAGCTGAAATGTTACTGATTCTAAAAAACATTATTTTCGACCTGATTATTTAACGCCAAGTCTTAGATATGACCGTTCAAAGAAATGTTTCACGATTTTGTATGGGGTCAATCTGTGGCAAGCAGACACGATGGGGCTGTTAAACAGCTCCCCGGGAGCAGCTCTAAATTCCGTGACCGCCTTTGGCCGATTGCCAAATTTCAGATGCGACATAGGCTTATATATATCTTTATTTGTTTTAGTGAAATACATAGTACAATGTCCAGCCAAAATTGGCATACAAGTCACTCTAAAAACAATAATAAATCTGCGGGTGTTGGTGACAGTGCAGCCCGACAAACACGAGATGGCCGGCTCAATGCTGGCCCACCGTCTACGCCGTTGACACACTACTGAACTAGTCCTCTGCCTGATGGGATAAGCCTCTCATAATCATCCAAACTGAACCCACAGCTCAGTGTAGACGATTTATTAAATCTGTTTACATATTTCAATGATTATATGCCAATTACAATATAAACAATATTGTCATAAATGCATGATATCAGAAATACATAATGGTTATGTATTTCTGATGATATCTATCTGAAAACAACACAAATTATTTATAATCAGAATAATTTAGATTTCCTTTCTTTCCATGCAGCCTCCACGAATTTTAACAGAGGTTTCCGAAAATGTATAACTAAAAAAAAAAATTTGTCAGCATTATTCAGTTCTAAAAAAATGTGATTGTTTTCAGTCACAGTTTGAAAAAGCATTGTTCTAAAATTGTCATATACATGTAGGGAACATATACATGTAAATTTATACAAAATGAATTTCGTCTTCTGTTTCAGAAAGGTCACACATGTTACACAAACGTTCTTCAACTAAATGTTCTTGTTACAGAATCTCGTATTCTTTTATACCGTCCAGTTTCTATTTGCATTTTAAGCTATTGGTAAAATTCCTGTAATCAATTGAATTAATAAAACTTCTTCTTAGTTTCGAAATATATTGTTTAAATGGACTGGCTCAGGCTAAAATCATCAAAAAATCGGTGATTTTATTTTGGCTTATTTATATGACCATATAATGTAAACATGTCCATAGACTAGAACTGCAAAGTTTTTTAATTTTTGTGCTGCGCATTTACCAGCTAGACTAAATATATAGAAACAAAATTCCTGATTTCTTATTTTGGACAACCATGTCAAAATAAGAAATACGGATACAGTAGAACCTGCTATGAGCAGCCACTCTTATGAGCAGCCAACCTCCTGGTTGGCTGGGAGGCCACTTAGGTCATTCCCCAAAATGGCTTTTTGTATACAAATTAACCTCCTATGTGCAGCCACCTGTGCTAAAAGGCCACTATTCCTGTGTCGCAAGGGTGGCTGCTCATAGCAGGTTCTACTTTATGCAAATCAGCTGATTTTCCGAACTCACCCAAGATAATTCATCAGAGGGTGTTCAGAAAAATAATCATGAAGATCAGATGAATATTGACGAATGGAGAGCGTTTACTTCGAGCTTGGATATATGCAAATTAGCTCGTGGCGGCCATCTTGGCTATACAAATTAGCTGATTTTCTAACTTAAGCAGAATAATTCATCAGAGTGTGTTCAAAAAAAAATCTCGATGATCTGATGAATATTGACGACTGGAGCATTTACATCGATCTTAGATATGCAAATTAGCCCATGGCTGCCATCTTGGATATGCAATTATTCTGTCTGCATGTCTGTCTGTCTGTCTGAAGATGATAATTTATGATTACTTACAATAACCCAATCTTCCATTTCTCGAGGGTCTATACCATTAGGGTTAAATAGGCATCCATCTCTCTCTATAATTCCGATACACCTGGATCCGGCACGATGCAGATATCTCATAGAGTGTAAACCTACATTACCAAAACCCTGAAAACAAATGAACACCACATTATGGAAAAATGCTTTGCTTAAATCTGCTAAATTTGGAATCGTTCAAAACTAAAGTTTCAAACGAAAATCCAATGTTCAGGCATATAAGTGAATGTTTTAGTGGGTCATGAACAGCATGTCTGATGGTCACCTGGTGTGGCCATCCACATCAACAACATCAATGTAAATTGTTTGTTATACAGTTGCATCACAAAGCCACAATGTACATACATGTATGTCAATTTTGTGATAAATTTCATAGGGAGTTCAGTGTGTACTTTATATAGGAAGGCATAGGACACATACATCTAGTTAACAAGAGGCCAGCCGGCCACCAAAATCCCACACCCGCATCCTTCCCTGAACTTTCACATTTGGTTTTACAGTAATGGTCTAGCTACTTGTATCTAGCACAGTTTTCCATGTATATTACAGATATATAAGTCAATGATGGCTGAAAGTTGGCTACCTGGGCACTTTGAATTTGATCAAAATAAAAAAAATTTCAAGGATTATCCCTACCTGAAACTGCCCATTTTGTTTTTTATTAATTAATCTAGTTTGGTTTCCAGATATTACTCATTAAATTAAATAATGTTTGCAAATCAGTAATTTAAAATTGATTTAGGCAAATCCCTCCCTGAAAGCGCACATTATGTTTTATAGCACTAATGGTCTTGCTATCTGGCACGGTTTGTCAGATTTCAGGCATTTTTAAGTTACTAATGGTCGATAGGGCCATTTTGAATTTGATAAGAGTTGAAATTTTTTCAAGGTATATCCCTACCCGAAACCACACATTTTGTTTCCCAGTAATGGCCTAGCTATGTAGCACAGTTTTCCAGAAATTACGCATACTAAAGTCACTGATGGGCACAAGTCATTTTGTTGATATCAGGCATATTAACACTTTAAACGAGGGGACAGTCTTTATATGTCAGAATGTGACGTCTAAAGACGTCAGATTCTGATGTCTAAAGATAATCCCTGAACAGAAAGAATTAAAATATTTATAATGGCCTTAGACGCATAATATCTAGGTATTCAAATAAAGTGGAAAAAGCTAAACAAGACATTTATGATGATTTTAAATTGAAAAGAAAACCTTCGGTCTCCATGGCTTATACAAAAATATTTCAGCGTTGTAAGGGTAAAAGTTATTATTGGCTAGAAGTCGGCTATTTTGAATTTGATCAGAGTTAAAAAATTTCAGAGCATATTTCTACCTGAAACCGCACATTTTGTTTAATAGTAATGGTCTAGCTATCTGGCATGGTTTACCATATAATCAGACACTGACATATTAAGGTTAATAATAGGCGATAGTCGGCCATTTTGAATTTGATCAAAATGAAATTTTTCAGGGCATATTCCTACATGAAATCACACATTTTGTTTTATAGTAATGTTCTAGCTATCTGGCTCAGTTTGTCAGATATCAGAAATATTAACATAAATAAAGCTATTCAGGCAGAGAGATGACATAGGTCAAAATATTAACACCAACAAGAGGACTGAAGTCCTATATCATCCCCCGCCATAAATTAGGTTAGAGTTTTTGCAGACACAATATTTAAAAAGTAGACTAGTGGTGGCCATTTTAAATTTCAGTAAAATCACCTGCACATTATTTCTGACTTTAATTTTTTAAGTTTTCACGCCCACAAAAAATTATGAAGTTCATACATGGCGGCCATTTTGAATTCCCGTAAAACCTTGAAAAAATCACATGCACATCTCCATATCGTGGGGAATGTGACTGTAAAATTTGAATAATTTACGACTTTAAGTTTTGGCGACCTCAGAAAATTGAAATTGATCTGTGGCGGCCATTTTGAATTTCAGCAAAACCTTGACAAATTCACCTGCACATCTCCATATTGTGGGGAATCACGATGTGAAAGTGAAATTTGAATAATTTCTGACTTCAAGTTTTTGCGCCCACAACATTTTTTGGAGTTGACCTCCGACGGCCATTTTGAATTTTGGTAGCATCTTTAAAAAATCACTTGCACAACCCCATGCTGCTAGGAATGTCAAATAAAAGTAGTTTTGCGCACACAAGAAAACGTGATGCTGGACGCCAACCGCCGGACAGAATCTTGGCGCGACTAAAATTCCCCTTCCCCTACGGGCGGGGGATAAAAAGGAACATCTACACCACCTAAGGGATGTGTGGGTGCAATATGATGGATGGGTTTCTGAGTACAACACACAGCAGCAAAATATAATCTAACAAGAGGACTGAAGTCCTATATCATCCCCCGCCATAAATTAGGTTAGACTTTTAGCGGTCATAAATATTTAACAAGACTACATAAGTCCAGGAGCTCCCGCTCCGAATTAGAATTTGATATAAGCAATTTTGTATAGGGTTATTAATGTAGTCCTAGTCTAGGTCAAAAATCAAGACGCAAGACAACTAGGTCTAAGAAGCCCAGTCTAAGAGTAAGATAAGAACTAGACAGTCTGTCAGAGATTGCAAACCTCCATTGAAATTAATGATCCTAATCAGTATCCCAGTAATGGTCTACCTATCTGGCATGGTTTACCCGATATCAGGCCAATCGAGTTAACTAATAGCTGATTTACGGTCATTTTGAATTCGATATAAATTAGTTAAAAACTTATGGTGCATCATCCCCCGAACCTCAAATTTTGTTTTATAGTAATGGACTAACATCTAACACAGTTTGCAAAATATTGGGCATGTGAAAGTAAATAATGGCCGATAGAGGGCCATTTCGAATTTGATCAAGTCAAAATTTTCCAAGATGCATCCTCAGCTGAAATCTCACATTTCATTCTATAGTAATGGTCTAGCCATCTAGCACGGTTTACCAAATATCGCCCATGTGAAAGTGAATAATGGCCGATAGGAGGCCATTTTGAATTTGATCAAGTCAAAATTTTTCAAGATGCATCCTCTCCTGAAATCTCACATTTTGTTTTATAGTAATGGTCTAGCCATCTAGTACGGTTACTAAAAATCGGCTATGTGAAAGTAAATAATGGCCGATAGGCGGCCATTTTGAATTTGATCGAGTCAATTTTTTTCAAGATGCATCCTCTCTTGTAATCTCACATTTTGTTTTATAGTAATGGTCCAGCTATCTAACACGGTTTAACAAATATCAGCAATGTGAAAGTAAATAGTGGCCGATAGGCGGCTATTTTGAATTCGATTGAGTCGAAAGTTTTTTAAAGGCATCCTCTCTCTAAACGTCACATTTTGTTTTATAGTAATGGTCTAGCTATCTAGCACGGTTTACCTGATATCATGCCTATCGAGGTAAATAATGCTGATTGTCGACCATTTTGAATTCGTAAGTTAAAAATTTTCAGGGTGCATCCTCCCCCGAAAACTCACACTTTGTTTTATAGTAATCAGGTAATGGTCTAGCCATCTAGCACGGTTTACCAAATATCAGCCATGTGAAAATGAATAATGGCCGAAAAGGCGGCCATTTTAAATTTGATCAAGTCAATTTTTTTCAAGATGCATCCTCATCTGAAATCTCACATTTTGTTTTACAGTAATGGTCTAGCCATCTAGCACGGTTGACCAAATAACGGCCATGTGAAAGTGAATAATGGCCGATAAGCGGCCATTTTGAATTTTATCGAGTCTAATTTTTTCAAGATACATCCTCTCCTGAAATCACACATTTTGTTTTATAGTAATGGTCTAGCCATCTAGCACGGTTTACCAAATAACGGCCATGTGAAAGTGAATAATGGCCGATAAGCGGCCATTTTGAATTTTATCGAGTCAAATTTTTTCAAGATGCATCCTCTCCTGAAATCACACATTTTGTTTTATAGTAATGGTCTAGCCATCTAGCACGGTTTACCAAATAACGGCCATGTGAAAGTGAATAATGGCCGATAAGCGGCCATTTTGAATTTTATCGAGTCGAATTTTTTCAAGATGCATCCTCTCCTGAAATCACACATTTTGTTTTATAGTAATGGTCTAGCCATCTAGCACGGTTTATCAAATAACGGCCATGTGAAAGTGAATAATGGCCGATTGGCGGCCATTTTGAACTTTTACAAAATGAATTTTTTCAAAATACATCCTCTCCTGAAGCCTTACAATTTGTTTTATAGTAATGGTGTAGATATCTTGAGCGGTTTTCATGATATTCCACAATATCAGGCCTGTCGAGGTGAATAATGGCTGATAGGCGGCCATTTTGAATTTTATCAACTTCAAATTTTTCAGGATGCATCCTCTCCTGAAACCTTACAATTTATTTGATATTAATGGTGTAGCTATCTTGAGCGGTTTTCATGATATTCCGCAATATCAGGCCTGTCGAGGTGAATAATGGCCGATAGGCGGCCATTTTTTATTTTATCAACTTGAAATTTTTCAAGATGCATCCTCTCCTGAAACCTCACAATTTGTTTTATAGTAATGGTGTAGCTATCTTGAGCGGTTTTCATGATATTCCGCAAAATCTTTCAGTCGGATTTACCGATGTTATAAATTAGGTCAAAGTGCTGGGTCAACTTCAAGGTCAAGGTCCAAAAACCTGAAAAGGCACAACTAGGGACCTTAGAGAACATGTATGTGCAATATGACTGTCATCGGCCCAGTACTTTTCGAGATCTGCTCCGGAAACGAAGTACGCGTCAAAACGTCTAAATAGGTCATAGTTCTGAACCAGAAGTAGGTCAAAGTTCAAATACCCCAAAAGGCACAACTAGACCCCCTAGGGGTGTTGTGTGTGAAATTTGAAGACAATCGGACAAGTACTTTCAGAGATATGCTCCGGAAACGAATTGTTTACGGACGGCCCAACGGCCCAACGCCGTCACATCATCATTTTCTCCTCTGCAACCTTGCGTATTGAATTCAGATTAAAAATATTTTAACCCGTCCATTAGCCACCTGGAAGTAACCCACATACCAACGGACGGCCCAACGCCGTCACATCATCATTTTCTCCTCTGCAACCTTGCGTATTGAATTCAGATTAAAAATATTTTAACCCGTCCATTAGCCACCTGGAAGTAACCCACATACCAAAAATTGTTATCCTAGCTTATTTTCTCACAAAGTTATAGGCAAAAGAAGAGGCCAAAAAAAAACGGAGGTAGAATCCATAGCTCCCTTCGCTCACCTACGATGACGGCGGGAGCTAAAAAGTCGATTTGTGGTGGCCATTTTAAATTTCAGTAAAATCACATGCTCATTTCCAGATGGTGGGTAATGTGATTGTACAATGTGAATTATTACTGATTTCAATTTTTTAGTTTTTGCGCCTACAAAAAATTTTGGAGTTGACCTCTGGCGGCCATTTTGAGATTTGGTAGCATCTTTAAAAAATCACTTGCATATCCCTATGTTGCCAGGAATGTGATGTTAAAATTTGAAAAAAATTGACCAAACAATTTTTTTGAGTTTTTACGACCCCCAAAAAATTTAAGTTGATCTGTGGCGGACATTTTGAATTTCAGTAAAACCTTGAAAAAGTCACCTGCACATCTCCATATCATGGGGAATGTGATAGTAAAATTTGAATAATTTCTAACTTGAAGTTTTAGAGTTTCTGCATTCATTTTTAGAGTTGACCTCTGGCGGCCATTTTGAATTTTGGTAGCATCTCTAAAAAATACCGTGCAAGCACTCAAATACCACTCGGCTGATGCAGTGACTTTATATGCCAGGTTTGAAGGCAATTAATTGAAAATAAGAGCGATTTATTAAAATTGATAAAACCAAAATGGCCGCTGCAGCCTCGTTTTCAGTCTCACATGAAAATAGACTCGTAGACCCCGAAAACTACCAGGTTTGGAGGGAATTCTGAAAAAAAAGTTGAAAAAAAAATTAGTCGCCAGGTGGCGGCCATTTTGATTATCGGTGTGAAGCTGAAATTCTAATCAGGTCATCTCCATACTCATGGGTAGCTTCACATAAAAAATTGGAGAGATCCAATGATAATTTTTCAAGTTAACAAGGAAATATTAAATTTAAAAATTAGGATGGCCGCCATAGCCTAGTTTTCAGTAGCACACGAAAACGGACAATGCCAATAGACTCGCAGACCCCGAAAACCTATATATAGCAGGATTCGAGGGAAATCTGAAAAAAAGTAGAAAAAAAAATTGTATTCGCCAGGTGGCGTCCATTTTGATTATCGGTTGAAAGGTGAGAATCTAATCAGGTCATCTCCATACTCATGGGCAACATCACATAAAAGATTGGTGAGATCCAATAATTATTTTTCAAGTTATCGCCTGAACAAGGAATTTTGTAATTAAAAAAAAAAGATGGCCGCCATAGCCACTTTTCGGTTGCACGCGAAAACGGACAATGCCAACAGACTCGCACACCCTGAAAACCTATATATACCAGGTTTCAAGGGAATTATGAAAAAAATAATAATAAGTCAAAGAAAAAATGTAGTCGCCAGGTGGCGGCCATTTTGATTATCGGTGGAAAGCTGTAAATCTAATCAGGTGATCTCCATACTCATGGGTAACTTCACGTAAGTTATCGCGTTAAGAAGAATTTTTTTAAATCTTTGACCTTGACCTTTGACCTTGGGTAAAAAACAGTGCCGGGAGGGGTTAAATGTTTGTATGAATTATGAATTAAACACCCATGTTGGTGTAGTAGCCAAAAGAGTGCGTGCGGCGGGGGAGACGGCACACGAAGGGGACGACAATATCCCTTCGAGTTCAACGAGCCGAGGGGTAAAATCACTTGCACATCCCCATGTTGCTAGGAATGTGATGTTGATATTTCAAAAAAATTGACCAGTAGTTTGGAGCCCACAAAAAAACGTGAGGCCGGACAGAATCCTGGTGCAACTAAAATCCCCCTTCCCCTACGGGCAGGGGAAAAAATACATCTATACGCAGGCAACACTCAATTGTATGTGTCTTTCCGATTTTCAAGCTACACAGAAGCAATCACTGCATTGTGTCGTGTAGAAGCTTGCATCAATGAAATACAGACATGGATAAAGAACAATAAACTTCAATTAAATGCTGATAAGACTGAGTATCTTGTTGTTGCATCACCAAACGTTTTACCAAAGCTATCATTACGCCCTATTAATATCAGTGGAATAGAAATTCAGCCATCAGCAAGTGCAAAAAATTTAAGAGTACTGTTTGACAAACATCTTAACATGTGTGAGCATGTGAATCAAATTTGCAGGAAAGCACAATTTATTTTGAAAAAGATCGGTGATATTAGGAATTGTTTATCAGTTGTGACCACTGAGCATCTCATCCATACCTACGTGACATCTCAACTTGACTGTTGAAACTTTCTCTTGTAGGCCATATGGTTTGCCAAATAGCTGTATTTTAAAACTACAACGAATTCAAAATAGTGCAGCAAAATTATATTTCGAAGAATGAAATTTGATAATGTGACACCTTTTTTGAAACAATTACATTGGCTGCCAATCGGACAAAGGATAGCATATAAACTTAGAACTCCTTCTTTGCTTTAAAGCGCAACATGGCCTAGCACCCAGTTACCTTACATCAGAAATATCTTTATCTATTTCTGCTTACATGCATATACTCCATGTCGCCCACTTCGCACCAAACATCTGTTGGTGGTGCCTCCCACAAAATTAAGAAGACTACATTTAGTCCAGGAGCTCCCGTTCCGAATTAGAATTTGATTTAAGCAATTTTGTGTAGGGTTATTAATGTAGTCCTTGGTCAAATCCAAAAACATGGTCATCAACAAGTGAAAAAATAAATTGCCGCCACATGTCTTATCAATCTTTTACATCAATAGTAGACATACATAGGGTAAATATTCCAAACTTTTTTTCACTTGAATGCTCTTAGTTGCTTTGCGATAGCTGATAAGTTTTGAAAAATACAAAAAGTTTGGTGACGGGACGGAAAATTGTTTTCTTCCACTGCTGTCGTTCAAATAATATTTGAAATACCAATTTTTCAATATTAAAACATATTCCAAGTACCATTATAATGAAAATTAAAGATAATTTGATTTTTCAGGGGATTCTATCAACATTTTGATAAAAAATTCCGTCCCGTCACTTTTGGAGTGTTATTTTTCCACTCTCGGCATATGTAAAGGTAGTAATGATTAAAAAATCATGTCTTCCCTTGACTATTATGCAGGACCATAGTATACAGTAAAAAAAAAATCTCACTGGTGTGTAATGCAATCTTATATGACGTATGCGTCCTTTGGTGACAGGACGGAATTTGGCGACAGGACGGAAATTTATATTTGTAATTTCATTCTCTGATCAAGTTTAACATAGCCACAATAGCTCATAGTGCTTGATGACAACAATACAGCAACATACTGGTGTTATACAACTTATTTTAGGCACACATTATGTTATTTAGGGATATAGATAGCCTACCCGTAACGGTGCATGCAAATGTACTGATCAATATGATATGACCATTGTCAAAACTATTAGCAGAAAATATAATTTTGTGTAAATAATTGATCGATGTAACATGTATATAAATTTTGAAAGGGAACTTACAAATAGCTCAACATTTTGGTTATTTAAATAGGTAGCAAAATAATATACAATGTATCTTTCAAATATTAGTGGGTATGTTTTCGTCAAAACTTGTCAGCCAAAGGTACCCCATCAAAATTTCACATTTTTGGATTTGACCCTCCTAGGCTAGGTCAAAAATCAAGACGCAAGACAACCAGGTCTAAGAGGCTCAGTCTAAGAATAAGATAAGAACTAGTCTGTCAGAGATTGCAAACCTCCACTGAAATTAATGATCCTACTCAGTATCCCAGTAATGGTCTACCTATCTGCACGGTTTACCCTATATCAGGCCAATCGAGGTAAATAATGGCTGATCGACGGTCATTTTGAATACGATCTAGTTAAAAAATTTCAGGGTGCATCATCCCCCGAAACCTCACATTTTGCTTTATAGTAATGGTCTAGCCATCTAACACAGTTTGCCAAATATTGGGCATGTTAAAGTAATTAATGGCCGATAGGCAGACATTTTGAATCTAGTAAAACAATGTCAGGGTGCATCTTCCCTCGAAACATCACATTTTGTTTCATAGTACTCAATGGTCTAGCCATCTAACACGGTTTGCCATATGTTGGGCATGGGAAACTAAATAATGGCCAATAGAGGGCCAATTTGATTTGATCAAGTCAAAATTTTTAAAGATGCATCCTCTCCTGAAACGTCACATTTTGTTTTATAAATAGTAATGGTCTAGCCTAAGGTATCTAGCACGGTTTACCTGATATCAGGCCTATCGAGGTATATAATGCAGACTGTCTGCCATTTTGAATTGATTAGAGTTAAAAATTTCCTGGGTGCATGCTCCCCAAAAAACTCACATTTTGTTTTATTGTAATGGTCTAGCCATCTAGCATGGTTTACCAAATATCGGCCATGTGAAAGTGAATAATGGCCGATAGACGGCCATTTTGAACTTGATTGAGTCAAAAATTTTCATAATGTATCTTCTCCTGAATCTCAATTTTGTTTTATAGTAATGGTCCAGCCATCTAGCGCGGTTTACCAAATAACAGCCATGTGAACGTGAATGATGGCCAATAGGCGGCCATTTTGAATTTGATCGAGTCGAAAGTTTTCAAAATACATCCTCTCCTGTAACGTCATATTTTGTTTTATAGTAATGGTATAGCTATCCAGAACGGTTTACCTGATATCGAGGTAAATAATGCAGATTGTCGGCCATTTTGAATTCGAAAGAGTTAAAATTTCCAGGGTGCATCCTCCCCCGAAAAACTCACATTTTATTTTAAGAGTAATGGTCTTGCGATCTAGCATGGTTTACCAAATATCTGCCATGTGAAAATGAATGATGGTCGATAGGCGGCCATTTTGAATTTGATCGAGTCAAATTTTTTCTCTTGAAATCTCACGTTTTGTTTTATAGTAATGGTTTAGCCATCTAGCACGGTTTACAAAATAATGGCCATGTGAAAGTAGATATTATAATGGCCGATAGGCAGCCATTTTGAATTTGATAGTCAAAATTTTTCAAGATGCATCCTCACCTGAAATCTCACATTTTGTTTTATAGTGATGGTCTAGCCATCTACCACGGTTTACCAAATATAGGCCATGTGAAAGTGAATAATGGCCGATAGGCAGCCATTTTGAATTTGATCTAGTCAATTTTTTTCAAGATGCATCCTCTCCTGAAATCTCACATTTTGTTTTATAGTAATGGTTTAGCCATCTAGCACGGGTTACAAAATAACGGCCATGTGAAAGTAAATATTATAATGACCGAAAGGCGGCCATTTTGAATTTGATCAAATCAAAATTTTCCAAGATGCATCCTCTCCTGAAATCTCACATTTTGTTTTATAGTAATGGTCTAGCCATCTAGTAGGGCTTATCAAATAACGGCCATGTGAAAGTGAATAATGTGCGATAGGCAACCATTTCGAATTTGATCGAGTCAATTTTTTTCAATATGCATCCACTCCTGAAATCTCACATTTTGTTTTATAGTAATGGTCTAGCTATCTAGCACGGTTTACCTGATATGGAGGTAAATAATGCCGATTGTCGGCCATTTTGAATTCGATACAGTTAAAAATTTCCAATGTGCATCTTCCCCCGAAAACTCACATTTTGTTTTATAGTAATGGTCTAGCCATCTAGCATAATTTACCAAATAACAACCATGTGAAAGTGAATAATGGACGAAAGGCGGCCATTTTGAATTTGATCAAGTCAAATTTTTTCAAGATGCATCTTCTCCTGAAATGTCACATTGTGTTTTATAGTAATGGTTTAGATATCTAGCACGGTTTAACCAATATTAGGCCTGTCGAGGTGAATAATGGCAGATAGGCGGCCATTTTAAATTTGATCGAGTTGAATTTTTTCAAAATGCATTTTCTCCTGAAACCTGACAATTTGTTTTATAGTAATGGTGTAGCTATCTTGAGCGGTTTTCATGATATTCCGCAATATCAGGCCTGTCGAGGTGAGTAATGGCCGATAGGTGGTCATTTCGAATTTGATAGAGTTGGAATTGTTCAAGATGTATCCTCCCCTGAAACCTTACAATTACAATTACAAAATATTACAAAAATTACAAAATATTTCAGTCAAATTTACTGATGTTATAGATTAGGTCAAAGTCCTAGGTCAACTTCAAGGTCAAGGTCCAAATACCTGAAAAGACACAACTAGGGACCTTAAGAGATCATGTATGTGCAATATGACTAATCGGCCCAGTAGTTTTCGAGATCTGCTCCGGAAAGGAAGTGTGTGTCAAAACGTCTAAGTAGGTCATAGTTCTAAACCAAAGGTAGGTCAAAGTTCATATACCCCAAAAGGCACAACTAGACCCCCTAGAGGTGTTGTGTGTAAAATTTTAAGACAATCGGACAAGTACATTCTGAGATATGCTCCAGAAACGAAATGTTCACAGACGGCCCAACGTCGTAACATCATTTTCTCCTCTGCGACCTTGCATATTGATTTCAGGAAATATTTTAACCTGTCCAAAAATTGTTATCCTAGCTTACAAAGTTATAGGCAAATGAAGAGGTAAAAACCGGGACGGAGGCGGAATCCATAGCTCCCTCCGTCTCACCTACAGTGATGGCAGGAGCTAAAAACATATCGTGATAGATCATTTAATAAAGCTGCCCCCTCACTTTGGAACAATTTACCATATATCACATACGAAGCTCTAACAAACTTGATCAATTTAAGCGACACATCAAAGGTCCTTTATTCAATATCGCATACTTGTAGATATGCTATGATTTTTCACCTTAATGTACCAAGTTGATCATGTTTATTGACATTTTTGTTTGTAGCTCCAAAGAGCAACTAAACTTAAAGGTTGCAGTGCTGGTGATATGAGGCGTGTGATCACACGCACACGCCATCACACGCCTAACACAAAGTTGAGGTGGAACAACAGCACGCCTCGTACAATGTACAGATACAACGGCAACACTTAGTGGAGTGCAAAGCACACTCCTTGATCAAACTCCTTGCTCATTCAAGGAGTGTGGTTTTCCACACACCACTATTTTTCAAACGACCAGCCCTGAGGTTGGATATGGCACCATATAAATGTATATTATTATATTTGGACTATGCCCAAATATATTGAGTTTTCAACGGGACTTTAAACTTATTATTCTTGGCATGTTTTTGTAAGACGCTACTTCTCCCTGAGTTTTTATCTAATCAACTTGAAATTTTGACACAACATTCCCAGAGTAGTCAGGAGAGGTGCTATGACTTTTCTAAGACATCCATCGTGTTCTTCCGGATTTCTGGATCACTATACTCTTGAATGGCAAAAGGCAGTTTCTGCTTACTTGTAAAGTGAGCAGATACCGCACTATGCTGCTCTTCAAATGCAAAAGGCAGTATCTGCTTACTTGTAAAGTGAGCAGATACTGCTTTTTGGCTTGCACGGCAGGAGGCTTTTAATTGGGTCCAATGTTGGTTCAATAGTGGACACGTCGGGTGATTCTCCATTCATTGCCAGGAGGGTGAACAGGGTGCCCCTATGTCCAGACCTACTCTACCCTTTAGTCTCTAGATTTGATAATAAAAATACAATTATCCAATGTTTCAATTCCGACCAGCGTCGCAGACGGTGGCCCAGTATTGAACCAATATTGTGTATTTGGTATGGACAGTTGAAACCTTTCATATGCTACAATTAATATAACAGTTGCAATTCTATTCAAACACAAAACGTTGAATTAATGTTGTTTTAATGTTGGGATAGCGTCGCAGATAGTGATACAACAATAAATCAACAGAGAGACAAGTCAATGTGTGTACTGTGCACCCTGAATGTGATTCCATTTGACAAACAAATATATATCTATTTAAAACTGCAAAAGCTCAGTGGGGACTTCTGAAATTTGAAGCCTGAAGTCATATTTAAAATAACCCAACCAAATTCAAAATGGCCACCACAAAAACTCATAAAAACTAGCCCAAATATTATTGTTACTTGAAAAGTCACAATTCATGTCTAGTTATTATTATTATTATTATTAAGTGCACGTCTATGGTCTCACCACCCTAAATAAGCCAAAATCACGGCAGGTGTATACTAATGATGGAATCATCACACAAAATATTTTCAATGGGGCTGTTTCAACCTCTGTTGAATTAAAAACAAATACAAATAAGTTATATATCTGTGGATATTTAATAAGTACACAAAGTCTCCTTCATGCCGGATATTAGATAACTGTTTCGTGATAATCTGACAGGAATATAGTGAGTTGAAAGGATGTGTGTCTGGTCTGTGAAAGAGGGTATGAATTTAAGCTTAATTTGAACTATGGTGACTTTTTTACACACTAGGGGGCCTAGCTCATAATCTATCTGGGTAGCAAACCCATATCGGGGCTGTTTTTGAAAAAGCACAGTTCAAGCTTCATTATGATATGCGACACCATTTCAATGGGACTGGTATTTGGGGTGGCGAGACCCTATAGTTTCACATTATATAAAGGGCCTGACAGCTGCGGCTGATTGCAGACTAAGTTACAGTTCCTGAGCATCTCGGCTGCAGAAACGCCATAATTTTTTTGAACTAAAAATATTGGTTGCCAGAAAATGTTAATTGCCTTTTTCAGTCAGTGATTCTATGATTCACTGCTCGAGCACATGCATATTAAGCAGTGTTGAGGATGTCAGTTTATTGTTTTTAATTAAATTATGAATAGCTGCTCCTTTATTCTTTCATTAGTTATTGTTATTACCAGTACATGTATTATGATATTTCAATAGTATGAACAATATATATTATTATATAGCCACAGTATTTATTATAATAAACTTCCATATTCTAATATCGCACACCCACTGATTAGAAAATAAAACCCACTATTAGTACATGTAGGCCTACACTATATAATAAATCAAAAGTACTCTTATAAGCGCCCATCCCCCCTGTAATCTCCAGGGGTATTCTAGATAACGCCCTGGGTGTTTTTTGAAATAATTACGGTATGTCACATGGTACAAACATGGAGATATGATGACTATAAGATAATTATGATCGTTATAATCCATTGATCAATCAATCTTGGGTTTCTTTCTAGTTTATTCACTTTTAGCACGGTTTGACTTATTAGACCTCAACGATCCTGTTATATAATGATGTTCACCTGAAGGCCTATATATACATGTAGGCCAGGGGCTACCAAACACACAGATCTACCAATGAATAGTGTAGTAAAAAGTACTTACTTGTATGATGAAAGTCTTATCTCCAAACCCGGGGGTAGTGCCGACCATACTCATGTAGCTAGCTTCATTCACAAAATTTTCTACACCATGGAATACGCCCTACAAACAAGAAAAAAAATATATTGAAGAATTCAAACATGGATACCACTCATTTTCAAGTATTAGGCCAATCAAGTATTAGGCTGACATATGGGTAACATGTCACAAAACATAAGAATATACATGTAGCTTTCCATATGTAGCTATTGTACTTTCTACCAAGTTGGAGAAAGTATGCACTATGCTTAACCCTTTCAGCTCAGGGACAGACATGACGTGGCGTCTATGGAAGACGTCTACTAGTAAAGTCGATCCCCGCACTAAAAGACTAAAATATTTATAATGGCCGTAGAACCATAACATAGCAGGGTTCAATTTGTTTTGAAAATATCGTGTAGCGATTTACAAGAATGTTTGGTTAGCAATTGGGCAAAATTGTGTAGCTTTTCATTATGATGACTTCAAATTATCATGTGAACAAGTTATCATGTGAAGAAGAATTTTTTCAATCTTTGACTTGGAAATAACGTATTTAAACTTGGAAATTGCCACAATAAAAAAAATTAAGTAAAAAAATTACCCCTCACCAGGTATTTTTTTCAAGATGTCCTCATGTCAGCCATGTTGTTTTTAACCCCTAATTTAAAATCTGAATTTTTCTATCTAAACCATGGAGACCGAATGGTTTTATTCAACTTGAAATCATGTCTTAGTTAGCTCCAAATGTTAAACAGATCATCAGAAATACCTAGAGAACCACCACAATAAATTTGAATACGATCAAACCAACCGTTCATAAGATATCACGCCCGCAAGCTTTTTCGGCAGCTATTTATTTCAAAATATCCTCATTCAGCCATCTTGTTTTTGAAACATTCTTCCCAAAAGTTAATAACATTATCAGAAATACCCAGATAACCACCACATAAAATTTGAATGTGATCCAACCAACGATTTATAAGATATTGCGCCCAGAAGCTTCTTGAGAGGCCATTTTTTTTAATGTCCTCAGTCAGCCATCTTGTTTTTAATGAATTTTTCCCAAAAGTTAATCAGATCATCAGATATACACAAAAAACCACCCTATAAAATTTGGATTTGTGCCCCCAAGCATTTTGGGCGGCCATACTGGAAAAAAATATATGGGAAAAATTGCTCAGGCACATAGTCTAGGTGATGTTAAAGAAATTCAATCATCAGTTAAAGAAATTCCTGATACGCTCATGGCGGTGGCGGAGACTGATTATTCAAATGCTAAACACAAATAAGCATCTCGATAGTATCGAGGATGCTTAATAAACAATTCAGCAGCACAAGGGTTAAAATCACCTTATTGACATTATTTTCATCAAAACTGATTTTTATTCGCCAGATTGAAGCAATATTTGCAAGATGGTGAATAGGTAGGACAATACCTGCCTTGCAACCCGTCTGTCAAGGTGGAATCCATATTATTTTCGATTTGGACGTATCGAGTAAAGCATCGCGATACATGTATGATGTACATATCGATACACACAGTGTCTTCAGGGTTTTTGCAGCTTTTGGATAAGCAAATTTAAGACCTTTTTAAGACCAAACAAGAGCACACTCGACAATAGTCCGCCGTGATTATTGAACTTGAAGTCATTATTGCGGCCACAAGGTCAAATTATTGACGTAAAATGCGAAAAATGACAATAAATCGGCCATTTTAAAAAAATTTCCAGCCATTATTAAACTTGTACGAGAACTGGTTATTAGTAACATGGATAACAGATTTGAAGATGATACATGAAAAACTTTTCAAGTTATCGCGCCCACAAGGTCAAATTAATGACATAAAATGCAAAAAATCTCAATTAATCGGCCATTCTGAATTTTTTTCAGTCATTCTGGAACTTGTCCAAGAACTACTTATTAGTAACATGTATAACAAATTCGAAGAGGATACGTGAGAAATTTTTAAAGTTATCATGCCCACAAGGTCAAATTATTGACGTAAAATGCAAAAAATCACAATAAATCGGCTATTTTGTATTTTTTTTCAGCCATTATTGAACTTGTCCAAGAACTACTTATTAGTAACATGCATAACAAATTTAAAGAGGATACGTGAAAAAATTTCAAAGTTATCACGCCCACAAGGTCAAATTATTGACGTAAAGGGCGAAAAATTGCAATAAGTCGGCCATTTTGATTTTTTTCCCGCCATGATTGAACTTGTCCGAGAACTGGTCATTAGTAACATGCATAACAAATTTGGGAAGGATACATGAACAACTTTTCAAGTTATCGCGCCCACAAGTAAATAATAACGCCGACGACGCCAAACTTCAATTGCAATAGCCCACCTTTTTTAATTAAAATTAAAAGGCGGGCTAAAAGCAACAAATTTGAAACCTAATCAGGGATTTCAATCTTTTTCCAACACAATGCCATCTTATCTCATGTGTTAATGTTGGGCCATAATTGCCGATGCTGGGCCACAAGTACCGGGTCAATGCTATGTGTTAGCTGGGACGCTTGGGGCATTCATGCATGTGAATGTGCATACATTATCTACAGGGAAATACTAGCAGATATTAATCGGCGCTAGTGTTTTAACCTAAGACCTCGACTGACAAAACCTTTGTTTTTAAGACATTTTAAGGCCTTAGATTCCAACAAACAAATATAAGACTTTTCAAGGCTTTTAAAGATTGAGCGGCAACCCCAGTCTTGTCACACCACTACCGTACTAGATCAACATCTGCAATTTGCTAGCAATCAACTAAACAATATTGGATATATGTAAAGTGTAACTAAGATGCTATAAGAACACAATAAACACTTACACGACCGGTTGCAGAGACTCTGCCATGGATACCACCTTGTAAGATAGGTTTGCCCGTTACACAAGCATGGGCATCCATATCACCATGACCTACAATGCAACATTAATTAAACCTAAATTCTTATAATAAAAATAATAACTAACAATGCAAAATATTGTCTCTTGAAACAATCAATAGTAAAATTGTTGCTTCTCTTTTCTTCTTCTCTTCAATTATTGTTCTTGAAGGATAATCTGCACATTCAATACACTCGTGCAGTATGTAAGTCTCCATTTACAAGTTTTTGCTTATTGATTCAATTTCAAACAGTGTCGACAACCACCCATCCCCCCACCTCGAATCTCCTCACTGACAAATTGTTTTGAAACCCTGCAAGAAAATTGTAAACCCTGACCCATCTAGATACCAAAATCTTGGTTTTCCATGTTAAAGTATTTATAAACATAAAATGTAGAGTCAAACAAATTATGCATTGTTCTCAATTGGCTATAGTATTTTTCTACAATAACTTCAATGGTGTTATAATTTAATAAAGTAATAGGTCTAATCATTTATTCATTTGCCATTACAGAAGTAAATGCATGAAAAAATTGATAGATCAATTTATAGCAGAAAACGCCTTCATCAATTATGTACAACGGATACTTTCAACCTGAACTTTTCGAGTTTTGAAAAAAGTAGACTAGGTCAATTTCTTTGATAGGTGACAGGGTCTGATGTGATAGGCTCAGGGCTCGAAATTGGACTAAATTTCCACTTGTCTAGTCGAACAACTGGCTACAAAATTGACTAGTCCTTCCCAAAAAAATCACTTGTCCTTCATAATAATTGTCAAGCATGGGGCACTCGTCTGGTAGGACAAGCTCAGTGAACTCGTTCTTCCCAGATTGCTGGTCGTCTCGGACGATCCGACGGGGCTAATTTCGAGCCCTGAGGCTGTATGTGACCCGCCACACGAGAAGGTACCTCCACGCGGGTTTCTTACAATTATTTATGATGTCATTTAAATTTAATGATTACATAACTAATTTTAAAATCTCATAAAACAAAAAGTTATGAATATTTAAAAAAAATTTTTTTAGTTATCCAAACAGAAAGGACACGGCTATCATATCAACTATAACAAGACTACATAAGTCCAGAAGCTGCCGCTACGAATTAGAATTTGATTATAGCAATTTTGTGTGGGGTTATTAATGTAGTCCTAGGCTAGGTCAAAAATCAAGACGCAAGACAACTAGGTCTAAGAAGCTCAGTCTAAGAGTAAAATAACAACTAGACAGTCTGTCAGAGATTGCAAACCTCCATTGAAATTAATGATCCTAATCAGTATCCCAGGTCTACCTATCTGGCACGGTTTACCCGATATCAGGCCAATCGAGGTAACTAATAGCTGATTTACAGTCACTTTGAATTGGATATCAACTAGTTAAAAAATTTAAGGGTGCATCCTCCCCTGAAACCTTAAATTTTGTTTCATAGTAATGGACTAGCATCTAACACAGTTTGCAAAATATTGGGCATTTGAAAGTAAATAATGGCCGATAGGGGGCCATTTCGAATTTGATCGAGTCAGAATTTTTCAAGATGCATCCTCAGCTGAAATCTCACATTTCATTCTATAGTAATCGTCTAGCCATCTAGCACGGTTTACCAAATATCGGCCATGTGAAAGTGAATAATGGCCGATAGGAGACCGTTTTAAATTTGATCAAGTCGAAATTTTTCAAGATGCATCCTCTCCTGAAATCTCACATTTTGTTTTATAGTAATGATCTAGCCATCTAGTACGGTTACCAAATAACGGCTATGTGAAAGTGAATAATGGCCGATAGGCGACCATTTTGAATTTCATGAAGTCAATTTTTTTTAAGATGCATCCTCTCCTGAAATCTCACATTTTGTTTTATAGTAATGGTCCAGCTATCTAACACGGTTTACCAAATATCAGCAATGTGAGAGTAAATAGTGGCCGATAGGCGGCCATTTTGAATTCGATTGAGTCGAAAGTTTTTAAAAGGCATCCTCTCCCGAAACGTCACATTTTGTTTTATAGTAATGGTCTGGCTATCTAGCACGGTTTACCTGATATCAGGCCTATCGAGGTAAATAATGCTGATTGTCGGCTATTTTGAATTCGTAAGTTCAAAATTTTCAGGGTGCATCTTCCCCCGAAAACTCACACTTTGTTTTATAGTAATGGTCTAGCCGTCTAGCACGGTTTACCAAATATCGGCCATGTGAAAATGAATAATGGCCGAAAAGGCGGCCATTTTGAACTTGATCAAGTCAATTTTTTTCAAGATGCATCCTCATCTGAAATCTCAATGGTCTAGCCATCTAGCACGGTTTACCAAATATCGGCCATGTGAAAGTGAATAATGGCCGATAAGCGGCCATTTTGAATTTTATCTGGTCGAATTTTTTCAAGATGCATCCTCTCCTGAAATCACACATTTTGTTTTATAGCAATGGTCTAGCCATCTAGCACGGTTTACCAAATAATGGCCATGTGAAAGTGAATAATGGCCGATTGGCGGCCATTCTGAACTTGGTCGAGTTGAATTTTTTCAAAATGCATCCTCCCCTGAAACCTTACAATTTGTTTTATAGTAGTAGTAATGTAGTAATAGTGTAGATATCTTGAGCGGTTTTCATGATATTCCGCAATATCAGGCCTGTCGAGGTGAATAATGGCCGATAGGCGGCCATTTTGAATTTTATCAACTTGAAAAATATCAAGATGCATCCTCTCCTAAAACCTGACAATTTGTTTGATAGTAATGGTTCAGCTATCTTGAGCGGTTTTCATGATATTCCAAATATCAGGCCTGTCGAGGTGAATAATGGCCGATAGGCCCCCAGTTTTATCGACATGAAATTTTTCTAGATGCATCCTCTCGTGAAACCTCACAATTTGTTTTATAATAATGGTGTAGCTATCTTGAGCGGTTTTCATGATATTCCGCAAAATCTTTCAGTCGGATTCACCGATGTTATAAATTAGGTCAAAGTGCTGGGTCAACTTCAAGGTCAAGGTCCAAAAACCTAAAAAGGCACAACTAGGGACCTTAGAGAACATGTATGTGCAATATGACTGTCATCGGCCCAGTACTTTTCGAGATCTGTTCCGGGAACGAAGTGTGCGTCAAAACGTCTAAATAGGTCATAGTTCTGAACCAAAAGTAGGTCAAAGTTCATATACCCAAAAGGCACAACTAGACCCCCTAGGGGTGTTGTGTGTAAAATTTGAAGTACTTTCAGAGATATGCTCCGGAAACGAATTGTTCACGGACGGCCCAACGCCGTAACATCATCATTTTCTCCTCTGCGGCCTCGCGTATTGAATTCAGATTAAAAATATTTTAACCTGTCCATTAGCCACCTGGAAGTAACCCACATACCAAAAATTTTTATCCTAGCTTATTTTCTTACAAAGTTATAGGCAAAAAAAGAGACAAAAAAAAACAGAGGCGGAATCCATAGCTCCCTCCGTCTCACCTACGGTGATGGCGGGAGCTAAAAATCAATTTTGAAAATTTTGACTTAAAGGGACCCCTTGGGATGAGACATTTTTAATTTTGTCAATTTTGACAATTTAATTTATATGAAGCTATATAGCCAACTGATCTTAACTAAAAATACAAAAAAGGCAAAAAAAAACAATTTTAAAGCACCGAAAAAGAGTGAAATAGCTATATTTCCAGGTCGTATATTGCCATGTAAACAAAACAAGTCAGCAATATACAGGACTTTACACCACATATTCCCACGTCTTGGACGGGGAGATCAAGGCAATCGCCGCTAATTGGTGTCTTTTAGTCAGGACATGGGGGGATGCACGGCAACACTGATTGTCTGCCCAACGCTGGGCCGACGGCATCAACATGTGGCCCAATGCTGTAGGAACATTCAATCATCCTTCAGCAAGTGTTTAGGTATACAAAGAGTTTGTTTGGGTTTTAAGCGGCCTAATAGAAATATTGATAAAAAATATTTGTAAAAATCTAAAAACTCTGAAAAAAATGAAATCATGATCTGGGGGATACACTACTTCATTACAAAACTAAAAACAAAAATTGATGTCATCCCAAGGGGTCCCTTTAAAGGCCTTTTCCGCGTGGCGGGTCACATATGTCATAGCTTTGATAGGTGATAGGTTATGTTAATGCTAGGCCTAAGGCTACTGTATTTTTTTCAGTTTCTCACTCATGATTATAACTTCAAGAATTTTATTTCGACCCCTGGAAATCTTATCCATCTGATAATCTTACTACAGGACTGAGGTTTTGAAACATTTAAATATCGCTAGCCGGGATATGTAATTAAGCAATGATGCAATGATGTTTGATGTGAGTGAACTTATAATTCTCTTAGTGCACCAGCGATCCATAAGTGCCTGTTTCTGAAATGCAGTTATTAAAGGCACATAAATATAGTCAATGTACTAACTGTTTTTTTTGTGAACTAAGGGGTCATTGCAAAATTTAGAATGTCCCTAAAAAGAAACACTGCTTGTAATGAGTTTGACAGTCTAATTACTGACGCTCAATACACACAATCATGTGACTTTTAAACAAGAACCCATCCTGTCATCTGGCAGGGTGTAGTTCTCACTACACCCTGCCAGATATGAGCCTCTGTCGACCTATTTCGACCCCACTCCAGGAGGACACACGTGCCTCTCGTGCGACACCCCCCAAGACCAGACATCAAAGCTAACCGCAAAATGCCGGCAATCAGACAGCAATGTCTGGCCTGAGAACATCAAGCCAAGTGACAGTATATGGCAAGACCATCGTGATGTATGCAACATTGTGACAGTTTTATTATTTTGTCTTGGCTGCCAATATAAAATATAAAGTAAACCCCTAATATGATGCATGCATACAATCACACATTGACTCTAGTTGTATCTATTTGTCATATTGTGGAAAAATCTATTAATGGAATGTAGCCAGGTGGCAATATTCAATCGTGATGTATGCAACATCGTTGTGACACTAGTTTTGAACTCCAGAAAAACATTAGCCTATATCCTGTCAGTAAATATTTTTTTAAATATACTTTCTATTCTATCAAGTTAATGCCCTCAATTTATCTTCAACAGTAGAATGATTTTATCCGCTAGCTTCTTGTTTTGCTGGAAACTGCTGATACAAGCGTGATGTATGCGACATATTTACCGTGATGTATGCAACGGCCTGTCAACATGTCAAAAAGAAGGAGCAATTAAATTGGAAACATACACTATTTTTATGCACTTTTAATTTGAAATTATGTATGATAATTATGAAGGTAAAACAGGAAACACTGCCACACATTTAGCACATGGTTATGCCACCATAGCAACTACAGCACATTTAAAAATTATATATATTATAATAGTATAACATAAATTTATACAGTAGAATCCCGTTATAACGCGAATTGTACACCGCAGTATCGATTATAACGCGGTCCTCGCATGGACTCCGTTTTTTTCAGGGTAACTTTGACCTAATAACTAAAACTGCCTGTATTTTTCAGTCTTGATCATGCGCGAGTCTGCGTTACAGGGCCCGTGCACGTTCACATGTGCTAACCAGTAACCAGTCATCCATGCATGCAGTGATCATTGCACACCACTGTATTCGCGGCCACACTGTAGACAGGCGCGACTACTGACGATGCGTGGGATTAACCTTTTGACTGCTACTGTTCAAAATAAAATAAACAGTACTTAACGATCCGCGGAACAGGCCCTATGATGATTCTGTTATATACCATGCTATACAATATATGACAACCTTTTTATACCGCGGTAGGCTATTTGACGATCTTGGCATACTGCGGCATTATTGATTCTGCTATACAGGCTATATATGAGATCATATTACACCGCTGTAGCTGTGACAGATCAAGACTGACACTATACACGCTATTGTTCTGTTAATGTGTCACACACATTACACTCCAACTCAACCGGAAACACCTGGATTAACCGTTAACACATTTGCCAAATAAAAATAAACAAGAGGCCCAAGGGCCTTGAAACTTGTCAACAGCATTGCAAAATATCAGCTACGGGTGTGTCAGAGAATGTATATCTATGCTCTAAATTGAATTATCATGAAAATAAAATATGCATAGTAGTAGTATATATTTATAACTCATCCATCATTGGAATTTATATTATATGTTCGATTCCCATCATACATTTTGCTGATTTTACACACATTCTGAAGTAGGCCCACTGCACATAATGAAAAATGCTTGACAAAAAATCATTTTTACAGGACTACAATGTTAATATTATGTATACAAGAGTAGATGTGCAATTATTATTTATTTTGAGTCTTTTAATAGGCCCCAGTTAGCCAGGAATTCTCACGAAGTCTTTATTCTTCAATTTTAATTCTTCTGCCTTAAATAGGCCTAACAAAATCGTCACGGAGTTGTAAAATATCAACTTTTAATGTTTCTTACTCAGCCGTGAATGTACAGCAGTCCTAATCCATTAATATCACATGTAGATGTAATGCACTTTTACCACACCCTCTTACGTAATGCAAATTACGGAAATCACAATACTAACAGTATATCGACCCAAGGATAAAGATCCATGAAGGCTTTCTCAACTCACACGATCTTTGCTGCAATGTTACTGTAATGTTATCAGGCAAACGTCGAGTCAGGTGTTAGTAATGAAATGAAATGAATGTGGTTTTACGCCACAGTTGTTCACATATAGGCTAAACTGGGCCAAGCACGTTATCTCTCTGTCATGTAGGCTGCTCACAATATTCAATCTTTACGATTGAGCAGGGAGGAAACATTTTGTTCTTTAAAACTTGAATGCCAAAGCAGGAGACGAATCTGCGATCTCTGACTTTCCAAGCAGGCACCAGCACCCCCGCCCTTTGGTATTGTTGTCACATATATACAAACACATTACCTGATTACTGATATCAAGATGATGTGCTATGTATTCTTGCTAGTATTTATAAGCTGATTAGCAAAACGGTTCCAATTATTGATTTCTATGACATTGATGATGTACTATATTGGTTTAAATATAATTTTTATTTTATTTTTTACATGTGTCGTTAAAACTCACTTATGTAGCACAGAAGCAATAGACAATGTAGGACTATATAATGATGTGGTCATTCGTGCATATAATACAGATGTTTTAGTTATTAGGGGATGACAATGTTATATCATCAAGTGACGAGACAGACAGTTCAAGTGACGATAATTTATTATTTGACTAATTTAAAACATCAAAATATGATTTAACTTTAATGGTTGTCTTAAACTCAATATTATATATAGCTGACATATTGGATACTTTATGCTTTGGCACAAGATAACGTCCAAAGAACTTTAATTTAAGCTTATAAGATACCCATGTTATGTTTCGGAATGAGATAAAACCGAATGATGTTTATTTCTGACTAAATGTTTCACATATAATACATTGTTTTCAATGTGTTGTACTTCCACTAGGCCTATAGGGAACATGCCGAGATAGTGGAAATAGTTTCACCCTTCCATCCGTCCACCCCGAGTCCGCCTTTTAGTCAGAAGGCTCGTTAGTCAGAAGGCCCATTAGTCAGAAGGCCCGTTAGTCAGAAGGCCCGTTAGTCAGAAAACCAGTTAGGATGATTAGTCAGAAGGCCCGATTGTCAGAAGGCCTGTTAGTTGGAAAATAAGTAAGGATGACTGGTCAGAAGGCCCGTTAGTCAGAAAGTCAGATAATTACCTCATCTAAATCATCTCAAATGTGAACAGCCCTATGACCAATTATTTGTCTTTATTTATTTACTTGTGCCAGTAACAACGTCTGGCACTTTCATAAGGGTTGCGTTATTAATAGGCTACTCATTATGTTTTTGAACTTAACGATGCTGACGTAATTCCCAGCTTCAAATGAATGAAAACTACCCATAATAAATGGATCAAGTGGTTATTGCCAAGCTGTCTGTAAATACCAGTGAATTTTCTACATATAGGAACAAGATAGTATATTAATAATAATTGCATATCGTATGCAGCAATGTACACTCCATGTCTTTGAACAGGTTGGAACAATGTGGATATGAACAAGCAATATCATCAACATACTGCTTCAAACGCGAATAAGCCTACCTTAATTTTGAAACTTGCTGAGAAAAAATGGTTGAGAGAACAAGATACTGCTAATAGATTATAATGAGATTCACATGTTACGCTGGTCTTAATTAACACAGTAATAATATATAAGGTAATAATAACACAGTAATAATATATACCGTGGTGGCAGGCTAATGAATAAACGACGTGAACATGTACACAACCGTCACCACCACAGACGTCAACATGAACACACACACCACAACAACAAGGACAAGACAGCACATAAAGACAGCCGGGGCAATGATAATGTTGAAGATGGACAGCGACGATATTTTGGTAGGAACCCATCTGATGCCGCTGCTGGTCATCGTAGTTGACAGACGTTAGCCGACTTGCGGGTTTTGGAATGTAGAAGGATGGAGCATCAACCAAAACACTGATAATTTTAAAGCCCGTGCACAAAGCTTGCTTTTTATGAATTTGGACATTATCAGCCTGGCCGAAACGCACCTTATCGGCAATAACGCCCTTGTACTGCCTGGCTATGTGTGGTTTGGACAAAACCGTCGTATACTACATGGAAGGGCTGTCAAAGGCTCCGGTGGAGTTGGCTTCTTTGTAAAGGACAAGGTGGCAGAAAACCATCAGGTGACAATATATGACAGTACTAATGAAGGTATTCTATGGCTGCAGCTTGCTACTAACCATAACCAAGTTCTTCTCCGCGCTGCGGTATGTTATCTTTCACCAGCGAACTGTGAACGCACCAGACTATTTTGACACTTTATTATCTAATGTACACGAATATGAATATAATGGACCACTTATGATATGTGGAGACTTCAATAGCAGAATTGGACATCTGACAGATTATATCCCAGGTGCTGACGACGTACCATTGCGTGAAGTTATAGATGGAACAGTCAACTCGTATGCGGATTTATTTTTAAACTTTGCCATCGGTGCTGAGCTATGTGTATTGAATGGTCGCATTAGTTATCACAAAGAATTTACAAGAATTGGCACAACTGGTAGCTCTGTTTGGTGCCACATTGTCAGCTGTCATCATATATATACTGAATTCTCTGTAAAGCGGGCCGCCACCTTATTTAAGGAGAGCGGCTGTCTTGGACGTTTTGATCCCAGAAAAGGAATACCTGACCACTCACTGCTCACTTGGAAAGTGACTCTGAATCAGACTGTTACTCCTAACAGCAATGTAAGTCAAGCTGCATGTGTAACTCCACTCAAGCAAAACCAAAAAATACGATCTACACTCAATACCACCAGATTTCATGATGACAGAAGATGTTGTAAGTCAAGCCAGGGCTCTGGTGAGGAACTTGGAGCGTGAACAGCAGGCGCAGGTGACCGTAAATGAGCTATACCAGAAGCTGGTCAATCTTCTTACGGAACAGATGGACAAATGAAATGAATCGAGCTTTAGGCCACCTTTGTGCACATATAGGCTAAACTGGGCCAGGAGAACCTCCTGAGGATGGTGAGATGATTGAGATGACAACTGTCCTCCAGACACAGGATTCGAAATTCGAGCCCTGGCGATCTGAGGCCGAGCACGCTACCTCTCGGTCACGGAGACTCCACGCAACAGATGGACAAGCATATCCCGTTTCGTGTTCGCCCTACAGATAAACATATCTCACATAAACCTCATTCTGCCAAGCCATGGTGGACGGGTGAGGTGTCCCAGTCATGGGAACAGGTGCGTCAGCAGAACAGTCATATCTTCGTGCACAGGGAGGTCAGCGGAGGATTTTAAGGGCCAGATATATCAAACGTCACAGAGTCTTCTCAAAACAACTACAGCGTGAGAAAAGTATTCACTGGCGTAAAACACAGGATGAGCTGCTGCAGAGTGTTCATGACAGTCAACATACTTTCTGGCAGAAGATAAACAATATTGATAAAGGACAGCACAGGACGGTACCTATTCCGATGGAAGTAAAGCTGGAGGATGGTGGTATCAGTTGTGATAGAGACATCGTGATGGGTAGGTGGGAGACTACCTTTTCTAATCTTCTTAACCCCAGTCCCCCTGACGGCGATCTGATTTCACCAGAGGTGGCTGAAGTGACTGAGTATCTAGCACAGGACAGTGGAGTGGATACGCCAGATCGCGCCCCTGAGCTGAACGCCACTATCAGTCTTTTTGAAGTAGCTCAGGCAGTAGGCACAGCTCACCTTGGCAAGGCTGTGTTGATAATATCCCATCGGAGGTCGTGAGGAACCCTACAATGGTCAGCACACTTCATGACATTTTTAACTACTGTTCCAAGAACGGTGTAGTCCCTTCTTCTTGGACACAATTTGTGATATGTCCTATTCCTAAATCAGCCTCATCTGACAGGAGAGACCCATTCAACTATCGCGGTATTAGCCTTATCTCCTCCATGTGTAAAATGTTTTCTTCAATTTTAAATAAGAGACTGTCAAAAATGGTCAGAAGTGAACAACATTGTAACAGACTGTCAAAATGGTTTTAGAAAGGGTCGATCAACCATTGACCAAATAAACACTATTATTACTATTGTGGAGAAAAGAAAGTCACAACATAAATCAACTTATGCTGCTTTTATTGACTTACGAAAAGCGTATGATTGTGTTAACAGGTCTATTCTCTGGTATAAGTTAAGGGAATATGGGGTAAGTGGAAACATGTATCAATCACTTAAAGCAATGTAGAAAGGCACAGAAAGTCGCCTACGGATTAATGCACAATATTCAAACTGGTTTAATGTATCGGCTGGCTTAAAGCAAGGATGTATTTTGTCCCCTCTACTGTTTAATCTATTTATAAATGATTTAGCTGAGACATTGACACAAACAGGAGTCAGAATTCCAATTGGAGATAAGAAAATGCCAGTTTTAATGTATGCTGACGATCTAGTGTTATTAGCACAGTCGGAGAATGAATTACAGCTTCTTCTTAACACATTACATAAATGGTGTAAAACGTGGCAGCTAGAGGTCAATAGTACAAAATCAGCTGTGATACATTTTCGCCCACAGTCTTTTTCAGCTACACATCATAACTTTATTTGTGGGGATGGATCTATTTTACTTAAATCTGACTACAGGTACCTTGGTATAATTATTATTGAGTTTTTAAATTTTAACGTGACTGTGAAGGCAGTAGCTCTGTCGGTCCACAGAGCCCTGGGAAAACTGATTTTAAAAATAAAAATAAATGGAGGTGTTCCATATGAATGCTTTGTAAAATTATATAATTGTCTAGTTTGGTCGGTTGTTAATTACAGGGCATCTGTGTGGGGCAATCGGAGCTACCCCGTCATTAAAGCCGTACAAAATAGGGCCTGTCGGTTTTATCTGGGGCTCGGTCAACATGCGCCCACTGCCGCTGCTAGAGGTGACATGGGTCTCATACCACCATTCGATGGTCTAAAACAACAGTGGGTCAAGTTGACTTGACAGCAAAAGTGTGTTTATCGTTTAGCCTAGAACTACAGTCTGCTAAATCCACTTATCAGCATGTAGACTTGGACTCACACTGATGAAACACAAAACGATTGGAATTTGACAGTAGATCAAGTGAAGTTAGCAGTGTGTTTTTTACCTTCCAAAACAATTTACAGAAGCAAAATTGGGATCAACAAGACACCAAGTTGACTTAGCTCATTGTTATTCTAAGAAAACAGACTATACAGAAATTTGTCCTAGATCAACAATGAACTTAGTCAAAGCATTTCCCCTGTGTTGTTTCCACAAGTCTCAGAATAACAATGGGCTAAGTGCACTTGTATCATTTTTTGTCCCAGAAACAGAGCCTATGAGCATGTAATAACAAAACAACAATGTGTCAAGTCGACTTGGTCCTGTGTTGGACAGATATTATGCTGATATGTGCTCCTTTTCACGAGAATAACAATATGCTAAGTCGACTTGATCTGTTGTTAAATCTGAATTTGGAATAAATTTAAACTTTATACATATTATAGGTGACTTAGCTGATAGTTATTTTAAAGGCCAAAAATGTCACTTAGCACACTATTGTTTTAACCCATCGCATTATGTAAACAGCGCGTGGAGATGACAAGACAGTACCATCGATTAATTAATATGTCAGATAATAGGCTAAATAAAAGTGTTTTTATTTGGGCAGGCACGTCATCAGGTATAAGACAAAAGAGCTGGCCTGGTCGCGTAGGTAAATTTCTTAAAGAGTTAGGAATAGAGAAGGAGATAGAGTGTTGTAATAGCAAGCAAGAAATGATCAGCCTCGTGAGGAATAATTGTATTTGTAAATGTGTAAGTGACTGGCATAGTACGATCAACAGGGAAACAGGAAGAAGAGGTGTCGGTGGAAATAAGTTAAGGACATATAGGCTGTTGAAAGATGAATATGGTGTAGAGCAGTATGTGATCAAGATAAAATCTGTTAAAGAGCGGAGCGCGCTTAGCAAGTTCAGAAGTGGTGTAGCGCGTATTAATTTAGAGCTGGGTCGCTACCTCGGTATACCTGTAAATAACAGATTTTGTAATTTTTTTGAAAATTGTGTTGAGGATGAAAAACATGTTTTATTGAGTTGTCCTATGTATAATGGTGTACGGCAAGCTTTGTTCATGCAGGCGTGTTATATTAACTCTGATTTTATGTCTTATGACGAAGACGCTAAGCTACGGTTTTTATTTAATGATAATGCTATAGTTTCAAAATGTGCCAAAACCTGCCTTAAAATTATTAATATAAGGAGCAATGTGATAAATTATGTAAGATAATACATGAATATAATTAGGTATGGGAATGTATGTATTTATGTATGTATGTATGTATTTAAGTATGTATGTAAGTATGCACAACGTTTTACTCGCCTTCCATAACTTTTATCTCTTATTACTATGTTTTTATGTATGTCTTGGATATTTTAATATGTGTCTCTCGCAACTCAAACTCTGAGTGATCTTTGTGAAATAAGAGTGAGACTTTAATAAATGATTTACTTACTATACTGCAATCACATTATATAATAGTTCTCCCGTGCTCTCGAATATAAAAACAAGCATTTCCACACAAAAGATTCGACAAATAATGCTAGTTATCAGAGTATTTGGACAGACAACTTATTATTTATTCTGAGCAAAATGATACATTTATGAACGCTTGACATAAATTAAACAGATGGCTACAAACTCCAATTGAAAAATCTTGTGGGGTTTTCTCATGACACACTTTTCACACTTATTTCAGTAAAGTTTATATATATGCAAAAAAAGCATAGTGCTAAAAAAAAGCGCACTCATTGCTGAAAATAACCCAGCCAAGTAACAAACCAGTCATCAATAATGCTAGTTTTCAATATAAATGTACGAGCTACGAACCATCGTGATTTTTTTTTCAAGATCATATTCCGATCATATCGATTTATTACCAACTAATAGTCGAAAGTAGATACTAATGTCCCAGAGACGCAACATTTTATCTATATGGATTTTACTCTCAGTTGTGCAATTTGTTTGTGTATAATTTTTTCACAATTTAATTTTCATGGCTATTTTTCTCTTTCAAACTATTGATTAAATTACCGATTTTTTTGAAAAACTCGTATGGACTCCGTCAGCATTTTTTAAGTATCCTTGAGTAATTATTTTATGCACAATATTGCTTTATAAATAGCTGGACAACAAACGTTTCAATCAAAATAATATAGTCCCCCCCCCTCTCCACATGCCCAGACTTAAAGGGACCCCTTGGGATGAGACATTTTCAATATTGTCAATTTTGAAAATTTAATTTATTTGAAGCTATATAGCCTACTGATCTTAACTGAAAATACGAAAAAAGTCAAAAAACAACTTTAAAGCACCGAAAAATGGTGAAATAGTTGTATTTCCAGGTCGTATATTGCCATGTAAACAAAACAAGTCAGCAATATTCAACACTTTACATCACATATTTCCACGTATCAGACGGTAAGATCAGAGCAGTCGCCGCTAATTGGTGTCTTATAGTCAGGACACGGGAGGACACACCTGCAGCACTGATTGTCTACCCAACGCTGGGTAGACAATCAGTGCTTTAAAGCATTCTTAAGAAGGTTTTATACAGGCTTTGGCATTTAAGTATTGTTTATTCTGACGCACTATATATCCAAGAATATCATGCCATTGAGATTTTTATGCACAGATTATGCTAATTAAATCTGTAATTAGCACCAATAAAACACTTTCTTAAGCTCATTAAAAACATGATTTAACACTTAAGAACGATGAATTTGGGCTCTACCACCAACAACCTTGTCTGTGCCAATGTCTTTGTGCGTGTACTCCGTATGCTGATTAATCACTAATTTGGGCCCTAATTAAGGGGCTAAATCTTTAATTGGTACATGCTGAGGCACATAAAAGTGCTGTCTAGGGATCCTGACTGTCTGTTCTACACATGATATACTTCATACCTTTTAAATTAATAAAACCTTCTGGGCTCCTGGACTAGGCCTATATGGCCGATCAGCGTTAGATTAACGTGTGAAGTTAACTGAAAATGTCATGCTCAATCGGATGTTGAAATAATTATAACACTTTTTTTCTGGAAAAATGGCAAAAAAATTGGGGAATCCATGGTTGGATCGTGTTATCCAAGGTTGCATCGTGTAGTAACGATTCGTGCTATAACGGTTAATTACTGACACTCTATTTAGTTTATTCGAACACCATTTTAGCGCAAAATGGTTTAACATTCAGCGTTTGCAAGTAAGACCCTATATCGACTTTCTCTTACTGTGGGTCAAGGTAGTGAGGCACAACTCTAAGTGTGTGAAAATTTAAATTATTTTATTCAGCGGTGTAAGGGTTAATATATTAATCATCATCAACAAATTTTCTACAATATTTGCTGTACAAAATATATTTGTCGGCCAATTAATATTTGTCATATATTTGTACATTTTTTGTATTTTTTTGCTGTTCATTTTAATGGCACATAGTCTAAGTCTATATAGACGTCTACACCAGGTTCAAAGTAGAGGTTAACCTTTGAAAATGCATCAACATTGATACATCGGATATAACAGATGTGGCGAAGTTTTGGCGAGGTTACTTAGCCCCCTGTGGCAAGGTTACCAAAGCTGTGGCGAGGCAACTCAGCCCTCTGTGGCGAGGGTATCAAATCTGTGGCGAGATTACCTGTGGCGAGGTTAACTTGTGGCGAGGTTACATGCCACCATAACAGGAATAGGCCTACCCCAACAATGTTGCGAGATATTGGCAATGGTACTAAATCTGACATTCCACCGATTTATCAGGTGACAGTCCAATATTTCGTTGGAATCAGCAACATTTCAACTATATGGTTTTAGTAGCTAGTTTTCTGCCATACTTCATTTAAATTTTATTGGTAAGCAATAGGCCTATATGTTTTGGATCATGGGATGGCGAACCTTGACTCTGTTCTGATAACGCTGAATACTAAATGAAATCTTGAAACTAATGCACCGATACACAGCTCACAATTTGACAGTGGGGGCCGTAATGGGCATTTATTGGCGGCACCACCAACAGTAAATACTGCCATACAAATACTATTTTTCCTGCTTGGAAAAATAGGCGTCTTACATTGGGAACTGAAATTTAAAAAGATTCACTGGTAATGACTTGGTAGTTAATGCCACAGAAAATATATTAGGCCCCCTATATATTTTTTATATGGTTAATTCAGCAGGCGATCTGTTATTATTTAGCTGGGGCCTAGAACTTGTCTTGAAAAAACTTATGGCCCACTAAAATTAACTTGTTGCGCCAGTTTTAATTTTTTTGTGGTAATCCCGCAAGTACTCTTTATAAGTCATGCACTGCATATTCTTTACATGTAATTAAGTAGCTAAGCGTGTGCATTGACAGAGTGTTCAATGCTCAAAAGATGGTGTCGGCCAGAGCTCATTTGGAAACGAAATCGTCAGGCATCCACTCAAAATGCCTGGTTGTAAAACTATAATATGATGATATAGCCCAGGAACGTTAAATTAATGACACTTATATTTTTTTTTAAATGTAGGGGCCTATATTTCACCATACTTTGTCCCTTTTTCATAACAGATGGTCGTAATGAAAGGGTTAACTTAACTACATGAACGGGCATTGCAATAAAAGTTGTTATTCGGTCATATTTCAGGCCAGAAGTGTATAAATTATATCAATTTCCATTGCCTTCAATCGCTAAGTCCAAAAATGTATTTATATTAATACGAAATTGGATATTTTTGGAGATAAGTATCTTAGCCAAGGCCTAATTGCTATATTGCGTAAGATAACACAGGTGACTGCAGCAGAGAGGTCGGAGAGCGGGGGGGGGAGGGGCTAGCACCCCCGCGACAGAGTGACACCCGCGAGAACACTTATCACAGCAAATAAGAACCATTGACCCAATGTTGTTCTACTGTTGGCCCGACATCTTCGACGTCGGCACGGCATAAAAACAACATTGGGTTAATGCCTCGAGTTAACTGGGTTTGGTCACAGCCAATCAGCAAACTCCAGACGCTGACACAAAGTTAGCCTAATGGTGGCCCGCCGTTTACACCACAGGGCCAGCATTATGCCAGCATTGGTCCACCAATATATGGGCCTTAACGCGATAAACGTTCATCCAATGCTTGCTTATTGCTCATGGGCAGATCAAGAAAATAATCCGACAGGGTTCCAATTTACTCATATTATATACACATATATGTACCATAATATGTGCCTATGTGTATCATATATATATACACGCTGGTGTTAGGGTGGTGTGGATGTTATGTAATAGTCAAGGCGCCACAGTGGGCGTGAGCCATTGTCTACACATCAATGAGACATGACAACTAATTGTACCTGCTAACGACCTGCAGCCGACCCCCTCCACACCTTCTAGCGCCAACGATTGGGCTTATCAATCACTTTAAATTACTTGTTTCCTTTAATATTAACGTTAATATGTTTAATATTAACGAAATATGCCTGTCATTTTGGTTTTGGAACCCGGTTATTTTGTTTGTATAGCGCTGACAGGGTTCCAAACCTAAAAAAATTTTATGTCTGAAACCCTATAATCTGGAACACTGTCAACCCGGTCTAAATCCGCCCCTGTTGCTGGCCCATTGTCTACGGCAATGGCTCAGCAGTTAAACAGCATTGGCTAAACGTCTTGTTTTTGTAGAGTCACCGGCAACTCGATACACTGACACAATGTTGGTCCAATGCTGGAACAGTGTCATAAATGATGGCACAACATTTAACCAACATTGGATCATGTTGACTGTCTAGAACCAGCATGGCATAGAACGCTTCTGCTCACAGCAACACCAAGTATCTGCTTATTTCACAAGTGTGCAGATACTGTCTGTTGAAAAACAAGAAGGAGGCAGTGACATCAGCGTAAAGGAAGTATATACTTGCTTTACAAGTGAGAAAATACAGCCTTTTGGCAGCGCTATTGCAGGAAGAGCCAGTTAAAAAGCAGTAAATGCCTGGTTTACCAGGCACCCGATAATGCCTTTTGACTTTGCATCTATTGGCAGAACAGATGTTAGACGGAAGTTAACGACAGACGTTTTCTCAGAAATTCAGCCTAAAAACTTGGAGACATAACAAATGTTATGGATGTATTCTCATTGAGATAGTCAATAACAAACACCAAGATTGAAGTTAAGCAGACAACTCGACAACACAACGTACGCAGTGCACTAACACAGACATTATCTTCACGTGTATACACTCTGAGGCACTGTAATTCACGTGGCTGTGAATATGGCCGGAGCGAGACATCGGTGCAGTGTGGTTCTAATGCTGGGCCCCCGTGTCATTGGCGGCATTGGTTTGGCGTCTCGTGGCGGCGTGTGACCCGTTCACGTTTATTCCCCGTGATGCTATACCCTGCCTCATTTTCCAAATCAATAACTTCCCGAGGCAAGGAGCTATCATTATCTAATTTATATCATTATTTTCAGTGTTGAATAAGCTTTCTGGTGATATTTAGTACATGTCCGTACGCTGATAATTAAAAGAGTAGGCATTTGTAGTGCGATGTTCATCACAACTAGCTGAAACCCTGACACGGCTGACGTCCCCTGCTAATTAGTGGTGTAATGCACCTTGTAAAGCCAAGGGTGTACTAGATGTTAGCTGCACCGTATATAAAAAATATATACATTGAAAACCCCATTCAAACATGGTTTTAAATTTATAACAGACAAGCTAAAAAAGTATTTAAGATCAAGTAAAAATAGTTATATCACTGGAAAGCATTTTTCAGCCACTATAATCTGAGTTATACATTTAGTTGGCTGGAAACATGAACAGCTAATGTCAAAAAGTTATATCTTTAGAAAGATATTGCCATCTGGTATGGTGATTTGAAGCTACTAGTACACATCTGCACACAGCGTATAGACCAATGTTGTGTCAATGCTGGCCCACTTTATATGACGCTGTACCAGCCTCAAGCTGACAGTGAATCAATCATAGAGTAGCGATATAAGTCTAGCAAATCTCGGCGATTCTCAACGCCTCGTATACAAAGCCCACCTTCTCATTATACCTGTCAATCAGTTTAAAGAATACACCTAATTTTTTGCACGAAATAGAGAAGCGTATTTGTTATAAAACGTCTACTCCAATCACGCTTTGTGCAGGCTTCAAAGTCCATTTGGGCCAAAATATTGTTTTTTTTTATAGGTTTATTTCATAAAAATATAGGCTTTTATAGGTTTATTTGATATAAAATTATAGGTTTTTATAGGTTTTCCAGTGAAAATAATGTAGGGCTTACCCGCCATGTGAAAATTCATGTTTTTTTTACTTGTCCAATGTCATTTTCAACTTTTTTCGCAGAGTATACCGCATAGTACACACCTCTAAATATACAGTATAATACAGAGTGCCAAAATGCACACTTTTTATACAGGTCTGTCCATCTAATGCATTTACTGAGTAATCAGCTTAATGGTTATACATGTAGTATGGTCTTTCGAACTTACATAGGCAACAAGACGCCGAAAGAGCCATGTTCAACCAGAGGAGGGCTGGAGAGTTTGAATTGGACAAATTATTTATTGCACTTACTAAATTCTTCATACTTTGTCTCAAGCAAAATATTTCTTTCAGTTTAGGTGTGGAGGTGAACATAGATAGGCCTTACATATTTATAGAAATATTTTTTCTGTCTACCCTACATAGTTTGACCCAATAACAGATAAGGTCTAGTAAAAATGATGCCGAGCTGGAAATTTTTAAAGGGAAAATGTAGCTGATAAGCTTAAATAATTATTTATATCAGACTAATTTGGGGACTTTAATTATATTTATAGCATTTCTTTCTGAAACACAATAAGTTATTTGACACAAACACATTCCCACAAGTAAAATATAGTTCAACATAATGTTTTTTAAAAGCAAAGTCAAAATATAGGTTTTTATAGGTTATATGGGCTATTTTCAGAAAAATATAGGTTACTTTTTAGAATATAGGTCTTTAAAGGCTTTTATAGGTTTATAGGTTTTACTTTGAAGCTTGCTTGTGTGATCCCATAGTGTGCACAGGGTCGGTGTAGATCCTTTACACCTTCCATTCCAACCTAACGTCGCACTTTAATCTGTTAACTACACATGGAGTGATTTCACCGTGCACAAGATGTCATCATCATATCTTGCGAGTGTTAATACATTGCTATATTTATAGATATATAGATAGTTTTATTGAACAAAGTTATACATATGTTATAAACATTGTAATATCTAGTACATACTAGCATAGCGACTACCATACGTTGTAATATCTAGTACATACTAGCATAGCGACTACCATACGTCTGGTATAGCGTGTTCAAGTAGACCTAATGTATTGACCATTAGCGGTAGAACCTTGACCCGCTATAGCGCGATCCACTTATAACGCGGCCCCGTTTCTGGGACCCCAACTACCGCGTTATAACAGGATTCTACTGTATAAATGTTTACATAAATAAATGGCCAGATTCCCGATATATAATCTTCTGTGTTGTTAAATTGGTTAGAAATCTACGTCTGCTTTCAACATTCAAATTATGTAAAATATTTGTATGATCAATGGTTTAAATGATAACTTTTAATGGAAATACATAGAGCTCTCTGTGATACTAGTTTAGATAATATCTAGAAGAGCATCCTCGACAGTTAACTATCGGTTGCTGTTTAAATTACATATCACCCCTGCGAAAGCATTGTTAAAGATTTTCCACGACCGTCACTGACAGCAGAAATCATGTTTGTGATGACAAGGATAAAATGTTTGTGATCAATAATTAATCCGATCTGGTGTAATATAATACATATAATACACACAGTTCATAGTTGGGTGCATTTTTCAAACATATTGATGTTTACAATAGATATAGATGTAAGCTAGCTAATATTGAATCTATTTTTTTCTTTTTTTCTGTGGGGGTGGGGCGTTTGGAGGGTTGGGGGTTCATCAAAATTACTTGCCTTTGCTGTCAATATATTTATGATATTCTATGGTCTTCTAATAACACCATAATTATCAAACATAATATTCAACAGGCAAATAAAACGCGATTTTTGTCAAATCTAGCCATTTTACATGTTTCACCCCAGATTAACATGAAATTTTTAAATTATAGCAAGAATCTTCTGAAATATGATATAAAATTTTAAAAACATTTTATCACTAATAAGATATATTCTAACACATCTATCCAATCAAATATACTTCTTAAGAGAATATCATCAATTTTATGACGCTCCTAACTGACATTGCAGTCGTTTGAACATTATGTTTTATACTTTTCAATGAAATTACATGTTGTGTACATCACAATCCTGTTGCGTACATCACAAATTCATCTTTGTGTGGTAATTCCCAGCTTAACTAATTATGCAAATGTTATAGCATTTGTACACAATATGGGTTATCGGAATCTTGTTACTTTAATAAAAATATAGTGAGACTGTTCACCAAATATGCTTCATAATAAAATAAATTGCATTTCTTTGTGATGTACGCAGCGTTGCATACATCACAACACTTAAATCTCGGAATAAACCAAACGTTCGAGACATTTTTTTGTTTTCTTCGCATAGCATCAAAGCATACCTTCCCATGATCACCTATTATCCTTAAACTAAGTAAAATAATTCAGATAATAAATTTTCATCAACATTGAAAATACCTATCAATTTGCAGGAAAAATTAGTAAAAAATTACCACTAGGTGGTGCTGTGAATATATATTATTAATGTCAGTCAGAATAAATAAATTCACAAAGAAAATTTTGAGTGAAGTTGTCATTTATCTAACAACACAGTTAATTTTGTGTTTGAATGCTTTAAAAAAAATAGCTGTTATGTCGCAATTCCATGGTTTTGCCCAATGAATATATATATGCAGGTGATGCGAGAACTTTCTCCAACCTTGTGACAGCGTCGATGATAATGGCCCAACATTGAGGCAGCACTGGGTCCTTGCCATCTGTGAAATGTTATTTGTACAATTATAGACTATGTACAACTGGATTATACAGTCAAATACTGCCACCTGATTAAAAATTGAATAACTAGAGCCTAAAACGGGGGATTGTGATTTTGTATCGATATAATCCCCCTAATTATCTACTTACAAACAAAAACGCACAGAAAATATGTGGTTTCATTTTGAAAAATAATACGTAATTTTGAGATTAAATATGCTCATATAAAGTTAAGAAAATAATTCAGAACGTTATTTGTGTGTATATTTATGGTGAAATATGTATCATGTGTGTGCTATGACATATTGAATTAGAAATGTATGGGTAACATATTTATTGCAATAAAAGCTACTATTTATTCTACATGTATCACTTTCATAATTTGGGGTTTGAAATTCAGGGGAGGGGCCAACAGTTGGGAGTTGCGTGGAAAGGGGTGCTCAAATAGGTGGAAAAGGCCTCATCGCATTCAGGGGTGAGAACGAACACAACTGAAGACTACAGGATGCAAAAACCCTGATGTTCTGTAAGTTGTTTTGAATAGAACATTCAAATTAATGTATGATAAAATACTGTAAATAAATATTAATCAAAGAATGTTGGTAACACTACATCTGCATGTACATGTAATGTTTTGATATGTATGAAATTATAGCATAATACGACTTTGTTATATTCTATCAAAATCCTTAAGCCTACTAGTACTTCTTTTAAGTGAGGGACTGTGCTGTATAATTTGAATCTGTGACTTAAATTGCTTACTTGGTTGAAAATAAAATAATTGAAATCGTTTTAAGCTTCAAAAACACTTTGGGACTCCTATTAGACTAGACTACATGAACAGTGGCGGATCCAGTAATTGCCAGACAGGGGGGGGGGGGGGGTGTTGTGGTTTCCAATTAAAAAGAAAAAAATTATACACATCACACCTGGCAATCTCTAGAGGGGTCCGGGGCATGTTCAAAATTTTGAAATCAAAGGTTTCAAATACTGTGTTCTAGAGCATATTTCGGCCCAAATTCAGATGCATGGCCGTTTTTGTGACAGGGGGGGGGGGGTTTGGTTGGGTTGGGGGTCGCCTCCTCTGGTTCAGTATTTGCTGTTTATTTTTCACCACCTTAAAAGGAAGTTTGTGGGCCTTTTATAGGGCACTTAGAAATGTCTGCTTCACAATTTTTCATACCAAAAAACATTGTGATGGTTTAATACTGGGAAACATCTGCCACGCACAGCATTGAGTCTAGCTTTTCGTGTTTGTCTGAGTTGGCGCGCACAGGACACGTGTTCTGAACCAACGTTAGACAAAAATAGAGACGTTGAAAGAATGTTAGTGTTTCACTAAATATTACTGCCTGCTAGCATCCAAGGGGTCAACAGACATGACAATTGAAAGTTAAATCATGGCATAAACTGGTGACAATCCTATAGGCCTACTGGTTCAATGTTGGACCACTACCTGCGATGTTGACAAAACATTGAAACAACATGTGTTCAATGTATAGGGTTTTGCATAAACAGGGGCTGAATTGCGTGACTTATTGGACACCAAAGATGTAGAAAGTGGACCAACATTTGGTCAATGCCTCATGACAGGCTGGGTTGATCAGAGATGTTGACCCAAAGCTGGGCTAATGTTGGCCGGCATTGGGTCAACTTGTCGTGGTTGATGATCAGCGACACCAAATGAACTCCACGTCAACATTTGTGTTTGCTAGGGCTTCACATAGATCTACATGTAGGTTGGTGACAGAGGTTCTTGACTAACAAAAACAAATTTGATCGACATTTCATCAATATTGGGGGTAAAGAAGTATGTAATACCGGTACTGTATAAATCTTGAATCTAGTTTAAGCTGAAAAAAGATATTTACAAAATAGATTTAGACAATGCTTGGCCACTTTCCCTTGAACCTAACACAACAATAACATGTTGGCTGCATCATACATTATGATTGTGTGATATCGCAGCACCTGCAGGGACTTACAAATTTAGGAATTTAGAACTGCATTATTTTTTATGTCACAATATGGAGACAGCGTAGGGTAAGAGGAAACATGGCGATAGTTCAAAGAAGCGTGGAGCCTTCTGGACACTGGAAGGGCAACATGACGCACACGAAATGCATCATGGTACACTGCCACGAAGGGCAGAATGGCTATATGCTGTATTTACTGATGGTAGAAGTGGCTAGATTGAACACTGTGAAATACAAACATGTCACTTAACACAATACAAAATCCTTAGAACTATACTTTTCACTTATTAATGTTATGCATTGTGCTAATATATACTTATCATCTTTTAAATTGACTTAGCATAAACTCACTCTGCCTGTGGCCTGAATACGGCCATCTATTCCCCCCTGACGAATTGGTTTCCCAGTGACACATGCATGGGAGTTGATATTTGCATATCCTAAAGGAAAACATGGGAAAATAGGTTTCAGCAATTGAAAAAAGAACAGATAAAGAACAGGTAAATGTTGGGAATGTTATTTAAAAATTGTAATAATTTCTGACCTCCAGTTTTTGATCCCACAAGAAAAAGTCTATTTGTGGTGTCCATTTTGAATTTCAGTGAAATCATGAAAAAATCAGTCGCACATCTCCATATTGTTGTGAATTTGATTTTAAACTGTTAATGATTTTTTATTTCTAGCTTTTGAGTTCTCAAATAATAAAAAAGTCGGCCTGTGGCGGCCATTCTGTTGGAAATGTTATTCAAAAACATTAATAATTTCTGACTGCTAGTATTTGAGTTTTGCACCCTCAAAAAATATGAAGTAGATCAAATCTGTGGCAGTCATTTTGAATTTAAGTAAAATCTTGTTGCTGGGAATGTGATTGTGGAATTTAAATAATTTCAATTTTACATTGTTTGATGGTCTAAAACAATAGTGGGTCAAGTCGACTTGACAGCGAAATTGTGTTTATCTTTTTGCTTAGAACTACAGTCTGCTAAATCCACTTATCAGCATGTAGACTTGGACTTATAATGATGAAACACACAGCGATTGGAATTTGACAGTAGATCAAGTGAAGTTATCAGAGTATTTTTTACCTGCAAAAGTGATTTACAGAATCAAAATGGGGATCAACAAGACACCAAGTTGACTTAGCGCTTTGTTACACCAGGAACACAGAATATACAGAGACTGTTCCTAGATCAACAATAAACTAAGTCCAGGCATTTCCCCTGTGTTGTCTTCACATGTCTCAGAATAAGAATGCGCTTAGTGCACTTGCACCGTTGCTCTCCCAGAAACAGAGCCCATAAGCATATAACACGAGAATAACAATGTGTCAAGTCGAAATGGTCCTGTGTTGAGCAGATATTATGCTGATATGTGCTCCTTTTCCCGAGAATAACAATGTGCTAAGTCTGTTGTTTTAACCTGAATTTGGAATAAATTCAAACTTTATACATATTATAGATGACTTAGCTGGTTATTATTCTAAAGGCCAAAAATGCCACTTAGCACACTAGTTATTGTTTTAACCCATCGTGTTGAGTTTTTGCGCCCAGAAAAAAAATGAAGTTGAACTGTAGTGGCCATTTTGAATTTTGATAGCATTAGCATCTTTAAAACTCAATCGTACATCTCCCAAGTTGTTAGAAATTTGATTAAATTTTGAAAACTGGATTTTGATCCCACAAAAACGGTATGACGGACTGGTAGCACATGATGCACAACTGATCCCGGCATGACTAGAATCCCCTTTCCCCGCAAGGTAGATAAAAAAAGCCCCGTGGGCGTGTTTCGAACAAAAAAATTGTAACTATTTTACATCCGTGTACTAATTTTGACACAATAATGGGAAACAGTGAGGTTGATATCTCCCAGTATAATCACTGTTGTGGACTAAATACTGGTCTTATTAAACCATTTGATATACAGAATTCTGATGATTGATGAGGCCATCCTAAAAAAAATGTGTGTTTCCGATTTCAGAACGCATGGGTAAAAATAGCGGGAAAAGATACAGCATGGTCTATCAGACATGACGAAATCAGCGCATGAACAAAGTTTTCTTGCCGTCGAATACAAAGTTTTTATTGCGGTCAAACAAAGATTGTCTTGTACAAAATAAAATTATTCAATACAAAAATAAAAAAACTTTTGCCACAATCCCTCAATTTTTGGCTGTCTAAAATGAAACTTGCCTCATGGAATGTTTGACAGTCTTAAAGAAAACTGTTTCCTACCTACCTCATGGAATATTTCACACCATGAAATAGGAAACAAGGATATTTTTTAGGATGGACTGTTAACAGATTTAGTTCTGAGGTTTGTTCCCCATATAATTTGACAATACAATGTGAACATTTCATTAGATGTAAATGTATAGATACCTAGAGTTTGAGCATACGTATCTGCAATCCAACTCATCATACGTTCATTAGTGCCCATATCAGGGGCAGGAACATCAATCCCTGGTCCTGTAAACAAAGTATTATTAAAGTATTTCCACTTCTCAAGACCTGTAAAACATTGTAACCTTTTGACACCAAGTTTTTATTACCCATTTTCAATCACATTGTTTTGATGAATTAGAAATTTTATATATATTCATGATATTGAGAGAATTTTATTTTGGTACATACATTCATGAGACATTGAAGCTTAAACTGTTCAATGGATAATGTGTGTAGTACATATACAGATTTATTCTAATAAACTCCCATCCAATAAACGACTTTTGGGGTACCATAAATTAAACCCACCATCAGGCCATTCCAATTTGATAAGTTGGATTATGGATTTATCGGGACTTCGGAGGAAGGGTCAGTTGGAAAAAAAAGGGGATTTCAGAAACAAACTAGTTATTATATATAAATTATAACTAAGCCCCAAGCCTGCATGCAACTTGCAAGGATGTACATGATAGGCCGAGTTAAAGGTATCCCCAGATTTGCCCCCGCCCTAAGCCAATCTCAGCCCTTGTTCAAAAGGCAGTGTTTACACTGCCAATGTTATAGCGTTAAGGCGAGGGTTAAATCGATGTTTATCGGAAGGCTCAGGCAGCCTAGCTTCTGGGCTAGCTAACCCAAACAAACATATCGCCGCCTGCGGCGATCGGCCAGCTTCTGTCATTACTGACAATGAATATTTAGAATAATATGTTTCATCCAATATTGTATCATATTTTAAGATTGTAGAGTGGTAAAAATAAAAAGTTTGTTATTTTTTCAGATGGTATGGCTAGGATATTTGATCGCCGCACATCAAAAAAATAAAAATAAAAAAATTGAATTTTTTCTTTCCTTTTTGGCTCTGTTATCGTCGCCGAATCCGTAATCCAACTAATCAAAATGTAATGGCCTCATGTACATTTTGACTATATGATCATTAAAAAACTACTGTAACAAGCGCCCATCCCCCTTGTACTCTCAAGGGGTAGTCTAATTAACTCCCCTAACACTATTAGAATAAATATGTGTGTGTGCAATATTGCAAGACTACTATTCATCATAAAGTTGTCAAGTACACAGGTGCAGGGCATGAAATGAAGATTGTTGACATGGTTGTTCGCCGGACCACCAGGTCAATTTTTCAGGTTGTCCGCACAATTTTTTAGTTGTCTGAATTTTGGAACATAAAAAACAATTTTCATTTGTCAAAATGAATTAATTTTAAAGCAATAGCTGGTGATTCCCTGCAATCTCTTGCTTATTTCAGGTATTATTGACCACCAGGTCAATTTTTCAGGTTGTCCGCACAATATTTTAGTTGTCTGAATTTTGGGACAGGTATTATTGAGGGTTAATGCACCATGGACAGAACTAAGAAACAATTCGCATATTTTTGTTAATCTTTATCAATTTTTGACTGGTTGTTTGTCTAACAGATTAATACTGGGTTGTCCGACGGCAGAGTAGGCTGTTGTGGACGCCAGGAATGCCCTTATTTCGTGCCCTAAGGTGGGAATAAAACAAGCCATGTATTGATTTGAAGGATCTGTTACAAATCAATGTCACGTTTCTAAAGTATCGTATCAGATGTAGCTCCAAGCTCCAAGGTACATTTCAAGCTTTGAAACAACTCATTAATAAATTTTTTTTTTAGTATACCGGGTATATATGGTCTGGTATATCATTGTCATCAAAATGGATTTTTTTTTTTTCAGGGGGGAAACTGTTGAGTTTGAGAGTTATTCTAGAATAGGTGCACAGAGGTAGCCAAGCTGTCACAATTCACATTTTTTTGTGAATGCCCAATTTTGTGAATTTAATGCCTTAACCCTCACACTGCTATGGGCGACTATAGTCGCCCAAAATTAACCAAGCGCAGCCTGCTGTGGGCGACTAAAGTCGCCGAGAAATTCTAAATAAAAAAAAAAAAAAAAAATTTTTTCACTTCTGTTTTGTGGTGCCTTTCTATTTGCGCTTTAAATATAGCTAACTGACTGATTTTGTAAGATAATGGCTTTTAATATCAGTTGTTCATCAGATGTTTTTTTGAAGAAAAAACGTGCCAGATATTACTTAGTGGGAAACCACACATGCTGCAAATTTTAGGCAGCAGTGTAAGGGTTAATGGTGCCTCACACAATTTGTCATTCATATATTTTGCCACTGGCTACTTCACTTAAATTGCTGCGTCAAAATTTTTTTGGACAGATTAATTTTGCCTATCAGGTTGCTAAGTTCTTTGCTTTAGACGTCATAAAAAAAATTGACCAATTTCCTCGTTAAGCCCATGATATATATTTACCAAAAATAAGATTAAATGATATGCATAAAACTTTGACCAATATAAATATAAAATACAAAATGAAATAATTTTAATTTGATAATATGAAACTACTCACCTATGAAACCTTTCTTCGCTAATTCTACTGTAAATCGCCTTGTGATCTTCTCAAGTTCTCTTTCAGAATATTGACGAGGATCTATTTTCAAACCTGCTTTAGCTCCTCCGAATGGTACATCTACACATGCACATTTATACGTCATTAGTGATGCAAGTGCTTTAACTTCATCAACATTGACATCCTCACTGTACCTGATACCTGTATAAATAATAATATGCATTAGTAAACTGGTAATTAGCTCACTTACTATTTATCAAATGGTAAATCTTGAAAACAAAAAGAGGCCAGTTGGCCACCATAATCTCCTGCCCCTGTAGGCTAATCTGGCATGAGGCCTAGACCTACATGTAGTTACTACCGGTAGACCTACAATGTAGTAGTCAAGTTTTAAAATAGGCAGTTACTTGGCTAACCGTACGTGATTCTTTATGGGAAATACTTTGGCTAATCATACTTGATTCTTGATAATGTAATTATATGGACAGCCCGTCTACGGAATGACAGGATCCCACTGCCTGCCCCCAGACATGGTGTGATGAACTTTGTCAGCCTGCTCACAGTCACGAAAATTGTGCGCTGCTATTCATGTCCTGACCAATAACAAATTTGTTCACCAACTTTTATCAGATACATATAAATAAATAGTAATTACCGTTTACTGATCTTTCAACGTATAGGCTACTCATTCATGCAAAGCGCACATTTTGTATGCCCTATGAAGCTCTCTCTGTGCTTATTGAGGAATGCGGGTCCAGGGCTCGACACTAACGGCTGCCCGATTGCCCGGGGCAACCGATTTTAGGTGGGGGCAAGTAAAAATTTTTAGTCAGTGGCCCCCTGGGCAATTAGCTTCAATTTTCACGATTTTAAATTTGAGCGACTGTCACAACAGACAACGCATGACTTTGGTAAGTCAGGCAAGTGATAAATAGGGAGGGCAAGTACCCCAAAAAATTTCTTGCCCTTCGGGCCAGAATGTCCAATCAGTTAGTGTCTAGCCCTGGGGTCACAATTCTGGGTGGGCGCTTAGCCGCTACAGTGGAAATGAAATTAGCCACAAGCTCTGGCTGTGGCTAAAGAGACATAAGGGGTAGGTAAAAAAAATGAAGCTATCGTATGAAGCCATTTTTGTTAATAATTGGAAATAACCAGTCTGTCCGACATCTATATATTTGAGCACAAATTTTGAATGACATTATTATCTTCTAAGGGCAAAAAAACGCTCTCAAATCCATTGAATAGTTAAAAATTTATACACGTTCGAATATCGGGAAACAGGTCTATTTTGGTACTAAATTTGTGACAAAAATATAATCTTAACAATTAGCCATATGCATTTTGTTATTTGATCCTAAAAAAATTCACCAAAACCCAGTTATTTTTTTTAACAAAGATATGTCAAAGTAACGCTGTGCAATATTTATCTACAAACATGCATCAGTACTCGACATACATATATACAGTAATTATCCGTTATAGCACGAATCGTTACTACACGAATCGGATATAACACGATGCAACCATGGATCCCAAAATTTTACACTATCTTTTTTACTATTTTTCTGGAAAAATCGTGGTATAAATATTTGAACATCCAATTAAGCATGAAATTGTCCGCCAACTTCACATGTGAATCGTGCAGTAGCTGTAGGCCTAATCCTTCACGCAAAGTCGGCGGCAAGTGGTATTGCACAGCACATAACGGCACCCTTTTAGAACAAGAGTATCTAATTTCGTATTTGAGCTTAAATTCAATTCAAACACGAATCGTGTAATAGATAATATAAAACGAATATGACGTGCACAATTTGATCTCAGGAAATGTATGTACTTTATCAAATTAACTCAATGTGACGCGTTTAGCAAAATAACATGTTTATTTAAATCGTGTAATAAAATATTATAACACGAATAATAATGTTTTTACATGTTTTTTTAAATCTGTATTAAAATATTATAACACGAATATGGTGATTCTGCAAGTTTTAAAAACCACGTGTAATGAAATATTATAACACGAATATGTTGTGTTTTATATCTTGTTATAAAATATTATAAGACAAATATGGTGCTTTTTATATCGTGTTATAAAATATTAGAACACGAATATGACGTGCACGATTTTATGTCAGTATTCCTAGCTATTAAATAAAATTAACTTAATTCAGCAGGTTTAACAGAAAAAAATGTTATTTTCAAATCACGAATTAAAATAGGTCGCCAGAGGTGATGACACGCCGATCGTTTGATGAATGACACTTCGTCACAACTCACATTGTGCAATGTCGAGCAGCGTTCTCGTTTGAAAAATTGCAAGGTGTTATGTCCGCGACAATTTTGCGAAGCACATCATGTTTCTTGACGTGTAGTACACTGTTAAGTACTACATGGCTAACTCTTGAATCATTTATCGCCGTCTTATTCTATTCCTAATTATTTCAAACAAGACTACATAAGTCCAGGAGCTCCCGCTCCGAATTAGAATTTGATTAAAGCAATTTTGTATAGGGTTATTAATGTAGTCCTAGTCTAGGTCAAAAATCAAGACGCAAGACAACTAGGTCTAAGAAGCCCAGTCTAAGAGTAAGATAAGAACTAGACAGTCTGTCAGAGATTGCAAACCTCCATTGAAATTAATGATCCTAATCAGTATCCCAGTAATGGTCTACCTATCTGGCACGGCTTACCCGATATCAGGCATTTTGAACCTGGAGGAGTTGAATTTTTTCAAAATGCATCCTCTCCTGAAGCCTTACAATTTGTTTTATAGTAATGGTGTAGATATCTTGAGCGGTTTTCATGATATTCCACAATATCAGGCCTGTCGAGGTGAATAATGGCTCATAGGCGGCCATTTTGAATTTTATCAACTTCAAATTTTTCAAGATGCATCCTCTCCTGAAACCTTACAATTTATTTGATATTATTGGTGTAGCTATCTTGAGCGGTTTTCATGATATTCCGCAATATCAGGCCTGTCGAGGTGAATAATGGCCGATAGGCGGCCATTTTGAATTTTATCAACTTCAAATTTTTCAAGATGCATCCTCTCCTGAAACCTCACAATTTGTTTTAGAGTAATGGTGTAGCTATCTTGAGCGGATTTCATGATATTCCGCAAAATCTTTCAGTCGGATTTACCGATGTTATAAATTAGGTCAAAGTGCTGGGTCAACTTCAAGGTCAAGGTCCAAAAACCTGAAAAGGCACAACTAGGGACCTTAGAGAACATGTATGTGCAATATGACTGTCATCGGCCCAGTACTTTTCGAGATCTGCTCCGGAAACGAAGTGCGCGTCAAAACGTCTAAATAGGTCATAGTTCTGAACCAGAAGTAGGTCAAAGTTCAAATACCCCAAAAGGCACAACTAGACCTCCTAGGGGTGTTGTTTGTAAAATTTGAAGACAATCGGACAAGTACTTTCAGAGATATGCGGACGGCCCAACGCCATAACATCATCATTTTCTCCTCTGCAACCTTGCCTATTGAATTCAGATTAAAAATATTTTAACCTGTCCATTAGCCACCTGGAAGTAACCCACATACCAAAAATTGTTATTCTAGCTTATTTTCTTACAAAGTTATAGGCAAAAGAAGAGGCAAAAACAAGACTACATAAGTCCAGGAGCTCCCGCGACGAATTAGAATTTGATTTAAGCAATTTTGTGTAGGGTTTTTAATGTTGTCCTAAGCTAGGTCAACAAGACGCAAGACAACTAGGTCTAAGAAGCCCAGTCTAAGAGTAAGATAAGAACTAAACAGTCTGTCAGAGATTGCAAACCTCCATTGAAATTAATGATCCTAATCAGTATCCCAGTAATGGTCTACCTATCTGGCACGGTTTACCCGATATCAGGCCCATCGAGGTAACTAATAGCTGATTTACGGTCATTTTGAGTTCGATATAAATTAGTCATCCTCCCCCGAAACCTCAAATTTTGTTTTATAGTAATGGACTAACATCTAACACAGTTTGCAAAATATTGTGCATGTGAAAGTAAACAATGGCCGATAGGGGGCCATTTTGAATTTGATCGAGTCAGAATTTTTCAAGATGCATCCTCAGCTGAAATCTCACATTTCATTCTATAGTAATCGTCTAGCTATCTAGCACGGTTTACCAAATATCGGCCATGTGGAAGTGAATAATGGCCTAAAGGCGGCCATTTTGAATTTGATCAAGTCGAAATTTTCCAAGATGCATCCTCAGCTGAAATCTCACATTTCATTCTATAGTAATGGTCTAGCCATCTAGCACGGTTTACCAAAAAACGGCTATGTGAAAGTGAATAATGGCCGATAGGCGGCCATTTTGAATTTGATCTAGTCATTTTTTTTCAAGATGCATCCTCTCTTGTAATCTCACATTTTGTTTTATAGTAATAGTCCAGCTATCTAACACAGTTTACCAAATATCAGCAATGTGAAAGTAAATAGTGGCGATAGGCGGCCATTTTGAATTCGATTGAGTCGAAAGTTTTTGAAAGGCATCCTCTCTCGAAACGTCACATTTTGTTTTATAGTAATGGTCTAGCTATCTAGCACGGTTTACCTGATATCAGGCCTATCGAGGTAAATAATGCTGATTGTCGGCCATTTTGAATTCGTAAGTTAAAAATTTTCAGGGTGCATCCTCCCCCGAAAACTCACACTTTGTTTTATAGTAATCAGGTAATGGTCTAGCCATCTAGCACGGTTTACCAAATATCAGCCATGTGAAAATGAATAATGGCCGAAAAGGCGGCCATTTTAAATTTGATCAAGTCAAACTTTTTCAAGATGCATCCTCATCTGAAATCTCACATTTCGATTTATAGTAATGGTCCAGCCATCTAGCACGGTTGACCAAATATCGGCCATGTGAAAGTGAATAATGGCCGATAAGCGGCCATTTTGAATTTTATCGAGTCAAATTTTTTCAAGATGCATCCTCTCCTGAAATCACACATTTTGTTTTATAGTAATGGTCTAGCCATCTAGCACGGTTTACCAAATAACAGCCATGTGAAAGTGAATAATGGCCGATTGGCGGCCATTTTGAACTTGGACAAAATGAATTTTTTCAATATGCATCCTCTCCTAAAACCTTACAATTTGTTTTATAGTAATGGTGTAGATATCTTGAGCAGTTTTCATGATATTCCACAATATCAGGCCTGTCGAGGTGAATAATGGCCGATAGGCGGCCATTTTGAATTTTATCAAATTGAAATTTTTCAAGATGCATCCTCTCCTGAAACCTTACAATTTATTTGTTATTAATGGTGTAGCTATCTTGAGCGGTGTTCATGATATTCCGCAATATCAGGCCTGTCGAGGTGAATAATGGCCGATAGGCGGCCATTTTTGATTTTATCAACTTGAAATTTTTCAAGATGCATCCTCTCCTGGAACCTCACAATTTGTTTTATAGTAATGGTGTAGCTATCTTGAGCGGTTTTCATGATATTCCGCAAAATCTTTCAGTCGGATTTACCGATGTTATAAATTAGGTCAAAGTGCTGGGTCAACTTCCAGGTCAAGGTCCAAAAACCTGAAAAGGCACAACTAGGGACCTTAGAGAACATGTATGTGCAATATGACTGTCATCGGCCCAGTACTTTTCGAGATCTGCTCCGGAAACGAAGTGCGCGTCAAAACGTCTAAATAGGTCATAGTTCTGAACCAGAAGTAGGTCAAAGTTCAAATACCCCAAAAGGCACAACTAGACCCCCTAGGGGTGTTGTGTGTAAAATTTGAAGACTATCGGACAAGTACTTTCAGAGATATGCTCCGGAAACGAATTGTTTACGGACGGCCCAACGGCCCAACGCCGTCACATCATCATTTTCTCCTCTGCAACCTTGCGTATTGAATTTAGATTAAAAATATTTTAACCCGTCCATTAGCCACCTGGAAGTAACCCACATACCAAAAATTGTTATCCTAGCTTATTTTCTCACAAAGTTATAGGCAAAAGAAGAGGCCAAAAAAAAACGGAGGTAGAATCCATAGCTCCCTTCGCTCACCTACGGTGACGGCGGGAGCTAAAAAACGGAGGTAGAATCCATAGCTCCCTCCGTCTCACCTACGGTGACGGCGGGAGCTAATAAACATAAATCTTATATGAACTTGATCTCCTGGGACCAAAACGTTTATCGACCATTGGCAGACAGTTACACAATCTTCGGCGCCGTCAGTGAAATAAAAGCAGTGGCTAAATGATGCTTAAATATTGGCCCAGCATTACAGATGCCGGCCCGTCATTGTAACAACATTGTCCGCTCGCTTGGCCACGTTAACTTTTTTACACCCATCAAACCCGATTCATGTAAATTTAAAACCCAGTTTTTGTCAGAACAATACTACCAAGTACGGCTACAAAATTGCTACACCATGTTTCTGCAGCACGTTATTTAATGCAATAGATATATTTATATAACAATGAGGACTATGTTGTTCTAATTGTGAATGATTATTATTTTAGTTTTGATGACTTAGTGACTGCAAGGTTAGTGTATGCAGTACGGCAATGTGTATTGGCGCTGGTTATATTTTCATATAGACTGGTGTATTGCAGATTTAAAATACACGGATTAGCTCGGGAGTTCTATCAAGTGTGTGGAATCAACCATGACAAGTGATCAGTACATGTATTGTCCAACTCATTTTGGAGTCAGTTAACCCCCTCCCCCCCCCCCCCCCCTCCTCCCGTTGCTAGTAAAAGTCTAGCCATGGTCGGGATAATTTACTGGAGCGTTTCAAACGTTTTCAAGCCCACAGGCTTGGTAGCTATCTTATTAATAATATAATATCAGGGATATAATACTTTATTTGATTTAGAAGAGCAACATATTCGTGTTATCATAAATTATTACACAATTAAAAAACATACAAAAAGATTGGTGTTAGATTAGTTTATTAACCAATTTAAAAGAAAATATAAAGAACATTTCGTGTTATGATAAACATGTCATTTTGTTAAATAATTTATAAATTAAGTTATTATATTAGATTTAATGGTGTTGCATAAATATATTTTTATGCCGATATGATCAGCCACAAATCACCGTCAGTCTGATTGACAAGCGTGTTCTAACGCTGATTGGTCAATATCTCCCTCCCATCTCACCTGATCACGACGCTGACCCACCATTAAATCAGCACTGGTTCATTTGCGGGCAGTTACGCGATGATCAACGCGTCAGTAAACGTGAGCGTGTCAAACCATTTCAAGCCTACAGGCTTGGTAGTTATCCAATGAATAATATAACATCAGTGATATGCTGTTTTATTACACGATTTGGAAAAAACATAATATTTGTGTTGTAGTAATTGATTGCACGATACAAAAAATGCAAAGACATCGTGTTTGTTGTGTTCAAACGCTGATTGGTCAACACCCGTCTCCCATCGCACCGGGCCGTGTCAGGATGATTGACAGTCTCGTATGATCTCATGTTGGGAGTGATATTTCACGAGATTTTGACACCTCTACCCTCAAAACGATGACGTCATCAAACACTGTACATGACACGGACTTGTATACACAGCGTCACTCTGTTCGCGAGTCCTGTATTCCTGATTCAACTAATTTTACTTCTACTGTTTATATTAGACACATTCAACCAATTCACATTTTTATTATTTACAAATAATAATTAATTTAACTTTTAAAACTCCGATATTTGTACAGTAAATAAGGCCGGGAAATAACGTTATGCTACAAGCTAGTATAGTGTCCGTGTCAGTTATTTATATTACCGCATCCCGTGTAGGCCCTATCTCCAGTCATATCGACCTAGTAGTACTAGATAAAATCGGGCTATTTTGTATAACACGATCGGCTTATAATACGATTCGTACTTATGGACCACACCGATCGTGTTATAACGAATAACTACTGTATATATACAGGTATATGATTTTGTGTAAGAGGATATCAAAATCACTTAAAAAAAACACACGTTAGGAGGCCATTTAATGGTATATTTGTGATATTTGTTCAACTGGTAGTTTGAAGCCATTAGTTTGTAGTTGTAGTTTGATTATGTACTTCATAATGGACCATGCTACATGATGATCAATGCATAATAACAATCATTCCACAGCAGTCATCTAATTTCAGTATTGGGACAAGTGAAACATACAACATATTCATTTAACAAAGTTGTCCCAAGCGTTACCTGGAAGGTTATTTATACTGCAACATGCACAAAAGGCAAGATACATTTGTGTAACTATTTAAGAAAGAGAGTTTAGGAAAGGGTTGAATTGAGTCCATAAGCACATTTTTCCTGAAGTCTCATATGCATTCAGTGTTTGTGATAACATGTATATGTCCCAAGCGTTACCAAGATGTCCCAAGCGTTACCTCAGCACAGCTTACTTCACCAGTCTGATCACAGGCCTAGGGATCAGCCAGCTCTCTGTGTGAATGTGATTGATAGCAGTGCCCTGCCTGCCCTGGTGATTCATAGCACTTGGCGAAATAATAGTTGTCACTACACTGGGACTGTATAACCATAGTCCATATCCTTATTTATAGACGCTACAATATTGATAGCTTTTGCAAAAGTTACATAAAGACGTCAACGTCAACACTTGGCAGATAACAATATAGCGCATTGCTGTATCGGTACATGTGTATAGCTTCATGTGTAACTGTACATGTAAATAATTGCATGGAATTGCATAACTTCGGCATATATCGTTCTTAAAGTCATAATGTGTCCCAAGCGTTACCGATATTAAGAATATATAATAACAGAGAATACATCACTTGAGATGCTGTAAAATGCACAGCGATATCAAACATATCCACTTGTAGATTATCATCTTGTCTACATATAGAAATTATTTTTTTGTCACTAACTGATACATCGGATTGTATAACTTCTCTGAAAGGGGACTACTCTCAGCCGTTTATTCCATCAAAAACTAAGGGTGTCGGACGATGTCTTAGTACGCTAGTTTCTCGCAACGGTGCGCTGCAGTCTCTAATTATGCAGCTGTGCCAAATTTGGCACATGTTGATAAACATAGTTGCTGCTGCCCCTACTGTTGGATGTTATTGTCAGCAGCAGCATCAAATCAGTCATAAAACCACAGAGCTCCAGTATACCGCTAAGATGACCCTGTGATGCTCCCTCTCTGACCTGTGCTGATAGATCATAAAACACATACTGTAACTGCTAGTCTCCAATGTTGCCGAGCAAACACGACAGATACGTTGACCGAACGTTAATATTTCAAACTCTGTGCCAATGTGTTGCAAACGGTGGCAGCATTGGAACAACATCGGGACAACGTTGTAAACTTGCGGGGGGGGGGGGGTTTATGGCAACCCAGCAAACACCAGACCTCCATCCAATGTTGGGTTACCATTAACAAAACAACGGGTAGACATGTTAACTGGGGAAGTGTAAGTCACATCAAAGAAATTCAATTGAAACTCATTAGTCACTTAGTACAAGTATATTAGTGGATAGGCCTACATCCACCGACAAAATCTGTTTAGATGTTCTCAATTTTTTTTATGATTCTGTAGCATACACTAATAATATATATATAAGCCCACGTTAATGAAATGCTCAGTCTGTCAACTTGGTAGTTTGAGACGGTTCTCGATCGTGTATTTAATAATCCTACCTGTAAACCGAATCCATTATTTTTCTTTCCATTGTCAAAACTATTGTTGGATAAGACTATAGTACTTAAGTGTATTTTGTTTTTTGAGCGATGGACCGTTCTTGTCAAACTGTGGGACTTATTATAAAAGTTCATATAATTAATCCAGGATTATGCAAGATAGCCGCTTATGTTAGTGTCAACTTTCCCGTTCTACAAGTGCGCGCTCTAGTTTGGGATCAGTTTGACCAGCATCATGCATTGAGATTTCGCGCATAAAGGCCGACATTTCACCTCAGCGTGGTGGACCAGCAACTGTTACTGTTGTACGCGTAACTGACACAAAACAAGCAGATCTTATTGTCGCTGGTGACGTCATAGAGTCTGTATCAGGTCTCTTAAATGAAGGTACATGTAACTTTGTCGACTCGGAAAAAACTGGCAAACTTCTGGAAAGACTTGGGCCAGCTTATGTATTCTGTGCTGGTGTGTCTAAAACGGAATTTCAGGCTGTTTTTTCTGGTGTGAGATATGTTCCCGATTCAGTAGTTGAGAAAAATGTGCCATTCAATCGAGTTGCCAGCAAAAAATGTTTAAAATGGTACACACTTCGCACAAATGCCACCAGAGATGAGAGGAACATTGTGCTAGAAGGAGATAACAGGTGTGCTGAATGTAACCAGATGTATCGCCGTGCAAGATCTACAAGTAAACGAAATCTAGACATTCCGTTAAAAGAGCGACTACAGAGGACAAGACCATCTTCCAACTATCCTATGCACCATTTGAGTCCACGTAGCAAGGATATACAACTACCGAATCTGCAAAAAAAAACCAAGACAACAGTCTGCCCAACTGCGCAGGTATGAAAAACAGATATGAGCCTGGATCTGAGTGACCAGCAAAGTCAAGAAGTACAGAGATTTGTTCACGCCATAGGGGCCTACCACAGAAAGCACTAGAACAAGTCTACGAGCAGGCAAGCAAAGAAGCTGGAGACGACATGACAGGTGCTATCCAAAATTCATTTGAAAATGATCAAGGGGAGACATTTTATTCCGTGTAAACATTCAGTCACAATAAGGTCCTGAGCGATGTACCAACATTAAAACAATATCTAATGGGCCATTGCCAGTTAACACAAAACATATGTAAAACATTTATTCAATGTAGGACCAACGGAAGACGTCGGGCCAACGTTGTATAAATGATATACACATGCTTTGTGTTAACTGGGTTGCCTCGTCAGAAAAACTTGTGAATGTCGTGTATTAAAATCACGAATCGTGTTGTATACTTATATAAGTACGTTTTTAAATCAAATTGTAAACGTTTTTGAAATGTGTATGGCCAAATGGATAGCAAACAAATGATCCGAGGAGCAGCGAGCCTTGTGTGTGAAGATGACCACGACAAGCCTAGTGTACAAAGGCGCTATGCTATACCCAGCAAACACGATGAGTTGACACAATGTTGTTCTAATGTTGGCCCACCGTCTTCGGCGTCGGCGCAACATAAAAACAGCATTGGGTCAACACGTCGTGTTTGCTGGGATACCTTTTTTAAAAGATCTAATCATTTATCTTTCCGAGTACAAATAAGTTTAATTAAGAATACATAATGTTATGTATTCTCGGTATAAATGTGACAAGAAGTCCCAAATATAATGCATTAGCGATTTTGTTATTTATCTTATTCATGTTTTGATTGATTTCCTCACAAATAACACTGCCACATTGTGTCCGTGTGATCCGGAACAATCCCGAAAATACTTAAATTAAAAATGTCAGTAATAAAAAAATATTTTTTGTTGTCTTATCATAACACTTCGAGTTTTCAATATTTTTCAGATTCTCTTCTCTGTATCTTTAGTGGTTCAATCTTGTTTATACGATGTCCTCATGTGTCATGTAGCTCTGATAGTCACAGCGCTACTCTGCAAACACGAGACGTTGACCCGATGATGGCTCAATATTGGCGCACCGTCCGCGACGCTGGTCCAACATTAAGCCAACATTGGATCAACGGTTCGTGTTTGCTGGGAGAAGACATGGTAATCGGCCTAATTTTATTGTTGGCAGAGTGGTGTATGAACGTTGGCGGATGCCTACCTATTCAAGGCGGAGCTGAAGTCATTCGATATAATAGTAAAAGCATAGTCCCGAATTCGGTGTTTTTTTTCTCGCAATATAGCGTCATATGTGCAGAAAGCGACGTAAGCAATATTCAAGGCAGAGCTGCTCCAATTGAAATACATTTACCCCTCAGCAAGCACGAGGTGCTGTTCCGATGTTGGTTTAATGCTGGGCCAGCGTCCGAGACGGTAGGACAGCATAGACCTAACGCTGGGACAGAGCTGGCTGGGTAGCTTGTTTTTGGACATTTCGGAGGCCTATAGTGTGTCTTTATTTTTTGAATATTTTTGCTATTTTGATGTTTCGTACAAGTTGATATGTTCAAGCGCTTTATGTCTTTATGTCAATTTAGTTTCTCATGGATTTTGATCTATGTATATATGTAAACAGCGGGGGGGGGGGCGGGGTACACACATTGGCAATGCATTAGTGTGTTTCGGAAATGCTCCATCGCGAAAACGGAACGGAGCCCCCTAGATTAAATCGGGTCAAAATTTGTGTTGTTGGGCCAACGCTGGGCCAGCGTCGTAGACGGTGGCCCAGCGTTGGCCCACACAACGTCTCGTGTTTGCTGGGAATGTTCTATAATCATATCTCTCCAATCTATTATATTAAACAACTGGAGAATAAATATGTCTTCGAAGAGAAATAAATGTTGAGTATTTCCGGCTCACAAGTCAAGTACGACTACATATTCCAAGCGGAACATAACCATAATCACTTGCAGGCCTACGTTGCGTAGGCTAATTTCCTGTTGCAACTGGTAACTGACATTGCTTGGACTACATAAATCTCGCGAGCTTCACGCCACTAGACAGTTTAGGTGCCAACGGTAATCAAAACCGAGAAGTGGAACAATAAAACGTGTTATTGAAACACAACTGATTTATATATTTTCTTCTCGCTAGGATCTTACACGCATAACGTTGTACAGTAAGTTTGGAAAATGAGCGATTGACAAAAGATGTGTGTGTCATAAATATGCGGCCTGTGCGCTGTGACATAATACTATGCCTGAGCCGATTGGTGCAAAAATGAGCTGAACGAAACAAATCCCTGGCTGATTAAGAGTACCGTACTCACAAACCACGGCCGTCATCCCTACCACATTGAATTTTCTAGAATCAGTGTGCACAAAAGAAATAGCCGTATTTGGTATTAACTTAAAAAACAATAAAATAATATATTTGTAGAAGTCCATGTGTAAAATTGGTCTCCAGGCCTCCAACAACCCCCTCCTCACCTTCTGAGTAAAACACGATACAACTACCCAGTGTTAGATTTATGTTGGGCCAGCGTCGTAGATTTATGGTATGGGTCTACAAGCTCTGGGACTTGGCATAGCCCTAGATGTCATCGTATTTCACTAGTGGTAAACGGCCTCCGATTTAATGCTGTACTACGGACAGACAGACAATATTTTGTTGACACAAAGACAAGTCATCACAGACTTATTCTTCGTCTGTACCTACGTTCTAAACATTAATTCTATATATTATAATACATATTAAAAACACACTATTTCTGTGAATGACATAATTATACCTTCCTCATGTATTACATTATTATTCTTCTATTATTACTGATTTTGCATCACATCTTGCAGCTATATGTATATTTTAAATATATTCGTATTCGGGTACATTTGGAAAGTGATGTGTTCGTATTTAAATACATTTTTTAAAGGGAGTATTCGTATTCATGACTTCACTTCTAGAATTATAATAATATATATAAACATATGGCATCATGTATATTTAGCATCATTGATAGGCGCTATAATCAGATAGTACAGATACACGATCATGATGATTTTAAAACTGGCTACTGAACTGTTTACGAGCCACAACTTGCAAAGGGTTTAAGCCGATCAAGGAGGTTACAGGGACCTCCTTGGGCCTATATATAATCGTCCAGCAAAGTGACTGGCTTTCGATCGGGGGCAGTGGGCTATGCATACCATCATCTTGTTGGTAGATATATGCTCATGAATACTCGTGTGTTGTATAGGCCTACCGGGAGCAGATCACATCTGTATCAGATCTGTACTTAGCCATAGCACCGGATAAGACAAGCTGACAATGACGTCTTTGTGAGAGCTAGCCATGTGCTCACAGCGCACGTGTTCCACCGGCTTATTCCGTGGACTGACGTACACGTGCACCGCTCCTCCAATAGGAAACAGCCCAGTCATATATTATGATAATTAGGCAAGATCCCCATTCGAGTAGTCGACACACAGTGTGCATGCATGGCGAGAAAGATGCATCATCAACGGTATACCACTGTGATTCAAGCGACGCTTAGCGTAGCGTGTAAGTGTTAACTAAACTGTGAAACTCAAACTACCAGAGAAAAGTGGGCATACATCTCCCCCAATTGCGCTTTTAAAACGCAAAATCGGCCCACAAACAACGGAACTACAGTACTTTCAAAAATACAATAAATTGGAATATCAGCATCTATTCAGTGGTTCATTCTCTGTTATTATATATTGTTGCCGATGTGTACATTTTCAGGATCTGTCATTAAGCCCATATCATAGGATCCATTTCGTTTGTACATGTATTATAAAAAAACATACTCCCAAAGTTAGGAAAAATTATGCTCACGGTGCATGAATAAACATTTTACATTCATCTCTTCTTCTTATTTTCACTTTTTTAAAAAAATCACCAAGTTATATTTTTTAATATATATAAAATGTCATTTTTCCGACATAAAAAATTGAAAAATCATGTCAAAACCACGTACATTGTTGATAAAACTACTTTTCATAGCACAGTATATGTAAACCAACATTAATTAATGAACCAAAACATAGAAACACTTTTAACATGCAGTAGTATTTGGTAAAAATATACAATTTATTCATAAAAATATCATGGTATACATGAGATCAACATGCTGCCAGCTGCACAAATTTTCAATGTTAATATTATAATAAACAAATTAGTTAATTTCAGTGTCACTTACAATTAGAAATATAATTTTCGTCAATCTCATTGGTAGTCTAATTTTTTACCCTATATGCCCTATCGTGACAAAACGGCTTCATTTTTTTGGAACTACCCTATAATTTCTCGTCTCTGTTCTCTGTTTTTGGTGAAAAAGATCCAAAGAAGTTTAGGAAAAAGGCAAATCTTTTAACATTTGGCAAAATGGCGAATGCTAGCGCTCACCCAGCAGTTACGAAGTAGTACAGCCCTGTTGATACGCGGGTATTGAAACTTCCAAAAGGGGTGTGCTGTCGGCAAGTAAAATACCGGAATATACAATAATCAGTTGTCATAGATATCACGAGCAATGAAACAATATTCAAGCATTTTGTTTCATTCCTCTTGATATTATTGCACGTGATATGGGATTGAATTAGTGAAATATGCACTACCTTGTCATGGTTTTGGATTTTTCAAAAGCGTGTGCAAACTGCACTTTTGTATTTATTTACAGCAAAACGGTCTGAATAAAGGCTTTAAAGCGATCAGGCCAGAGTCATCATTTTTCTTTTGGCTTCTTAATATGTCCATAATATGTCAACATGTCCATATCTTAGAACTGTGGACATTTTGTAAATTTTGAGTTGCGCATTTACTAGATGAAAGAGAAATAAGGACTAGATTTAATTGCAGACATGCATGTCCAAAATAAGAAATGCAAGAATACTGATAATCGGGCTTTTCGGAATGCTTGCTACGAGTATATGGACACATATTATGGACATATCAAGGGGCCAAACTAAAATCGTGGCATTTGGATGATTTTTGGCCTAAAAAAAAAAAAAAAAGAAATCAATTTTTTTTTTTTAGGAAATTAATAAGTTCAGGGATGAGTCAAAGTAACTCTGAAAAAACTTTACGAAAAGGATAGTGGGGTCAAAAAGTGTTAAAAAAAACAAAAAATCGTTACGTAATGTACAGATAAGACATGCATGAAAGTGAATTTGGCACCAAATAAAATAAAATAAAATTCTTACCTACCGATTGGTTGAAGTGATAAAAAATGAAATAAAAAATAAAATAAATTTCCTACCTACCCACTGGTTAAACTGACAACAAATCGGAAACAAACATAAATTTTGTTTTGGCCTTATACTTAGACGCATAAATATGATTGCAGCCGCAGATGACAGAATCAGGGGTAGAAATAACTCGATGTGATCCACTAGACAAGGGGGATAGTGAGATTGAGATTCACCTATCCCCCGGGATATCTGGCAGGCCAGACACAAGAGCTCATAAAATTTGAATAGACACATTTTTAATTTGAAATGTTATCATGTTACATTTCAAATTAAAAATCATAATGTGTCGATTCAAATGTCATCCCTTTTACTAAATTCATAACAACTGTTACCATGGCTACACATGAATCAACTACAATTGAAATGTCAAATTTGAAAGTCACTAATTAAAAAAAACTTCACAGCTCAGGTAGACTAGGTAGGCCTATTGCTAAGAATATATATTAAAGTGATCTTTTGTTGTAAAAATCAGTTTAATAGTGATCAGTCAGTTATTGAGGATAAATAGAGCTGCAATAGCATAAGCTTTCTGTGCCTCGCCTATCCTATCATATATATCTTTTAAAAAAACTTAATCTAACTGCATATCGTTTATCCTCCCACTCCTCATAATACTCATCACTAACAACCATTTTGGATATCTGACTCTAGGGCTGACAATGACCTTGGTCATTTCCAGGATATCCATTTTGTGGGCAGGTTGGGCTCTCATGGGTAAATTTATTTTCAACAAATATTACAAAGAATGTCAAAGGCAGAGAGTTAAAAAAAAGGATGATGTAACTAATTTTACACAGAATGGCAAAGTCAGTTTAAAAAAGCATGACGTTTTTATCATATACCGGTAGTCTAGACCATGTCAACTAGTTCAAGTGTATGTAGCTAAAACGTTGCATACCCTTCAGCCTAGACTACAGATACCCTACTCATAGAAGGCCCCATTACTTGGCTAGACGCCAAGGATGAGAAGCTGTGGAACTGGGGCACGTGCAGGTGTCTGCAATATAGTTCTAGGCCTCTAGCCCTATACTGTATACACAGTAATACAGTCTATTACAGATCTAGACTTTACACAGCCGGCAGGTTAACCATTTCATCATGAGCCACTGTGACTGTTCACCACAAATTTACTGTAGACAGGGTTGATCTCCCTTGCACAGAACAGCGGATTTCTACTACTACTACTAGTGCTACTACTAGCAGTATACCATAGCTAGCCCATGTGTGATAAAATAAGCACCCCAAATCGCATTATCCCGACGGGTTAGTGATTATACAGACTGATTATCCCGACCATTTTTTTATTAGCCACGGGATAGCTCTTATTTCGACCCCTGCAGATTCAAAAGTGGAATAAACTTTCATTTTCAGGGAATAATTTGTCTGGTGTAGGGTTAGGGCAATATTTCAAAACGAAAACAAACACGTTATATATCTGGCCCAATGTTGGGTTAATGTTGAGCCAGCGTTGAAGATGATGGCTCAACATTAACCCAACATTGGGCAAAGTATTATTGAGCCAGATGAATATACACAGATTAGTACCCAGAGACACATTAAAAATGCTCAAACTAGGATTGCATGATTTTGCCGATTTCTCCGTAAATTCTGAGCCGAGATTATTGCAATTTTGCACAGGCCATTTTCTTGTCAAATCACAACACTAACAACGGTGCAAATTCAGAAAATTCTATTTAATAATTCAAAAGTGAGACTATTTGTCACATGTAATGAAATTCTAGTTCTAATTAGTTTAATGACCTTATAGAGGGACGTCGTAATTTCAATTTATTATGTACATACTATCAAATGAACTAACCTCTGATATAAGCTACATAATTTCATGAAATTTTCAGGGATGTTGGGATTCTTTTGTAGTTTTGAAAAATAGTGTTTGCATATTTTTATGAAAATCTGTTGGGAAGTGACGGAGAAATTGGCGAAAATGATGTGATCATGGTTGATCATTTGTAATGTGTCTTCGGGTAGCCTAGATCTTAGCGGTATGAATTGAATAGCCACTCCGTCTCTGTTTAACTTTAATTAAAATAGGTCTACCTCCTTTGCAAGGTGTTCTGTGTTGGCTGTGTTGTGCTCGCCATCCTTGAATAATTTCAAATTCACCAGAATCTCTTTTTATCGGAAATGTCACTGCTAAAACATCATTGCACGGTTTTATCATTGACAAAATCCCATTCACTCTTTGTTTTTTTTCTTCTAAAGTGGATTTCCCTTTAATTTCATCCACGAGATGATCATAAAGCATATCAGATGCCCTGTCGAAAAAAGTGTCAACCATCTGATGAAATCCTGGCTCTTCAGTGGCATCCACTGAATAAGTCCTTCCATTATTTAGTGACACCCCTGTGGCTGTGCAGTCATAGAATTGGGTACTTCCTCCAATTTGAGGTGACCTGCATGACGAAAACACCAACTTTCTCAGACGAAAAGAAGCAGACCTCAACATTGTGACAGTGTCACTGATGTACAGTACAGTGGAGTTGGAAGTACACTAAAGCATGTATAAATATGCAGAACTGACAATATTTTTCAGACAGGGTTGTGCAGTTCAGTACTATTATTATCCCGAACTGTCCCCAATCACCATACGGCCCACAACATGTATTAACTCGTATTAACTGAGAATAGGGAGAAATGTTGCAACCCACGTGTTTCATGCAACCAATTACATCCACGTAAGACTGTGACGTCATAAATGACGACCATGACCTCTCGTTTTAATATGTCTGTGGTAAGCCTAAAACATAAACAAAAACGTAAAAAGAGTTCTTATCAATTCAATTTACACAACAACAGCCTATATAGGATTGTGACGAGCAAGGGCGGATCTAGCTTTTCACTGACGGGGGGGGGGGGGGGGTTATAACTTGACAAAGTAAGGGGTTGGTGGCCCACTCCTAGGTCTAGCCCGTCCCGGGATTTTTTTTGATATTCAAATTTTTCAATTTCTGCTCCTTCTAAAGGTAGGCCCTATATTATCGTGTAAAATGTTTGGATAAAATAATACACCTGAAGCTATAGGGACTTACCATAAATAATGTTGAGAGCTAGATGGATTGTGAAGAACATTAAATTGACAAAGTTTAAAAAATAGATAAACATGAATAGAAATTTGAATACATTCTATCAAAAAATAGTTTTATCTGATAGTCTAGCTGACTGTATTTTTATTTACTTATTTTTCAATTTGTATTTCATCTCTGTTATTTTTAAAATATATATTACAATACAGCATCATTCACCATTAAATTTTAAAAGTATTTTTTAGTATATTCTAGATCAGCACCACTTACAATAAATCGTAAAAGTTTAAAAAATAGATAAACATGAATAGAAATTTGAATACATTCTATCAAAAAATAGTTTTATCTGATAGTCTAGCTGACTGTATTTTTATTTACTTATTTTTCAATTTGTATTTCATCTCTGTTATTTTTAAAATATATATTACAATACAGCATCATTCACCATTAAATTTTAAAAGTATTTTTCAGTATATTCTAGATCAGCACCACTTACAATAAATCCATAAATAAGATTGGTAAAAGGTGAACGATAATAGGTCATTTTGACAAGTATTAAAAAAATCAGTCAGCTATAAATATCTCAGGATTAAAACGTCATTTTAAAGTGACAGGCCCAACTGCCCCCGAACTTTAAAAGTTGACAAGTTTAAATTTGTATTATGTAGGCTTACATCATCGTCAATCTATATTATCTTTCTCCACCCTCCATTTAAAAGAGATATGTAGGCCCTACCGGTACCCGATAAGTGTGTATTTCGGAATGTTCATACAATTAATAACAACCATTTCTTTTTTGTAATGGCTATGACCAAGACGCTGGGGGTCTAGATAAAGGGTCCGATGTTGATTATTTTTTTTCTTTGAAAGGATCAACACTGAGGAAAATCCCTTCCTTTTTGTCACTACACCAGCCACGAACAATCCTTGAATATAATATGTGTATTTTGGCGATGTTCACGATGTCCTGCAAAGACGTAAAATATGTCAATTGGCCAAATTTATGTGTTTTGAACCTTCGTGTTTGGAAAAGTGAGACTCGTTTGGAAAGCGCCGTAAACGGCGATTTCATTGTAGTTAATCTAGCAACGTATTTGACGATCTGAGACCTTACATACTTATCCTAATAAGAGTTAAGAACTTTTTGTCATAGATTACGGATTAGTAAATTATAAAAAAAATTATCTTTAGAAAGAAATAACCAAATCGTTGACTCGATACAACTTTCCTGTCAATCATGGCATCCGGAAAACATGACATTGAACAAGTGCAAATCGGAGGGATTTGGTAGCTGCGACGATTTCCCTGAGAAACAAATCAGTTCCAAAAATGGCCCGATATTCTCAAAAAGGTAATAAGTTCTGCAGATCATGCCCAGAAATGCAATTGTAAGGTTAGAAGTCCTTTAGTCGAAAACTTTTTACATTAGCGTCCGGAAATCGTCAATTTTGGCTGATTTTCGTATGTTTTTTGGCCACCAGAGGGCCGATAATTGGCCGATTGAAGTTGATTGATGAAAAACTTTTCACATTAGCGTCCAGAAACCTCCATTTTTTGCTGATTTTCGTATGTTTTTTTGGCCACCAGAGGGCCGATAATGGGCCGATTTTCGTGGAAAACTAATCAGATCTGGCCCCAATCCCCATGAGTTTTAGTGCCAGGTGAGAAGTTGATTGGGCAAAAACTTTTCACATCAGCGTCCGGAAACATCAATTTTGGCTGATGTTCTTATGTTTTTTGGCCACCAGAAGGCCGATAATGGGCCGATTTTTGTGAAAAACTATTCAGGTCTGGCCCCAACTCCCATGAGTGTTAGTGCCAGGTTAGAAGTTGATTAGGCAGAAACTTTTCACATCAGCGTCCGGAAACCTCAATTTTGGTTGATTTTCTTATGTGTTTTGGCCACCAGAGGGCCAATAATGGGCCGATTTTCATGATCAACTAATCAGGTCTGGCCCTAACCCCCATGAGTGTTAGCGCCAGGTTAGAAGTTGTTTGGTCTAAAACGTTTCACATTATCGTCCGGAAACCTCAATTTTGGTTGATTTTCGTATGTTTTTTGGCCAAATTAACAGAGGGCCAATAATGGGTCGATTTTCGTGAAAAACTTATCAGGTCTGGCCCTAACACCCATGAGTGTTAGTGCCACGTTAGAAGTTGATTGGTCAAAAACTTTTCACATTAGCGTCCGGAAACCTCAATTTTGGCTGATTTCGTATGTTTTTTGGTCATATATTGCCCGGAAACGAAGTGTTACAGACAGACGACAGACAGACAACAGGGTTTATAGAGCTGCTAGGTCGCAGCTAAAAGCGGGTGGATCTAATAGACACAAATGTAATGACCGACATTTTGTCATAATTCGTCTTTTTCGAGACCTGATTACGTTGCCAACGGATGTTTCTAAAAGTTGTAATCTATCGGAATGTTGCCTTCACTCATTCAAACACTCAAAAAATATAACAGAGCTAAAACAAAGACATGCCATTCGCCTGGGTACGGGCCTTTAATATGGAAGGTGTTTAACACACCTTTTCAAAACATATTGTATACATTACAGGTGATAAGAGGGTTTTATCTAGCTCCCAATATTATGACTTTATATATTAACGCCTTATTAAACGCACACCCCCATGTACCCCACACTTAAAAAGTTGTAAAGATTAAATTTGTGTCATTTAGGCTTATATCATCAGAAATCTTTCTCCACCCTCCATTTCATAGAGATATGTACCCTATAAGTGTTATTTTGGAATATTCATACAATTAAAGATAACGGAGCCAAAAAATGCCATTTGGATTGACCATTCACCTGCCAGCTGAGGGTCTAGATGAAGGGTCCAATATTGATATCTTTGAAATGGTCAACACTGAGGAAAAACCCTTTCTCTTTGTCATTGCACCAGCCACAAACATCCTATGAATATTGCCGGTATATTTTTGTGATGTGCAAATGCCCCGCCAACTTGTACCCCAAACGATCATTTCCTGATGATGTTGTAATTAAACTTGTAACGTCCTTGACGATGCGATACATCTGAGACCTTAGGCTACATACTTTTCCTAATACGAGTTAAAACTTTTTGTCATAGATTACAGCTGGTAATTATGAAAAAAAACTATTTTTAGAAGGAAATAATAGAATTGGTGTCTCATTTCATTAGACAAAGGGTCGATATAAAGACAAAAATGTAATGACGGACATTTGTCATTTTGGTAAAACTAATTACACTGTCAATGAATATTTCCAAAAGTTGTAATCTATCGGAATGTTGCTGCTCACACATTCAAACACTCAAAAAGATATAACAGAGCTAAAATAAAAATGTGCTATTTGCCTGAATATGTCCCTTTAATATCCATGTAAACATTAATATTAAAAACTTGAACCCGTTCTACCACTTCATCACATAACTTTATTTCAAAATTATCAGGATCTTTAGTGGACGGCAGCACTCACTGGGAAGTACCAAACAACATACTTTTAGTTTTAGAAACATTTAGGTGTAGGCCTAATTTATTTGTGTGAACCAGTTTGAGCAAAGACTCATCAGGGAGTTCAGCGTTCTTTGAATTTGCACGATGATTTCACCTTCACATAAAATAGCATACAAAATAACCTTAGTCCTTAAACACACTCTAGGGTGAACTACGCAAACTGATTGATACAACCACCGACAACATAGACACCACTATTGATGGCTTGCATACTACACATGCCACATCCACTGTCTTGTCCCATCCAAAATATATGTTTATCATCAGAAGCTCTAGGGCTGGCCAACAAACTACCACTTCAAATAAAATATCTATATATATGTTAACGGAATATATGCTGCAGTTGATTTTAGTTATGACATGAAATATTCAGGCACTTGCGCCATACTGCACTAAACAAGACTACTTTAACTCTTGACATGTCTTTCTCCACAAATGCTGTTTGATGCCACCTCAGATACGGATCCAAGGCTGCGCGAGGTGTTGAACAATTCCAAGCATTACAGAATCTTGTGGGTGATATTTTTCACAGATGGCTATGGCTGATGCTGATGGCATTGTGATAAACACAATTATGTCCCGGCTTGCTGCACCATACATTATTCTTGGTTTCGCTAGAATTTTTTTTACAAATTGGCTAATTGTTTTTTTAAATATTGACTTTCAGCACTCTAAGAGTGGGGTCTACGTATTTTGAAAAAAATTAAAATTTTACATATAATTATGTTTCGTCCTGAATATATTCGATGACAAAATGTGGCAAGAGTGGTAATAAAGCTGTTTATAACTATACGTTATTTTAAGGGGTCTACAAAAGAATTCTTCCTTGTTGCACATGACAGTTTATAGGGCTATCTGCTTTCTGACCGTTAAATAATTTTCAAACCATGATAGAGAGCGGCATGTGTTGTTTATTAAATATCAAACCACTGTAATTTTTTTGTAAGGATTTCCGAGTCCACTGTGTCAAATGTTTTTTCAAGTCTAGCATTACAGCACCGATTAGTTCTCCTGAGTAAAAACTATTGATGATGTATTCAGTAACATCATTAGATGTCGTCTCAGTGGGAAATTTACTCCTAAAATCTGATTGGTAGGCCCTATTCGTATAATAACTTAGTTTCATTAAAATGGATGGAGCAGTAAATCTAATCTGTTCTGAGCAATAGGCCTATATAGGAATATAGACCCCCTCTATATTTTTTACTTATGTAGCCTTCACTACAGGAAAAAGCCGTTGAATGAATGAAGTAGCAGTTACCATTGTACTGTATTTTTCTATTTATTTTTACACATGCAACAATATTTTTATTTTTTATTTTTACCCATACAACAATTAGGTAAAGTAGTGGAGAATGAGCCACCTTGAGACAGAAACATTCAAAACCATAACAAATATGTAGCTATAGGTCTATAGTCCACTGTGTTCCAGCAACGGGCCAGAAATAAAAACAATTAGTCTGTCAGCCAAACTGGATATTTTACTCTAACCTCAGAGTGTCTGATAAAGTTTTTGTCTCTGTGGACTAGTGTTGTATAAGGTATACTTGAACACCCTAGGGTGGGTGTGAAACGCTCACCCTTGAGCAATTTTTATGAATCCAAGATGGCTGCCAAAATGGTTGTCGCTACAGAAATTCTGCTGTAGTGTCTTCTAATTATGCTAAAGAAACATGCAATACATCAAACTACGGGTTTGGGGAATGCTCTATTGAAATATTTAGACTAGAATGCGGGATAATTGTTATTTGTAGAGATATTGACCATGTGATGCACCACACGGTACCCTGGGGTACCAAATAGAAATCCGCCATTTTGTTTAATTATTTATTTTATTTTTCAAGGCTGTGTCCTGGGTATCAAAAAGTGTAAAATAATTTTAAAAGAGGGCAAAAATAGATGTGAAACGTACTTATTTCGCAAAATATTCTTGTTTTGGGGGCATTTTCTTCACTAAGGACTATTGGTAAATGGTAATACATCTTTCAATGTCGGAACCTGTTGCAACGCAAATTGCCGCCACATTCACCAGGTGGCGCTGCAAATCACGTGGTACCCCGGTATACAACGGTACCCCGGGGTACAGCGTGTTGCATCATGTTATGCTGGTTATATATATTTCATGTATATAGATATTAGTCAAGTTGCCAGCACCATAATTCATGTAGTGGACCTTCATTTTCTTTGTTTTCACATACATATGATAATTATTTAAAGTATTTTCAGCTTTGTTGGCATTGTGCCAACTTTGTGTATATATATATATATATATATATATATATATATATATATATATATATATATATATATATATATATATATATATATATATATATATAGATATTAGCCCGGTTGACAGCGTACATCATCCATGTAGTGGATCGGGATTTTTTTTAGTTCAAGGTTTATGATTGATTTGTTTTCACATAAACATTTCAAGTAGGCCATATACTCAGCTTTTTTGGCATTGCGCCAAATTTGGCAAACAAAATTACAAGCTAATTGGCATAATTCATCATTCTACTGTTGACCTTATAGTGTCCTCTAATTTTGCTAGTGATGCCTGTAATACATCAAAATATGGGTTTTAAAAGGTGAGAAACTCAAATTTCCGGACAGTTGATCATTTATTCAACAAATAAACATAATAATGACTTGTGTACAGTTTAATAAGTTCAGAGAACAATAATGGTATCATTTAATTATTTTGTGCTAATAAAGAAAAGTCAGACATGTTACTATTTTTCATAAGCTAGTAGTCATTCAATTTAATATGATATACTTCTAAGCACGTTTGAACAGATATGCAGTGTTTGAAATCAGTAGGCCTATATGACCATAGTCCAAATATTTAACCCTTGGCCTACTGAACTTTTTTTCTTTTTTAGTCAAATGAAGCTGGAATTGCTAACGCAATAATAATATAATTATGATACCGAAAATCTTGATTGTGTCAACATGTTTACAAAATAAGACACTTTTCTGTTCCAATATTATGAGAGTCAAATATGATTGGTGTATATTACATTATAGTGGCATAATAGCAAATGATCAGGTATAACAGTATAATTTTGCGATATAACACTAAAAATGCAGGATGTGCAAAATATTAGTATAGTGTCTGAATATGGCATAATGATATAAAAAAAATTGAGGTTACCATGCACTAGAGCCTACCACTATAGTATCAGGATATCACAGTATCTTATCAGGATCAAGACTTGTGATTATGTGACTTTATAGTGACTGATTATGTCATTATAAACTGTTCTAATACCGCAATTATAATACAACAAACATATATTAAGATATCATCCGGGTTATACTGTTTTTATTGTAGCATATTGCCATCGGAATGTCATGTCATCATAATATTCGAATAATTGACACTATACGACACTATTGTGCAAGGTTTTGACACAGTGTTATTATATTCATTATTCCATCGATGTTATAATTTATTATCAACATACATGTACTTTTATGCCAATGTTATGGTGTTGTAATATTATAGTATGGCATTATAATATAAATAATGAGTCCCTGTAATTTCGGATATGACACTAAAATTTGAATATATCACATTTGAATGTTTAGCATAAGATAACTATTAGATTATCAAGCCAGTGATATGTCAAACATTTGTCAAAATAGGACGCCATAATGTAGGATATCAAACCATAATATGTATACATGCATGTCAATATAGATATGCAGATCTATAATATAATACCAGGGGGTAGAATACTATAATATTATACCAGGGGGTAGAATACATCGACTCAATAAGATTGTTTTCTATTTTAGACAATTTAATGTCACATATATTTTCAATTGTTGTGATATTGACAATATATTATAACAATAGTGTATACCACGATGCAGTTATGACAGATTATGATACAATAATGTCATTATATGGCACTATATGACCTAGATTTAGATTATAAAGTCAAAATGTCAGAACATGACAATATAATGTCAGGTTATATCACACAAACTTCAACTTAAATTAACAAAAATAACACCAACTACTTGTTCATTTCACCTTTATCGTAAAGTATTGTAATCTACATGTTTTTATATTGGCTAAAATTATTACTCTGTTTAATTCGACATTGATGTGCTAACATTATTTATTAATCGCGACCTTTATCCCCCCCCCCCCCCACCAAAAAAATTCAACGGCTATTAGATAAACATGTGAAACAACACATAATTATAGTTCAATTAGCTAAGACGACATTTTTTACAAAATTATAATATTATAATACTATTATGTACTAGGCAGTGCTTAGTGGAGTAGAACAAATTTATTAGGTGCTCAGAATCTGTTTTTAATATATGTTTTTTTACAAAATTGCTCAAAATTGGCCAAACAAATATTCACATCGTTGTATTTTGATCTCATTAATGACCTGTAGCAAATATGTTCCGTGATGTTATGTTCTGATAAAGAGTTGAATATGCTAATTATGGTGAAAAATGTGCATTAACATATCGTATAGGCCTATAATTATCTCAGTATTGGCGCATACTTTAGGGAGGTATTTAGTGAGATTTATGATTATAAAGAGGTTTCTAAGAAAATAAACAAACTTTCTAGATTCACTATTTCAAACAGGATTAGGCCTATCATGCGAAAAATGTAGGGCGCACATGCGAGAAAAAAACACCCGCATGATAGATAGATAGCTTTATTCAGTGAAAAAGTACAGGTAAACATCACCATATAATAAATACAGGGTGCCCCCATACTTGCCAGCAGGGATAAAAACACTGAAAGAAGTCTAGTGATAAAATCTTATTTCCACAGTGGTCCCTGTTGGCAAGATGGCAGCGGCAAGAGTGAGGATGGAAATAATTCCAACCTAAGTAAATATTAAAGGCGTCACATAAGCCTATCACATTAAAAGGATGATGCCCATTAAAAACATGAATAAGCTTATCATATTATAAATTAGCGAAAAATAAATTATATACTAGAATATATAACCAGTGATAAATTACAATAATATAAGTAATTACTTTATCCCTACCCCAGGCAGCACAGCCCCGGGACTAGTCCAAGACTGAGATGACTAAGGCAGACCTGGAAGCAGCTACCAATCATAAGAAAAAATATAGCTAGCTAAATATAGATGTTTTCTTCTTCTATTTTTACCAATGACATGAAGTGTTTTTTTATTAATGATCGAAAATGTAAAGGGTTTTCAGTTGTTCGAATGGGGATTGGTAGCTGGTTTCAGAACTTAGCAGCAATATATGAGAACAATTTGTCTCCCGAGCTGTTGACCCTAGGCAGGACCAAAGAGCGAACATTATTTCTGGTGTTATAGGAGTGTCGATCCTAGACCATACAAATGCCCCCCCTCCCCTTAAGTAGAGAGGATCATTTCCATGGACCAGTCTATAGATGCATGTTAGTTGAAACAATTTATTGTACTCGATCTGAATCTAATCGGGAGCCAATGTACCCGATTAAATTCAGAGTACCCTATATGGCTACGTATGTGGGGTAAGATCTAAAACAAATCTAATGGTTTTATTCTGAAGGATTTGTAATTTGTGCTTTAGATTCTTTTGCAAACCATGGTGCTTTGAAGAGCATGCATAGTCCATGTGACATTGAATTAATGCTGACGAAAGTAGTCTTTTTGATGCTAAATTTAGACATTTGGCTTTTCTTCTCAAAAATTTCAAAGGTAATTTTCTTTTTTCAAAATATTTTTCAAAATCAATTTACCGCTTAATGTTTGTTCTAGATATACCCCCAGGTAACAACAGACTTTTTTGAAGAAATGTTAGTATCCCCACATTTAATATCTAAAGAAGGTGAGTTGCAGATTTTTTTGCATGATCCAAATAAAATAGATTCTGTTTTGCCCAGATGTAAAGAAAGTTTATTATCAACCAACCAACTACTCAAAGCACAGAGCTCCTTTCCAAGCGTTTCCTGAATGACTTTGGCGTCTTTCCCGGAAACTAATAAAGCAGAGTCATCAGCATATAATAAAATGAGTTTACATTTTACTGCGGATTCCATGTCATTAACATATATTAAGAAGAGAAAAGGACCCAGGGTGGAACCCTGTGGTACACCACAGGGTAAGTACTATCCTGGGTTTGGAAAAGGTAACATTTATATCTACTTTCTGGGTTCGATTCGTTAAATACGAGTTGAACCAGGAAAATGAAATATTATTAAGCCCTAAAGCTTGAAGTTTATCTAATAATAAAGAATGGTTTACAGTGTCAAAAGCCTTCTGTAGATCTATCTAAACAAGAAAAAATTGATGGCTTCAGAGAATATGGAGGTAGGCCTACAGCTGGCCTTGGCCAAATTTACCTATTTTAGCTGAAATATTTTATGGAAAATATAGTATTGAAAAGGAAAAGCATAACTATGTGTTCGCACCCCCCCCCCTCTGTCGACTGCGTGCGTAGTCAGTTCCCTGTTGTTTGAGTGTGTTGACTGTGCCTTTGGTATTGGGGCTGGGGGATGGATTGCACTGAGGGTCTGTGCAGCAGCGACTACAGTAGGCCCTAGTTTGAATTGTTGTAATCTGATATGTTTTTCCTGTCTCTTCTTTATATTGTCGAGTGTTTAACTTTTACATTTTTAACATGCTATGTTTGCTATCGTTTTAATCCAGAGCTGAGCTGCGGTGTTTGTTCGCCTTGTCGGATTGTAGAGGTGGTGTAGGAGTAGCGACACCTGGTGATTGTAAAAATAGTGTATCGTACTCACCAGGTGGCGCTCAAATAATATTTTCTAATTCTATGGACATTATCATATTTTATAATATGCTGTTTGTCTGACCAGTGCTCTAAGTAGGCTATATTTTTATATCGTTTTATGACAAATATATCATTATTACTATGCATATGATATATTTTATTCAGCAAACAAAAGTTAGACCAACGTCGAAGACGTTGGGCCGACGTTGTATGAGTGTTGTACAATTTTTTTGTGTTTGCTGGGATGTCAAGTAGGCCCCCCCCCCCCCCTATATTTTTAATATTGTTTTATGACAAATGTATCAACATGATATATTCAATGTCAATGAAAATATTTTTATAGTTAGTCTGTCTGCCGCGTGAGATAACCTCAGAGTCTATAATAAAGTTTTTTCTCTGTGGATTGTTGTTGTATCTTGTTTCTGAGTGCCATAAGGCCCGGCATTTCAACCAATAAAGTATTTTTAAGAACTGAATCACAACACGAGCACAATCACTTTTTCTTATCACTGTAAGATTAAAATAAAAATGTATAGTATAGGTCTAGTGAGGCCGACGCTGGCACTGATAGGCTTGACATTATCCCTCAGTGGCGTCAGAACCGGGGGGAGGGGGGGGGGGTATGCGCGGTCGCCGCCCCCCCCACTTTTTTGACTCATGGAAAAAGTCGATTTGTCATCACGTAAAAAATCTTTATCTGACTTATTCTGCTATATAGGGCCTACCTTGACATATGTTGGGAAAAGTCACTTGAAAGTATAATCACATAAAAATTAAAATCTTTCACTTATCCTTGACGTAGGTCTATAACGTAAATTAGGCCTACAGGTTAGCTGACCTCTTTTAATAGTGTTACAAGTGGTAGGAATACCAACGTTTCGCAGATCTATGCAACATAAAAGTGACTTTTAGTCAGTCAAAATTCCTGTCTCTTTACAAACGTTTCATGACAAAAATGGATTATTACCCAAATCGGATGTGAAGTGGGCAAATATTACCCTGATGACATCGCAAGGCTCTGACAAACTGACCGCCATGTTTTAGCGGGCTTGGCTCTACTGTGATCACCAGAGCGCGCTAGCTGACTAGAGCCAACACCGTTATCGTCTTATCGGTAGGCGGAGTCACTGTCTTTTTTACACGGGCAGCTGTGGAAAAATGATCGTCAGTGCGGCCGAGCTTCACGCAATGTGACTAGCTTGGCTTAGCCGGGTAGGCAAATATCACAGGCAATACCAAGATCTGAATAAAGGATCGCCGGGAAGCATTTGTCCAAGATTTTTTTGTCAAATTTAAAGGGACTGTCCCAGGCTAAAATCATCAAAAAATTGGTGATTTATTTTGGCTTGGTAAAGATTCGTACAGCTCCAAAACGGGCATGCGTGGGACCGTCATGTGTAGGCCTACAGTAGCATATTTAGAGTACTGGGGCCGTATTCTCGTACAAGTTACGATATATCGTAGGCTTCTGATTGGTCGAGATGGCCATCTCGACCAACTCACCCAAAGACTTGCACAAACCTTACATTATTTCTAAACAAAAACACATTTCTTATACTTTTTTTTCACGATTCACTGCATGAAGGTCTCGCGCAACTGTTTTGCACCAGACAAGTGATATTTTGGTCAGAAAAAGTATAGAAATTACCTGAAAACTATAAGCGTTACGGAGAGTCGCTGCAACGTGGGACAGACATAAATTGCATAAAAAGTGGTAAAAAAATACAATTATTTAAAAAAACTTGTATAATCATATAGATAGTGCTTTGCACTAACATTATATCACAAACAAATATGATAGATAATACAGGAAGTCTAGAATAAATCGCCTGTTTATGTGGGATTTAGAATGTGGGACAAGGCTTTTTGGCTAAAATTGGCTAAATTTACATAATATTTCTTTCAAAAAACACATTTATGTTATAATTTTTTGAGTTTTAATATTACTATATTGTGACGCTCAAGCTCTACCCCACCCGTCATAGGTTACGGAATTACCAGGAGTCGCATCGCAAGTGGAAGGATGACCAACAATTGAAGCCAGTTCAAAGTTTATTATACACATAAAAATACAAATCACTCATACACATAGATCATACAAACATCCGGAAAATGAATGGTAGCGTGGCAAATATCATCAAACTAGACTTACTAATCACCGAGATATCACTCACAAAAACCTCATAGGCAGCCCAACCACCAGAATCACTTGTGGTATAGGGAGCTAGCCTAAAATACCAATATAAATGCCGACCACCAGAATCACTGGTGAAGTGGCATGTACCTCAAAACCAATCACTGAAATCACCAGGGATAAATGGCATACCAATAAATATATATATAATAACCTCAATCAGCCAATCACTGGAATCACCGGTGATAAATGGCATGGTAAAATAAATATTATACAACATTGTAAAAAATCCCTAGCTATAAAAATACCCTAATTAGTGTCAATCATTTGCAACAACCAGCTCTTTCCCTCCACGAGTCAGGACACCATCCAGCATTTCCTTTCAGGCTGGTTCAGCTAACAAGTGTAAGATCACTATTGCGTACTTCGCGAATCTCAGGGACTATGACAGGCCTCCACTGCATGTCGTCCTTGACGTTTCTCTCTCTCAAATGTAGGCCCGGGCCTATCGGAATTCACGCACCTTATTTAGCCCCAGGCTCAGGTACTAATCCCTGCGGCCTTCACACCCTAGGTCCAGGCATCACACTGCAGTTGGCGTAAAATATGAGACACTTTTCTGGCATTACACTCAGGGAATTCACTCCTCACAGGGGCGGATCCAGAAAAAAATCTGACAGGGTTCCAGCCATTAATAATTCGATGTGTAATTTTCGGGTTTTATATATATTCGCGAATTTCTGATTTTGGGATTTTCGTGAAGTCTACGATTTTTAATATTTTTTTGCCGTATTTAGGCCTAACAGATATTCACTGAGTTGTAGAAAGTCACTGTTTAAAGAATTATTCAACTGCAAGACGCGCATGCCTGGGATGGTCAAGTGTAGGCCAACAGTAGCCTATTGAGTACAGATTGCCGGCATTAGGGCCTAATATATATAAGGACTGGCCCAGGCTAAAATCAGCAAAAAATCGGTGATTTTATTTTAGCTTCTTAATATGACCATATGATGTAAACATGTCCATAGGCTAGAACTGCAAAAGTTTTTATTTTTTTCTGCTGCGCATTCACCAGTTAATAGGCTAGATATAGAGACGAAATTCCCGTATTTCTTATTTTTGACATGGTTGTCCATAATTAGAAATCAGAAATTTCGTCTCCATATCTAGTCTAACTGGTGAATGCGCAGCACAAAAATTAAAAAAAACTTTTGCAGTTCTAGTCTATGGACATGTTTACATCATATGGCCATATTAAGAAGCCAAAATAAAATCACCGATTTTTTGATGATTTTAGCCTGGGCCAGTCCCTTTAATATATCTTGAGAAATTAATTTGCCATCACCCAGGTGAAAGAATCATGGTAATTGAGGAATAATCTTTATCCCGTGGTCCTTATTATTTCATTTTATGCAGCGGCAATAGGGGCGTAGCCAGGAATTATTTTGGTGTACGCACGAAATGTTTTTATTAGTATATATCTTAATGTCCATTTGCTTGTGAATATGTGGCGAGCGCAGCGAGCCGAATTCAGCAGCTGGGTTTTTTTGTTGTTGTTGGTTGTTTCTGGGTGCACTTGAGATTAATTTCTGGAGACATAATTGAGCTGTTAATTGACCACCCCGGCCCCATCTCTTGATATGCTAATGCCTCCCCCCGAACTTTTTCGTATTTCCGACTACTTTTAGATGCAGTTTCCTTGTACTTGGCAACATGATTCACTATTATATTTTTGTCTCGTGTCCAGTAAACACAAAACATTTGTATATTATTTGTACAACGTCGGCCCAACGTCTTAGACACTAGTCCAACATTGTACAAATGTTATATAAATGTTTTGTGTTTACTGGGGTGTTTGTAAACGTTATTCATTTATTATACATTTTATCTGAGACTGTAGGTGAGCCTACTATCCATGATTTTTGCGAGCATTCTTATGCCCATCATTGGGAATTTCCCTCGACTACAAAAATTATTTTGCGAAAACAATTCAAAGCTCTCAGTGAATATGTGAAAAAAATAGTATAACATACCCCAATAATTGATGTCCTAATTCACATCGATCTAATTTCGTTTAATATATGAGATTGGCATCCTAGAAACATTATTTTTTACTCTTCATACGCCAAGTATTTGCATTTTATTTTCCTAATTATAAATTCTTCCTTTTGCTAATAAGAAAAGGCTTGCGGTGGGCGCATCCGCATTTAAGAACCTTCACTTAATTAACCCTTTAAAGCCTCCCGATGAAAACTACATGTAACTTAATTCTTTACATTTTTTCCGTGAAGCTGTTTTAACAGTAGACTCTATATGACATTTTTTACAATTTATCACTCATCTCAGGTAATCTTCATACACTTACAAGTCGATCAGTGCGACAGTAAGTCGGTGCTTGTATTGGATGGAAGATGGTTAATTCAGGCCTGAAAAGGTTAAAAAATAAATTTTAAGTCTAATTTTAACGCTTAAATAGTCTAATATTAGCTACTGAAGTCTTGGCCTAGATGATAGCTATACACGAAATAATAGGCATAGCTAGCCTAACGTTACTGCAAGGTACAAAGTCAGCCTGTTCTGTGTGCAATTTTTTTTTAACTGGGTTAAATTATCTCCCTCAGGTATTTGCGCTATGTCGCTGTTACAAAGCCCTATTATCTGATTATCATGGTTAGGTTACATTGCATTAGGCCTACTATGTAGGCCTACGGCAGGCAAACATTTTAGTAACTATATATGTTTGCCTGTCGTCTGTAACTGTATTAAGATAGGCCTCCCATATTAGGTCCCGTAAAATGTGAAAATAACTCAATTTCTTAGAATGTTTTTTTTTATGCTGGGCCAGGTTGTACGCACGTGCGTACGTGCGTACATGGTGGCTACGCCACTGGGCAAGTGCTTGAGAGGGCAGCACGTCCAACTCTTAAGTTCGATCACTAGATACACTTTGCAGAGGAATCACTGAATCCAATGCTTCTGAAGATCTGTATCTCACCGCTCTGCCACCAAGAAATCTCTGTGACGCTCAAGCTCTACCCCACCCGTCACAGGTTACGGAATTACCAGGAGTCGCATCGCATGTGGAAGGATGACCAACAATTGAAGCCAGTTCAAAGTTTATTATACACATAAAAATACAAATCACTCATAGGTCTACACATCATACAAACATCATACAAACATCCAGAAAATGAATGGTAGCGTGGCAAATATCATCAAACTAGACTTACTAGTCACCGAGATATGGGCAAAGCCCGATATATCACTCACAAAAACCTCATAGACAGCCCAACCACCAGAATCACTTCTGGTATAGGGAGCTAGCCTAAAATACCAATATATAAAGCCGACCACCAGAATCACTGGTGAAGTGGCATGTACCTCAAAATCAATCACTGAAATCACCAGCGATAAATGGCATACCAATAAATATAATTAAAAATACCCTAACTAGTGTCAATCATTTGCAACAACCAGCTCTTTCCCTCCACGAGTCAGGACACCATCCGGCATTTCCTCTCAGGCTGGTTCAGCTAACAAGTGTAAGATCACTACTTTGCGTACTTCGCGAATCTCGGGGACTATGACAGGCCTCCACTGCATGTCGTCCTTGACGTGTCTCTCTCTCAAATGTAGGCCCGGGCCTATCGGAATTCACGCATTTCATTAGCCCCACGCTCAGGTACTATCCCTGCGGCCTTCACACCCTAGGTCCAGGCATTACACTGCAGTTGGCGTGAAATATGAGACACTTTCGGGTTGGTTAGGAGGCACGATATCCTCAATTATGTGTTTTAGGAAATTTCGGTAATTTTGATGGCGGCCATTTTAAAAATCGGCCATATTGGCAATTTCGTCCCTACAGATCACGTGTTAACAGGCTGATTCTGAACCGGGAGATGTCCCTGAACAAAATGATACCACTCGTGGAGGGTCCTGGGGGGGGGGGGGGGGGGTGCACGGTAACCCCCCTGGGCTCATGGACTATATGATGTGTGGCCATTTAATGCACCTATTTTTGGGATACTAATTCTGTTTGAATGTATTTTTTTACTAATTCTGTTTGAATGTATTTTATTAAATCTAGCGAGTTATGAGTTTGTTGTCACTAAACAGAAAAGTCAAAAATACGCATACACAGCCCTGGACGCAAAAAAAACGTAGGAAAAAGAGCATCTAGGTGGCAGCAGTGCATCATCATCAGCAGCAGTAGGGCAACAACAACCTAGCAACAGCATCAACAGCGTTACCAACAGCAACTAGTAGCAGTATTACTACCTGATAACGTCAGAAGCAAAAGCAGAAACAGTCACGGATCGGGGTCATAAGAATAGGAAAAGCTTACCAAATCTTACTGTTGTGTGGCACGTACAGCTGCGCCTCAACTGCATTGTTCATCACGTCATACAGGTTGGATAGTTGTAATATTAGAGTCGTACTGTAAAACGGCTAAACCTCTGAGTAACATGTTTTACACTTTATTTTTCTGTGCAAAGAGGAAACATTCACAATGGAAATATTTTTTCATATTTGTTATATGTATTAGCATGTTTGTTCTGACTATTGAACATTTGGTACAACAGTGGAGTACAATACGTCACAATATATACATGTCATCCTCCGATGTACATATTTTGAATACCAGTAGAAAGTTGTTTTTTAACTTCAGTAGCCAAACAAATCGGCTCCCTGTGTCAGAAAGACGTCTCATCATTATTAATGCTGATCAAGATGTTAGATCAAATCGTGTATCACAGTTTCTGAAGCATCATCGACAGGTTGTATTCTTTGATGAGCTGGAGATCCAACGAACGGATAATATGTTATTTATTGTGACGGACACTAACCGTATACTGGATATATGCTTAAAACTTTTTAAATGTTTACCTCATCACTTGTCTTTTTTTGTGGATTACGCCAACAAAAACTTGTTGTCTCCAAACCAGCGTCTCTTATGTGGAAACAACAAGCGATATCAACAAACTGAAGGTTTAAATAACAACAGTGCACTGCAAATAGGCAGCAGCACTTACGGTGATTGTCAACCAGTTCCAAAGACCCTCGTGGCTGACTACTGTCTAAATCACCACCTGGCATTCAGAATGGCGTTATCTCCCGTGAAAACTAAACACGAAGAGGTGGTAAAGAGTCACGTAAGGATTGTCAGCTTATCTGGCGCCACAGCACAAGAGCTGTTCTCTCGAGATTATTATCATACACATGATTTGAACGTGCCTTCTCTGGACCGCCAACTTGAAGGATATAACGAGATGCGCTTTCATCTTTCCGACTTTGACCCTCCCGGGGATAAGGGGTCATTTCTAGAGCTTCTCAATTTTCTGGATTTATATTAGGATTGGTCACTGAATAATTTGGTAATATTATAACATGGGACACGCCATTGAATATATTTCAGAAGACAGAAAGAAGCCAATGCGCTGAGCGTAAGAAGCCTGGCAAGCTTATGTTCAATTGGGCCTTTGTCTCAAAAAACAACTTTAAAAAAGGCATAACCTCATCCGCCCAGTATCAATTAGTCCGTGCCTTTATACTTTACATACCGGCAGACCTATGGGCGATTATCTTTCATAGCGTCGAAAATAGGGTATTTTTTTAAAAGAAAATTATATTGCTCCATAGATACATTTATATACTATTTGCACTCTTTTGAATTCTTAATGAATTACATAAGCTGTAAGTGCATTTAAGTAAGTGCATTTAAATCTGAAAATAATCGAGTAATATATTATTTATTATGCTTTCGGATAGATTATTTTGATATAAATAAATAGGACATTTCAGCCCATACCTGGAGAAATTGTTTATTACAGGACACCAAAAAAACTTTGATAAACAATTTTCGGATAAAACTACCCCGGGAAAACTGTAGATGAATATGTAGTTTTTAATAAAACGTACATTAATATCAAAATGTTTTTAATGCAATATATTGACGGATGGTGATCGTCACATATCGTGTCCCATTGACTACTACTAGCCTACTACTACCAACTGATCCTGTCATAGTTTTCGCCACCCAATGTTCACCAACCATAATCTGTCTCACATGCATTTTCATGAACGGTCACATTATATCATTTTATTAATTATAATCCATCATTTAGTGTCCAAGTTAGTGTGTATAGGCCTACATTTCAGTGTCCGTTGGTCGTATGTACTTCATATAATTGTACACATAACGAAGAAAAATATATGTTTTATATGTGGCAAAGTCTCTAAATTGTGCGTCCATTATCATATGTCACGAGCGATTGTATACGTTTTTCTTATTTCACAATGATTGTATAAACAGCAAAATGAATTTTCGCTTTCGTTTATGTCTATAATTACATACATATAATTTGATGACAATTACTGTTTCGACCTACAAATCAACGTTATGTCTCCAAAATATTCTCAGACACTAAAATGATCGTAAAATGGGACACCAACGTCATACTAAAATCAATACTAGAAAGTAAAATATTGTGGACGCGAAAAAATTGTCAATATGGTACCACCTCGTCACATTTGGTGGTCAATTAAGGAGACACTATCATTGTCGCACACCGAATAAAACCAATAATAGCATTCATGACAGTCGCACATGGTATCAGTGACGGGGTTGTTGTCCCTTTGTTGAACCATTCAAATAAAACGTATTTTTTCACACTTCTTCGGCTAATCCAACGAGAACCGCGATATATAGCTTGACATTATAACGAGTACTACATTTTATTTTTCGCAAAATTATTTAATTGTGTTAACCCGTTCAATAATTTTTTTTACTAATTTAAAAAAGGTAATACGTTCTAAATAAGCGCCAGATGTGAAATTCATTCTTAAATCTGTTTATGCAATTCAATGTTAAAAGAAAAAAATAGATGTCGTAGTTTAGATCATACATCAGCGGAAATTCAAATAATTCTACATAGGCCTGAAACAGGGCCTGCGCCTGAAATTGCATTGCATATTGACAGAACGCTTGCATTATTTCATCTGCTATAGAGTATGACAAACGGACATTTCATATTACCAGGTGAAGCAGCAGTATTGTATACGGCACCGGGGCTTAAAACCTGCCCAGTGCCTAATAACCACCCGGTATCATTAGGAAAAGCGGGTGGTTATTATTCCCCGGTGCTGTATACGGCATGGCAGAAGTAGCATATACGTATTATACCATATTGGTAACTACAAATCCTACCAAATTATAGCTAACATATTTTCCAACATTTTGGGAGGTCAAAATTTGTGATATTTCATGCATAAATCAGCTAAAAATCCTTAGAACTATTTTTCAGACCTATGACCCCCACCTACTTCCAACTGACGGGTAGTAAAAACACGTTGTCGGCGCAAGAATATGTTAACATTAGGTGAAGGGGGAAACTCCACTGAACTGGTTGTACGTACCATTAACAATTTCCATGTGTAGATATTTTAATGCACCACAAAACCTTCTGAAAAATAGATCCAAACTATTGATAGCCAACACAATTGTTTGTCTCTTGGGGGTATATTAAATATAAATGAATAACGATCAACGCACATATAGTGTCCATAATGGTAATATTGATGTATTTATTTTATTCTTTTTATATGGAATACTACTTCAAGCGACCTGTAATATAAGGCCGGGCAGTAATAACCACTCGTTTCGGTGGTTATTCGGCACCGGGCAGGTTTTAAGCCCCGGTGCGTATACAACACTGCTGCGTCACCTGATTACCAATCGTATTGGGTGGGTAGGTGATTGTCAAAATCATTATGTAACGCTATATTTTTTGGGCTCTGTGAACTTTTGCGATGACCCCTTACTGAAATACTTTCTAATTTCGAATTGACTTTAATAAAGTACATTAATATTTGGCAATTCGCGGTGTTGTCGCTACGAGATCAAATTAGGACAGAAAAATATTTTCTGAGAGATTTTCGTTGTTTCTTATTCTGATATGCTAAACAGAGTGCAAATCTGAAGGGATATAGCTGAATGAATGCCAAAAAAATTGAAATGGGTATTTTGGCTCCGAACTAGTATCATAGTCCTATATTAAATATCATAATTATACCAACGCTGATTTAAATGTCGGCAAGGCTCAAAACTAAATTTAATGTGCATACGAATATATTCCAAGACACTCTATTGCACAGCATGTTGCATCTATGACTGATGTACACTACATTTATTAGGTATTTCCATATAATATGGTAAATTATTTCAAATCATTTTGACATGCTTAATATGTCCCAGAATTAATGAATAAAATAAAAGAGTCTTGATATTTCAATGTATATGGTTAGAACGATTATCAGTTATTTTTGAGTGATTTTTTGCAATTCGATGTCAAGAACAATGTTGTCATCTATGCATGGGTACACATACGTATGTCAGAAATTCAATCTTTGTCGCAATATACAGGTAACAATTTAAGGCACTTTGACATTTTTAGATAGTTTTGCACGTAAAACCGATCTTGCGGTTACTTATGCAAGGCCGAGATAATATATAGTATAACCAAGTTGAGAGTATCTGACGAATACATACGGTATTACATGCTAAAAAATATATCGGCACTACATGCTGAAAATAAATTACATATCTTAAAGGTGATCTATCACCCCTTACATGGTATGAATAATTATGTCCTTATATGGGGTGATTGGCTATCATTTGACCCTCTCAGAGGGTCACATGATAGCCAATCACCCCATATAAGGAAACACTTGTGCCCCATCTTGTGGCAACTTTGATTTATTTGTCACAAATTTCTTCATACTATATAAGGGGTGATATGTCACCTTTAAAACTGGGCAGTTTAATACGTGTGTCACCGTGTTGTTTTAGAATTCAATGCTAATATGAATGTGATGACAAAAACTTGCATAACAGTTTCACATAGAAAATAAACCGGTTATGACTAATGGTGAAATGCAGTTTATTACGTTTATGTGTTCAAAAATATCTTGTTTATTTTATGTCACAAGTTACATCCAGTTATGTGTGTATGCGATCGAACTACCCATATTTTCGAAATTTACACATTAATTAATGTGTCACTTTCGTGTCCTATATACTCAAAAAGTGATAATTATGTATGTATCGATTACATGTTAATATAGGCCCAGTTATTTATATATTTATTTAGTCGCTGTGCACACACGTTCGTAAACTGTGTGTTCGATTGTGTAACAATATCGACATAATCTTATGATACAGTTATATTATGGCATTCCATGTGATTTTTGTATTATGATTTTGCTTCTCTAAAATATAACAGTTTTGAGTTTTGTTTATTTCAATTCTATTTTGCTCATGCAATCAAACCATTTTCATGTATTGTTCAATTTGGCTTTACTATTGGTTCCAATTTGCAAAGTTATTTTTCACAGGTATATAAACACTTTTTAAATTCGGTTCTAGGGATGCGAGAAAAAATTGGATTCGAATTTAGAAGAATGATTGGCCCCGGAGCCACCACGACAGCGTAAATCCGTGGAATTTTAGCATACTCTCTGCTAAAACTCTCCCCTGGTGTCGACAGTATATGATTGTTGCTATTATTATATCATACATTGAAACAAGATCGTTGCGGGCAGACGTAAACAGAAAAATAAACCAATCCGCCCCCATGCGGTCACCAGCCGTCAGGCTGACTGTTTCAGTGCTCGAGTGGAGATACATGTATACCAATGATATGTTGAACCAATGCTGTTTTATTTATCGATTTTGTATACTGACTCATATTCTCTGTTAGTCCATGAGCCAGGACCCCAAAAAGGGGATCATTGGTACCATAAAAAGGTACAAATTTTTGTTGAACTACATATTTTTGTATGATAGCAGTTTGTATGTAGTAGCTTAACGTGTGTTATCACGTCACAAATCAACCTATCCTCTCACCCACGTTTTTGACGATAATTTTAAAACTACAGAATATTAGAACTCTTTTATTTGCTTGTAGACTCATATATATCTAACACATTCTGATGTTAAATTTGATGCCAATAAACAGGGCATAAAATGTAAAAGTATGTGACTAATAATGTTTTATTATGCGAGAAACACAAATTTATCATTTAGATTCTCGACAAGGTGTATGTCTGTGGTAAATATATTTGCATGATAGAAGTTTGTATGTAGTAGCTTAAGGTGTGGTATCACCTCATAAATAAACCCACTATATGAATTACTTGACTATTTCATTTTCGAATGCAACATACGTTATATTCAATAATTTTAAAACTACTACATATTATAGTTCATTGTTTTACATGAAGGCTGATATATATCTGCACCATGCAATTGTTAGGTTTGATGCAAATAAAATGGTAAAAAAATAATTAATATGAAACTAAATATGAGTATATGTACACGTTTTCACTCATTTGCTACATGGAAACAGTGATTGTTCTGAGTTGTAACTCAAGCACAAGTAACGTGAGAAGCACAAATGAGTATTATTGTGCTTTTGACAAGGTATATAGTAAGTACTAAATAGTTAAGCATAATAACAGTTCCTATGTAGTAGGTTAATGTATGGTATCACATAACAAATTAATTCACCCAACCCCATCCAACATACGTCATAGTGATGATTATTGAAAGTTGCCAAATATTATAGCTTCATTTTTCGACGTAGGCCGATCTATGAATATAAAATATTTTAATGTTAAGTTTGATGCAAATGAAAGAGACACGCCACTAAACAATATCCAACTAAATAATTGTATGTATGTATTTTCAGTCACACCACCACTTTTTTTACGTAGTCACAGTGCTTGTTCTGAGTAGTAGCATACATGCATGAAAGAAACACGTGTGTCCTGGTAGCTTGAAACGGTTACAACAGCTTGTATTATAATGAATTTGAAAATATTTGTTAAGCAATGAAACTGGTCGTGTTTCAAGAATTCACCATGACCAAAATTTTGAAATATTATTGTATTGAAATCCTATTAGCAATATATATTTTACAGATATTTTAAAATTATCGTAAAATCAATGAAATGTATCACAATTTCCAGTATAATATTTAGTGTTCAAAAATAGAAAAAAAAATTGTAATCATCAATTGCAAAAACAAATTATTATGGTGAATCATGTGCTGTCTATACACTTATCCCATCATCAGCAACAGCACATGAGTATGCAAATGTATTTACTAAATATCTAAATGTTAATTTGGCATCGTACTATCGAATTGTTGTGTATATATTTATATTCAAATCTTCATCTTCACTTAGGACGCCATAACACAATACATAGTTCGACACAGGTAGGCCTATATCAATTTAGGTAAAATATAGTAGTACGTTACTTCCTATGCCTTCAAGCTGAATTATTTCGTACCACGTGCAAATTTAAATACCCTAAATAATTATACCTTCAATACTTGGGCATACACAAGGGTGAAGTAAGATATCCAGAAAGACAAGCGTGATCCATTATCATTGCTGAGATGTAATGTCTGCAAATATCTCCAAGACGAGATATGAGTACTGCTAGTGGCTGGTATATCTGCACATATGTTGTATTTTAGGCTTATCCAATACTTCTCGATGTCAACTACCCATATACACTAGGCCTACATAGGCTATATCCTTGGTAAATCACATCAGAGCAGCCACAGCCATCGATATATAAATACAGAGTGAACACTTAAATGTTCTATCAAATGTGTGCTACAACATTTTTTTTTAATTATTTCTGTTAAAAAATCATTTAATTCGAGTGTCTTCATAGCCTGCATACTGAAAGTGTTTTTTAGAATACTCAAGGACCTGCGCATTGAATGGAAAACACCAAGTAAACACTATGAAAAACAACTTTGCACTAAGTGTCTGATGAAACATTTAGTTAAGATTCAGTTCCTCTTTTGGAAATACACTATGTATGAACTTTTAGACAGCTGTGTAGTAAAATATCGCACCAAAAATATCGGCATACAATAGCATATTTACATTTGACTTTGAGTGACCTTTAAAGGCAAGTGGTAAAAAGGGGGTGATCAAATTTAAATTGTTTAAAACTCAGTAAATTAGTAAACCGTTATTTTTACTTGCTTATTTGCTACCCCACCGTAGCCCTAAAACACCAGATAATTGTTGACCAGGTAGGATGAACGTGGAGGGAGGGGGTGGGGGGTCGGTAAACATATCGCATCTAAATGTTTTTTACCTTTACAAAATATTGCTATTCTGATTACATTCTGATAGACACAATTTTGACTAGTTATTTATGTAAATAATACATTGTGTCCGGGAAAGCATCGATATAAAGCAAGCTAGGAACATTGTTTCGCATGGCACACGCCATATCACACATTGTCTCCACCAGGGTTGGGGTCGATTACAATTGATGATTACGATTACGATTATGATTACATGTCATTTTTATTTATCGATTACGATTATGATTATGATTATTCGTCATTATAATTATCGATTACGATTATGATTATGATTAGGCCTACATGTCATTAAAAATTATCGATCACGATTATGATTACACTCTATTTTATCAATTACGATTATGATTATGATTACAATAATCATGTCTCGTGATTACAGTCATGATTACGGGTGATTAAAATTATCTTAATAATAATAATGACATATTATAACAAACTATAAATAACAACAACTGCTATTGAAATATACTTTGATATTCGATTATTTTTTACAGTCGAACTAAAAAAATCGGTGATAAAATTGCGTTTTTTTTGACAACTTGGCAGATAATATCAACCTTGTCGTTAAAAAATGTGTAGGGTGGATAACGCTAATAGCAGCTGTAATTAGCAGTCGCGCCTGATTGCTATGCCAACAGTTGACCATGGCGAGGAGCGTCCCTCCTATTATATAATATCTATAGGCCTACCATTTTGAAAACACAAAATGTTGATCTAATATTGCTGATCCAATATTGGCCCACTGTTGACGCTGGCCCAACGATATGCCAATATTGGATCAACAAGTCGTGTTTGCTGGGCACCCTTGTTTTCTAGGACGTGTACACGTTATGTACAGTTTTTCAGGCGAATTAAACATATGTCATTGCCCCCCCCCCCCCCCCTATGTTAGCATTTAGATATAGTATTAATAGCTATCTTCCAATATAAATTGTGATAATATATTGATATTTCACTGCTAAGCATCAAGTGAAGGTTATCGCAAAATATACCTATAGGTCTATTTGAAAACGAATTGTAGCTGTAGCCATAATTTTATTCTTTAAAATAAAAAACCTACCCAGAAATAAATATTAATATTGCTCCACACAGTTTTAATTGTCTGAGAACGACAAAACAATAAAGTATTCACTTAAATATAAAAACATTGTTGAAATCTCTGGTAAAGGGTTAATCCAGGTGAGCACTCGACGATGTCAATTGTAATTAACCGTTTACGCTCTGGAGATGTCTGCTTACAGCAATGTTACAACTTATTATTTTATTATATATTTTTAATTCACTAATATGGTTGACGGGTCTCGCAGAGGTCGTATCGACCTGTTCCTGTCAACCAAAGTTAATATTATATATAATAACCAAAGGCCTTGTAAGCCTACCATTTTTTTTACATTTTATCCGGATGCTGGGATGCAATGGGTTTATATTCATGCACGATTAGTCATCAATTGTCTACGGTACCTTTAGTCAACTATAGGTGCGAAGGCTGGGGATCGAGGAGGAGGGGGGGGGGGGGTCGTAGCACGTCTGGAGACCCCCCCCCCACTAAAATAAAAAATAACACCTACAAGTGCATGTTATGTAGTGTTTATGTACAGTCAAAATTAACAGCACCGAAAACGCATCAGACGTGAAGTATCGATCCGAAGCTGGTCCAATGCCGGTCCAGCATCTACGGCGTTGTACCCACATCAAACCAACACAAGCTGTATGTCTATATCTATCTATACATACATACATGTACACACATATACACAAATATGGTACATACATTGTCGAGAGATCAAAATAGAAGGGTGCAATCTAGGGGAAAGTATAAGAGCTGCTTTCCAGGTGGACCCTACATTAAGGTCTATTCATGGTAAATTCTATTCATTTTTCTGGCGTAAAATTATACACATTGCAATAAAGTGCCGAATTAACAATATAGGGCTTATATCCATTATTAGAATTGTTTTTTCTCTACGAAAAAAAGTATTATAGGCCCTAAGCGAAATTTATCAAACTGTTCTAAATAGTTTTGAAAATTTAATTAAAAAACTCGCTTTAAGTGATATATTATTTATCATGTTTATTGTGATATCACACAGAGCACTGTGCACTGCCTGTTCCAACCAGACACAGACGGCCCGCGTGTATCATAATGCGGACAGCTCTCCCAGCAAACACGAAGCCTTGACCCGATGTTGTTTCAATGCTGGTCCAGCGCCGTTGGCGGTGGGCCAATAGTGAAACAGCATTGGGTCAAATCCTCGCGTTTGCTGGGCGCCACACAGGTGTCTGTCTACACCCACCCCTCCCCCACCATAATATTCTCGCCAGCCGATCAGGGTACTTTTAGCAAGACAGCCGGCCAATCACAAGCTTACTACAATACTTGAAATTGAGAGCGGGGGAAATATGACGTCAACCATCTGCACATTTTAACATGCGAAGGAGCAGTGTCTAGGGTGAGCAGTGTATGTGATATACACTAAAAAAATCGTGATTACGGTTTAATATAATCATGATTACAATGCTTTTAGAATATCGATTACGATTATGATTATGATTACAGGTCATAATTTTTTCTCGATTTCGATTATAATCATGATTACAGGATTTCAAAAAATATGATTACGATTATGATTATGACTACAATGTAATCGATTAAAAATCGTAATCGACGATTATGATTATAATCGACCCCAACCCTGGTCTCTACAATGAGCTCATCAGGTTGCAAGATTGTCGTTCGGGAGCCAAACAAATTATCTACGCATTGTCTTGAATTTCATGACAATTCCAAGTGTTTAACCTCCCATTTTTATTCAAGTATTGGCATGGCGGGACGTTTGCCTAAAAAGTGGTGTATAGTTGTTTGTGTTTATAATGAAGCTAAGCTACACAACACCATCTCAAAAAGTGGACATATATGTTACGCTGATAAACTTCAATTAGTTGTGGGAGACCTTAAGCTACCACATTGAGATTGCTATCATACCAAATAATGTTTATTATGACATTTAAAATAAGATGGTATTAATGGCAATTTGTACCTTTTTTTGGTACCGATGACCCTACCTGGCTCATGGACTATGTAGAGTGCATTCTAATGACAGAGGGTGGGCAAGTATAAAATATATATCATAAATGATGCCAGAACAACTTAGTAGGCCTATTGTTACATCTGGTGTGTGGATTCACGGACCATGAAATGCGATAGAATGATGTCTATAGCGTCAGCCTCCCCCCTCCCCCCCCCCCCCCATACTTATGCTGCCGACGTACTTTAATCCACGCAGCTTGGTTAAGCCACAGCACCCAATTCTGTCTATTCCAGTTTTAAATTCATTATGTTGGTTATTATTATCTCACTTGGACAAGCTGCATTGCTTGCCATCCAGCAGAGTAAACAACGGCTCTGGGCGAGCCGTCAGCGCTACGTTGCCAACCTGCTTTGACTGTGGGGTTCTATTAAGGGCGTTTGTTGTTATAAATATGCGATTGTAATTGCCATAGTATTCCTTGTAGTTATGGCTATAGTAATTCGTCTAGACATGCATTTCTGAAATTAAATCTCGTCCTCATATCGTTTAACAATGCGCAACCCAAAATTTAAGTGGACATGTTGACATATTATGCACATATCAAGGTAATTGGCCTTTTGGCCTGATTTTGTCGCTTTAACTTATTTTTAAGATATAAAAAATCAAAAAAAATTATATTTTAATTCACTTTGAAACAGGATTTGTCCAGCTCTGTTTTAATTGTGTTAGCTATATTTCTACATGCTTAATCTATTCTGCCGGTGTGACTGTATCTGTTATTATGAAAGTTTTTTATCGATAATTTTTTTCAATCTGGGTTTTTTCATGTTGTAGACTTTAATTCCTTTTTGTCCTACAAACAATATTGATGCTGGCCTACTTTCTTATTAATTTACACACCAGCGTAATCGCCACAAACCATGTCCTTTAAATATCTGAGACTACTTACCAAACCTATGGAAATGCCATTAAAAGCCGGAAAATGAGGGCGCAGTCTTTTATATAGACTTCCTGAAACGTGACCACTTTTGTGGAAGCCGTCGTAGCCATAATTTCGGTATATACGAAACAATCAAGCATGCACAAACTTGTCCAGCTAATGAGCCACATGGCACAATCTCTGACTGTCATGCATGACAATTATGCATGCCTTTATCGCAAATTATGTGCAAATATTTCACAAAATCACAAATTCTAGTTCATGAAAGTTCATGAGGAATTGTTATGAGCTTGAAGTCTCAATTTAGTTCATTGTTCGTTCGTGAAAGTTAATTAACTGAAAAATTAGCAAATTAGGACTTTCATAGCTAGATGATCAACCACAGAATACACAATATTTTAAAATACTTCGTTTTTCAGTTTTCTGTTCAGTTTTGTGTGAATCTGTGAGAGGGGAGATATCTTTCTTAATTAACAAAATGATCATGTTTTGAAGCTTAGTTAACTTGCTGTGTTTAGGTAAGAATACCTCAGAAAAAAGTATACTCAATCAAGATACTATATGTATTTTAAAGGCAAAAATAAACTTAGACTTGGAAGTGAATGCCTTTTCATGAACAATTCGTGAACATTCATGAACATTATAGGCTGGGAGCCAGTGTCACCAATAAAGTGTTCGTGTTGCACCCCCCCCCCCCCCCCCAGCCAACAGACGACACCCTAGATTTTCTGAAAGAGTAACATCTTGGGATCATTTTAAGCCCGGGTGTGCATCTGTAACCAGCGGGCATTGCAACATTGTTTCAACGTTGGATTGTGGTTACGACGTCACAGACATAAAAACAACGTTTTTTCTACGTCCTTAACTGACACAGTTGTTTATACGTGGAATTTCGGTTGCAACATAAGCGACGTAAAAACAATATATTTTCAACGTCTGACCGTTTATTCTATGTTTAGATCAATACCTTGATTATATGTTGAGTTTTGGTCGCAACATTGACAACATTGACGTAAAAACATCTTTTGTTCATCGTGAAGACAACAAATATTCAACGTCTGCTTCTAAACATCTATTCCATGTTTAAATCAAGACATTGATTATATGTTGAAATTTGGTTGCAACGTAACTGACGTAAAAACACCATCTTTTCCACATACACTACTAACTGTCGCTTCAATGTTGAATTCAGGATGTTGAGTCTACGTAGAATTCGTGTTGCGATATAATCGACGCGAAAACAACATCTATCCAACGTCTAATACTGACTGTCTATTCAATGTTTTAAATCAAGACATTGATTCTATGTTGAATTTTAGTAGGAACGAAACTGATATAAAACACCATCGTTTCCACATACACTACTTACTGTCGCTTTAACGCTGAAGCCAATATGTTCAGTCTACGTAGAATTTTGGTTGTGATCTTGCCAATGTGAAAACAACATCTTTTCAACGTCTGATACAGACCGTCTATTCAATGTTCAGATCAATACATTGTTTGTATGTTGGATTTTGTTTGCCATGTAACCAACGTATAAGCAAAATTCGCTTGTACATGCTTTACTGAGAGTCGATTTAACATTGAGATCAAGAATCAAGATGTCAGTTCTAGAATTTTTGTTGTGACATAGCCGAAATAAAAATAACTCCCTTTAATGTCTGATAGCGCCTGTGGATTCAGCATTAAAATCAAGACGTTTGTCTATTTGTTGCATTGGTTGTCCGCATCACCCGCTCGACCCACAACCTTCGACTCACAACCCTCGACCCACAACCCCGTCGACCCACAATCCCCATCCCCCCCCCCCCCCCAGACCCTCAAGAGTTGTTATGTATAGTTAGGGTAGTTAACGCTAGTTCAGAATAGTTAACGGTAACGGATCGAGGGGATAATGCAGTTAGCCCCTTGTGATCTACATTACACGCTCGACCCCTTGCGTTAACGATAGTGCAGAATAGTTAAATGTAGTAAGCATATATAAGGGTATAATAGTTAGCTAAGTATATTTATCACGGTAGCTAAGCACATAGTTAGGAGTAAGTTAGGATCAAGGTAAGGGTTGTTAAGAGTTGTTAAGTATAATTAATGGTAGTAGTGGGTAGGTACGAGTATGTAAGTGTGTTTAATGATATGTAAGATTACAAAAGGCGTTGCATATTACCTTATGATATATAAGGGCTTGTAAGGGTACTCAGTGTATGTAAGCTTACTTACAGATATTAAAGGGTATTTAGTGATATTTAATGGTTCGTAAGGGTATTAAGGGTTTATAAGGGTATTCAAAGGTATTTGCGTTTACTAAGTGAACTTAATTATATTTAAGTGTATTAAAGGTTTGTAAGGGAACTTAAGATATTCTAAGGGTATGGATGATATTTAAAACTTTTAAGGCTTTGTAAAGGTTTGTAAGAAAATTCAAGGGTATTCAAGGGTTTGTAAGGGTAACTAAGGGTTTACAAGGGTATGTAATGATATTTGAGTGGTTTAATGGTATCAAAGGGTTGGAAGAGTACTTAAGTGTACGTGCGTTTTTTACAGTTACTTAATTATATTTAGGGGTATTCAAAGATTCTAAAGGTACGTAAGGGTATCTAAGGGTTCGTAGGGTTTAATGAATGGGTATTAATGGTACTTAATTATTTGAACGGTGATTAAGCGCATGTAAGAGTTTGTAAGGGAATTTAATGGTATTTAAGCATTTGTAAGGTATGTAAAGATACTTAATGGATTTTAAGGGTATTGAATGTTTTTTTCAGGATATAGAAGGGTTTTAAGAGTATATAACTTAATTAGTGGAAATCAGGATATCTAAGGGTTTTAAGGATATGTAAACGTACAAACCATTACATACCTTTGATAAGTTTAAATATAGTTCAGTTCCCTTAAAAAAACATTAAGTACCTTTACGTACCCTAAAACCATTTAATACCCTGAAATATAATTAAGTACCCTTAATAAGCGCAAATACCCTTATATACCTTTATAAACCCTTAAATCTCCTTGCATACCCTTGAATAACAGTGTGTACACTTAAAAACCTTAAGTACCCTTACATACCCTTGATTACCCTTAAGTTTCCTTTCAAACCACTACGTACCCTTACAAATTTTAAATATCATTCAGTACCTTTAAAAACCCTTAAGTACCCTTAAATCCTTCAATACTCATAAATATAATTAATTACCCTTAATAAACGGAAATACCCTCAAATAGCCTCACGTATCCTTTAGTATCATTACGTACTCTTAACACGACATTGTTGCGACGTTGAATCAACATCGATGACGTTGATTCAACGTCGCAACAGCGTTGTGTGCTTAGTGAAAATTATCCTTAGCTATCACTGAGTACCCTTCAATATCCGTAAGTATACTTACATGCCTTCAGTACACTCAAATTGCCTTAAAATCCCTTACATACCCTTAAAACCCTTAAATATCATTCGGCACCCTTACAAACCCGCTAAGTACCCTTACAAACCCTAAATACCCTTAAACCCCTTGAATACCCTTGAATCTAAAAACGTACCCATAGAAAATGTAACCCACCGGGTACACGACGTTGTTGCGACATTGAATCAGCGTCAATGACGTTAATTCAACGTCGCAACAACGTTGTGTTCTCGTCGGGAAGTACCTTTAAAACCCTTAACACCCTCATGTCGTTGTTGCGACGTTGAAACAGCGTCATTGATGTTGATTCAACGTCGCAACAACGTCGTGTGCCCAGTGGAAAGAAACCTTAGTTATCACTAAGTACCTTTATATAACCGTAAATAGGCCTAAACTTACATACCCTAGTAGCCTACCCTTGAATTCCCTTACCATCCCTTACATAACCTTAAAACCCTTAAGTAACATGAGGTACCTTACTAGCCTGCTACCCAGTAAACACTCCCAATAGACAGGGATATATCCTAACCAATCTAATAAACATGTCTGTCAAACTTTTCTCAACGGTTTCTATTGTATTTTTTCCCGTAGATTTTAAATCTGCCAGATACCATTCGAGATTTTGCATATTTAATTAGCTAATTTGCATATTTCCAAAATGGCCGCCGAAAAAAAAGTAATCGGCTATCAATACATTTCCGGCAATAATCCTAAAAATGTGTTTTTTGGCCCTAAGTTCGGGTTTTGAGATCCCATAATGCAATTTTGACGACAATATTAATTTTGGTGTCATTGGAAGATCATAGGTCACGTGACCATCGAAATACAATATCCAACATTCACGTTTTAGCAAAAAGTGCACAACTTGAAGTTTTTTGGATAAAATGATGGTTTGAATGCCTGATAATATATATTTAATCTCAGAGAGTTACATCTTATACACAATACTATATTTATTAATACAAGATGGCCGCCATAATTCAAAATGGCCGCCAGCCGAATCGAAAATCAAGATATCTTAGTTTCTGGATATCATATCTAAGCGATCTTAGTGGCTTGATTAAGGTTTTTGGACCAAGGAATACAATGCCGAACATCATTATACTGTCAAATGATTTTTTAGAGGTTTTTGAAGTGTTTTTGATTTCTATAGTTTGATATTTTGGCAAAATTGTGTGATCCCTTTACCCCACCATAGTTATATTTGAATGACTTCCTCACAGAATGAGTTTATCATCCGCACACTGTTCTGAATTCACATACTAACATGATATAAAGTTAAACCATATAAATTACATGTGTATGACAGCGACAAAATAGGTAAATAAACATCATTTACATTATAATACGGAGCTGTTATGTTGTAGAGTATGTAAAACTAATAACCAGGGGGTTAACATCATATTTTCTGGAAAACTGACAGTCTGACACGGCGTGTTGTAAACGGTTGGGCACCCGAAAAGATATCTACATATATTTAGGTTCACAACCTAGGTGCACAACCTTGCAAATCGACTACTGGAAATTGACAGGAGGCCAATAATGGCGGCCATTACCGAGAAACCTTAAGTTGTCAATATCGCGGTCAATATTTAGGATAATTTGCTTTTAAAGTTGTCCAAACCTATCTTTTTAGGGTCAATGATCAATATGGAGACAACCCTGAAGTGATTTTATGTCTTCTTAACAAGATAGTACACAAAGCCATGCATTTGATAATGTGAAATTAATGTTTTGCGCTAGATATTATTAATCTCGTTTGATAAGAAAAAAATTGATGTGATAACAATGGTAAGTTTATTGATTATAATCTAACATAAGTAATAATCCTTGTTGTGTTACATCACTTGTTACAGTAATCACTTCTAAACATAGTTAGCCGAATGTTAGCATTAAGAGCGCTGAAAATAATACTGTCGAAGGAACTAGTGGCAGGAAGCAACATGCACACAACTACATTGTATATCGATTATAAGATTATTGAAAGTGAGTGTGCCTAAAAAGTATATGATGCAGTTATGCTATTTAATTATAAGGATTATGTGTTGTGTTGTACAAAGCTGCATTTGCTTGGGGATCACCGACAGTCACATCATAATTAGCAGGGATTTTCCTTTTCTCACACTAGCAGTTCTTGTTGCAATCCTTCATGCAGGGATGAAATTTTGTGAATCATATGTGGTGGCGACGGTGGGTTTGTACATGTAGACTGAACAGGAATCAGCTTGCCATTTTCTACAACCCATCCATAGTCCTAAGGCTTGAGGATGGCTTGGCTGCATGCTTTATATGCTGCTGGAAAGCATTTTTATTGGGTGGTAGAAACGTTTTGTCTCTGAGCGTATCTATATCACAGCCTTCTCTTGTTGAAATATGAGTTCACAAAAAGCTGTTGTGACTGGTCACACACATATATCGTGATTTCAATGGGAGCACCATCATCAGCAAAGTCTACCAGTGTAGTTATATCATTCAGCCAACTTTAACATGCCAGTAGAGAATGAATAGCCGATGGTATCTCGTCCGCTAATAATGTGAATAAATGACAGTGCCCTAAAGTTTGCATGACCCATTGCAGCGGCAAAACTCGTGAATGGATAGCTGTCTTGAGATGAACGACCAATCACTAAATATACAATGCAATGTATGTGACTGTAATTAGTACACCCGTGTTATCCACCACCTAAGTGAAATTTAGTTGAACACTTTGTTCCTCCTGGTACCATGTCTGACATAGAAAAGCAAGAAAGCGAGTCATGTTGGAAAAACTCTTGAAAACCACTTGGATCGCTCCCTGTTAGCTATTTTGTTATGTTCAGCAGAGCTTCTGGTCTTGATGTGAAAGAAATGGTGTCCAAAGCTGCCATTACTTTCAAGATCATAATTATAGGAAGCTCTTGTCACCCGTGAATGACTAGACTCAGAACCAGAAACCAAAATAGTATTATAAGCGAAATTGATTCGTCTGACAAGAGTAATGACATTTCTACTCTTCGGCAAATAACACACAAAAAGTAAGTGGTGGAGACATTAAAAATTAATAACTTTATTGGTGATCATGAATGTAGCAATATGCCTCTATCATTGTTCGCAGAAAACGGAACTAGCATGATAGCTGATAATGCCATGGTGCTCACATTGAAATAACGGTAGATGTGTGTGACCAGGCAAAGTAGCTTCTTGTGAACACATAATCCAACTTCGAAGGCTGTGATATAGCTATATAAACTCCGATTCATCAAGTTTTATAATAACAAATCACTGCTGAAATTACTGCCACCCCCCTTGCTTTAGAACATCATCTAAAGCGGGCAGCATTGGAAACAGCACTTGACAAGTCAGCTTACATAGCCAAGCTTACCTGCAAGCCCGAGGACTATGGACGGGTTGTATAAAATAATAAACTGATCCTAGGTAAATCTACAAACCCACCAAGGCCATCATATATGACACACACAATGACAAGTGGCTGCAAGAAGGGTTACAACAAAAACTGCTGGAGTAAGAGAAGAAAAATCCCCTGCTATGTAGAAGACTGTCAGAAATATCTAAGCAAAGCTAGCTGCGTACAACACCTTGATACATTGATGACGTGAGCGTTGGGTGATAGGGCATGGTGGGTTACTGCCCGATGTTCTGGGCATGTCTAGGGGATTTACCCTCAGACATGCCCAGACGATCAAAGACTTAGGTTTTGATATGCAATTTAATGCTGAAACACGGAGGCCTTTAGCACAGCTCCGCTATCCTCTAGTCGGATAGTCCTCAAGAATCACAATAGTTGAGGGTAACTCCATTCACTCCACATGAGAGACCTAATGTCACACACTATTGCCTGCATTGCTGTAGCATGGCCAACATCAGTGCCTGTACTGATGCGGGAGCTGCATTGATACCACTATTGAGTGGAGGAAACAGGCTACCCCGCTGGCAATCCACCACAATATTATAGCCAGCCACGTGTAGGCTGCAGCTTCCCCAACATGCAACAGACGGGACAGATCCCAAATGGCCCTCCCCAGGTGGGTGCGAAAAGTACTACTACTAGCAATCATCCCAGTACCCCTTGGACTGACTATGTTATGAAGTGATTATAATACCAAATGCTATATCACTGCAGGGGCTAATACTTATTCTATTATCAAGTTTTTGATCAATAAACATTATCATTGTTATGACATCGTACGCTCACGATGTTTTCTTATCAAAAGTGATTATTAATATACAGAGTGAAAAATTATTTCCAAAACATAAAAGCAGAGTTGTGTGTATATAGGCCTACTGGTATACATATTTACAAGACATTAAATCACTTCAGGACTGGTTTTATATTGATCCTTGACCCTGAAAATACTGGTCTAGACAACTTTAAAAGCAAATTATCTTAAATATTGACCGAGATATTGACAAATTCAAGTTTTTCGGTAATTGCCGCCATTATTGGCTTCCTGCCAATTTCCAATTTATTTAGTCGATTTGCAAGGTTGTGCACCGAGGTTGTGATCCTAAATATATGTAGATATCATTTCAGGTGCCCAAACTTTTACAACACGCCGTGTCAGTTTTCCAGAAAATATGATGTTTATCCCTTGGGTAGTAGTTCTGGGTAGTAGTTCTACATACGCTACAAAATAACAGTGCCGTATTATAATGTAAATGATATGTCTATTTATCTCTTTAATCGCTGTCATATACATGTGATGTTTATGGTTTTACTCTAAATCATGTTAGCATGTGAATTCAGAACAGTGTGCGGATGATAACCTCATTCTGGGAGGAAGTTATTCAAATATAACTATGATATAACACAATTTTGCCAAAATATCAAACTATAGAGATCAAAAAGACATCAAAAATCATTTGAAAGTATAATGATGTCTGACATTGTATTCCTTGATCCACAACACCTCAATCTAGACACTAAGATAGCTTAAATATGATATCTAGAAGCTCAGATATCTTGATTTTAGGTTCGGATGGCGGCCATTTTGAATTATGGCGGCCATCTTGTATTAATAAATATAGTCTTGTGTATGAGATGTAACTCTCTGAAATTAAATATATAATATCAGGCATTCTAATCATCATTTTATCCCCAAAAAGTCCATTTGTGCACTTTTTGCTAAAACGTAAAGGTGGGATATTGTATTTCAATGGTCACGTGACCTATGACCTTCCAATGACCCCGAAAATAACATTGTCGTCAAAATGGCATTATGGGATCTCAAAACCCGAACTTAGGGCCAAAAAAACACATTTCTATGATTGCCGTGATTGTATTCATAGCCGATTACTTTTTTTGGGCGGCCATTTTGGAAATATGCAAATTAGCTAATTAAATATGCAAAATCTCGAATGGTATCTGGCAGATTTGAAATCTACGGGAAAAAACACAATAGAAACCGTTGAGAAAAGTTTGACAGACATGTTTATTAGATTGGTTAGGATATATCCCTGTCTACAACGATAGGATCTGCCTTTTTTCTGCGTCGGTTGATGTCAGTGACCCAACGATAGCCCAATTACGATAAGATCCGACGGTTACTTGAGGTCATTTTGTTGGTAAATAGGAGCAGCATCTTCCACACAAGGCTCGCTGCTCCCGAGGTCGTAGAACGAGGCCTTGCTGAATCAGTGTTATAACCATCTATTGGAGTGGGGACTTTCAAGAAAGATTTTTTCTGTTTGACCCAAGTTTGACCTCTGGCATGAGTGCTGCTTTAATGCAGGGCCACTGTCTACGACGCCGACCCGACATTAAACGACACATGTCTGGTGGCCGAGAATTTCACAGGAAGTATCACAGACAGCTCCAACCACATCTCACCAGACACGAGACGTTTCATGCACCAGGGTTGGATTACTGTTGAGCCAACGTCGCAGACAGTGGGCCAACATTAAGTTGGCATTTTGTTGCAAAATTAATGAATATTCAATATCTAAATCATCCTCCCTACCCCAATAGATGGATGATAACACTGATTCAGCAAGGTCTCGGTCTGCGACCTCGGGAGCAGCGAGCCTTGCTGTCAGGAAGATGAGGAGCAGTATGAAGGGAAAGAGTTTCTATTGTACCACCCCCCTTCATTACCATCCATAAAGAAATCCATTCTGTATGGTACACGAAATCATTTATACCATGAAATTTTGCATGGACTATTTTCGAGTCACGCGGCGACTACCGTGAAATTTTCATAAAAAAATATTATATATTTTATAAGTTACACCTTTTGACATGTAGTAAAATTGTAATAACGACGTCCCTGTATAAACCCATTAAACTGGTTAAATTTAATTTTGTTTTTAGCCATGAATTGCATTACATGCCAGATGTTCTAACTTTTCAGCTATACAATATTTGCAAATGAATATTTCACGGTAGTCGCCGCGTGACAAAAGGTGAAGTGCGTGGGGGTTTTTTTAGTTTTTTTTTAAACAATGTGGCAGTCTGACGTTGGGACAATGTAGAAATATGACTTTGAAACAATGTGGCAGTATGACGTTGAGACAACATATAAACATGACGTTGAAACAATGTGGCAGTATGACGTTGAAACAATGTGTAAGTATGACGTTGAAACAATGTGGCAGTCTGACAGCGGAACAATGTGTAAATATGACGTTGAAGCAATGCAGCAGCAGACGTCGGGGCAAGGTGTAAATATGACATTGAAACAACATAGCCTGATGTTGGGCCAATGATAAAATATGACGTTGAAACAATGTGAGAGTCTCACATAGAAACAGTATTGAATTGTGACATTGAAACAATGTTGAAGTTTAACGTTGGAAATATGTTGAAATTGTTACGTTGAAACAAATAACAAATACAATGTAGTTTCAATGTTGTTTCAACATGCTTACCTGACGTCTTTTCAACGTTTTTTTAACGTCTTTTGCCCGCTGAGGTATCTATATGTATAAGAAAGTTATAGGGCATTAATTACGAGGGGGGGGGGGTCATTCAAGTTAATTATGACTAGCTGGACCTAAACGTAAAGATTCAGTATTGTGAGGAGTCTCGGACGGAGAGGTAGCGTGCTCGGCCTCAGACCGTCAGGGTTTGATTTTCGAATCCTGTGTCTGGAGGGCAGTGTCATCTCACCATCCTCAGGAGGCTCTCCTGGCCCACTTTAGCCTGTATGTGCACAAAGGTGGCCTAAAGTAGCCTAAAACCCGATTATTTTCATTTACCTTAACGACAAAAGACACATCTATAGAATTATTTTTGTTTTCATAATACCAGTATTTAAAACATGTTTGATGACGTGTGGGCTTCGTACATTAAATAAAAAAAAATAATAAAAAAAAATTTCACATTTTTTTTGCGAGTAGTTGTGAATAAAAACACAAACAACTGATTTACTATATTATTTTTTTTTCATTGTCAGATGAATCTGTATCTTTATCATTTTTTCACCAAATATGTCTACAAAACTGTTTATTGATGATGTTTGTAGTTTATTAAAACAAATCTAGGGCGGATTCATGGGGCCTCAGGGGTTCACATCCCCTTTTTCGACAAATAATTATGTACAGTAAATACTCTAAATTAGGTAAAATCGTTCACAATGTGATAGCGCACCAAAGGTACACAAAGGTATACTTATCCACAGCGGGAGCGGAACCAGCTGTAGCGTAAGGGCTTCGTTCGGGGCATTTTCAACCCCCCCCCCCTTATTTAAAAAAAGGTGATTTTTTAACATATGTTGAAAATATTAAAAATATGTTTCACCAAAAATATCTATAAAAATGTTTCTTAATGGCGTTAGCCCTTTTAATCAAAGCAGGGGCGGATCCATGGGGCCTGGGGGGGGGGGTGCCACACGCCCCTATTTGCCATTTTTAATGAAAAGAGCTGTAGGCTACATCGATATTAGAAAAAATGATAACATGGAAATCATAAAATTGAAATCATGGTAATTTAATATCCGTATTGTGGTACAGACAATTACCATAATAAATAAATAACAATAAAAACCTATTCCTCAGTAAAGTCTCGAAATAACAATGCATTTTGTGTATAAAAGACAGTTATCTTTTTATATTTGATACATCAATTGCACACTATAGCTCAAATAGCGCTAATAAATGAATATTTATTTACGGCATATGGCAGATTTTTTAATTGCATTGTATTGTTTAACGGAAATCTATGAATATGGTTCAGAAAAAGTTCCTATTGAAATCCCAAAAAGGTACAAAAATAGCCTTGGCATTGTGTTGGGTGATTATAACTCAGGGTCACTGAAACAATCTGCACAAGAGAACAGAGGAAATGGAATCCGTAAAAGAGTTGTAGCTCACGGTGCGCTACAAAAAGCTGTTTGAATACGTGGCCACCGAGATCTGTAAATTTGACATTCAAAATACAAAACTACAATAGGTGAGGATGTTGCCTGTATTCCTCAATCATTGGGGCCGGCCCCGATGGCTCATTCGTATCGACTGGGGCTTGTAACCTGGAGGTATCAGGTTTGAATCCTGGTCTGGCCGGATATTTGTCATCGTGGTTGTGTATATACAGTGCTCCAAAAGGCATGGAGTGTACAGTGCTGCCTATGGTACTGTGTACTATAAAAAAACCTCGAGGTCATTCGAAATAAGAGTAGAACATAGTACCGGCTTCGGGCTTCGTTCTGTCGTCATATTGCCTCAATGTGCAGAAAGCGACGTAAAGCAATATTCACTCACTCCTCAAACATTAGAAAAGGAGGACAAACAAGAATCCGATGGTAGAATCCTACTTCATGTGGCGGATGCAGTCAGGCTATGTCCCTATAACACAAGGGGGCTACCATTCAATTTCCACGGGGGGTGTGTGGCTGATAATTTCGGGCGGACTCTGAGTGAAATTAATAATGTATGTTCTATATGTTCTATTTTAACATGTAGTATGCCTAAATATAAAATTTTCAATGCGCCGCCGAGTCGGGTTGCAATAAATACTTTATCCGCGTCAATAACTTAAGCCTCCCCCCTGGAGAGTGAATGGGGGTCCCCTAATGATGAGAACTGTTGATAAAGAATGTTGTTGTCCTTGCCATTGCTCAACTGTTCCTGAGCGGTTCGTTATATTGGTGTACAGTAAGATATATGATATATTGAAAGTGAATGACGCAAGGCAAATTCTCTTCACTCAAGGATCTCGGAACATTGAAAATGTACCGCCTACTGAGGCTGCCCGTATTAAGCACACAAAAATGGTGCAGCATACCAGGCTTATCACTAAAAGACCATAAGCTGCCTAGTCCTGGAGACTAGGGGTGGATCCTGGTCAATGAGTCGTGGAGGCCCACGTGGACAGCCTTATTCGAGGCTGCTAAATCATGTCATGCGTTGGTAAAGTGTGGTTGCCGAAAGAGCTGTAAAGGTCTTTTCAAGTGTTTTAACGCTGTTGCGGGATTTTGTATCCAAGGGGTTAATATAATGTGTTTACTGTACTTGTACTAAGAGTTTACTGTATTTCATTTTGGTTTACCGTATGAGATGTAAATATATGTTTGGCCAATGTTGTCCCAACGCCAATAGTAAGGCAGGTATATAGAGATAGGCCTACGTTCAGAAGGCCTACGTGCAGAAGCAATGAAGCATGATTAATTCAGGACGTATGAGAATTGTATGAAACGTATGATTGTGTACAACTGAAGTTTTTGTTTAAATAGGTTCGTGTCGGCGATATGAAGCAGCACTTTTATGTTTCGGCTCTCGAGAACAAGATCTTTCGAAATTGGGGGCCTGGTGTGTTCCAGCATGAGTATGACTACTCCTGAGGTAACCTGTGGCACTCACGTCGTTAGTCCATTTTGATCATCGCGTTCTGCGACCTGGAGGATAGACGCAGAAGACTGAGATATCGTGGTGAGTGTTTCTAGATTTTACTCTGTAAACCTCACCACGATGATCACTAATCTGCTGTCTATTTTCCAGGTTGCTAGGGTTGGGGTATTATTGTTTTTATTATTTTGTTGTGTGTGCTGATGAATGGCTGATGTGTGATTGACATAACTATACTATTGTTAACGAGAGTGTGATATTGTTAACATTGATATTGATGTTTCATATAGTTTAGTAATGTTGGTAGGCCCTACATCTTTGCGAGATAATTAACTAATTGTCTTTCATAATATTTAACATAAAATTATTGATATTTATCTTTGGAATGGTTTGAGATAATATTTTATGAGAATATTATCTGCGTTAACCAGGCATTTTGAGTGATCGTCAAACTCAACGTTTATTGATATTTGACGCATATTTTCTATGTATTAAAGTTTGCTTCTCTTTTCATATTCCGGACTGTTAAAGATATTAAAGTGTTTATATCGAATCTACCACATTGTACTGTTTATGCGATTCATGAAATTAAAATGTCAATGAATGTGAATTGTTTTGTTCTTATCATTACCGTCAGTTCAACCTCGTCTGTCTCATATTAGTTAGTCAGCAATAGACCGACTTCTCAGCAGAGACTGAGAGTGCTGCTCACTAATATTAGTCTTTTGGATCGGTATGTTACGTCCCAAATTTCGATCTATACATTTTGGTAATAAATTCCCCCTGGTTTAATTCCATCATAAACACCCCGAACAACCCTTAATTGCGCTGAATTATTTTTCTATAAACCATAGAGATCAAATGTTTTTTTTTCAATTTAAAGTCATCACAAATATATTAGTAAGCTCTTTCCGCCTCATTTGAATTCTTATGTTATGTGTATACGGTCATTTTAAATATTTTTACTCTTTCAGTGCAAGGATCGACTTTGAACGTCAGAAGTTTACGTCTGTGGACGTCAGATTCTGACGCCTAAAGTCGATCGCCGCTCTGTAAGTGTTAAAGCAAATATTATGTGTGCCAATGATGGTAAATGCAAAGTGTGTTGTTTTATAGATTAATATAAGCTTCTATTATCAATTTATTTGGTTTTTAATAATACTAGGCCTAGAGCTAAGACTATTCACCAAAGATTTGACAAAAATGTTTATCGCACATGATAAACGTGGTATTGTTTCGTTTGGAATGAATACAGTATATATAATTGCCATTTATTAAATGGTACAATTTTGTTCTGCTATGAACAAGAGTATTTTTTTATATAAATACATTGTATTGTGCTACTCAACATAATACAATGTAATTTTGATATAAGACAAGCAGAATTGGGAAAACAATACAAGTAGTGTTTAATTGTTTACTTTTACAGCATTTTATGTCTTGTTATGTCTCAAATGTGTTGCGTTGCATTGACTGAATAAAGTGTTTATATCCATTATCATTATTAAACACTTTTTGTAGACATATTTAGTTCAACATATTTTTTTTTAATTATTTATTCACATTCTTAAAAAAGGGGGTCGAAAATGCCCCCAGCAAAACCCTTACACTACTGTTATATGGTGGTTCCCTTCCCGATATGGATTAGTATACTTTTGTGTAGCTTTGTGCCAAATTTGGTGCTTATCACATTATGAATGATTTTACTTAATTTAGGGCATATATTATAATAATTTGTCGGAAAAGGGGGTGTGAACACTTAACGCCCCATGGAACAGCCCTTCATTTGTTTTAATAAACTACTAACATCACTTATAAGCAATTTCGTAGACGTATTTGGTGAAAAACAAAATTGTACTACCAATTACTTCATTTTTTGAAAAAAATGAGGGGGATGAAATATCCCCTCCAATATAGATCAATATACTCTTAGAGTAGCTATACTACTAGAGATAGTCAGCTGTGGTGTTAAAGTAAATATTATGTGTGCCAATGATGGTAAATGCAAAGTGGGGAGTTTTATAGATTAATATAAGCTTATATTATCAATTTATTTGGTTTTGAATAATACTAGGCCTAGAGCTAAGACTATTCACCAAAGATTTGACAAAAATGTTAATCGCACATGATAAACGTGGGTAAATAATTTCATTTTAGAGGAAGATGTACATGTAGCTGCTCATCTGAAGGACTACCATGAAATGTAGGCCTACTGCTGCATGTGAGGGTGAATATCCTTGTCAGAATGTACAGTTAACTCGCAACATATAGACTCTGATACAGATTCATCTGACAATGAGTAAATAATAACAATAATTAGGATAGTATATGGGGATTTTTTGAAAAAAAATGGTAAAAACATTTTTATTTTATTTTAAATACAAAGCCCATACGTCATGAAACATGTTTCAAATACTAACATTATTAAAATACAAATCTTTCTACAGACGGGTCGTTTTTCGATTAGGTCCAGCTGGTGATAATTTACTTGAATTTAATTTACTTTAAATGAACAGTTCATGAACACTTTGATGAGCGTTTATAGGTTTCTTTTCGTGAACATTCATGAACTATTCATGAATGTTCATGAATAATTCATGATCATCTCACCGGAGCCAGTATGTCAAGCTGCTGGAGAATCCTTCTTATTCTGAACATAAGTGTTGTTCACCACCACATGACAGATTGTCCTGGCATAAAATCAGGTGGGCTATTTTCAAATCAGCGTTCAGCAAAATAGGATTTTTTACTGCAATTGTCCTGCCTGGTTGAAGCGTTGTCCTATGGTAACTTTATTTCGTGTAACCAGAAGCATAACGATTCGAGGTATATTAATCAAGTAGGCCCCTATAAATTGTGAATTTTACGTCTACATGTCACTGTATCAGGCTCTAACCAGCTAAAGTTGAGAGTGGAAAAAAGCGAAATAATATCAGTCAAGTCAGTCAAGTCAGTCAGTCAGTCAGTCAGTCAGTCAGTCAGTCAGTCAGTCAGTCAGTCAGTCAGTCAGTCAGTCAGTCAGTCAGTCAGTCAGTCAGTCAGTCAGTCAGTCAGTCAGTCAGTCAGTCAGTCAGTCAGTCAGTCAGTCAGTCAGTCAGTCAGTCAGTCAGTCAGTCAGTCAGTCAGTCAGTCAGTCAGTCAGTCAGTCAGTCAGTCAGTCAGTCAGTCAGTCAGTCAGTCAGTCAGTCAGTCAGTCAGTCAGTCAGTCAGTCAGTCAGTCAGTCAGTCAGTCAGTCAGTCAGTCAGTCAGTCAGTCAGTCAGTCAGTCAGTCAGTCAGTCAGTCAGTCAGTCAGTCAGTCAGTCAGTCAGTCAGTCAGTCAGTCAGTCAGTCAGTCAGTCAGTCAGTCAGTCAGTCAGTCAGTCAGTCAGTCAGTCAGTCAGTCAGTCAGTCAGTCAGTCAGTCAGTCAGTCAGTCAGTCAGTCAGTCAGTCAGTCAGTCAGTCAGTCAGTCAGTCAGTCAGTCAGTCAGTCAGTCAGTCAGTCAGTCAGTCAGTCAGTCAGTCAGTCAGTCAGTCAGTCAGTCAGTCAGTCAGTCAGTCAGTCAGTCAGTCAGTCAGTCAGTCAGTCAGTCAGTCAGTCAGTCAGTCAGTCAGTCAGTCAGTCAGTCAGTGAGTGAGTGAGTGAGTGAGTGAGTGAGTGAGTGAGTGAGTGAGTGAGTGAGTGAGTGAGTGAGTGAGTGAGTGAGTGAGTGAGTGAGTGAGTGAGTGAGTGAGTGAGTGAGTGAGTGAGTGAGTGAGTGAGTGAGTGAGTGAGTGAGTGAGTGAGTGAGTGAGTGAGTGAGTGAGTGAGTGAGTGAGTGAGTGAGTGAGTGAGTGAGTGAGTGAGTGAGTGAGTGAGTGAGTGAGTGAGTGAGTGAGTGAGTGAGTGAGTGAGTGAGTGAGTGAGTGAGTGAGTGAGTGAGTGAGTGAGTGAGTGAGTGAGTGAGTGAGTGAGTGAGTGAGTGAGTGAGTGAGTGAGTGAGTGAGTGAGTGAGTGAGTGAGTGAGTGAGTGAGTGAGTGAGTGAGTGAGTGAGTGAGTGAGTGAGTGAGTGAGTGAGTGAGTGAGTGAGTGAGTGAGTGAGTGAGTGAGTGAGTGAGTGAGTGAGTGAGTGAGTGAGTGAGTGAGTGAGTGAGTGAGTGAGTGAGTGAGTGAGTGAGTGAGTGAGTGAGTGAGTGAGTGAGTGAGTGAGTGAGTGAGTGAGTGAGTGAGTGAGTGAGTGAGTGAGTGAGTGAGTGAGTGAGTGAGTGAGTGAGTGAGTGAGTGAGTGAGTGAGTGAGTGAGTGAGTGAGTGAGTGAGTGAGTGAGTGAGTGAGTGAGTGAGTGAGTGAGTGAGTGAGTGAGTGAGTGAGTGAGTGAATATAAAAAATAAAAAAAATAATAAAAAAAAAATAAACAAATAAATAAATAAATAAATAAATAAATACAAATTGCGAATTTTTTTAAAAATAATTCGATTTTTTTGAACGTTTTATGTTATTTTCACAATCAATCACAATCAATCACAATCAATCTCAATCAATCAATCAATCTCAATCAATCAATCAATCTCAATCACTCAATCAATCAATCAATCAATCAATCACAATCAATCAATCACAATCAATCAATCACAATCAATCAATCAATCACAATCAAGCAATCACAATCAAGCAATCACAATCAATCACAATCTCAATCAATCACAATCAATCACAATCAATCAATCACAATCAATCAATCACAATCAATCAATCACAATCAATCACAATCAATCACAATCAATCTCAATCAATCTCAATCAATCTCAATCAATCAATCAATCTCAATCAATCACAATCAATCAATCACAATAAATCAATCAATCAATCACAATCAATCAATCAACCAATCACAATCAATCAATCACAATCAATCAATCACAATCAATCACAATCAATCAATCACAATCAATCAATCACAACAAGCAATCACAATCAATCACAATCAATCACAATCAAGCACAATCAATCACAATCAATCAATCACAATCAATCAATCACAAGCAATCAATCACAATCAATCAATCACAATCAATCTCAATCAATCTCAATCAATCAATCAATCTCAATCAATCAATCAATCTCAATCAATCAATCAATCAATCACAATCAATCAATCAATCAATCACAATCAATCAATCACAATAAATCTATCACAATCAATCAATCACAATCAATCAATCACAATCAAGCAATCACAATCAATCACAATCAATCACAATCAATCACAATCAATCACAATCAATCTCAATCAATCTCAATCAATCTCAATCAATCAATCAATCTCAATCAATCAATCAATCTCAATCAATCACAATCAATCAATCAATCAATCACAATCAATCAATCACAATCAATCAATCACAATCAATCAATCAATCACAGTCAATCAATCACAATCAATCACAATCAATCAATCAATCACAATCCATTAATCACAATCAATCACAATCAATCAATCACAATCAATCAATAACAATCAATCAATCAATCAATCACAATCAATCAATCACAATCAATCAATCAATCACAATCAATCACAATCAATCACAATCAATCAATCAATTAATCAATCAATCAATCACAATCAATCACAATCAATCACAATCAATTAATCAATCAATTAATCAATCAATCAATCACAATCATTCAATCAATCAATCAATCATCAATCAATCACAATCAATCAATCAATCAATCACAATCAATCAATCAATCACAATCAATCACAATCAATCACAATCAATCACAATCAATCAATCAATTAATCAATCAATCAATCACAATCAATCACAATCAATCAATCAATCAATCAATCAATCAATCAATCAATCAAAATCAATCAATCAATCAATCAATGGAACAGTTCTTGAAGTAAGTAAATTATTCATTTCACGCAGAGTCCGCCCGAAATTACTTATTTCAAAAATACTCCTGCCCCCCCACCCTGGGAATCTAATGGTGCCCCCCTAACCGATAGAAGAGACGATTTAGATCCTCAGAATGATGTAAGAAGTAGGCCTAGTCGTTATATGTCTGTGGTCTATGGTTCTTGAGATTATTGAACACTGTATTCATATCAAGCGGATACATAATAATATAGTCTATGTAGGCTACAAAACATGTTTAACGTATGATCTGTACAAGATTCAGACATTTATTCAGAAGAATGAAATTGACATCAAAAAGTTGGGGGCAGTCTCCCGTCTTCCAGAAAAAAGTCGCAATTAGGTCGAGATGTTTTAATATCAGAGAAGAGCGGGATGCATTTGAAGCAGGAAGTGTGTAGGCCTATTGTTTTCCTTTTTTGGAGTTAGACTACGGTAGGTCATGACACTGAGACAGTGAGAGCAAACAAAAGGTTATCGACCATGCCATTGCTATTCTTATTTCCTCTGAGGAAAACAGAATACTGTCTAGCAAAACATAATACTTCATGCATATCATTGATTTTGACCATTGATTTATGGCTCTTCACACTGGGGGCTTGTCATGCTTGTTGGCTGCTTTAGTCAGATAATGTGTGGACAACCGCTCCGCCGCCTCTAGCACAAAGCAGCTTTTATAATACGACCACAATGCAGACGCCTGGGATGTGGCCAGGATTGATAGAAGCAAAGCCCTACTAATTCCTATGACATTTTAATGGCCTGGTCTTTGTGATCGACTGAATTTTCCACATCAATTTTGACGCAAGGTTAGCCTATTGCCTTAAGGACCCTGTCACCCTACAACGTTCCCGATAAAGTTCGTCTAACGTTGATGAAAATGGGACCTCACCGTCTAGAACGCCCACAGAACGTTCATCGGGCGTTCTTGGGGGAGCGCACGATGAACGTTGTAAATTTTTGGCATGTCAAAAACGCTCCGCGACCCTTCGCGTTCTCCGACGACCACCTAGTCCATTATAATTTGAGGTGGAACAAATTGCAACAGAAGGGATTTTTGCATTTTTGAATTTAGTATTGTATTCAGAATGACAAAAAAAAGTCCCAAGACATAAAAATTCAGATGAACGTTTTATAGCAATTTTTCCAAATGGCGCCCAGAATAGATAGGCCTATGTATTTTTTTAATGAATAATTATTATTATTTTCTTTAATTACATCTAATAAGCTACTTATTATCACACATATCGTAAAAATATAGACTCAATGAACGGCCTAGGATTGATTTTTAACTGTACTGTAATACTTCACGGCAGTGAAGATCCTAACAACCTGGTCAACACAAATCTCATGGCTGCAGTGGACACGTTCCTACGGTCCAGTAACCGCTTTTCACTCCTTAACAGATAGTGTTTACCATTATTTCTTTCCATTCTTCCCGATCTGAACCCCACACCTCGTCACGCCACCGCCAACCTCTATCAGGCGGTCTATGAGTCTGTCTGTGTGTGCCTGTCTGATGATCCGCTCTTGTTTATAAATCAACATGATAAACATCGCCTCCTCGAGAGGAACCATAATGTATTACCTTTGGGTACTGTTCCAATTGAGAAATAAATATGTTTAAACTAAAAATATAGGCGCCCAGATCGGTTGCTATTTCGTCTGTAAACTCCTCATATAATCACTCATTATGCCTAGTCCTGAACACAACACATAACATCCGGTCAGACATTTCCAACACCACGCCAGTCGCGGGCCCTGCTGCAGTGGTTAGAGATGCCTGCTTGCAAAGTCGGAGATCGCGGGTTCGAACCCATCCTGTCATTGGCAGGTGTAGTTCCCACTACCCCTGCCTCCGATAAGCCGTTTTAGAACTATTTGGGACCCTCCATCACGCGGCCACACATTGAAAGGTATGCAAATCCCCCCCCCCCCCGAGATCTATACCACCCACCGAGATTTGACATGAAAGACTAAAATGGATTGGAGGCAATCAGACGGGCATCTCGCCAGTGAGAACCCAACCAGCATGAAACACTGAACAATTAATGCTGACGTATTGCTGGGCCAGTGTCTGCGACGCTGATCCAGTGTTACTCCACCATTTGTTCATCGGATCGTGCTGGCTAGGAAATGATGCCAATAGACAGTATAGACAAACGAATGCCGGAGCTTGCCCAGCGGGGTTTCAATGTTGCAGCAACGTCGATGATAATGGCCCAAAATTGAGACTATAGGGATTTTTTGTCATCTGCAAGATGTTAATTGTAGGGCCTATACCATCCTCACACAAATACGTTATGTACAACTGGACTATACTGTCAAATATTGACACCACCATTAAAGTTTCATTAATTACAGTAAAAAAACAGGGAATTATATCAACTAATTTATTGAAACAGTTTAAGCAGTGGCTAACCTCTATTCCTGTGACATCGATATAACCCCCTAATAATTTTCTTATGAGCGAAAATGCATGACAAATATGCAGTTTCATTTCGAAAAATAATTTCTAATTTTGTGCTCTTATCAAGTTTTTAAAAACTTTCAGAACGATATTTGTGTCTAGATTTACGGTTATATATATAGATTGTGATATACTTTTATTATAAATATTCGGTTATCATATCTATTGCGAAAAAAAAACGATATTTGTTCTACAGGTAGAAGTTTCAAAATTTTACTGTGAGTTTGAAATTTATGGGAGGGGCCGAGTTTGTAGTTAGCAAACGCCACCCTCCACAACGTGTTACGGAACATAGTAGAGGATGAGATCTTTCTAACTAACGGTTTGCAGCCGCGTGGAGAGGGGCCGCGTGGAGACCCCTCTCCACGCAGCTCAAATAGGCTTAAATGGCCTGATCGCATACAGGGGTAGTGGAACTACACCTGCCAATGACACGATGGTTTGAATCCCACTCTGGCCTTCAAGTTTCAAAGAAACAAAATGTTTCTTCCCCGCGCAGTCGTGAAGATTCAATATCGTGGGGAGCCTCCGTGACCGAGAGGTAGCTAGTTCGGCCTCAGACCGCCAGAGTTCGAATTTAGAATCCTGTGTCTGGAGGACAGTGTCATCTCATTCATCTTACCATCCTCAGGATGTTGTCCTGGCCCAGTTTAGCCTATATGAGCACAAAGGTGGCCTAAAACCCCAATCATTTCATTTTCATTTCATTTTCAACACCACGCCAACATCGTCATCGTCACAAGCCGTTATCAGGTATTACGGTATAGGTGTGGGTTCGCTACCTTTAGTGAATGGGCGTCATGGTGTTTTAAATAGGCTATAAAAAACTGTTAATATGGACTGGACATTGCAATCGTATAAATGACGTGGCGATAGTTTAAAAGTGTGCTCTAAATATTTAGAGATGAAACACTTTGTACAATTGAAGAAAAATAATATTTAAAAAAATGTATATATTGTTTACAATTTCACAATCAGTCCTTTTCTGGGTTTGTGACAAATATAGAGCTACTCAGTATTAATATTATATAATCTTGTATTTATTTATACGCAATGTTAATAATTACAAAATAAATTATTTAAACTTAAAATAATAAATTTTAATATATCAAATAAAAATTTCGGAGTAAACGATTCATTAATGTCGCGAATTATGATTTTGCGGGCTATCAAAGTGTCGCGAATTCTTATTATACTGGCTATCAAAGTTGAAAAAAAATTATCCTAATTTGTTGGTATCCATTGGGCAACCCTGTATACATTTTACACACAACACTACCATTTGTGTGTGCACAAGCCTACCCTATAAGCCAGGTTTGCTTGATTCAGTTTTATGAAGCCACCATAAAGAAATATTGGCTCTCGGCTACTTAAGTTAACAGCTAACCACTTATTGATTCAAGGTAAAAAGTAGATATCTGAGCGTCTACACTGCACTACATCGTCATTAGACACGATTGACCTTCACTCACCGTCCAATGTAGCGGGCCAGTCTCTGCTACAGAATCGCATCCTATTATAGGCAAAAACGATATAATATGGCTCCAGCGGCGTTGCATCCCTTGGCATCGGAAAAGGACGAAATTTGCCGAAGGCGGTTCCACCCATCTGCAGATATCAATCGCACCATAGAGTCTCACTTTACTGCCACATGCATCCCTGCAGTAACACGTGTGTATTCTGGGATAGCATAGATATAGAAACGTCTCTAGACAATTTGCAGAAAAAGTAATATGTTTTAACATAATAAATCAGGTGAGTCGTCCAAAAATGTTACAATTACAAGCCGTTGCTATTGTAAGAGACCTACATAGTGGACTCCCGCCATAATTGACTAGCATTACATTATTTTAGAGAATCGCCTATTTTTTAACATTCTGTCATTTATAAACAGCACGATGTAAAAGTCATGTTTTTCCGTGAAGTTATGATCCTTGCTTCGTTAAGATGTGTATCAATTGTGATAAACATTGTGATAAAAATCATGAAATTGACAACTGTGAAAGCAGCATGATAGTTTATCTCCGATCAATATCTTTACTCGCGGTGGACAAATAAATGACCAGTCCAATTAATTTAACGATCATTCTGCAGCCAATGGTTTGTTAGTAGTGATCTATAGGAGAGGCACGAATACGGATCAAATCAGCCTATGTACACATGTGGAATAGAATTGAGATCTTGACCAAGAGCACACATCATCATGAACTCGTGCTGGAGCGGTCATTCGCTATGTGGACTCGCATGTTTGCAGGTCAAACATCATCCGTATATGATCATGCGGAATTATCCTTTCCTATTAAAAGTATCGTAACATAGAAACATATTTGATCATGAAATTCATGGCTAAATTAAATAGCAAGAATAATTTTACACGTATTTACTTAATACCCTTCTATAACACCAAACCCCTTCCCATAAGATAACTAAAACGAAATGCGGTTGAGTTTGAACGTGTAAAATTAATAATGTTCTTATGCCCGGACTTACTTAGTGTTGAGGATGGGTTTCAGTAGCGGATCCAAGGGGGGGAGGGGTGCGGGGGTGGAGGGGTTAGGAGGTTTAATCCCCCCTCAGAAAAAAATCATCACCTTATTTAGGGGGTTTCCTTATGATTTGGTGATATACTGAGTGAGAAACAGTGCCCAATATGCCTTAGATTGCACGAGAAAACCTTTGGAAATAAAAAAAATCACCTCTACTCCCTGTACAGTGGAATATTTTTTTGTCAAATTTTAACCCCCCCCCCCTCCCCTCACTGAAAAGCTAGATCCGCCCCTGGGTTTCAGTTAAACGTCTATATATTATATGCATGTACGCTACATGTATCAGGTATATGAAAACATTTATGTGCACGAGATATGGTGATTTAACATCAAACGCAGGTCCCGGTTACTGTACTGCGAGGTGTAATATATCGGCAATCTAATCATGCGCATTACTCTTGGCGACCCGTAATGTCACTCTCAGTGCCGTCATTACCAGCCTCCTTTCCATTAGCTCCCTTATTTTCATCTACTCTGTCAGTACCGAAAAGATTTAAATTAGGATCTGCTTGTCTTTTACTGCACATAAAAAAACAGCTACTTACCAGAACTTGTTGACGCCAGGCTAGCTCATTGGTAGTGTGGTTAACTCAGAGCCGGAAGTACCGGGTTCAAGTCCCTCTGTGGACGATATATTCTCTTGGTGCACAGATATGCAAATGCATGGGATATTGACAATGGAAACGTATAACCGATTAGCGCCGCATCCAAAAAAACATTTAAAAAATAAATAAAAATTCCAATATGTCAAACTTGACATCTAAACGGAGAATAAAACCTTTTTTATAATACATGTCTCGGCCGAGGAAATCTATCATGCGTCATCATTTTTCATCTCTCCCCCCCCCCCAAAAAAAAAAATACACACTGCAAGCATAATTCTGCCAATATATTTTCCAATTAAACATGGATTTCGGGAAAATATTATGTGTGAAAACTACCAAAACGTTTACTTTCAATCCAATATGACAATTACAATCCTTCATCCGACATGTTGGTTTAATTTTGGTTAAATATTGACTAATATTACACCCAACAAACCCAGGTATTATGTTGGTTTAATGTTGATGTATTGAATATTAGTCTAACATTAAACAAACCAAACCAACAAACACGAGACGTTACCATTTGCTACAACAATGCTAATGTTTAATTTTGGATCAACGTTGGCAATATTAAACCAACATTTGTCTAAATCTGCGCTGTGAGTATTTGCGCCATAAGATGGATATCTCGAAAACCCCATCGACCCCCTCGACCCACGACCCTCGTCCCACGACCCTCGACCCTCGACTTTAATTTTTCTATTGTTTTTTTTTGATAAATGAAATGAAATGAATCGGGCTTTAGGCCACCTTTGTGCACATATAGGCTAAACTGGGCCAGGAGAACCTCCTGAGGATGGTGAGATGATTGAGATGACACTGTCCTCCAGACACAGGACTCGAAATTCGAGCCCTGGCGGTCTGAGGCCGAGCACGCTACCTCTCGGTCACGGAGGCTCCCCACAATACTGACTTTCACACGTGGATGGGGAAGAAACATTTTTGTTTCTTTGAAACCGCCGAGACCGGGAACCGAACCCCGAACTCTGGCGTGAAAGGCAGCGGTGCTAACCACTACCCTAGGGCCCCCACCCTTATTTCTATTTATAAAATTCGGGAAACAATATCAGGTCAATGTTGGCTCACCGTCTGCGACGCTGGCCTTACATTGGCTGAACGCCTCCTGTATATTTTGGGAGAGGCACGATACGCAATATATGCGGGCACTTGATTAGGCGTATAATAGATTGCCATGTGAGTCCCACCACTGTCCTACACTAACGCTGGCCCAACAGTGTTCCAGTCCAATGATAGCTATGCACAGCAAGCACTAAGCATTGAACCAATGTTGGATTTTTGCTGGCCCGACGTCTGTAACGCTGGCCCACCGCTTGCGATGCCGGTGCCAAAGCGTGTGACTGAATGAAACTGGCGAGTGACATGCCGGGTGATATGACTGGCAAGTGTTTTTTTGCGCACCAATAAAACAAGAAGCATCCAATCCCATGCTTCGGTTAATATAGGCTACATACCAGTTAAAGTTAGACAAGCGTCCTAAACAGTGACTCAACATTAAAATGTGTTTGGCCAGCTGTAGGCCTACGTGTATTGATAAAACTATAATCGATGGCCACCCATTAAACAAGAGCCATTAAACCAACGTCGGGTGGATGCTGGACCAGCGTAGCAGACGGTCAGCCAACATCACTTGATAGCCAGGTTAGCATCACAGTAGGCCTATATTATAATTTCCCGAATGTTATTATTATACACAAGTTATAATTATATAAACAAATAAAAACTGTTTTTGAAATTAAGTCGAGGGTCGTGGGTCGAGGGTCGTGGGTCGAGGGGGTCGAGGGGCTTTTCGAGATACCACCAGAGGATGGAAATCCTGTTGCTTGCAGGATTGTAAAATTTAAAGTGGATTGATAGTTTTGTCCAAAGTTTCCTCTTCTGTGCAATAACAGTGTTGGTTGAGAAAGGTGACTGAGGGGATTGATCTTCAACTTTTCACAGAGCTGGCCAGTAACGTTAATGTGTTTTCAGACCTCAGTGGCTCCTAATAAATGCACTATTATCTCTCTCGTACAATGAATCTATGGCCAAACTGGGGATAATGATTTGAAGATTTGTGAGGATTACACGGGGAAGGCCACACAAAATTTATTTTATGGATGCCGGATTCTCAGCAGAAAATGGAGCGAGCGGGGGAAAAAATTGGTGTCTCCAAACAAAAATGGATCGGCGAAATAATAATAATAATAAAAAAATTGGTGCCTCCAAAAACAAATGGATACCCTGAAGACATCGCAAGGCTCTGACACAGTCTGAGTGACCTTCATTTTTAAACGTAATAGTTCCAATAGGACCACAAGTTTACGCCTGCTGAAAATGGCCTAGTTTTCATAGGCACTTCGAATATTCATCTAAATTTCTTGGCATCCGAGTGTTTTGGTAGGCAGCGTGAGTGTCGTTTTTACACAGCTGGTTGTGTAAACAAAATGGCGGTCAGTGTGACTGGGCCTCGCGCAGTAAATGAGTTACTGTTAGGCGGCCCAGTCATACCGGGTAACAAATGGAGCGGCGAAATAAAAAAAATTCAATCACGGTAAAATCGAAGCGGCGAATCCGACATCCATAAAATTAATTTGCTGTGGCCTAATGATAATCACAAGCAATGCTGACGAGGCCTTCTCTTGCTGAAAACCGCGCATTTTATAGTACGTGTCGCACCACAAAGAAATAATGCCAAGCATAAGCCCAACCGTTTATCAGCTTCTTTGTAGGAAATGTGTAGACGACATTGCGGCTTGAATTGCATGAGTAAATCAACCCCAGATAAAAAAAACTGAAATCCTAATAAATTTATCAGGCCTGCTGTATATGAACATTATTTTTTTTAGTGAATCCAGTGAATTTAGTCACTTCTATAGTGCCTAATTCCTCGGATGACTGAGTTTAGAGGCGCGACAACACATATTAGTGCCCACGTCAAGACATGGCGGAAAAGCGAAATCAAGTTAAAACTTGTGTCTGTATTTTCTGAAATATCATTTAATCGCTGTTGTTGTTCTTAATTCTTCAGAAGTGAGGTGGAACCTGCAACAGAAAAGGTCTTCAAGCCTTCCTTTGTTCTTATTTGGGTAACACAAAATGTGTTGGTGTCCAGACCGGAGCTATTTTTGGTGGATAAGTGACCTTAAGAGGTTTGATAGGTATTGTAGTTGATTAGAAGCCAAGCAGCGGAAAACAAATGTGCACATTTTAAGCTGGATGCGGAATTTAAATGTATTTAACACAGGGGTTAATAATATAATTTTAGGGTGGGGCTTGATTGGCCACCCTTCACTCAACATTGGTGACACTCACGTCTCACGGGAGGGGGGCACTGAGGGCTTAGTGAATGATTACCCTAGCCAGACAATTTTGACCACGCTGTAATTGTTAAGGTCTTTTCCTGGGATGGTATGTAATAGGGAATTAACAATAGTCCAGTTTACTCGTCACTAATACTAATTTGATTCATCGAGTCGAAGACACTCATGGCACACCTTTCGGGGAGGGAAGATTTTTTGAGCAAGGTTGTAAAGTGCCCTTCTTTGAAAGTATGAGGAAAAATGCCAGTTTCATTAGTAGATTAAAAATAATTGTTATAGGTGTGATGATGATAATTATATAGAATCTCTTTCAAGATACCGTTTTAGACCATGTACACTTCGGTCAACATGGAAACAAAGTCATCCATAATACTCACAACTAGCCTTTATATAAGGATCATATCAGTGAAAGTCATGCTTTATGAAACAGAACACAGTTTAGCCAATAATTTACCTCCTTTGTTTACTTAGTTTTCATTTCAGGCGTATTAGTACATATTTACTTTATTTCATGATATAAACCCTTTTATTTAAACACTGACCTCTTTACTGAGAGGGTGTATGGGTTGAATATACAGAATTATTAATGCGTCAATTAAATCTGCAATTCCGGCCTTGAAGCTGGTCCTGTGCTGGTTTAATATTTAACTACAACAATTTTTGATGGCGATGGATAGCTGCAACAAACCTTTTGTAGTGTAGAATCCCTGTTTACACTCGTGAAGTGGTGGTTCATCAGTCAACGACACACTCAAGGACACTTCATTATATGCCTAGCAAAGGTCACGAAGAACATGCCTGGAAAGTCGTTACTTTCATAGGACGAAGATGAGAACAAACTCAGCTATGAACAATATACATGTACATGAAATAAGAATCTATAGTGTTTCGCTCATTTCCTTCCCTCTAATTAATATATTGTTCTCTTCAAATTATTTAATTCTTCAGAAATATTATTTCGTTCCCACAAAATAAGTTCGTTACTTGAAGAAAATATTATTCGTGTCCTCGAAATAATTTGGTTCCGGCGATATTTTTTTTCCATGGAAATAATTTCGCTCACCCAAAATAATTACATTTTATTCCCTTCGAAATAATCATAATAATAAACATGACCACAGTCCAGGCGCTGCCGCCTTGCATATAATTTGTTCTCAGCGTTTTTTCGTATAGAAAAATTGACATATTTCACTTCAAAACTTTACTTTACTTTACACATGTTGAATAAATCACTCTGTCAATAGTCTATGGCGTGTATGACTCATGATTCCCCATAATAGACAGTCTTTTATAGTAATGGTTTATTTGTCTTGTACAGCTTGCCAGATATTATGCATATTCACGTAAATAATGGCTGCAAGTGGGGCCATTTTGTATTTGATAGATTGGAAGATATTCTGCTGAGCATATCCTTCCCTGAAATTTTCTTTTATAGTAATGATCTATCCATCTTCCTGACAGCAAGGCTCGCTGCTCCCGAGGTCGCAGACCGAGACCTTGCTGAATCAGTGTTATCATCCATCTATTGGGGTAGGGAGAATGATTTAGATATTGAATATTCATTAATTTTGCAACAAAATGCCAACTTAATGTTGGCCCACTGTCTGCGACGTTGGCTCAACAGTAATCCAACCCTGGTGCATGAAACGTCTCGTGTCTGGTGAGATGTGGTTGGAGCTGTCTGTGATACTTCCTGTGAAATTCTCGGCCACCAGACATGTGTCGTTTAATGTCGGGTCGGCGTCGTAGACAGTGGCCCTGCATTAAAGCAGCACTCATGCCAGAGGTCAAACTTGGGTCAAACAGAAAAAATCTTTCTTGAAAGTCCCCACTCCAATAGATGGTTATAACACTGATTCAGCAAGGCCTCGTTCTACGACCTCGGGAGCAGCGAGCCTTGTGTGGGAAGATGGATCTATCTGGCAAGGTTTGTAAGAAATTATGCATACTAAATTTAATAATGGCCACAAGTCGGCCATTTTGAATTTGATCGAGTTTTTGATCGAAATTTTCGGGGCATATCCCTCTCTGAAACCTCACATTTTGTTCCATGGTCCAGCTATCTCGCAAAATTTGATCCGGTTGCAATTTTTCGGGGCCTATCACTCCATGAAAAACCTCACATTTTCTTCTTTAGTATTTTTTTGTCTAGCTATCTTGAACGGTTTGCTAGATATTACGCATATTACAGTAAATAATCACAAGTTCGCCATTAAGAATTTGAAAATTAGGTGAAATCCCTCCGCAAAACCTCAGAATTGTTTTATAGTAATGGTTTAGCTATCCAGCACGATTTTCCAGATATCAGGCATATTAAAGTAAATAATAGCCGATAGTCGGTCATTTACATTTTTTCAGGCTGCATCCTTCACTTTCAAGATTTATTATAAACTCTGGCCTCTTTAATACAACTGTATAAAGCGTGGTAATGGAATATCAGTAAAACAACTTTGATAATATTATTTCATGTACACATTCGTAAATATGTTTTAAATCAGTAGTAATATAATTCACTTCGCAGCTAAAACAAATATTATATGTATAATTGGAGACGTGCGAATCCTGCTTTTATAAATTTAAACAACTTTTCAATTACTTTCGCATCTTCTGAGTTCATTACCTCCCGAAATTTGTACATATTATCAGGATTAATTGTGAAAAGCGTTTTTTTTAACAATGGTCTAGCTATCTTGGGCGGTTTTCGTAATATTCCGCAAAATCTTACAATATAATATATTACTGCTATAAATTAGTCCAACATCTAGGTCAACATCTAGGTCAAGGTATAATTACATATAAAGACACAGCTAAGGACCTTTGAGATCACTTAGGCATATATGAAGAATGGATGTAATCCACCCAGGAGTTTTAGAGATCTTCTCCGGAAACAAAGTGTATGTCAAAATATCTAATAATTACTGTACTAAAAGTAGGCCAAAGTACCATTACCCCAATTAAAAAAAACATATATAGACCCCATAGATGGGTCGTGGACAAAATTTGAAGACAATGTAGTAGTTTCGGAGATATAGTCCGGAAACGATAAGTGCGCACACGGCCGAAAATCTTTCATCCCCTTATGTCACCTCGCGACTTCAATTGAAAGAAAAACATATTTTAACTTCTTCCACTAGCCACTTGCGCCCCACATAACATAGCAAATATTGTCATCACATGTGATTTTATTTCAAAGTTATAGACGCGAAGATATACTGGACGGATGAAGGCCGATTCCAATTAAAGCTCCTTCCGTCGCACCTTCAGTGACACTCGGGAGCTAAAAACAGCATATTTTTAACAATTTCCTAGAATGTGGCGTACGTGGAGCTGTTATTTTGTATAGCAAAAAAACGAAGCATTAACATTATTATGTAATATTAAAAAGAACAATTATTATATCAATCGAAAGATTGTGTGTTATGTGGTTTTAATCTCTCTTAATAGCCAATATCATTGTTATTTAATCGGACTTTTGAATCATGCATGCTGGATAATGTGCACAAACATATCTTATCGCGACTGGTCATCAAGACTCGGCTTACTATAAAACTTAATGAAAAGATGGAACATTGCATATTATATTAAATTGAATTTGCGAGCCAAAAATAGTCATATTATATATGCATGTACGTGTCACATGTGATTATAAATTTATAATACCTAACTATCATGAATGACAATAAAGTGTTTTTATTTAATAACAAAAGTAATTCATTGTGTGAGAGAAAGTGGTTGAACACACTAATGTTTCGATCATATTCGTATATGGTTTTATTGGAGATTGAGTCCCATAAGAACGAGAAATCTGTAAACGAGAAATCTATCTGATGAATAGTCATACCATAGTTCAGTATTTATGTAGTAAAATTAATAACCAACTGCCAATCAGAAGATTGCAATAAGAAGCATAACTGCTTATATTTTATCACTATTGGCTCTACAAGCATTTCAGCTAGAGCGATAATTCTGGTTCATTATTGGACAAACGGCAGACACGGTCAGCCAATGTTAATCTTATGCGCTGCGTTGACTGGGATACAGAGAAATACAAATATAGCTACTTTCAAATTATTTATATGAATTCCCATATTTCCAATTTATAGTTGACTTTATTTTCGGTAACGTGGTAAATGCTACACCATAGCAAAATAATTAATTAATATGTGTGGTGGTATAACTTACACAATTGGCGATCTTAAGATGATTTAGAGTAAACTCTTACATGTGTTAGCAGCTATGCAAAATCCAAATGTCAAGTAATGTTTTAATCAACCACAAGAGAAATAAAAAAATAATACGTGTTTATATAAATGTGTAGTTAGAAACAATGGATACAAATGCATTATTTTAGGTTACTACACCATGGTGTTGTAGTCATAATGTTGTTTGAACGAATTATTTTTATGGAATGAGATAATATTTTAGACATAAAAATTGAGGCATATATGTATAAATGATTTTCTGATCTTTATCTTTCTGGGTTTATGACATAAATGTTGTCATTAAAGTTAGAATCGGAACGTTTATAACATTTTTTTGTGATATTTGTGAAGGAATTTCAATATTTGTCATTGGTAGGCCTATATGTCTGAAAAGTGTATTCTTTATAGAGTTATTGCTTGGCAAAAGAAAATCTTGAACAGCCCTACATGTAATTTTAATTTTCTTGGTAACAGCACAGACAGGTTAAGATTATTTAGAAATTTTGGGATTATATTTGTTTGATTGTTTGAACATATTGTCCAGATCTGTACAGAACATCATTGCATCACATCGAAAAACTGAAACGTTTTCGTAGTCAATTTTCACCGTGAACAGCAATTTGTTATACTTTTTATCTTTTACAATATTGAATATTAGTCGAAACTCAAATTGTACATGACATGATCCTCTCACGTTCCTTCATCTTATTGATGACTCCCGATGGCCATATCAGCTGTTGGGACCGTTGTCATGGGCAACCCCGCTTACAAGGTCAAAATAATAAAGAAGACTAATCTATCAACCACCACGGAGCTGACGATGCGTCACAGTATCGCTAAGAAAAGCTTGTCTGATCATACATTATGGAACATCCGTGACAAAATTACCTACGTCAAGGTGATCATTGTATGTGATTTAAAGCTGATGGACGTTTGTCTTTATATATTTATTATATTTCGGAATAACGTTTTAGTTTATTGCTAGTATGTATATTTTAAACATCCTTCACAAATGTCATCCATGCAGTTCTCTTACAAATTCCCCAAACTATGGAAAACCTGTCTTCATAAATCCCCATACTATGCAAAACCTGTATTCAAAAAACACTAAAATTCCAGTAGTTAAAAGTATTAAATGTTTTACATCACTGAAATATATATATGTTTATTGATGCCATATATCAATAGTGCACATATATTGGATTATGCTCCATGGACCAATTAATTGTCTTTAAATAGACTCTTTATATTAATTGTTAATTCATAAACAAAATATTATTCAACAACCGTCTAAATATATCCAAGTAGTGCTACTATTCCGATGGAAATTGTTCCATTAGCCTAAATTCTGAGGTACAATATAATAAGTGTGATGCGGCCTATTACAGCATGGCATCTCTAACTTGATTGTATCCACGAGAATACAACCGAGAATAAAGACATCTCCATGAAACAAATGACCTATTAAATTAGATAATATACTGCTACTATTCCGATGGAAATTGTTCCATTAGCCTAAATTCTGAGGTACAATATAATAAGTGTGATGCGGCCTATTACAGCATGGCATCTCTAACTTGATTGTATCCACGAGAATACAACCGAGAATAAAGACATCTCCATGAAACAAATGACCTATTAAATTAGATAATATACTGCTTGAATTAACAGTCAAGTTGATATTAGAATGTACAGCTCAATGGTGGGGAATCTAGGTCTAAATGAGACATTGTCAGGGGCGGATCCAGGGGGCGCCGAGACTCCCTATTACATCTAAATATAACACACAAATTCTAATTTAGCAATAACTACCGTACATCCAGCTAATTTGGTGGTATATCCCATGTGACAGAAGCCTTATTATGTTATAACAGTTGGTAAAGCTAGATTAGGTGACGCAAAACAATAATAAAATACAATCATTGTGTTGAAAGACGATTTGGCATGTTTATGTTACACTCCCTGGCCGCCTAAGTAGCTGCACGTAGCGGCACCTTTAATGTGTTATTTTTGCTCCGAAGGACATTTAAGAACATATAGATGTTGTCCCCAGGATTGATAATTATGACAAAGTACCGTACATGTAAATATTCCATATGAATTATTCACAAAATTCCTCAAGGCTTACCATACAAGTGCTGCCAGAGAGGCGACATCAGAGAGTCTAATCGCGCGATAATTTCCTACCTTCAGTCTTGAAACAACAGAAGCGCCATCAATCTGACCTACTGCTATTAAGAAGAAGTTGTCTTGGGATTAAGTGACGGAGTGATCATCGAGTGCATGTATTGGATTAGATGTATTGGATCTATTTTTAGTTGACATAATAGACACGACATTGGATTAGTACATAATAATACAAAAATACATTTTAGTCCGGCAGCCACATCCTGATTTTTAGTGTAGGTATTCTGTGAAACTCAATGACCTTGATCTCCTTTGTTTTCACCGAGCTGGCTAATACAATGAAGTATGGGGGAGGGGGCTTATATAACCTTGTTTTCACCGAGTGACGTCACTGCGTTTCACAGAATGACGTATGGGGAAGGGGGTGTTATATAACCTTGTTTTCACCGAGTGACGTCACTGCGCTTCACATAACCTTGTTTTGTTTGATACTTTTTCTCTCTTTTGGTGCATTCATGTCTAGCATACCTATAACGATATCTGGGCAGAAATTCAAAATGGCCGCCATCAAATCACTAAAGTTAACATATCTCCCTCAATATCTGATATAGAAACGAGATTATTCCACCAAACCATATGTTTTCGGTATCGATCGAGGAATACAATAAAACATAATATCACACCTCCCTGTGACATCATTATCATGCTATGATAACACTTATTTATCCAATTTTGAAAAACTAAATACTTATTACTCGTGTAGTAGATAGAAGACGTGTGGCATATATAGTGTTATAAAATTACATCAAACGTTAGATTTCTAACCAGCTGATCGGAGTTATGAGAAATAATTAGGCATGTCATTAATTACTTTAAACATGTGGGGTTCTGCTGAATTTAACAAAATGTCAATAATAAATGTCATCCCTGGGTAGCACACTCTGATATTACTCATTGCATGAGACCACATGGTTTTCACGGGTTATACGAGCCCACCTACCCGTCTCAATCCGCAGATTATGCGATATTACGCGCAGTCTCGAAGACTAGATATAGAGACGAAATTCCCGTATTTCTAATTTTTGCCATGGTTATAATTAGAAATCAAAATTTCGTCTCTATATCTAGCCTAACTGGTGAATGCGCTGCTCACAAAAATTAAAAAAAAATTGCAGTTCCAGTCTATGGACATGTTTACGTCATATGGTCATATTAATTAGCCAAAATAAAATCACCAATTTTTTATGATTTCAGCCTGGGCCAGTCCCTTTAACATATTTCTTGGAACTTTATCATAAGCCTTACTGAAGTCTATGAAGATAATATAAAGTTTGGTTTTATTCTCCACTGCAAAGTCTATCAATAAGCTAAGGGAGGTAGGCCTAATTTGTTCTAGACAGCTTCTACCTGGCTGGGCGCCAGCCTGCTCTCTATCAGGGACGAACCATTTTAATAGTCTATTACACAATACATAGTCATAGATTTTGGCAAGACTCTGCATTATACTCAATCCGCGACAATTTCCACATAAGTTCCTTGGCCCCTTTTAAAAATTGTAACAAGTCTCGAATATGACCAGTAACTAGGATAGCCACAGGCAGAATGCTGACATAACCTGGTGGCAATTTTTTTGGTAATCAGAAAATAGGTCATGAGCCCCATTAGATGTTTTCTAACCTTACCAGACCCATAAAATGGTCTAGACCTTTGACCTTGACCTCCAATTAATTATTCTAATGTCATAAATGTACTTATAGCTTTTGGTTTCATGGTAATCGACACCATTATCATCAAATTTGAACAAATACGCGCAGAAATATGCCATTTTAGGTTTGAGTTTAGCGATTGGCGGCCATCTTGGAAATATGCAAATTTAAAAAATGCCACTGGGTGAAATTTAGTACTCCCGGTGGAAATGATGACTTTAGTCTCTGCTGAACACAAATCAATCAAAATATAAGCTTTTGTATGCATTTCCAGGTTAGGTTAAATTTTGTAAATATTCTGCATGACTACACCGTAAAATACCACATTGAAGATCTGACACAAAAACACAATCCATACCTGGGGTATTATGTTGAATATACCAGGGGCAATACCATCAGGTCCAACACTTTTAGCCGATTTAGTCCTAATTGTTTGTATATCACCTATTTCACCTCTTCTGGTTAAATTGGGTCGTCTAATATCGGTATAGGTCTATGATGTCTTCACATCAGATGAAGCACTAGCATCAATTTACCATTCCAACCTATTCGTCTCCACAGACGCTATCTTTCTCCTGTGTGATGCGGTGCATCACCCATCCACGTAACTGACGGCACGATAGGCCAAAATGCAATATTCCTGCTGAAAAAATATGGCATGTCAAGTCACGGATTATAGGCCCTACCGCTGTGTCATGAATGTAGCCTACTATAGAACATCAGCCATCACAGAGAGGGACATGGCGCAATGGTTAGAATGCGGAGCTTTGTCAATGACGCTGCCTGCCGTGCGGTTTCTAATCCTGCTTGGTGCAGGATTTTCAGAGAAATATTGGGACATTGTTTCGATGTTATGTCCTTGGGAAAAACACTCAACCCTCAAATGCTTCACTTGACTCAGGCGAAAATGAGTACATGGTAGGACAGAGTATGAGAAGTTCAATGCGCCGAAATGGCTGCGGGACTGACGTATGCTCTCCGTGGAGTTGAGATGGCACACGTATGAACAGGTCCAGTGACCAGGGGGTAAAAATCGGATGAAATACTTCATATCAGACTATAAACCTTTACCTTTATCACTTTCATATGAACAAATAGATGCACAGCAGTGTATAATTGTTCACATACACCGAGGTTCCTTTCACGACAGAGACCTTATAGTCCCAGAGCTAGGGGGGGTTTATTTGTGTTGAAATGTCCATACGATCTAAGAGTTCCACCTATAGTGAAAATTTCTGAGGAATCCGAATCTGCGCGTCTTACAAAAATCATCCTGTCCAAAAGTACCGTAAAAACCTTTTAAACACTAGTACCGTCAAAATCGCAAACCGCAATTTGAAATATTGCGTATGAAGTGATTGTTTGCTAAAACTGTGGTAATTTTCATTTGAATAATTTTTAAATTATTTATTATCACTCACATATGACACAGGCTTTCACATGGACGTAAAATATTTTGTGTCTGATCAATGAGAAATGCACAATATAGCTTTAAATTGGTATTTTAACACGTAATTTTACCTATTTTTCATACTTTTTCAGTAAATAGACAAAATACTTTTCTCTCAGCTGATTTTTGTATAGTATAATTATTATTAGGATACGTGTGTACATTAAAAAATCGACTCAGTACTGGTAGTAATGTAATTGAAAGGGGTATAGCAAAAGAGTATCAAGATTTGTCTAATTGTACTGTTTGCAGGGTTGGCGTTTATACTACAGTGTACCATGTCAAATCAAGGGCAAGCTAGGGCCATTGTGAAGTCAAGTTATAGCAAATCGTCCAATAAACAATCGTTCCACAAATTACCTTAAACTCTATCTAAATGTTCCCAGTATTATGTAAGTTTGCCAGGGGTTTTCAATGAATCGTCAGTACACGGGTGACAAAAACTATATGGCAAAATCCATAAAATATGCATAGCATCGAAGATTCAAAATGATGTGTGTGAGTTTACATTGACATAACCTTGGGTTGTAGAATATAATATACACCTAACTTTGGAGTCGCGAGCTTATCTGAAGTTAAGATGACATTGCCCTTGTCTGACTTTGAGGTTTTCCAATGCAATATTATACTCAAATATGGTACTATACTTCGCACCCAAGGTTTACCATTTAATTATTATTATTTATATTATTATTTATATTATTATTATTATTATTATTATTATTATTATTATTATTATTATTATTATTATTATTATTATTATTATTATTATTATTATTATTATTGTTATTGTTATTGTTATTGTTATTGTTATTGTTATTGTTGTTGTTGTTGTTGTTGTTGTTGTTGTTGTTGTTGTTGTTGTTGTTGTTGTTGTTGTTGTTGTTGTTGTTGTTAGGCCTATTATTATTATTAGGCCTATTATTATTATTAGGCCTATTATCATATCAACTTTCAAAACTGACAATTTTAATTTAGAGCTGCATAAAAGCGTATTACAGGGATAATAACAGGTTTTACTGTGTATTGCCTTACTACACTCATTTAATTAGAATAAATTATTGCAGAATAATAGTCATGATGAAAAACTACCTTCTATACTTTGGATTATAATGAAACAAGTTAATCTATAATAAAAGGACATCCTTATATATTACCTATTTGAAGAGCTGTTATCGCTATGATCATCTAATTGTGATAAAGACGTTAGACAACACCAATGACATTATGTCAATAAGCACAAGGGTTAGTGTACATTTACTTCAATGTACTCAATCTTGCAGTTATTATTACAGTTATTATACAAGATATACATTTAGTTTTATCTAACGGCTACAAATGTGTGAAACGTCAATTAAAACGTTATTGTAGTGTAGCGTTTCAGATCACGAACGGAGGATTTGTTTAAAAATATGATTTTGACATACATGTAATATCACATTTATATAATATAAGTTTAATGTAAATATAATTTTAATAAATTATAATATCCTAGCGTGGTTTTCCCTGTTTATACATTAACAAACATCAAGAGTCTCATATTACACACCACAAAAACAGCGCACCATTCTCAACTAAATATAGGAAGAGGGCATTGTTGCGACTTTGGGCTTCCTTGTGTCGTGATATATAATAAGGAAAACCGCGGGGTAAAACAATTTTCACTCACTCGCATTCATTCCTGACCTATTGCAGCGGGCGCCTTCCTATTCTTTCCAAATGCTTTTAAAAGGCCTTTACATTACACTAAATTTACAAAAAACTGGTTCCCCCTTCTTTCTTTCTTTTTAATATGACAATTCATCGTTTTGTCAAGGATTGAATTGGCTTAAGGAGTTTTTACGCAAATACAGACTAAACTGAACCATGATTACCCACCAATAGTGAGACGAATCAGACGATGGCAACCCACGATTTAAACACTGGCGATCTGAGAGCAAGCACGCTACTTTTGACCAAAATACCGGTAGGCCTACTGAATTTTTGGTTGTGTGTGAAGAAATATTTTTTTCCAATTATACCTACAATCTTCGATGTGACAGGCGAACAACATTAACCATTACACCGGGGCCACGACTGCATGCATCTATTATCCTTTGTTATGGATAGAAGAGAACATTTAGCGTAATCGTTTTTTATCTAATGTAGTATTTTAGGCATGAAACTGATTTCAAAAGAAGTTAAAAAGGGTACCGGTACAATCGTATACCCCGATAACAGAAACATATGGTTTAGTTGAAAAATCAAGTTTGTGTCGGTCATTTTGAAACTTGCTGTAAAAAAACACCCTCAAGGGTTAGAAATCTACGTCTGCCCATATATCATTATACCCAGCAAACATGAAACGTTGGCCCACCGTTTGGTTACTGTTGGGACAACGTCCTAGACGGTATGCCAACAAAAAACCAACGTCGGGCCAACGTCTCATGTTTGCTGGGTATGGAAGCCAGCCATGCATAATCAAAAGAGAGAAAAAAAAAAAAAAAGTCACCCCATTTGGCTGCCGGACTATTTGAGTAAATCTGTACACACCCGTTATAAGATACAAGTTGTATCACTATCGCGGGGCCACCAACTGCGAGTATATTGAAATACATGTCTACAAGCAATTGAACATATTACTATTATTATCTGAATGTACAATAAAAAACAATGTATGTGTTTTGCTATGAGATATGCTTGACGCAATCCCAGAACTCGTATTAGGAATATGATCCACCACGCCCTGATGATACCCGCCATTTTGAAATTTGGATTATTTAAAATTTATTAAGCAGGTAGGCCTGAGTACAATATACCCTGAATGCCAATGTATTGTGTGAAACTCGCTATTTGTGGGGGACGATTTTTGGGATTGATAATGTTTTTTACCATAGTAACGCGGGTGACAGTACTCCAAAAATTAAATAATTAAGTATGAAAAATCGCAATGGCCAATAGTTTGCGGAAGTTGTTAACTAATAAACAGTTACCATATAATTAATAATATGTGCATTACTGATTAATCCTCATATCTGTTGTATTAATTATTAATCATCATATCTGTAACTTGGTATGGTAAAAAAGTTGTGTCTGTCTGTCTGTTTAGAAGACGGGAATCCGCTACTTCGTGAATGTTCTTTAGAATTGATCAATTAAATTCTGGATTTGATGCTTTGATGCAAATAAAATCCATAGAAAAATACCTCATGACTTATTGTCTGACACATTAGACTAACTAAGCAACAGTATTTTCTGAAATACAAACGCAGATAAGGCCCGACTCGATTGACATCGATCTCAATGCAGATTCATAATCTGTGCATCTCGTTTACTCATGCAGTTATCATTCTGACACCGGATCTGTCAATCCGGCCTGCAAGATGGATTGGAAAAGTTTGAAGCCGGATTACTAATTGGTGCGTTAGTTTGCAAGATTGATCTATTATTAGAATTAGCCATTTGCGCTACTGAGGTTTTGTTCTTGTTTTAGTATTGTATTTAAATGATTTATTTAAATACAAATTGTATTTATTTTTTACTGTCATCTATTTATTGTGAAGAACCCGGCTGTATTGCTAGTCGACGGAACTTATTTCAGATTCAGTTCTTGTATGGGGCATATAATACACACTAATCTGGAATCTGAATCTGAACTCAGATTGGTGCCCATCAGGGATTGGGTCGAATGCACTTGAGCAACTACAAATTCGCTGTCTTAGAAATTGTCAAATACAAATTCGAAGCCTTAAAGATATATAATACAAATACAGTCTTTCAAATACAAATATGTTTTGATTAAATATGGCTGTATTGATGTTTTCCAAGTTTTCTTAAAACATGCAAGGTTTGAAGATTTTGATGATAAACGTATTTTTACCTTAAATACACAGAATGTTATATAATGTTATTGATGAATATTTTTTAATTTGGTTTAAATACAATGAAGCAAGTATATCGCAACGTTATAGGCCCCACAACATCTGTCTTCAACAAGATGCATTGAAGATATAAAACCTTTGAATGAATAGTAAGTAATTATTCATTATAGGGACATGCATATATAGGCCTACATAGGGCCTATATTATGAAGAATATAATATGCCCGGCCAATTTGGCTTATAATGTCACTTTATACAATGTGATGACAAGAAAAACGTATGCAGTGTGCCGAGGAGGTAAGTATCAATAATACAATTAGTTGACCTAGTTATAAATGTAGTGTTTCTCGCCAAAATTGAGTGATCAAAACAGTGTTTTTTTCTTCTAAATTTAAATTAATTAAATCGGTGCTACTACGCATAATGTTGTTAATGTAGTCAACTCTGATATCTGCAAAAAAAGATTACTTATTAACAAAAAATTATATTCATCCTCGACTTCGTCAGATCAGCAAACTGAACAAAACACGCTCTTCGAGTGCTTATCCAGTTGTGTCATCTCGAACTGTCTGACTTCGGGCTGTTTCTACACTGAATGGTGTAGACTGAAAAAGGTGTTTTGTTAGTACCGGTATATGATTTTCCATATTTTCTGAACGATTCCAAAATCTAATAACATTTAAAAAATGACGATATTATTTTTAGCTATCCCATTTCACTATATAATGCGGGTAGTAGAGTAAGATTATGTACAGGTAAAAATTATATCATGACTCAATCTGTTATTTTATCACACACATTTCTATCTAAACTCCTTCAAATTTCACAAGCATAATCTTGAACAGGTATTACAAAGGATTTAAATAAATGAAAATATGTATTATAGCCCACATTGGACTATTATTTACCCTTAGACACAATTCCACAAAAAGATCTAGAAGCAGCAGCAGAGCGTGTTTTTTTTTATAATACTGTCTCTAAAATTAAATTGTACACTAACGTAATTATAACTTTCCACTATTTCAAGGTCAATTTCACCATATGGAAATTTAAAAACGTAACAAGCTTTCCGGAGTTCGCAAAATGTACAACTTTTGTTTTATCAGAATTTACAAACATTTCCCATTTTTTCCACTGACTATTGATGAAACTGTGGTGTTACGTATTAGTGACATAAACAAATTAATTTATCGTAAATTGACATGATTTCTCATGATGTGTAATTTCGTGGATTTACAAAACTATACCCATGACATATTGATCTACCAATGATGCTGTTCTGGGGTATGTCCAAAGAAATAACACTCCAAACTTCATGGTAGATGATGCTGTTCTGTAGTATATATAAAAATCATATATACAAAATATCAATAAATGATTCACGGGAATCAGTTAGCTAGACTAGCAGGTCAAACGAATTCATGAAGCGAATTTATTCAGATTATTATTCATGTTGCATAATATATAGGTGTAGACTTTTTTATTTCATTTTTTTTCACAACTCTGGCCTTTTAACTTTATAATATTAGATTCAGATGTAATTATCAATTCAAAAATATAACGTGAATACATTGGTATAAGCTCGCTGCTCTCCACCGTAACTACATTAACTACACACAAGAGTCATGTCCACAATAAATATTGTTATGAAGATGGTCTCATAAAAACAACTGCAATTAACCACAGTTTCTTTTCAATATTTTTATTTTTCAATAGTAGAAAATAAATGCATTTCACACTCTGGAAATGTAAACCCTTGACAACGATCGATCTCACAGGAGCTGTTATTTATAGCGTGCCCCTCGTACTGTTAGAAGACGCTGTATTGCCCAACCGACACGTCAAATAAAGAATGCAGGGATGTGGACAGTTGGCAAAGACAGGGCGGAAAATTCCACCAAGTGCATTTACATTATTAAACAGGGTAAATTTAGGACCGAGAATCTCATGTGACGTCAAATGTTCTACAACGACAAATGAGCTGCGGGACGGTGGTTTCCTAATGTATCCTGCTACAACTGTTGCCAATATTGGAAAAGGCATTTAAAGGTACCGCTCACAAGTAAAAATATTAAACTTTAGATAGAAGAGAACTGCATGGAAAATATCAAGAATATATTCAGTAGGGAATCCAGAGGAGAACAGCGAAGTCCCCCCCTATAGTCCCCAATAAAATACTTATGAGCAAAAAAAAAAGATGAACCCCCATACCCCGCAAGTAGCCTTATTATTATTATTATCATTGTTATTATTATTATTATTATTGTTATTGTTATTGTTATTATTATTATTAATATATTTATTATTATTATTATTATTATTATTATTATTATTATTATTATTATTATTATTGTTATTGTTATTATTATTATTATTATTATTATTATTATTATTATTATTATTATTATTATTATTATTATTATTATTATTATTATTATTATTATTATTATTATTATTATTATTATTATTATTATTATTATTATTATTATTATTATCATAAGTCCATTCTTATGTTCCCTAATATAGATAGATCCAACATTAGTGAATTTAAATAATATACAGGGAGACTCGAGAATGAGTTCAGAAGTTCCCACTTTCCAAAACTCTCAAGGTCCGACATTCCCAGAACTTCTTCAAGTTCCGAAAATCCCGGAACTTCATCAAGTTACGAAGTTCCAACGTTCAAGTTCCCAATTTTCCTGAACTTCAGGTTCCAAAGTTCCCAGTTCCCAAGCTTTCCCTTTGAATGGTGCCCATAAGAGATCCATGTGTTAACCAGTTAACATTATAATAATTTAATTCTGCATTTTATTCAGTAAATTCAGTTCTGTTAAAGCGACACAATCAGGCTAAAGTTCTCAAAAAAGCAGTATTTTTATTATGGCTTCTTAGTATGACCATATGATATAAACATGTCAATAGACTATAGACTTGTGTAATTTTTTAACTTGTGCAGAGCTTGTCTGCATATATATATATATAATAGACACAAGAAAGCTTTAATGTGCAAAACTAAAATGTAAAGTGATGCTTTTTGATGTTATTTTTGCACAATTTTGAACTGTGACTAACTGTTATGCCTAAACTATCATAGATAGCATGGATAACTTTGAAGGGCCTTACAAAGGCATCTTTCTTGTGTATTTTTAGCATGAATATTACAAGCCTGGCATGAGGTATTTTCAGGAAATGACCATGTTCTAATATTTTCTAAAAAGCCCACCCCAATTTTTCATATAACGCCCCCCTTTGATTTAGCATGCACAAGACAAGTGTTCCCCAAACGCCCACCCATGTCCCTATAACGCCAACCTGGTTGTTTTGTTTCAGGGTGTGCGTTTTGTGCCTTCATGTTGTAATGGAGGAAGAGCAGTGGGCATCTTAAGAACGACGTTCCCAAAACACCCTCTTTGCTTCAAAAAAAATAATTCCGGCATATTTTATCAAGTACACAGAGTACAGACCTGAAAATTTCACTGGCCGTGCATGGTTATATCCAGAATCAGCTACTGATCTTCATTTGGTAATCAGTAAGACGTACTGACTACAAAAAAGGCTCCGATCCTTGGGGGGGGGGGGGGCGTCTTAGGCAAGTTCTCATAATTACGCGTATTTTGTCCGCCGAATGCATCCTGACTGCGGCGGTTTTCCGTTGCACTCAAGCCCTGCCAGCTCTGCTCAAATAGGTTGAAATGACTTCATCGCATGCAGGATGTCCGAATGTGATATAAATTATTTCTGACACCTTTTAACAATGTTACGTAGTAAGCCTATATTATTATCATGGTTATCAGCTTATATCGCACCCGTGCTGCAGGTTGAACGGATATTATTTATATCGTGTTATGTTACGTCATGTTTGAGTTGGTGTACCCCCCCCCCCCCCACCCATACCTGAAGGATCACACCTTATTCTTTGGACAAGTGCTTTATTTCCCCACACCGCACTCAAATGAACACCATTTGTGTAAATAAATATATTAGAATTTCAGATCGCGGGCACATTAAAAGTTTGTTTACATGTCAATGGCAATATCATATTGAAGCAGCTGGGTCCCTTTGCTTCACTGAACCATAATATTTACATTACAATAGACCCTGAAGCATGACGCCCCATCTACTTAAAAACATTAATGTATGCTCTTTATCTTCAAACACCAGATTTTCACATCGTGATGTGGCCTTCCATGGTTTATTTTTAGAACATATAGGGATATCCCAAGAATATTTTCTCGAAGTTCAAGACATATCGTCCATGTTTGACGTACGGGGGAGCGTCAGTTGTTACTATTTTGAAAATATTTTGAGAGCATGCTACATATAAACAGTAGGTGTACACAATATTTTATGATAATCAGATAATGAAGATATCAAAGGATACTGTGCCCCAGATATACGTGTAGAAAAACAAGACTTTCAATTGGAGCACCATAGAAGGGGCAGGGGCGCTAGGGTGGTGGTTAGCACCGCTGCCTAATTTATTAATATTTAAATTCCGATTCAAAATAACTGTATCCCTGTATTCGTCGCTATTAGAATAGGTCTACACACCAGATCAGGAATATTTAAATATCTAGTAGCAAATATTCCACCTAAACAATATAATGTGGGTCTTACTGTGCACCAGATAACACAATGTAGGCCTATGAGTTATCAACAAACGCTCGCCGCCTATACTTCAATGGCGGAAAATACTCTAGAAAGGTTGAATGTAGTTTCTGGTGCTGTTGTACCAGCTAATCTAGTATCTAAAAAGCTAATCAGCCATGGTGTGGATAACAGTGACGTCATGAAAGAGTCCTCAACAGCTGGATACAAACGGTACCACAGAACACAACATGCCGTATACCAAGAAGGACCTGGTAATTTAGTACCGGAGGATGATGTAATGTGCTTCTCTCGGAAGACATTAAATATAACTGACATTTTTGAGTCGGCTCAGGAGGTGACCACCCCTATCATCAATGACACATCAGCTGAATATATTTCCATGTGAATTTAGACATATTCACTGTGGATGAAACTAAAGAGTATAAATCTAGGGCAATCAATATGGCATTTATTTTGTCAAGAATCTAACGAACAGCCCACTAGAGATCTCAATTGAGATATAGTAATTGGACAGCGACTAACCAGTCTCTTATAAGTCACACGGAGGTTAAAACAGAGGTTGGATATATCCCACTGCTAAATGCTCCAGCAGACAGCTACGATACGCTAAAAGAAAATTTCAACATGCAATAGATGTTGCTGGGCACCAATTGCACCATAATTGTGGTTGACCAAGCATTGTTTTGGGTTCAAGTGTTCTGTCCCTTATTACAGGAGAGTTATTTTCAGACTTGGTGGACTTCACACTAGCATGTATTTTCAGAGCACGATTGGGGATTATATTGCTGAAAATGGTCTCCGAGACACTTGGGTCACGGCAAGTGTAATAGGGCCGATGCTATGTGTTTTAGATTTGCTGCATCAGATACAATCAGAGATCCAACTTGGGCCACATATTACAAAGAATCCTAACTTCGATCATATCCCAACTGTCTCTTATTTCCATTAGAAAAGTTAGGATCAATTCTAACTTTTTATATGGAAATGCGAGAAAGCTGAGATGGGATCAAAGTTAGGATTCTTTGTAATATGCGACCTTGGCAAGATCTCTGTGAACACCAAAGCATGATACAAGTTGTAATATATATGAGTTCCTAGACATAGACATAGTTTATTTCATATGATCTGTGCAATATACAGACATGTACATATATGTTCCAGTTGGCTGATTCATCCAGATGATCTGTTCTATATTGTCAGTAGAGATCTTGCTACTCAGGCCACTCAGGCCCTTCTGCATTTGGACGTTCCATTGAGAGATTGTGACTCAAAAACTTATCATACCTGAACATCTCATCCAGTTCACGACTGAGTAATAGTAAAGCACTAACATTTGCGAACCTTGTCTAAACAAAGCAAACAAACAGAGACAGTCGAGATGGTGAGCGTGAATCGAAATATATCACAGCGCCTGATTACAGCTTATTTAAGCAAAACGTCCTGTGGATTTAAAACAAGTTGCATCACTTAGGCTAATGAGTATTCCCATTAGTATTTTACAAACAAATGGAAGTGTCAGATCAGGGACCAAGTCATCAATGATATTGTCATTGATAGGAGATTTACAGTACACCACTCTGCCGCTACACCAACAAGCTGAATCCACTCAAATCATAGATATGATGGCCAGGGTTCAAGCTATATAATTACCTAAGCATGCCAACAACTTTGGAGATTTGGCTAATGAATTTGTTAACTCAATACTGGCTGGTGGTTGTGAATGCATCCGTATTGAAATATGTGGAGACCGTTACAGAGAATTGCACATGTATGAAACGAACAGCCTAAGTTATGCTATGGGATTGTTAGGCGGTCACCCTCACGTCGGAGGCACCAGTATGGGATTGTTAGGGTCTCCAGTATGGGCTTGTAAGGGTGGACGGGAGAAACTGCCTAACACTCTCCATCATATCGTAAACTTCATCTCTCCGTCGGATCAACGGTTCTGATTTAACTCACAAAACTCCTCTTCTGCTTATCATGTTTATTTGTCTAGACATTTGATAATAGCAACGTACAACCCCGCGCACGACACATCTAACTAAACTCAGAGCTGGCGACCGGCGGCACGTCCGCAGTCGCTGAGCGTTCTATCTTAAGTGCGGGAAAAGTACCACGGCCGCATGGGACTCGGCCCTCTGCGCACGGCACCGAAGTACCAGAACGAGGCAGTCGTCCACAGACTCATCGCGTCCGGGAGGGTGGGGACGACTGCCACATTAAACAAGCGAAGTAGGGATCCTACATTACCCCCGGGTTAGTGATACCGTAGGACCCAACTGACGTGTAGGAGACTGCTTCGTGCAAATAGCGGGAGTTGTATATAACGTAACCTCTTATAACTAGCCTGGGTGTGAAAAATTACAGCGTGGGTGGTTATTGTTAATACAGCGTGGGTGGTTGACGTCGCAGCATCACTAATGAAAACATTGTCCCATCCTCTTAACACCAATTGTCCTATCCTCGTAACACCAACTGTCCTATATTTACGTATGTCATATGCTGCTAGCTGCGACCAACCGATTCATTTGTTTAACATTTCCATTATAATTTAGCAATTATCTTGCTGAAGAATGTAATTACAATTTACATATTTTACACAATGTTGCCAGGCCTGGCGCATTCATTTACAATTTAAAAACATTATTATTACGTTTACGGTACATGCGGTTGGGCCCGCCATAGATGTCGTTAGGCGCCACTATGGCGTGGACCATCTGCACGAACCGGGCAGGAGTCTGGATTTATCGTCCGACTCTAGTTTTTCTCACAGTTGCGTCCGTCGAAATTTTGTCGCAATTAACGATATTCGAACGATTTCTTTTATTCGAGTCGATTTCGGCGTCAGCTGCACCCGGGGTTTTACCCTGTAGATGTAAAGGTATGCGGGAATACGTTCGCAAACCGCCGTCGTTCCCGTTAGCGCAGGATACGGCGGGGGCTCGCGAATGAGGCGCTATATAAGTTTTGTCTTTGTTAGACAATTTAACTTTATCATCTAGTTGCTGTGGGACCGTGGCCAATTTGGTACTGCTTCTGACTGCCGTCGACTTTGTCTTTTTAACACTCGTCCTATTGGACGTCTGAGTGTTCGCACTACCAGGTCTAGGTGGATCCTGTGAATTCCTACTAGAGATCCTGGTAGTCTACGAGCTCTGTTGTTTGTTTGGCGTAGTACGCTGTGTGTTCGTACCTGTCGTAGGCTCGCACTCGAGATGTGCGGGTTTAACTCGATCTAAGGGGACCGTCTCAACCTTGCCTTTCATCAGGATTTTCATGACTCTGCCACTCCTCACGACAAACTTATATGGTCCGTCGTAAGGGGCGGTCAGAGGCGGCGCAATTGCGATTCGGCGCAAGAATACATGTGTGCATGTTGCTATTTCCTTGTATTGGAAAATGTTATTCTGTTGTGTGTCACGTGGCGGACATAGACCGAGACGCGACATGGCTATGCGTAGCTTGTCTGAGTAGTTCTCCAAATCAGAGTTAGCATCGACGGTGTACTGTTTCGTAAACTCTCCTGGAAGTCTAAGTGTTGTCCCGTATATCATCTCGGCAGCCGACCTGCCTAGTCTCTCCTTAACTGCCGGACGGACTCCTAAAAGTACAGCGGGTAGAGTAATAGTCCACGGGTTTGGTGATTTGTGCGCCATAATGGCGGCTTTCAATTGACGGTGGAAACGTTCGACCATGCCGTTCGACTGGGGGTGATAACTCGTGGTACGATTCCATATAATCCCGAATTGATTACATAAATTATCCCACAATTTCGACTCGAATTGAGCGCCCTTATCTGTGGTGATAGTGGCTGGAGTACCATAACGTGCTATCCACCCGCTGAAGAAAGCATCGGCGACCGTTTCGGCCCGAATATCTACAATAGATATGGCTTCCGGCCAACGTGTAAAACGATCGACGCAAGTCAGTAGATATCTAAAGCCATTAGCGTAGGGTAAAGGTCCGACTATATCAATGTGGACATGATCAAATCGCTCGGTAGGTTCAGTGAACTTTCTGAAAACTGGTGTGTTGTGACGTGAAACTTTGGCAGTCTGGCAACCCTTACAGGAACGACACCATCTAGCAATGTCAATATTCATGCCATGCCAGACAAATCGTGTATTGATCTTGTAGCTCTATGAGATGGGTGGCCTAAACCGTGTAAGCTTGAAAAAACTTTTCGGCGAAATTTCGCGGTAAGGTACGGCCGGTTATGGCCCGTGGACACATCACACCAGATCAATTGATTATCGAATGATTTGAGTAGTTTGAAATTCATAGTGAATGTAGTTGAGTGTCTCAATCTCGTGAATTCCGCGTCCTTAGCTTGGTCGATACTTAACTCCTTATAGTTTATCACTGGTCCATCATCTATCACGGACACTGATGGTCGTGACAGCGCATCGGCGACGAAATTTGTCTCACCTTTAACATATCTAATGTCGGTTGTAAATTCAGCGATGAAAGCTAAATATCGTGTTTGTCGTAGGGACGCGCGTTCAGTGACGGATGACATTACAAACGTCAACGGTTTATGATCGGTATTTACGAAAAAATTTCGTCCTTCTAAATTATGTCTAAAATGTTTAATGGTGGCATATACTGCCAAAAGCTCACGGTCTCTTCTGGGTTCAGCTTCTTGCTGAAAAACGAAAGTGGCTGCCACATACCATTCAAATACTGCTGCAACACGCCACCGACGGCGACATCACTAGCGTCACACGTGATGTTTATCTGAGCCATAGGGTCTGGGTGTACCAGAAGAGTAGCGTTTGCCAATATTTGTTTGAACTCTGAAAATGCTGACTCTGCATTTTGATCCCACTTCAAGTCGAAATTTGACTTCGGTGACAGTCTTGTATGGCCTTCGTTGGCAGCTGTCAATAAATTATTTAGTGGTGTCAACTTCGCAGCGCATTGCGGTATGAAACGATGGTAATAATTTACCATTCTTAAATATCTACGCGTCAACAGCGCTGGGTAACGGCGAAATTCCTTCGGCGCAAACGTGGTGGCCTAAAAAACTTAATTCAGTTGAACCGAACTGACACTTCTCAGGACCAATTATTATCCCGTATTCGGCTAGTCGGGCAAAAAGAATCCGTAGATGTTTTTTATGCGTTTTATGATCTGGGCTGGTTACCAGTAGGTCATCCAAATATACAAAAACAAAATCAAGTCCGCGTGTAACGTGGTCTAAAAAACGCTGAAACGTTTGACCGGAATTTCGTAGACCAAACGGTGTTCTAGTAAAATTAAATAAACCAAAAGGTGTAGTAGCGGCTGTCTTATGTACATCAGACGGTTCCACCAGAATTTGGTAATAAGCTCTAACCAAATCGATCTTTGAAAAAATCTTCGAGCCGACTAAACGCTGCGTGAAATCCTGGATATGTGGAATCGGATAACGGTCGGGTACAGTCTGAGCGTTTAAGCTGCGGTAGTCCCCACGTGGTCTCCAATCGCCATTTTTCTTTGGTACCATGTGAAGCGCTGAGGACCACTCACTATCGCTAGGTTCAATGACCCCTAATTTTATCATTTCATCGAACTCACGTTTTGCGGTAACAAGCTTATCGGGTGCCAATCGTCGTGGGCGAGCGAACACTGGGTGTCCTTTGGTGACTATTTTGTGCGTTATACCGTGTTTAACGGTCTCACCCTTTGTCGTAGGGCGAGTCAGTTCCGGGAACTGACCGAGAAGTTTAGTATACTCATTCTGAACAGTGTCTACTCTGTTCAACGACAGTGGTCTAATCGATGACAGTGAAGCGGCAATACCTAGACCTGTTCTCATGTCCCGAAGACATCGACATCTCAAATCTACTAGTAAATTATAATGAATCAAAAAGTCAGCCCCAATTATGGGTTGCTTCACATCCGCTACTATAAATGTCCACGGATATTCGCGCTTTAAGCCGACATCAACGACGCGTTTACAGTTGCCGTATGTATTTATAGTAGTGTTATTCGCTGCCACCAGGGGGAGGCAGTCTGCGTCCGAAATCCTGTTAGCGCAAGATTTCGGCAAAACGCTGACAGCTGCGCCTGTGTCAATCAAGTACTTACATTTATGTCTTTTGCCTGCGACATACAATAACTTAGAGTGTGATAACGCAATATTCGCTACTTCGCGCTGACCTAATGTGCTATAGTACGAACAGGGTTCACTGCACAAACGCGCTTTTTCACCGAAATTCTGGTGGTAGTAGCAAACCTGTGCAGTGGCTGTGTCGGTCGGTTGCGTGACATTATTTTGCGGCGGCGGTGCGTGCGGACGAATATTTTGCTGTGCATTAGTACAATTACTTGGTTTGTTAGCAAACTCTGTGGCCTGTGCATTATTATAATTACCAGGTTTGTTAGGAACAAACTCGGTGGCCTGTATATTTGGAATAAATGTAGGCCTAGGAGTATAGTGGTTATTTACACGTCCACGTCCTTGATTTTTCTTCTTCTCGGCTGCTGTCGCGGTTTCTAACTTTTTGAGTCTCTTTGATAAGTCCTCAAGCAAACCAACTAACTCAGTGGTTTCGTCAACTTTGATCTCCGCAACCCCCGGCTTACTCTCTTCTACGTCTGCTTCGGAGGCAAGTGCCCTGTCATCCAACATGGCCAAACTTTCTAGTGTGGCACTGTCTGGTTGTGTTGCCAAATGAGCGCGGATTGAAGCGGGAATCTGCCGGATGAATGCTTGGCGTATGACCGCCTTTCCAACAACTGCTTTCGTTCCAAAGCCTGCTGTCTTTTGTAGACGCCTTAGGAAGCGTGAGGGAATGTCTGAACCCATCCTTTCTCCTGACATTACTTTATTGACTCGTTCAGGTGTTGTCAAACCACGTCGCTCGATCAAAATGGTTTTCAGACTTTCATATTTATGCGATCTGAAAGGCTGAAGTAGAAGGTCCCTCACGTCTGATGCGACATCGCCCTAGAGTGCTGCGCAGGTTAAACTATATCTCTCGTCATCGTCGTGGATCTGATGAAGATCAAACTGAGTTTCAATCTGGTTAAACCAAAGTTCAACGTCCGTAGCATAAAACGTAGCTATTTTAAACTTAGACAAGCTCGTTGAACGTCTCGGAGGCTGCCTTTTTCGTGGTGAAGGACTCTTAGATGAATCGCTCCTAGAGTGATGTCTCGTGCGTCTATTTCGAGCAATTCGAGCAAAATCTTCTTTGAGTCGTTGATACTCGTCGTCTGCCTCTCGGAATCGAACTTCATTTTCCTCGCTGTCCTGATAATAGTTATCTTTGCATCAAGCACCCTCACCTTCTAGAGGCGTAGACATGAAGCCTTCACTATCATGTTGTGTCGACATTATGAAATGTTTGTAAAATTAGTTAACTAGTAAAGCGTTTGAGATAGCGGGCCTATTGGCTCTATGCCTATCTCAAACGTGTTTAAAATGGTATGTCATATTAACACATACCAACTATTTGTGACGTGCCGTGCGCGGGTTAGTTGTACGTTGCCGTCTAGACCAGATGAAAAAATGTCTGTATATGTTGAATCTTAGAAATGTAGACTGTAGAAATTGTCCATGCTATGTCGCATGTTGCGAGAAACAGGAGTTGCTGAGATATTTGAATATTCGTCACTGAGATTGCACATAATTTCTTTGCACTTGTTCACACACATATATAATTATTTAGTGAAAACTGTAGGTCAAAATTGTACATAAAATGCCAGAAATAATTACGACATGCTATGCTAAGCTATTGGTAATAGTATATTGTAAACCGACCTGGGTGAATTTTTTTTTTACACAAGTCGAAAAACACATGCAAATATTGGCAATGTTTCGCAATAGCGCAACTGTCAAATCGAATATTTCTGTATTTATATAAGTTTTTATTCTTCAGAAATCGACTATGATGAGAAAATTTCGTTCTCAAACTAATAGGCTAAATGTGACAGAGATAAAAAACAGCTACATTTATTTTAGAAAAATATTTTAAAACGGGACTGACAGTAGTATATGCGGATTGATGATATAGTATATCATTTCGCTGAAAAATGATTTCTGCGGTGAACATTCCACTTTTTTTTTATATGGCACGTTCATCACCGAGTCATTCTTAATAACGTCCAAATCAATCGCTCGCTTCGTTTCGTTGACTGACGTATAAATCGGCTGTCGTCGTAGCGGTTGCGTTTATTTCGTCTGTGGTGGGTGTGTGTATGGTGTATGATCGGTTACTGCCAACATGTGCGGCAGGCAGCTCGTTGCTGCGTGCCTGTGCCAGCGTGCATGTATCGGTGTGTACATATAAACTGAACAGCAGCCGCGTCTCGCCTCACATTAGCATATTCATGATCTACTCTGTGCCCAAATAAGGCGCTAAAAGTAGGCTAGAGCAACGCCAAACACCAGGGGGGCGTTTCGACGTGAAAAAATTATACTATGACTTATTTAAAATCTCGCACAACTTGTGCTATAATTTCCTTTCCGAAACTGCTTATTTACATTTCTTTTTTTTAACAGTTTTGAAAAAGAAAATTTATAAGTATTCAAAAAAAATTATTTGAGACTAGGCCGTGTATAATTTGAACACGTGAATAGTCTGCTCCACCAAATCAAAATGGCGGCCTAATTTATGCTAATGTGATGAGGCCACACAGGTCCACTGTCCAAGTGCATGCCGGTTATGGCGGGACACGTTTTGCCCAGGGCGGGCGATTAGCTAAACAAGGGGAACCAGCATCCAATATGGCGCTCACTTACCAAATACATTTATAACAATCAGCATTCTCTGAAATAACATATTGTAATAATAATAAAATATTGACTTCAGTCCTGGAAATATATTTAACAGACCAAATAGGACCGTTTATTGACATTCATTTAGGCGAACAATTTTATTTGGCCCTTATCCTAATAAAGGTTATCTGAGTCGAAGCGATATTTTATAATTTTTTGTCGATTTTTACTGCACAATCGAAAAATGACGAGGCTTTGTCTATGGACTTTAAAAACGAGTCACCCAATTATGGCAATCAACGATAAAAAGGAGTTTTCGAAAACACCCACTTCCTACTCGCCTACAGTGGCATTAATAGGATGGAAGCATTTTAAAAACTCTTACTATAAAAATGATATAGACTAAGTCTATGAGAAAAATTTCAGGGTTCTTCTAGAAAAACCGACATGGTCGCCATCTTGAAAAAGCGCCAAACACGTGGAATTTCGTCCAAAAATAGGAAAATTACGCCGTTTTCGACGTAAAAAACGTACTTCTCCTCTGATAACCCTTTCTATCTAGTTTAAAACTGGCATATTAATATGACCTACAGCTTTCACGTACCTGAAAAATGCTCATGATTTTTAAAAAAAAATCCCTTAATATTTAAATAAAACTATTCTTGAAAACAGCAGTTTTCAATTTGAGTCTTGGTGAAAACACTGTTGCGTTCTCTATCAGTCGTCAGGGTCACCAGTATGGGATTGTTAGGCGGTCCCCCTCACATCGGAGGCACCAGTATGGGATTGTTAGGGTCTCCAGTATGGGCTTGTAAGGGTGGACGGGAGAAACTGCCTAACACTCTCTATCATATCGTAAACTTCATCTCCCTGTCGGATCAACGGTTCTGATTAACTCACAAAACTCCTCTTCTGCTTATCATGTTTATTTGTCTAGACATTTGATAATAGCAACGTACAACCCCGCACACGACACGTCTAACTAAACTCAGAGCTGGCGACCGGCGGCACGTCCGCAGTCGCTGAGTGTTCTATCTTCAGTGCGGGAAAAGTACCACGGCCGCATGGGACTCGGCCCTCTGCGCACGGCACCGAAGTACCAGAACGAGGCAGTCGTCCACAGACTCATCGCGTCCAGGAGGGTAAGGACGACTGCCACATTAAACAAGCGAAGTAGGGATCCTACAATGCCACTAAGTGTTCGTAAGTCAATATATTCCCGTCATACCATTACCTGCAACCAAATTAGATTATCAGACATTTTTATCTGTGAAACAGAACGAAGCATCGCTCCAACAGTTTCTAGCTAAAGAGTTACTAACACATGCTGCATCAGATAAAAATTGTTCTTGCAGCTGGTGTATTTGGAGACGAGAAAGAGGTAAGTCGGTTAACTTTTGACCATAATGCCTCTTACAGTCCTCCTTTGATGGCCAATCATTAAGAGGCGGTACGCGCATTGTCTTAAATTGTGTGCATTGTTTTAGTAACTTTATAGTACATGTAGTTGCTGCTCGGAAATCATTTTGCTTCTAGCGCATAGTCATCTTCTCGCTAAAAAATATGTTTTGATGACAATGGGCAACCAGCTATACCTGAACAGTGAGACATTGGCTACAAACCTTGGACCTGAGATTTGTGATTCATTTTTCTACGGCATTGGGAAACCAACAGCTGTGAAGACATTGTTAGCAAATCCCAGACTACTGGAAGATATACTTCACCAGCAACAATTCAGTGATGAGGTGGGAGCGAGGATTGATGGGAGTTGTTTGTGTGCAAACTGTATTGAAGCAAGTTACATCACACAGCTGATGCGGTTTGGGAACATATGATACTCAGCTGATCAAAGCCAGAATCAATGCCTCCCACATCTGATGCACTACGATTTCATCTGAGAGCATTCTATCAGTTTATTGTATGGCGGTCTGCAGCAATAACTGAGCCTGATATACCATCTCCTACAGACCATGGAGCAGGGTGGTTCTTAAAGGATGGAGAGCTACTGACTCTCACAATGTCCAATGATGCCACCCCAAAAGCTAACGTTGAAAATATATTATGTCAGTGTAACTCCGGTTGTGGGTTGTGGCACCAAAAGGTGTAAATGCTTTAAAACTGGATTGCATTGTAGGCCTACTCGTCCCTGTCACAAGAAACATTCACCAGGTGTTTGTGTCAACAATGTGCATAAATCGCACACACGTTAAAAATAAGTTTGTGTTGAAATATCGATATACAATATAATAGTCAGCGATATTAAGGTATTAAAATTCAGTGGATTTTGGACGAAGTGTGTAGTGTCAATGTCTGCTATTGTTCCAATGGTATGGGAATTGTGACACTTAAGCAGACAGAACTTTATATAAATATTATTGTTTCTGTGGTTATAATAGTTTTTTATTGCTCTAAGTGATCCTCTAATCATGAATTATCTGGACTATAATAACAAGTAATAAAAATGATTGAGTTGTGATTTATTCATCAAATAAATACACTTTCTTATTATTATTGTTGTTGCTTGTAACATACACAGCTGGTAAGTAAGTTATATGTGATATTATATCTTCAATAAAATCGTCATGGCGATATTTTGACGAGTATATGTGTCGCTAGATTTTTGGATTTCAGGTGCTATTTTCAATCGCAAAATCGACCTATTTAGCCTACTCTATCAGCTTGGCACACATCGGAATTCTATTCTACACATCCGAAAATGGTTTAAAATGGTGAAAAAATCAATTTATGTGGGGTTCCTACATTGGATCAGTTTTTAAGCACAATATCTCAGATATCAACCAAACTAATATGATTGACGCTACCATACGCAATGTGGGTTTCTTTGGCATCTCGTTTAGTGTTTGAATATTTCCCATAATTAATAACTAAACGTTCATAAACTTGGGGCATTGATGTATTGCGACTTAAAACCCAACTTGATATCTAGACTATCTACCTTTGCTTCGGGCCTTATTATTTGTCCCTTATAAATAGAATATAGTTGGGATCTCAACGTTCTCTTTCGCCAACTCTCTTCGTGTTCAACGAACGTTCTCTCGAAGTTTTGGAAATGTTATATTCGGGGCCCTGCCATTTTGACCCAAATGGGTGCTGTTTTCCACAAGTTGTGGCAAACTATTCACCGGGTTCGCCAAATGTACCTGAACTGATCACCACTGTTCGCCAAGTTGTCGTCAAAAACCTGAAACTGGCGAACAGTTGTGGAATTAATCGGGGAATTAGGCGAACAGGTTTGCCACAACCTGGGGATGTTTCTTTTGCTGAGTGTTCGCCGCATAATCGCCACATTCGCCATTTTTTCACCAAACAGTTGCCAAACAGTTACAAATTCGCCGAATGATTGACACATTCGCCAATTAATCGTCAAATGTTTGCCAAACGATCTCGAAACAATGGGTGGGCGTTTTGGGAATACTTGTCTTGTGCATGCTAAATCAGAGGGGGGGGGGCGTTATAGGAAAAATTGGGGTGGGCTTTTTAGGCACATGAAAAAATATTAGAACATGGTCATTTCCTGAAAAGACCTCATGCCAGGCTTGTCATATTCTGGCTAAAAATACGCAAGAAAGATGCCTTTGTAAGGCCCTTCAATAGTATCTATTCCTATCTATCATAGCTTAGGCATAGTCACAGTTCAAAATTGTGCAAAATTAACATGAAAAAGTATCACTGCACATTTAAATTTTGCGCACCAAAGCTGTTCTTTCTCTGTGCAGCCAAGTTCTGCACCAGGTAGGCCTAAGTCATGACGTCATAAATGAATTAAGCACTAGCACATGGGTGGGCGTTTTGGGCAAGGTGGGCGTCTTAGGCAAGTTCCCCTACATAGCAATGTACGCTAATTGAGAAAAAATATAACTTAACGTTACAACAATTCGGTGTTTCAAGAGAGCATTTATTCATGTTGGCTATTCACTAATACGTCAATCGATATTTTGATGGAAAGGATTTGAAATCACCCACGAGAAGCCTGGGATCGTGGTGTGGGATCGGCTATCGAATTTACTGCCAAGCCAAACGCTGCAGACCTCGGTCGCACTTGAAGCATGTTTGATAAATCGTCCATTGAGGAATTGAAATGGATTCACATGACCAGACTAACGTTAGTACGAAATATTATACCGTATGATATGTGGCGTGTACGCTGTATTTATGATTGTAAAAGTTTATATATCTATAGATCTATAATAATAAGAATAACGCCTGAATTAAATGAATTGATCATATAGAAAATAAACATGTACTGTTCTTGAGTGGAAGAGACGGAAATTTGTATTTCTTTATTACCGCTTTACTTTTTAACAATATAATCTATAATGGAGGCAAATGATCAATGTACAAAACAGTCTAATCGAGTTTAATTAGCGATTTACACAATTCCTCAGCTGTGATGGGTTTTTATCGTGGCATAAAGATATTTTAGTTACGCTATACTAATACAGAATATTAAGGACGGAAATTCTGAAAACGCCTAAGTGATTAGGCATGCGTGTAAGTAAGCAGCTTTAAATGGTGCGACATGCGATCAATCACAGTAATTCTGGGGATATTGCTAATATAATACCACGTTTCACAACGGTATCATACAAAACACACTACGATGCCAGCAAATGCAGAAACTCAGAAAGAAACAAAGAATACAATTTTGATAAGGCACTCAGCTCCTACATTGAATCATGTCGAAGTAACCGAAGCGGACGTTGAAGTTGGATAACTACGATAATCAGCAGCTCCCTCTACTCTAAATTATATCACTAGGCCACCATTCGATTTCTGGGAGAAGAGCAGGCATATTAAAAGAAAAAATAAGCCATAAAAAGTTGTATAAAATTCGATTGTCTATAAACAATAATAAAGTATATACCTCTTGAAATAAATAATTGAAATAATAATTGTTGTACCAAATAATAAAATCTATGCTTTGATTTATGTTTCATGCCTTGATTGCTCTGCTTAAATAGTTAAAAACATATAAGCCTATTGTGAGAACTTCATCAAATTTTTCAATTATTTCAGGCCTATTCGGGTTTTATCTTATTATTTAAAAACGTTTTGTTCTATTTACTAAAACATATAAACAATGTGGGCGATGTTTGACTACTAGCTTTTTCTACAAAAGCCATAGACTCACAGCTCCGCTTATGCAGAATCGGACCGATAATTGTTAAGCCCAGGCCTATTATGTGTGTACACGTACGGAGCCCGACCGGGGCCATTTGTTTATTCAAAATTACCCCCTCCCCCCCATCCGTTTTTCCGCTATCGAAAGTGTTGATCTGTTTGGGAGGGATCATTCCATTCATCCTATATAATTCTTCTTAAATCTCCAGGATTTTTGCGTCTCGGACCATATTAGACGTAGGCCTACTCCCAGCTGATCATTTATCAAAACGTTCAGTCAGCTGCGCCACTTTTAACCCTTTCAATACATTTTACGCAACTAAGCATATTCGAACGAGTAAAACATTGCGTAAAATGTATCAAAGATGAATGTCTAAAATAAATCATGATATTTAGACGACTTTTTTATTCACTTGAAGCTACTATGGCAACTGTTAGAGCTTCAATCAAAAGACAAATGTGCAACGAGTATTGTAACACTCGGGTTTTTTTTACAAGAACTATTGAAAGAAATTCGCACGTGCCGATTTCAAACAAAATTTCAATTGTAAATAGATTTTAACGTAGGCCTAAGTGTGTTTTTGTTTATCTTGAAACGTTTAATGAGCATAGATAGTCAGAGCATTGATAGGCGGAGCTATGATCGTTGGCTGTTGCAGGTTTTCCTACTATATCGTGATCAATTCTAACATCGCAATGTCATAGTTATGCCATCACATCACCATGTTTACAATACAAAATTGAGTCATTATAATGCCATGTTTTGATGCCAGTTACTCAACATATAGTGACTATCATAATTGTATCCTAACGTTATATTGTCACACTGTGAACCAAAGTGCCACAAACTACCATTTTAATGCAGTATTCTGACTGACAATATAGTGACATATATCAAAAATATATCATACATGTATATCAAAATCTCCGATATTATATTACAATATATTAAATTTATAATGATGTTATAATTTATAATGTAATTATAAGACAAAATGTAGCTATCAAAACACCATATCCTGGCATTTTAGTGCCAATGCCATGATGGTGTCGTGACATCAATGCCTATTTGGTCCAGGGTAGTTAGGGCAAAAAGTAGTGAACATAGTAACTAACTGCAACATAATCTTCTTTGATTTTTTTTATGGCTAAAAAAGTCCCAAGTCAGAAAAATTCGGAAACTTTTTTATGGGAATTTTTGTGAGCCCCCTCAGGGTACCCTAAAATGGCTAAATGATTGTTATAACTCACCCACATCATAGAATGTTTTGAAAAGGTAACTGTTTGTTATCAAGACATATTTGAGATACTTCTAAATATAAGCGAAATGTACGTATGTATAACTATTAAAGGCTTTAATAAAACTTAATCGTTTTGGTGCGCAATATTCGGAAAATCTGGATATATTATTCAAAGTAAGAAAAACATTTTTTTTGAAAGCTACACTGTTTGTGGGACGAAAGAAGAAAAACATAGCACTTGCATTATCGTGTTCAGTTACTTCGGTAGGATCAATTTTTAAAAGAAATATTCATGGAGTAGCTGGTATATGTCTGTCATGATCGGTATTAGATGATTATCAACCATTTTTCATCCCCAATTCACTTGTATTGGCCGTAGTCGACTTACTCCTCCTCATTGCTGAACTCAGAGACGGTCATACTAGGGTATGTCTGAGCTGCTGCTGTTGTCGGGCGTAACTAATGGAATTGTGCGTACGTGTCCTTCGTGGTTTTCTGATTCTATTTGTAGGGAGCCTCCGTGGCCAAGACGTAGCGTGCTCGGCCTCAGACTGCAAGGGCTCGAATTTGGAATCCTGTGTCTGGAGGACAGTGTCATCTTTTTTGTTCTTTCGTTACTATGAGATAACATAAGGGGGGGGGGGGGGTGAAGGTATACATTGATGAACGACTATTACTCGATGAGTTTGCTTTATATTAATTGTTGTTGCTGATACTGTTCACATTGTATTTTAGCTTCCACGTTGTGCAGCATGGTCATGTGTATGGTGTAGAATAATTCATTATAAAAAGGTTAGCCATGATGGGCAATGTACAAAGTAGAATATATAGTGATCAGTATTAGCAGTACATCTTATATCACTTTATCTTATATCACTTTCCTTTGTATTTTACACCATTAAAACACATTTAGCGAACAAAAATCTAAAAGAAGTATACAATCACTGTTATGTATGTATAATAAATAATTGTAATTACTATTATTACTTATCTCTACATGTCGCAATTGAAGATGCGGTGTAATATCATAAAGATGATTGCAATTTGACAATAATAAAATAAAATAATTTTTTTTAGCATTGCATCATAATAAATCCTTTATCACTTTCCTTTGTATTTTACACTATTAAAACATATTTAGCGGACAAAAATCTAAAAGAAGTACCGGTACACAATCTCTGTTATGTATGTCGCTATCCACTGGAGCCTAGGTGTTTATTTCTAACACGGTGTAAGGGTAATTGCACCATGCTCAATCAGTTTTATCATATTGATATACTGTAGCTATTGTTGTTATTTTATCACTCCCATATAACATGTGGGACTTTTTTAATGTACATGTAATGTGGTAAACATGTGAGGTTTGTAGTAGAGCTCGCAAGTCTGGTATTGAAAATATAAGATATGTTTCATAAAAAATGACGATTATGTTAACAATTCCGAACTGTTTAATTTCTATATCAATTTATGTTTATACTTGACAAAATTGAAAAGCATTTTGCTAAAATAAAAATATATCAGAGGTGGGCAAGTGGTCGCCACATCGCCACATGTGGCGACGGAAGCAAAATATATGTAATGTAAATATTTCAAAATGACCATTCAGAGCACCTAAAAGTAGCTATTTGTGGCGACAGAACTCATTTTGCCTGCCCACCCCTGTATATAATCAAGTGCATATAGATCGCAAATCACTTACGTACATGTCTCTTGTGGCTGAAGGTGTTTATTTCTAAAATGAGGGTGGGGTAAGGGTAATTGCATCATAATTAATAGTTTTTATTTTATTGATGTAGTCCTACTAGTAGCTATATTGTTGATATTTACTAACCACCATTTAACAACGTAGGGAGTTTTTAGGGTTAATGATATTTGATTTGATGGTTATAGTAAATTACACACGATTATTGTATCTTCGAGATTGGAAATTATGGGATTTTTTTATACAAAAAATGATGATTTTATTTGATTTTAACCCTATTGATATACGTTCAATGGTCTATATTACGTATTTCATTCTCTTGTAGTATATTAAGATGACTAGTAGCCACCCCCCCCCCCCCTACTGAAAAAGGCCTACGTTTTATGACTTTTTTGAAAAAGGTGATGTTATTTTTTTGAGCTTGAAAATAGAAAAAACGCATAGAAAATAATTTTCGCACAAACCGGTTCTTGCAAGACATAGATTTCCTGGAAAATAACCATTTGTTGAAATGAAATGAAATGAATCGGGCTTTAGGCCACCTTTGTGCACATATAGGCTAAACTGGGCCAGGAGAACCTCCTGAGGATGGTGAGATGACTGAGATGACACTGTCCTCCAGACACAGGATTCGAAATTCGAGCCCTGGCGGTCTGAGGCCGAGCACGCTACCTCTCGGTCACGGAGGCTCCCCACAATACTAACTTTCACACGTGGATGGGGAAGAAACAATTGTGTTTCTTTCAAACCGCCGAGACCGGGAACCGAACCCCGGACTCTGGCGTGAAAGGCAGCGGTGCTAACCACTACCCTAGGGCCCCCGCCCTTGTTGAAATGGAATCACAATCATATCAAACCTTAGCCATTCGCTGGGTTGTGCGGTATTTCTCCCACTTAAATGTAGCATGAAAGGCAAGAAAAATATGTTGACATTTTACTGATGTTATTTTTCTAAAAGAGCTTATCATGGGTTCAAATTTGGGTAACACCAGCATAATCATACATTTCTACGATAGATGTGATAATAATTATCATATTACATGTATTAGATGTAATTAAAATGGAAATTATTTTTGATTTAAAAAAAATATGTGTGTATATTGGACGCTATTTTATGTCTTGGGACTGTTTTTTGTGACTCTGGATACAATACCGAATTCAAAAATGCAAAAGTCGCTTCTGTTGCAATTTGTTATACCTAAAATCATAAATGCCATGGAATATAAATTGTATTTGAGGGATTCTATAATTTTAGGCACCAGTGATGATATTCTTCTTGATTTATGACATTGTCTGAATATTGTCAAAAATTTAAACACATGTCAACTTAGCTTTGTTTATTGACATGGCGTTGTCTGCAGAGCTTAATTTTAATTTTAAATGCTTATTTTTATCAATTTAAATTTTTTTCACCGTTATGGAGAGACTAATTTACCGTTATGGAGAGACCAATTTATGTTACGGATTAATTTTCAAACTTAAATTTCTCAGTGCCCCTTCTACAAAAGTATACAATATTTAACAAGTAGTTGAACATGGCTATTATAATGTTGATCACTTAATTTAGAAAGAATCATTTTATGACAATAACCCTAAATAATGAAATAAGAATTACTCTCCGTTACGATTATTATCGTTATGGAGAGTAATAATAACGAACATTGTCTCTCCATAACGACAATTATTTATGTTATGGAGTGACAATAAACAAAATTACTAAATATCGATGCTAACACAATTTAAAAGACAAAAAGAACAAGGTTCGTCGGCGACGGAAAAAGGCCTCAGCCTCATATCATCGTTTAAAAGTGAAAATCATTTAAAGCAAGAGCACATTCGACAATAGCGAAACATAAGAAAATGTTGAGTGGATCGCATTAACGAGAAAATTTGACGATCTGAAGTGGCCGCAGGTCGGCCATTTTGAATTTTTTCATGTTGAAATTTTTCATGGTATATTCCTACCTGGAACTACCCATTTTGTTCTATAGTAATGGTCTAGCTATCTGGTCCGGTTTTCCAGATATTACGCATATTAAAAAAATAATGGCCGATAATCGGCCATTTTTGGCGCCATGACCTAGTTTCTGTCCGAATCTTGCCCAATTTCGAACTCATCTGAGCTATTAGTGGAATGGATATCTGGTATAAATTTTGGAGGGAAACATAAAAAAATGTTGAGTGAATCGCGTTAACGAGAATAATTGTCGATCGGACAAAAGTCAAGGTCAAAGGGGTTACAGAAAGGTCAAATGTGCAATTAGTCAAGCTTTAGTCATGATTAACCTGTATGTGAAGCTTAACCCTTTAAGCCCCCACGATGCATTGAAGCATCATTTTACATCCCTGAAAAAATACTTAATTTTCCTACAACTAAGGGTTTTAGAACGAAAATTTCCATGAAACTGGTTTACCAATACGTGGTAATTTTCTTCTATTTTCAAACCACATCAAGTCATCTTCATTCACTACAAGTCGAGAATTGCGGCAGCAATTCTCGGCTTGTAATGGATGAAGGTGACAATGGTAAACTCAGGATTGAAAGGGTTAATGTGCATTCCAGTTATGTGAGACAAGTTATAGTTCTAAAAAGTGGCGGACAGACGGACGGACGGCTGGACGGACGGACGGACAGACGGACGGACGCGCCTGGTGACGACAATAGGCATCCGCCAAAATTTTGGCTGAGGCCTAAAAACTACTATTTCAAGTGTCACTTGTTGGTTAAAATATCAAAGGTTTATAGCTATTTTTAAATGAGTAAAAGGGTAATTTGTGACTACTTTTTCACGTTTTTTTTTTACTAAATCGTGCATAGCATCTATGTATTATGCTATACTATGATTATTTTTTTTTTAAATGAGGTTGTAGTAGGCTTGGAGGTTGTAGGGTGCTTAAAAGTTTAAATGCAGTATTTATGTGTAAAAAATTGCGTTATGGAGAGACGTTGAGTTAAAATACTCACCCAAAGACTTGCACAAACCTTACATTATTTCTGAACAAAAACACATTTATTATACTTTTTTTTCACGATTCACTGCATGAGGGTCTCGCGCAACTGTTTTGCAGTAATATTTGTAATATTTTGGTCAGAAAAAGTATAGAAATTACCTGAAAACTATAAGCGTTACGGAGAGTCGCTGCAACGTGGGACAGACATAAATTGCATAAAAAGTGGTAAAATAATGAATTTTTTTTAAAAACTTGTATATAATCTTATAGATAGTTTTTTGCACTAACATTATATCAGAAACAAATATAATATATAATACAGGAAGTCTAGAATAAATCGCCTGTTTATGTGGGATTTAGAATGTGAGACAAGGCTTTTTGGCTAAAATTGGCTAAATTTACATAATATTTCTTTCAAAAACACACTTATGTTAGAATTTTTTGGGTTGTAATATTGCTATATTGTAAAATAAAGGCCATTCATTGCATTTATGTAATTATTCAAATTAAATCAAAATATTCAATAATAAATATTACAAGATGCGGACAGTGCTGGTGCTTAAAACTATAGAATCCCTCATTTGGTATTCCATCAAACACGTACGTTAAACCAATGCTGTATTAAAGTTGAACCACTGTCTGCAACGATGACCAACATTAAACCAGATTAGCTCACCGTACGTATAGAGCCCATCGTGAAAAAAACACGAGCGATACCTCAGTAGTGGAGGACGGGGAGAACTGGGACATCTCTGATAACGTCCGTTGTCTTCAGCCAATCAGCTTAGAACTAGGAAACAATTTTTAGTGGGGGCTCTTAAGTCAATATATGAGATGAAGTGTGCACTTCTGGATAAAATTGTGAATTTTGGCACACAGATAGTTGAGATCATCCTGTACAGGAATTTTGAAGGAAGCAAGTTGGTACGTCCAGTTTTTAGCCGCCATCTTGGTTTTCAAAATGGCCGCCACTTGGTACCTATATTCAGCAATATTTCGAAAAGGAAGACACTTAGAGAGCTCATAGCAAGCTAATTGTTTCATGAAAGAACCTTAGAGGTATCTAGAATAACATAGTAAACGTTCTAGAAAATCCTTCCCAAGCACATATTCAAGATGGCGTCCAAGATGGCCGCCAGCGTATTGTCATAATTGATAAATAGCGTAAAATGATCGATTTTTGCTCAACTTTCTTTTGTAATACACCATTTCAAATAGTTTCATGGTCAATAAAGCTATATAGATCACCCCCAAAAATTTAATAAAAAAATATTTACCCCTTTCATCACAAGAGACTTTTTAGCGAACGCCCCTGTAATCACTATTGGGGAAACATTTATTTATAATCAAATAATTAAGTATTAGTTGTTATGTATATTGGTGTCAGTAATACTATATTAAAGGCATATTAAAGGCACGCTTATGTTGGTCACTTAATTTGTATTTTTATTTATTCAAGATGGCGTCCAAGATGGCTGCCAGTGTATGAGAAGATTTAAGAAATTGTGTAAATTATTGGATGTTATATCAATTTTCTTTTGTAATACATCATTTCAACTATTTTTATGGTCTGTGAGTCTATCTGAACTACTCCCAGACAACGCTAAGCAATATAAAGCACCTTGACATGGAGAGTTTTCAATTAGCGACATAGCGCTATACCAAAATGTAATTAAACTTTTCCAGTTGTTTTTCGGGTTTTATGTTGATTCATGTTGATTTATGTTGATTTATGTTTTTTGCGTAAATTGATAGATTTTAGCTCATTTGTCTTTCATGGACCATTTTAAATAGTTTCGTGATTAGTTAATCTATATAGACTACCCCATCTATTTTAAAAATATATTTAACCCTTTTATCCCTAGAGGCTTTTCAGCTGACGCCACTGTAATTTTTATTGGGACAACTTTATTATTTATAACCAATTAATTCGTTATTAATGGTGATGTATTGGTGTCAGTAATATAGTTATAGTGAAGTCACACTTATTGGTCAATTAATTTGTATTTTTAATTATTCAAAATGGCGTCCAAGATGACTGCCAGTGTACGGGCAGATTTATAAATTTGTGCAAATTCGTCATTTCAACTAGTTTTATGGTCTGTGAGCTCATCTAGACTACTCTCCGACAATGTTGAGTAATATTTAACACCTGAACATGAAAGTTTTCATTTGGCGACAAAAAACATCCAAAATATAATTGATGAACCACTTGGTTCATAAACTTTTACAGCTGTTCTCCAGGTGTAAAACTGATTTGTGTTGGACAGATCATTTGATGATATATTGCATGTTAGTGTGATGTTTTCTGCGTGAACCACTTATTGTCAGTGTATCCGCATGGTAATAATGTCACCATACACATACTGGATCACAAACATTATCACTGATACATGTAACTTTAACGAATACACAGGTGTTTTAATGCATGCACTGATATGTTGACGACAATTGCCGCTGGAAATGTGGTGTATTTATAATGACATATAGGGCTCTTGTGTGAAATCTACTTTAATAGAGACGAGTCTTAATTAATTGTAACAGGGCTGCATGATAAATTTTTTTTAATTAAAAAAATCATTTTGTATTTCTATCCTGTTATGCTGTCAGACGATCCAATGGGACAGTCAATCTACAAACGACAAACAAAGTTCCGAGAAGCCTTCTGAACGAGTTATTGGGTATTTAACATGTTTCATGTGTTGAACATAGCGCTGAACATACACCAATAGCTTGAATGGAACTAACGGTTTTCAAAAGTAGCTGCTTCTGCCAATCAGGCTTAGAACTGACTCTGTTGTGTATATCCGGACTGGTGTCTAAAGACTCGTATGGCATGATGCTACCGCCACTTTTTCTCTCTTGTAATGTCAGAGGAGTTTGGATTGTTGATACCACATCGATGGCCTTTATCATAACCCTCTCCAGCCTCAAAAAACATTTCAGAATTATCTGCAACGGCGTGTTGTGGTGCAGCTGACAAATAAAGAATGATCGATGTGCTTATTAACAACGTTCATACTCTGTGGAAACTGGCTGGCTGCGATGATTCATTTAGATCGGCTGTGTATTCGTAGACTGGAGGTATGCATATGATGTTTGAATCTGTACCAGACAAGATTGTTTGTTATCATGGTGTGGTCTGCAGCTGATCATGCAGGGGCACAATTTCATAGGAATTTTGTGCGCCATTGAAGCAGTACCTTATGCAATGAAGGTTGCCATACAACTGGCCATACTACTGATGGTGATCAGAATAGGCGAGTTGCAACCTTGTGTGTCCATGTAATGAGTTTGTAAGTAAATCACATTTTTACATCCCGATTTACTCCAGGATTAACAGGATGGCAACAATCCATCAAAATGATCAAGTGTTTTTATATATATGTCACAGAAAAGAACCATCAAAGACACTTAACTGAGTCGTAGGTACAATATTAAAAGTAAACTAAAGGACAGTAACCACGAAGGTACACCTAAAGTTACTGGATTGTACCAAATTTGGTAACGATTCATCAAGGTCAAACATACTTGGACACCATCTTGAATAACTAAAAATACAAATTAGTTAACCAATAAGCGTGCTTTTAATATAGCTATATCACTGAAACCAATATGCATCACCATTAATATTTAATGAATTGAATCCAAATAATAATGTTTTCCCAATAGAGATTACAGGGACGTTCACTAAAAAGCCTCTTGGGATAAAAGGGTTAAATATGTTTTCAAAATTGCTGGGGGTGGTCTATATAGCTTTACTGACCACGAAACTATTTGAAATGGTGTATTACAAAAGAAAATCGAGCTAAAATCGATCATTTTACGCTTTTTATTAAATTTGACTATACGCTGGCGGCCATCTTGGACGCCATCTTGCATATATCAGAGTGCTTGAGGAGGATTTTCTGGAACGTTTACTATGTTAATCCACATACATCTAGGGTTCTTTGATAAAACAATGAGCTTGTTACGAGCTCTCCAATTGTCTTCCTTTATCAAATATTGCTGAATATAGGTGTCTTAAGTGGCGGCCATTTTGAAAAACAAGATGGCGGCCAAAATGTGGACGTACCAACTTGCTTCCATCAAAAATTCTGTAAAGCGATATCTCAACAATTTGTGTGACAAATTCACAATTTTATCCAGAAGTGCACACCCAATTACTTAAGAGCCCCCACTATTTCTGTTTTTCTTATATTAGCTGCCTTTGCCACATCCAGAACCAAATTGCAGAAAGTTTGTTAGTAAATTACATTGACAAAACTGATTTTTTACCGCAAAAAGTTGTTTTTCTGCCTTTACTTTAAAGGGACTAGCCTAAAATCATAAAAAAATCGGTGATTTTATTTTGACTTTTTAATATGACCATATGATGTAGACATGTCCATAGACTAGAACTGCAAAAGTTTTAAAAAATTTCTGCTGCGCATTCACCAGTTAGACTAGATATATGCCTAGAGACGAAATTCCCGTATTTCTAATTTTGACATGGTTGTCAATAATTAGAAATCAGGAATCAGAAAATGTTTGTTCACAGTCTGCATCACTGGGCAAACATTAATCAAGCACTGTATAAACGGCTTATGTTTATGTGTCGCACATAGCGTGTATCCTTATCCAGCAGGATCTATAGACTAGACCTACATAACATATATGATGATTAAAACATGTCCATAGACTAGAACTGCAAAAGTGTTAACTAGAACTGCAAGTGTTTTTTTTTTACATTTAGGTGCTGCGCATAAGTTAGGCTAGATATAGAGAAGAAATTCCCGTAGGCCTATTTCTTATTTTTGACATGGTTGTCAATAATTAGAAATCAGGAAGTTCGTCTCTATATATCTAGCCTAACTGGTGAATGCGCAGTACAGAAAATAAAAACTTTTGCAGTTCTATGGTCATATTAAGAAGCCAAAATAAAATCACCGATTTTTTATGATTTTAGCCTGGTCCAGTCCCTTAAATGTGTTCTCTTGTTCACGTAACTTGGGGAACATGAGAACTTGTTTTAGGTTATTGAACCCCATAAAAAGGCTAGCATAGATAGTCTAGATAAGGTGGCACATGGGTTAAAAAACGAATCGAAAGAACGGCGAAGCGCTTGTTCTTAGGGGCCGAAGATCGAGGATTCCAGTTTCTAAATAGTGTATAAAAACGAAGCTAAAAATTTATATCTAGTGTAGAAAACGAATATCGACCTCAGTATAATCTATAGGCCTATTGACGTCGATATTTGTTTTTATAGCTAGTAGGCCTACGCTACCAGACTGGTTAGTGTGTTAGTGTTTTACATCCCCCCCCCCTCCCCGTAAAAAAATAGGCCTAGCAAAATACACACTAAATAATGCACTCTGGCGACATATTTACACAGAATTAAGGAATCAAGCAATCTCACAGGTAATCATTAGTAGAGATTAACAGTGATTAAGGTTACCGGTATCTAACCCCCCCCCCCCCCCCTCAAGAATGGGAACCATTTTGTATGTGGGGGGGGGGGGTGCGCGCCCCCTCGGTACGGGTCTGTAATAAAGCCATTATAAATGTAAAAACTGAGGCGGGAAACTTATAAAAAATGAGGATAATCTATTATAAACAATGAAGTGAAAATCATTTTCCCCTTATAAAAAGTGAATAGTGAGGCCAAAAAATGGGTAAAACGTGAGCTGGGAAGAATCTATCATTTCCAGGACCCAGGTGCACCCTTAGATATGCCAATTCCAAGGCGACAATATAATTACTAACAAGGGCTAATTAACGTTACATTGCAAAAGCCACCCTCTACAACGTGTTATCATTATTAACGCCCTCTAAATACATTTAATTGGGTTTAGGCTACCTAACTTAGTGACCATTTATGCATCCAGTCAGCTGATTTTGAAACATTCCATCAGTTATGGATCATGCGAGAGCATTTTTAAAACAAATTCCAAACAATATTTCGGTCATTGTAACCATTTGCGGGTATTTTACGTTTCAGATACATGCTGCGTTCTAACGGAACATATATATAGTTAGGGCGAGATCCTTCTAAATACATTGTAGGTAGGCCTACCCTATGTCACCCCGAATTCACATATCTAATTATATCTTCCTCGTAATACATTACATGGAAATAATGACAATGACAATAATAGGCCTAATGTTAAAATGTGGTTAAATGCCGTTGTTGCCTTTTTCCGATTCACAGCCTATCCCCAGTAGGCTACGTATTCTTCTAGATAGCTGGTGCCAAGAACATGACCGATTGGTAGCCAGTGAATCCGCTATTCAGTTGAGATTTCCCAAGGGTTTAGGCATAAGATAACCTGCTTCACACATAGCCATTAATTACCACAACAATGGTGCATTCAAGCAGAAATACATAATACAGATGTATTTCTGATTCAAGGGAATTACTGAAATGCAGAGATGATGACATTATTATTACAATAGGCCCTAGTCTACTTTGATCTCAATGGATATTTGTAATGTCCTGCGATAGAGCTCGGAGCCTTGTTTTAGGGTCCAGACAATGTTTTATTTGTGATTTTAAATTTTACTTTAAGGTGTCCATGACAAGAATCCACTCCATCTAGCAAGTGACATTGTGGCCTTCAGGAACTATTTTTGGGCAAATTACCATAGGATAAACTCGTAGAGTAACATTCTAAGCAAAATTAGCCTAAGTGTAGCTGTCCAGTAAGATGTGACCAGATATCATTTCATTGTTATAGGCCTATTACACAGCAAAATAAAAAATAATGACATAATATTGATCAAATACCCTTTTTAAGTTTGTTTTGTGTTTTAGACAATTTGGTACGGACATCATCGCAAAAGATGATTATGGTCAAAAATATTTCAAAACCTTAACAGCAAAAGGTTGTTCGATTGATAAAGCATCATACTTTTTTGTTGAGATCGATGTATATAAAGAATTTAACTATCTACACCCTGTTGATATCATCAACCGTCTGCATTGGCTATATTAACCTTTAAAGTGCGGATTGGTTCTTTAGTATTTTAAACTGCTGATATAATGCTGGACATTTTGTCATTTTGTAAAGTTGACTGAAACCAGAAATGCATGTTAAGCATGCATGTTATCAGAAATGCATTTCTGATGTTATTCATTTCTGATGAAAGTAATGTGTGTGAGTGCTTACCATAGCGGTTCTTAAAGCAGCTTCTTGGGATGACATCAATTTTCGTTTTTTATTTTGTAATGAAGAGGTGTATCCCACAGATCATTATTATTTTTTTTACTGGATTTTTAGATTTATTAAAATATTTTTTACTCACACTTTTATGAATCCGACTGTAACCCAAACAAACTTTTTGTATACCCAAGCACCTGCTAGAGGACGTTTGAATGTTCCTACAGCATTGGGCCACATGTTGATGCCGTCGGCCCAGCGTTTAGCAGACATTTGGTGCTGCGGGGGAACCCCCCTGATCAGCCCGTTCTCACAGCAATTAAGGGCGGCAGTCTTTTTCAGTGCCTTAACATTGTTTTTTTTATATTTTATTTAAGATCATTAGGTTATATAGTTTCATATAAATTAAACTTTCAAAATTGACAAAATTGAAAATTCTCATCCCAAGGGGCAGCTTTAAAGTAATTTAGCATGTTCTGGACCCTATTATGCTTGTTACCACCCCCCTTTTACTGGGGTAATATGAGCACCCTGTTTCAATCTATTATGAGCATGGTGTTCATAATACCCCCATTACAAGATATCTATGGAAAAAAATAGTATGCTCATAAAAACCGTACCCTAAACGTATTATACAGTGAAGTGAGAGAAAACCATTCAAACCACTGATATTTAATGATAAAAAATATCTCTGCTTTAATGGCATTTGGGTCATATCAAGGTACATGAGTGCAACTTCTATGTGGTAAACTAATCGTAAAATAAACATTTTGAAAAATGTCCTTTTTATGGCAAAGTGCTCATATTACCCTATTGTCAAATGGTAATTAATTACGCATGCTCATATTCCATTGCCACACGCATGTTTTCAAAATTATGGTTTTTGAAATAATAATTCAATTATATTTAAATTATGTTACGTAATATTATAAATTACTGCATAATTGTACAAGCATTCGATCAAATCAAATTAGATTTTCCCCACTTCATTTATTTACCCAAAATAGCTAATTAAAGTTAAGGTGTTCATTATACCCCTCCTTATCCTATATTTGGAGGTTTAATAAACATTGTATCAACAACAATGCTGAAAGTGTGTTTGTATTCACCTATGTCATAATTGGGGATACATCAATGAACTCAAAAAATAAAGGGTAGATCTATATGGTGACATTTTCTGTCATTTCATCAAACTCTGTATCAGCTAGTGCATGTTAAAGGGACTGGCCCAGGCTAAAATCATCAAAAAATCGGTGATTTTATTTCGGGTTCTTAATATGACCATATGATGTAAACATGTACATAGACTAGAACTGCAAATTTTTATAATTTTTGTGCTGCGCACTTACCAGTTAGACTAGATATAGAGACGAAATTCCCGCATTTCTTATTTTTGACATGGTTGTCAATAATTACAAATCAGGAATTTCGTCTCTATATCTAGCCTAACTGGTGAATGCGCAGCACAAAAATTATAAAAATTTGCAGTTCTAGTCTATGTACATGCTTACATCATATAGTCATATTAAGAACTCGAAATAAAATCACCGATTTTTTGATGATTTTAGCCTGGGCCAGTCCCTTTAATACGTTTCAATGAATACTACACAAAATATAATTTTAATAGAATGCAAATTTTTTATTGACCCTTTTAATTGCTAGGAATTCTTCTCCAGTAGGGCCTAATCTAAAAACTGTCAGCTTATGGTGGCCTGTAGCGCCAACCCCCCCCCCCCCTCCCCAGACCCCCTGCATATCCCTCGCATACTTAAATCTGGCGCTGCGCGCCACGGGGAGAGGTTTGCATGGATAGCTGAAAATGTAATCTGTCTTCTTCAATCTAGCCATCTAGCCATCGGCGCCAATTTTACATCAGATGGTAGTTTATTTCAATCCGGTATAACGTTTAGTTCTAATGAAAAAAGAATTTGAGAACGGTCTCTTTTCGGTTTGAATGGGTCTGAAATTTAGTGTGCTGCCCCTAGTTCTACTGTAGGCCTATCAGGTCTACATAACAGCATGTCAATCGAGAGGGCTACCTCTCTATTAATTGCTTTGTAGAGCATGTCTAGCTGTTTTACGTCGATCTTGCAAACTATCCCAACAAATAAAAATAATTATTTTAGGCTAATATCATTCCTACTCTTGACAGTTGGTTTCTAATACACGTCACAGATAATAATTAATATGACGTCATAATCACAACAGAGTGGATGGAGTACCAGGAAACAGATAAAATAGGGACATTGCTACTAATATTAATTAGTAAAGTGAAACGGTTTATTACGTCACATTAAAGGCTAGGGCCACATTTAGGTCCAGCCCCAACAGTGACTGTACATGCGATGGTGACGCACCCGAGGGGTCTGGGCAGTCAACTCATCCCCCATACCAACTCAACCCCAGTTCACACCCGGGTAGACCAAGTACTCAACCCCAACGGCCGTGCTAACGCTTTACCAACTCATCCCCACCGGCCGTCAATACCGGCCCCAACTCATCCCCTGCCATCGGCCAAGTGCTACTAACTCAACCCCAACTCCTCTGCTCCGAATAAATTGTACATTCCAAGAGCACATTCTAAATCCCTGTCATAGGCCTACGGAAATCAATTCCCAATGATATCAGACATGCAGAATCTTTGTCCCGATTTAAAGTAGGGTACCATAATTTACTATCAGAGCATGTACAAAATAGTTAGTTTTATATTTCATAATAATTATGTTACATTCTGCAAGTTATGTATTTTATGTATCAAACATGCAGTCAATGTATACTTTACTGTGGGCCATTTAGATTATGACTGTGTGTAATTATTTTATGTAATGACAATAATATCATTGGGGCCTACCATCTCCAGCACAATGTGATTTAGTTTTAAACTTCTTTACCATATTATTTTAATAATGTTTCTTTTTAATCTCCAGCCAATATCTGTATTTAATTTATATATTGTCACATGGCATGTCATGTATGTATACGCGTATGTCATCACATGTAGGCCTACTGTAGCCTACATAAATGTGACTTTGTTTACAATATTGATATATTGTATATACTTATTTGTATTTTGTATATATGTTGAGGGCCCCAAGGCCCCAAGGCTATCGCTCATTTGGTTTACACTCGTGAAATGAAGCTATTATTATTATTATTATTATTATTATTATTATTACTATTATTATTATTATGACCATAGTATGTGTAGGATATCTGATCTGTTTTAAAGTTAGACCTACGGGTAGCGATTGCTCATACTTTGGAAGTGTAATAAAAACATATTTATTATAAGAAACCATATAGGCCTATATTAAAAAAAATAGCATGTATAGGCCTATAGAGATATTACCATTAAATTAAAAATAGCAGGTCGCATGATGAAATTGAGATTAAAATGGCCTAAACAAATACAAATTTAATGAAAATATTTACGTTATTAGAAGCTACAGATTGAATATATTACCCGGTAGGCCTAGGCCTATGCACTTTATATTGACATGGAAACTAGACTACCCTAACGTTTAAAAACTGACATGTTAGGCGGGCCTAATAAATTAATTACAATCGGTGCTTTATTTGCGATCTGAACGCATTTGCCAGCACTGGAAGGGTTGGCATGCTACACCCGTAATTTCTGAAAGCCATTTGGAGTAGCCTCCTCTTGAGTGTAGGTCCCTATTAAGTCTATGTAGACTCTGTTTAAAAACTTCATCCGGCCAAACAGATGCAGGATTTGCCGCGCCGCGTAGTGTGGCGCAGGCATAAGCCTAGATATCCTGGAATATCTATGGGCGCAGGATCCAGAGTGTGTGTCAACGTACATGTAGCCCTCTAGTGAATGAACTACCACATCCAACAAATGGAATTCCCTATGCGTCATACATACCACTAGACCAAACATGTACACAATAACCAAATGACCTGATAACACACAGTAGGCCTACAATATAGTCAATATATTGTTGACAACATTAGTTCATCCAGTATAACCATGATTGATAATCAAGTGATCCTAATTTATGTGGTTATACAGCAGGATACCGACTGTAACTTAGTGTAAGATATATATTCAGATATTCATATTGTCTTCTGAAATTGAATCTGAGTTTTTCGTTCTTTACTGTTTATTAATACCCGGTAGTCGGTACTAGTCTAAATGACGTTATACCACTTTTATAATAGTAGAGCCTACCAGTAGGGGAGACCGGGGCACCATGGACACCTATTTTTTATTTTGGATTAGCGTCAAATATATTTGTAGCACATTAACGTATTATCAACCAATAGTGAATAGGTAACGCTGGACTATCCTAATGTTTGACTGGAATACAATACCTGTATTCATATTGGATGTTACTTAAAAATCAATTTAAAAAAAAAATCGGCAAATGTCCATGGTGCCCGAGCTCGGGGCACCACGAACATGGGGGTGGGGTACAATGGACATGTCTACAGGAATGTTGGAGGAACTTCCTGTGTCAATCAACACATTTTTAATAGTGAAATGGAAAATAAATAAATAAATATTTAATTGTAGAAATCTTCTTTTAAAGAATAGTGAAATTTAAAAAATATATATTCTTTAAGGACGGGGCACCATGGTCATCAATGCCAATAATGGGACACCATGGACATGTCCATGCCGCCCCGTAGCATGTTCATTGTACCCCGTCCATGGTGCCCCATCATGACGATTGTTATAAGTGTAGCTTTAACTAGTTTCAGGTAGAATCTTCCATTATCACCAACAGTTCTTGAAAAAGCACAATATTCACCAGTTATTAGGTGATTCTTGTTTTAACTTAGTTCTAATGAATGTTTAATGTATTAAAAAAAATTGTGTATCCCCAAAATTTACTTTGAACCACCAAAAACACATATTTCGCGATAGCTTACACATGCCTTCATGTATCACCACCATTTTTTATGCTGAAAAAGAACAGTTCAAAAGCATTCCCTAGAGGGTCCTCTTGTCAGAATTGGACAATATACTTTGCCAAAAAGACAGATGTTCATAGTGCCCCGATGTCCATGGTGCCCCGGTCTCCCCTACTACAGTAGCCTACCATGGCCCCATGGGCATGGCATGGACATGGGCATGGCATGATTTCTCAGTCAATTCTCAACCAGTTTTCATGAAATTTTACACACACTATTTTCCATTCATGTCGTGACTACCCTGAAAATTTGCGAAGTTTTTTATAAGTTTTTATAAGTTAGACCATTTGGAATTGATATGTAATAAAATTTCTGAGACAAAGCTATAGGCCCGAATGGATTTATAGAGGGCAACATTTTTATTTATTTACTACATGTCAAATGGTCCAACTTCTCAAATACAGAGTAGATGTTCAGTTATATTAAACATATTTAGCCAATAATGCTGATTTAAAATTAATTAACTGTTAACCCTTTCAAACTGGATTTTTGATTGATCTTGACTTTGCTATATAGTTATAATTTTAATAGAATCCATCACCACAAAAATGTCTACATTAGTTTTGGTATCATATATGGCAAAAGGACTATGAAAAGAGGTTAAAACCATATTTTTCCAGAAAATGTCACAAGAAGCCTGCAAACTATATTGTAAATAAGGTAAAGCTGCAGATATAGCCCAGGTAAATTACATTATTTGCATTACCAATTCTACAGTGAAAATGTTGAAAAAGGTCAATCTTGATAAGCCACTGATGCCATATTTGTTTAAATGATTATCCCATATTAGAGGAACTGATGAACAATGCTAGGTGTTGCCACCATCGATTTCTAACTTCAGCAACTCTCATCCACAGATTAAACACTATGTGTATAACTACTGGTAGCCAAATATTGTTTAAATGTTGGGACGAGTTCAGGGGTGGATCTAGGATAAGAAGGGAGGATGGTACAGGGTGTTTGTGTGCATTTAAAAGTAATAAGTGAAAAATGGGGGGTGAGAACACGTGGATCTGCCACTAAACGTAATGCTGACAGACATTATGCAATGTATCAAGAATACATTGGACCAATTTCTAATTTTGCTATGTATTCATGGAATTCTCAGCTCATAACCAGAATCATCATTAACTATTAATATTAAATTCATGTTACAGTTACTTACTGTATTTATAACTCTGCTATAGCCTACTTATCACAGCCTGTGGTCGTGCTAACCAATAGATGTGAAATAATCAGCCAACCCAATGGTTTGTTTCCTCTAGATAATTAACTGCAAAATTCCATTTATGACACTAACCCCTTAACCACCAAATTATTCAATCGGAATTTTACCCACTTAAAGTTGTGTCTCGCTGATGCGATCCACAACTTCAAGTGAGTGAAAATTATCCAGATTCGACAAAATGTGGGTAAACTTTTATCAAATCTTTTGCTGATTGATGTCACATTTTATATTTAACATATTTAAAAGTTAAAGTGCTAATAAAAAAATTAAAAAACCGAATGTGATCAGGACCGGCAGTTAAAGGGCTAATATTACCTGGTCATTGTATATAAAATAAAACTATATCAATTAGAGTGCTCCTGATTTTTTACCAACAGCTATTTTACCCTTGCTAAATGTATTAAATTTGCATTGGTTCAAGTGAAAATTCTTTGTTTATTCCTCGATTTAATGTACATGACAATTAAATCTGTCTAAAGAAGGCCATTATCATGGCTCATCAAATTTTGCAGGAAAGCCAAGATCGAGGCACTTTTAAACCTGTAGTTAAGCTATAAGATGTCTAAGATGTGTAAGGCAAGACCGTAAGTCTTGGTTAACCCTTGTCCATGCGAAATATGTCTAGCGTCTGTCTTTATTATGGGTTAAGGAGTAAAGTGAAGATAAAGGCAAATATTGGCATTTTTGACATACTGTTATGTGTGGATTAGTTATTATTTCGGTACCATTCCAAGCGTAGCATTCTGTGTCCTTTGTTGTGTTGACTGTGGGCGGGGGCCCTAGGGTAGTGGTTAGCACCGCTGCCTTTCACGCCAGAGTCCGGGGTTCGGTTCCCGGTCTCGGCGGTTTGAAAGAAACAAAATTGTTTCTTCCCCATCCACGTGTGAAAGTTAGTATTGTGGGGAGCCTCCGTGACCGAGAGGTAGCGTGCTCGGCCTCAGACCGCCAGGGCTCGAATTTCGAATCCTGCGTCTGGAGGACAGTGTCATCTCAATCATCTCACCATCCTCAGGAGGTTCTCCTGGCCCAGTTTAGCCTATATGTGCACAAAGGTGGCCTAAAGCCCGATTCATTTCATTTGTGTTGACTGTGCATGTGGCCTCTTTTTTTATCTTTGTACATATCTACATACCTCAATCCTGGCACTAATTATTAACTCACTATCAGCTACAAATTTTTTTTACTGTATTCAAGTGGAAAACTCCGCCCATGTGTCGACTAAACTGTAGATCTGGTAATTTTCGCATATTTATATTGTTGCGAATTTGTCCTCCTCGTGAAATTTGCGAAAAATAAAACCTCGCGAATATTACCAAATCTAAACTAAATAACATCAAGTTATAAACAACTGAAAATGGTCAGGACTGTTAATTTGGACATGCATATCATAGTTAGCATTCCTAAAACAAAAGTTCTTATCTTTAATGAACGTTACACAACAGTATGCGGAAGCTTCCACTATGGTGATAACATTATAGAAAAGGCTGAACAATATAAATACCTTGGTGTAGTGTATAGCACCAAGTCCGCTAATAACGTGTTAAAAGAAACTTTTTCTCATCTTGCTTCCCAAGCTGGGAAAGCAATCTTTGCTCTACGTAAACAGTCCCGTCCTGTGGTCGGTAAATTGTCGCCCACTATTGCGTTCAAGGTATTTGATTGCCAAATATTGCCCATACTAGAATATGGAAGTGATATATGGTATACAGGCGATGATGTTACCGATCTGGAAAAAATCCATCTAAAATTTATTAAATCCACACTTGGCGTTAGAAAGCAAACACCTACTCCTGCAATATATGGGGACACGGGTCGATTTCCACTGATCATCCGGCAACACATAAAAGCTGTAAAATATTGGTGTAGAATTCTAAAATTATCTCTGAGCCATCCAGTCAGAAATGCCTACAATATGCTACTTGAGCTAGATGCCATTGGCTTCACGAACTGGTGTTCCCGTATTCGCTCTGTCCTCGAACGAACCGGGCTTGATCAAACTTGGGAATCACAGAATATTGGGGATACAAATAAATTCATGCTTTCATTTAAAGAATCAATAGTTAGAATATTTACACAACAGTGGAGAAAAGATATTGAGAGCTCGAGTAAGCTGCGCACATATGCATTAGTAAAAAAATATTTCTGTGTTGAACCATATATCTTGCACATAAGGGGGAACCACCTCATAACAGCAATGGCGAGATATCGAATGAGCTCACATGATCTAAATATAGAAAGAGGACGATTCAATAATCCAATCATACCAAAAAATCAGCGAATATGCACAAGGTGTCAATTAAACGAAATTGACGATGAAATACATCTTCTTCTCCACTGTTGCGCTATGAAGAATGAACGCGAAATCTTGTATGATTCTGTAGCCGCAATTATCAATATACAACCGACAAATGAAATGTTTCTAGGAATTATGACATCTAGAGACATAACAGTGGTGAAGTCACTAGCGCAATTTATTTATGGTTGCTTTAAACAAATTAAGGGCTAAAACTACTGAGTATAATAAATCTGTCACCTGTCGCTATATTATTCATATTATCATGCCCTCATGATCTGACTTGGGTATTACCACATATCAAGACGGTTGTTGCTCTCGGATCTTATTATTTGGCTTTTTGGGGCCGGTTAGGGACGTTTCCGTCGCCTTTGTTATCAGACGAGGTGGGGCCTTATGGAAGATTTCAGAGTTGCTAAGTCAACTGATTTTCTCCATGAGGTCGGGAATGTTTTTCTTCGATTGTAACTCCGAGTATGTGGTTCTAACTAGGTCGTGATCGAAACAGTATAAATTAAACAATATAGTGAATTATAAAAAGGCTTAATGTTTTTGTGCGAGGGCCATGTCCTGTGTGAATTGCACAAATAATTTTTAACCGCCATTACTACTGTTATTACGTCGTTAAGTTTGCACCACTAGTCAATCTCAGGGAATCTCCGCGCTCATAGCGACTGTGCTTGCATGGTCACATGACACGGAGCTACCTGTTTATGCCATATTTATTGTACTTGCATGATATTATATTTAATTTTAAAAAATACCATATGATTTTTACCATTGGCTTATTGTATACTCCAGTTACTGTAGCATAATCATGCACTTGTATATATTTTAGGTTTCTACGCTTTCCAGAGTGTCTTTTTTGCTACTATATATAATTAGTATGTCATACGTAGTAGCTATTTTATCTCTGGTTTTGGTGCGGGAAACAAAATGATAGACCTCTATGTTAACTTGGCAATGCCTTTTAATTCATTTTTAGTAGTAGTCATTTATATTATCGAAATACCCAGTTTTTATTCTGGCAATGCCACTTAACATGATTTTAGCTGTGTATGTCATACCATGTATATTATCATATGATTTTAACAAACTAGCAATCTTGTATATACATGTACATATATCTCTTTCATTTTTATGACAAATAAGTCTGTAATGACTTTTCTTTTCTGTCAATAAAATATCTGTCTGTCTGTCTGTCTGGTAATAAAAACAAAAATGTAATTTGCCCTATTTTTTCGAACATGGGGTAATACATAGAAATGAAAATATATGTTGAAAATAAGTCAATATTGACAATTTTAAAATAATTTTTGATCACTGCATCGCCATTCAACTGAGTCAAATTTTTGCCAAAATATCCAACAATGGTACAGCGTCCTGTTTTTTCTGGGTAGCACATGATTGTATCTGAGCTGCAAATCACCCATAATGGCAGCAAATTTTGTATTGGCTGCTATTATGGGCTGTTGTAACTTCAAATGTACATGCAGTCAATAAGTAGGCCTATATTTGAAAACTATAAACAATTTGTAATGTTATGAATCATAAGACACAAACGATGCTTTGCACTTCAAATTATTGTCCAGGATAACCACTTTGGCTTTTAAAACGTTTTTTTTTTAAATTATTTTGTCATGTGGGCTGCAAGGAGAGTTAAAGCAATTGTTTTGAAAAACAGGTGAAAAAACGGTTTTTTATATATTTTTTTGCATAGTTCGAACTCCATCATATCCTTGTTTCTCCCTTCCTTCTCAACGTGACTAGGCGATCCAGTTGATGGTGGCCTCGTCAAGCTGAGGTTGAAATCAGTGTATCGACGTTAATTTCGTCCAGGGGAGCGACGCCGTTAATTTCGTCCAGGGGAGCGACGCGCTGCGCGCTCTACTTATTTATTTAAACACAGTAGGCATAATCACAACAATTCTTATATTCCTTCGTCAGAGCCACCAAGAAAAAACCTCAAGGCAAACCGAGCCTCTTGGGTTTTATGGGGTCTTCTGATACACAGTTGAAAGAGGTCAGTGACGAGTGTTCCCAGATACACAATGACCAAGATAATATACAATGATGCGGCTCAGCACTTTCAACATGCGCTGGCTTGGTTGCGGCTGCAACCAGAATGTCAACAACACTGGGTGTCGGTTGTCACAGAGCTACACATGTTAGCTCTATCTCGAGAAAAAACTGACAGAGAAAAGTGAGTAACAGTGGTAATATATAAAGGGGTAAATCATTCCTTGCGGCTGATCACAATAACATGTTAATGTTGTGAACAGCTGTGGAACCCTTTTAACCCTTTACCTTCTTGTGACGTATATCATACGACAAATGTTAATTAGAATCGTTTTAATAGAAAATATCTCTGCCCATAAAAATCAGTAACTTTAGATCTTTAATTTGAGATATTACATTTTTTGTATTTGAGAAATTTGGGTAATTTTCATTCACTGTGAAGTGGGAATTGTAGTAGGCTATTTATAATTCACAGTGAATGAAAATAGAATTAAATTTCGGAGTAGATAACAAGAAACAGATAGTATAAACACTATTAAATTGGAAATATCGTGTGTAAAATTTAGTGTGATTTTATTGTATAAAAATATATTATATTTAAACAGTGCCATAAATTATTTTTTGCAGGCGAGAAAATGAAAGCGATATTATTCACAGTGAAAGTAGCAATTATTCGTCAGCTGATAATTTTCCAACGTTACCCACAGATCTATTTGACCTACCTACATGTGCAGCATCATGGAGACGTGGAGATACACAAAAACACATTTGATCAACAATCGTATAATACCTAAAGGCAGAAATGTTATGCATTTCTGCTAAAGGTCACAAGCTTCCTACAAAAGAATACACGATACAAAGATGGTATTATGAGGTGGTATTGTCACAATTGCTGGATGACAATGAGCTCCTTGCATATACAGCATGAGCACAGTTAGACTGGTGTGTTTGGCCTAGACATTCTCTTTTATTTCCCAGTGGAGAGGGCCAACTATGTCCTGAAATTTGTCAAGTCAGACAGACGGAACCGTATGGGAGAAAAAGGTTTAAAGCCCTCATTCTTCTGTTCATGCAAAAGGACATCAGTATAGACACTGAGAAGGTTGTTGATATTTTTGTGAGCAGGAAGCCTCACCGTCTGCTGCTGACTGATCCAATGTCAAAGGATTCATATGTTTATTTTGATTATACTGATCAATGTTCTGATAATTCGTAAATTGACAACAAACATTAAATTGAATGCACACCTACCCCCGACATGGACTTTAAATATAATTGATATGCTGTTTCACACATTATAGTAAAGCTATAAACTTAAGCAATCAACGTTTTAGGCGTTTTCATTTCAAATATGTACCAGAATAGAAGTTTTTGTATAAATAAAATGTGTTATTTTTACATGGCTCTCTGTTTTTTTCAAATTAGGCAAATTAGTGTTTTCTCCCAGTCGATAAATATGCCTTCAAAATACTATAGATTGTATAGAAACATCCCCCTCAAAAAAAAAAAAAAAAATTGGGGGATATGCGAAGGAGCCCCCTGGGGTATAATTTACGCCCCCCGTTCCAATAATCAAGAGCAAGCCACTGAGCATATCCATTCACATTGAAGTAGGAATTGAGGCAATATAAATGAGAATAAATACCTGTGCTAAGTGCGTGGTTACATCGACCCAAGCCGCTGAGAAATTGCCTGTTATGTACTAAGATTGTTAGACGTGCTAATCGCGAATAGTATTTTTATTTACGTATTTTCGACTGCCGGCTAGAAATATATTGTCATACTATTTCATTGAAATTAACTCTTTTTTAGCTGCAAATATTTCGCTAAATTGTGACCACAGAAATATTTTTTAGTTGTGGATCCACAACTTTCGAGTAAAAATTTCAATGGACAAGGCAGCACTTTAACATGTTTAAGATAAGTTTAGTACACCTGTCATCATACTAATTTTGAAATCAATAGTAAAATACATTGTGCAATACAGAATATAAATTTAGGTTTACATTTAAAATTATCCACCTCCTTGCAGATAGCTCGAGTAATTTTAAATGTTAATAACTCTTTTTCATTTTGTACAGATGCTGCTACGGAAACTGGAATAATAGAAATAAATAACATATCTTCTACATTATAAGAAAGTCCACGGTGAATGACACAGAAGCATGTATCCTCAAGCATGCAACCCTCCACTATTTCCTCCACAGCAGCAGCAAGATGTGCGTAACTTTAACACTTATCAGCAACAACAAAGTCAACAGCAGCGTGTTGTGCCAGCTATGAGTGCAGCCTCCCCGGCAGTTGCCGCCCGTCCCCCACCTAGACCAGGTGGGGACTATGGAGCAGTAACAGAAACAACTGATGGCTGGGTATATAAGAAAGAACTTGGTTCAGGGGGATTTGGCTGTGTTCGCCTCTGGACGAACAAGGTAAAATATCTAGTATGATCTAATGATTGATACTATTTTTGTATTCCTAACATTATATAAATTTATGTCATTCCCTTCCCTTATCCATTCTTAGCGTAGCTTTGTATTTCTAGCAATCAATCAATAATTTATTTTATTATACTGACAAGCATAACATATAAATTACATTTATCGTACCCAGCCCATAAAGGCTTATAAGTCAGTTTAAATTGGGTAGCTATACAAAGAAATAGTATGAGCGACATATCGATCACACGTGTCCCCAGCATAAACGAGAAATCAACCCGGTGCCAGCCAAGTGCTGCCCCACCATATACAACACTGACCAAGCACTCACCCAACACTGGGCAGTAGTAGCGCGCATGCAAGGAATGACTGTCAGAAACGTAAATTAACCTCTCCTATAACATCTTAGAAAATATCATCACCTACCAACACAGTGACAATATATACAGATATTCGGACATGAGAATACACTTATGTATACGAGTAAAAAATGAGTTAAAGGGACTGGCCCAGGCTAAAATCATGAAAAATCGGTGATTTTATTTCGGCTTCTTAATATGACCATATGATGTAAACATGTCAATAGACTAAAACTGCAAAAAGTTTTTTTATTTTTTTTGTGCTGCGCATTCACCAGTTAGGCTAGATATAGAGACGAAATTTCTCTCATGTGGGCTTTGTGTTGTGACACAAAAGGTTGTGTTACCATGGGGGACTGGAAACAGTTGACCTCCAGCATATTGACAGTAAGAGCTTTCCTAGCCAACATGGCACACTCACCAAATGTTGGTTTCATGTCGGCCAACGACGCAGACGTCGGTCTAACATTAAAACAGCATTGGGCCAATTTCTCGTTGGAATAGTATCTTGTAATCAGTTCAGTGGCTGATATTAATGCTGTCAAAGTGTACTCTATAGGCTAATGTAGGCCTACACTTGACCGTCCCACACATGCGCATTTCAAAGCTGTATGAATCTTTAATAATAACTATGATATATATATATTGGAAACCATGGACGATGCATCGTCCCGTCCACTCCCGACTAAAGGTGTCAGTTCCCACTTCACGGGTGGCAACTAGTACCCTTTGATCCCGAGATGACAAGACAAAAGATATGATAACGACTATAGCCCAGGAGCATCAGTATAAAGTTGGAAAAAAAATGCAGAAAGCCGATTTTTTCAGGGATGATTCTCTTATAAGTGTTCTGAGTGAAAACACATAAAATCCCTAGCGATCACGGTTCTGCTAAATGCGTCTGAGTGAAAAATCCAAGATGGCCGCCTTTTCGGGTTCTAAGGTATGAGGAATCCATTTTCGGTATTACTTTTACATTAAAACATAATTGTAATCATAAGAATGAAAAAAATCTAAGATGGCCGCCTTTTCACCAATTCCTTCGAATGTAAATATGCTGACATCAAACATAGTCATGTAATACATGGTCTTATGGACTCTAGGGTATGAGGAATTCATTCCTGATGTTATTTGTACATAAAAACATAAATGTAATCATAAATATTGTAATATTTGACATTTTTAAATAAAGGTCATGTCACTGCATAAGACAACATCTTTTCTGCATTCCAATGGTGTAAAATCTTGACTGCTTAATGGTTGGTTGTACCTCGAACACCTTGATGGTGACATTGATATTCCATTCAACTTGCAAAAGATCGCTGAGGTACACAAAGATGTTGTACTTAAAATCAGTATAAGGTATATAGTGAAACTGTTTTGTCTTATACAGGGCAGCCTTGGTCAGAACAACAGCCCGCTCATTTCCATCAGTCCGCTAATCAACCCGCTAATATGGCTTTGTACCCAGCAAAAACAATGCCCTTGTGTCTATGCAAGTAGTGGTAACGTACATATGCAAGATCTTGGATACAATAGAGTTGTTGATCTTTTGACTTTGTAGAGACTGCAATGATGAAATCAAATCTGTGATGATCATGAATTCAGTTCCACTACTTTACCATATATCCTCAACTGCCGCTTCAATGGCTGGTAGCTCTGCGGAGCAGATTGATGCCTCATTTGTGATACGACAGTGAATTCATGATCATCACAGCCAAAGGGAATGCCTGTCCTGTTGTCTTCTTTTGGTCCGCCAGTAGGCCTATGTACCTTCTTTTGTTGTGGATCTACAAAATAACTCCAGTAACTAACATACTCTGGAAGATAAGGGGACAAGTGTCTTCCTCCCTGAGATCCTGTAGGTTGAAAAGTATACTTGGCTGCTGAGGAAGCCATGGCAAAGTAGGTACAGCCGCTGGCTTGCTTCTGAGCAATATCTGGCACACCTGAGTGTGCTGGGTTGTCAGGATTGGCTTTTAGTTTCATATATTGCAGGCTCAACTTCAACTGCCGAGTCTATAAGGAGGGCTCATCAGTCTCCACTTTTGGTGACACCGCTAACTTTCGTCTCTGGCTTGGATAATAATGCAAAGGTAAAAAACCAGGTCAGTAGGAATTCCCCTTCTACCGAACCCATGCTGGTTGCTAAGTAGACCTGGCAACCTGCCAACACCACAAGTTGGCATGCTGCCATTATCCACAGGAGACCCTAACCTTCCCAGTCCTTAAGCTGAGGGAGAGGGCTGGTTTCGAGTCTAGGACATGGGCTAACAGAGATGTAGTTTTATTAGTAGAGATTGCTTTGCAATTATCTACTGTTACGATGGTGTTGGGTTAATGTATTTGAATGTCGATTGATTCCACGACAATAACATTAAATTCGTTGAATTGAGAGCATATCTAACACCATGTGTCTGTTAAAAAGTACTTTTTTCAATGCACTATAATCACAAATTTTGGGATTTGTATTTAGATGCTCAGATAAACACGGTTAAATATCTGTTTTTCTGTGATACAATGTCAGCCATCAGAGATGATGCGTGGCCCAGTAAACAGCGTGCAGGTCAACCCAGTGAACTATATACAGTTCACTTGGTCAACCAGTCCTCCTTGTCGAGTTGATAAATTAGGTCAGTTTGGTGACGTCATGTGTGACCCAGGCGCGCGACCTTAGCAGCACACTTTGACCTGACCTACATGTAGCTAGCATTGAACAACAACAACCAGCGTGGGATTGCATTCCCATATTTGGCGTGGCATAGTTACTCTGTGCTTGTATACAGACATCTGCATAAGCCTACGCAGTGACACCGCCCAGAAAACACTTACACAAGGCATTCAACCAATGCTGTTTCAATGTTGGGCCAGCGTCGCCGTTGTTGGGCCAACATTGAAACAGCATTGGGTGAATGCCTCGTGTTTGCTGGGCCGGTGGGAGGACTGCATCATATTTCTACAGATCACTAGAAATACGATGCAGTCCTCCCACCTGCCCAGAAAACACGAGGTAGAACATGTATCTGCATCTATACAGATACAGTCATGTTATTTTGTCTTTATAATATTCTGCCTTCATTCTCTGTCTACGTAAAAAGCGCGACAAGGAGTTCATGGGGAATATCCTTTTTTGCCAGGGCCCAGCAAACACTTACACAAGGCATTCAACCAATTAATGCTGTTTCAATGTTGGGCCAGCATCGCCGTCGTTAGGCCATCATTGAGAAACTCACAGCTCCAACATGGTGTTTGTTGGGTCCAGCAGCCCAGGTTATCCGGGAGGTGTCGGTGACGAAATCTAGCTGCATTAGGGGAGGGTTTGTCCAATTAAATTCTGATCAATTTAATTATAAATAGTAATCTACCTATGTAGTAGTCAAGTAATGTGAGCCTATAGATATTAAAATCGTTATTGTATTAGAGGTGATCGTTTGTATATTAAACACATGTACACGTGTTTTTGCATTTTATATTGTGTGTTACATGAATGTAATATAATCTCATTCTGAAATATTATTTTACCTATTTATATATTTTGATTATATGATCTTCAGATAAGATTGTAATATTGTATACATGTACCTCGATTAAAAAAACGGTGAAATATAATTTGACTAGGCCTAAAATAATTATAGGAATATGCAGGCTTATCAGTAATTAGCCTTCTATTGTCATAATTTATCTACAAACACACAATATATTATAATAGCGGTATTGTATGACAAAGTTATTATAATTTTGACTGCAAAAACTCGTCTCCTACTAAATATGACTATTACACGCTCAATAGGAATGACCGCTTCCATTTGATATATGATAAATAAAAATAAATTTACAGACTCCTCTCGTGCTGTGCAGTAGCCATTGGCTGCAAAAGGTGTCCGTTGCAGGTGTTTCAACATACCTATTGCGGCCGCGGTGCGGTATTGCCAGCAAACACAGCCGTTCATCCAGGGTTGACACAATGTTGGGTCAGCGTTGCAGATTGCCGTGGTCGTCCCTGTAACGTTTGACAAAACTTTCAGGCACATTTGGGACTACGTTGCAGACGGTGGGCGACAATTGAATAAACGTTGTTTTATCTCCAAATACATGCTAAATATATAACGATTATGAGGTATTATAAATATTTACCCAGAATATGATTTTCATCTTATCATTTGATCGCCGAAATTAATTTTGTTGATGTCCATGTTGTATATGTGGGAACAATTTTTTGTTGATAGTCGCTGATGGGCAGGTCAATTTTGAATATTTTGCACATTTATTGTAAGAATTAAATAGAAGTAGAGCAAATGAAACTGAAAATTGTTTCGGCGACCGTCGCGATAAGCAGTGCAGTTATAGAGACATCCCAGCAAACACAAAACATTTGTATAACATTTATACAACGTTGGCCCAACGTCTGCTGGCCCAACGTATGTTGGCCCAACGTCTTCGACGTTTGTACAACATTATATAAATGTTATACAAATTTTTTGTGTTTGCTGTGATAACAGTTAGGCCTTGTCTGATCACTGAGCGACCGACCACATATATCATGTGTGGGAGCGATTTTTTCACATTAATTAATGGTCGCTCATTGGCAGGCCTAGGTCAACTTTTGATATTTTGCACATTTCTTTTAAGAATTAAATTAGGACTAGAGCAAACGTAGACAATTTCATTAAATTGTACTAGCCAATTGTGTTGGGTTATTTTTTAATATGACAGATTGATTGATTTTTTTGCTTATGCCTTTTGTTCGGACATTTTAAATTTTGGTGGCAATTTTAGACAAGTTTCAGAATTCGGTATTCAGAAGTCAGACTTCGGACAGACTTTGGACATAATACTTCGGACATATTACTTTGGACATCGGCAGATTTCGGAATTCAGTCTTTGGACATACTTTGAACGGACTTCAGACAGACTTTCGACTTCAGATTTCAGACTTTCAACTTCAGCTTTTGAATTTTGGGCGTTAGACTCTGGACTTCGGTTTCAGATTTTAGACAACATATCTTAGACTTCTGACAGACTTCAAACTTTTGTTTCAGACTCAGATTTTGGACTTCGGACATACTTTGGACTTCATACTTCGGTTTTTTGGACCCAAGGTTTTGAACAGACATACGTAGTACTTCAGACTTTGGACATATTTCAGACAGTTTTCGGACAGACGTCGGACATTAAACACCGGATTTCGTCAGACTTCGTATATCAGACTTCGGACTGTGGACTTAAGACACCAGTTTTCAGACTTCGGATTGAGGACTTCGGACATTCTTCAAACGTCGGATTTTAGCCTTCATTGTCAGACTTCGTACAGACGCCAGACTTCGGACGCAAAGACTCGAAACAATTTTTTTGTCTCACAACAAAAACAAACATACATATGTAACAATATAAGCTAAAGAAATACATTATAATAAATGTTATGAGGATCAGGAGACCTGCATTAAGATCAATGGTGATCGCTATCATGCAGACCAGTTCGGACAGTCTTCGGACAGTTTTCACACTTCGGACAGACTTCAGACAGACTTCAGACAAAATTCGGACAGACTTCAAACGTGAGACTCCTACTTCAGACTTTGGACCTCGGCCAGACTTCGAACATCAGACTTCGGATTTTGGACTTCTGACTTCGGATTTTGGACTTCGGTTTCAGACTTCAGACAACAAATTTTGGACTTCGGACAGACTTCTGACTTTAAATTTCACACTTCAGATTTAAGACTTCGGACAGACTTCGAACTTCATACATCAGAAACTTTGAACTTCGGTCTTTGAACTTTAGACTTACAGTTCGGATTTTAGACTTTGGATATAATACGGACACACCTCGCCCTTCAGACTTCGGATTTTTAACTTCGGTCTTCAGATTTCAGACTTTGGTAGGTATACTTCACATTTCTTTGAACCTCAAGAGTTCAGACTTTGGACTTCAGACTTTAAAGTTCAGAGTTCAGAAACCCCTACTGGGTTTTAATACTTTAAATAGTTAAATAATGAATTAAAACACCATTTTCTATAACTTGATCTCTTGATTAAAATAAGCAAAACCATTATGCAGCTTTAATTGTGAGACAGCTGCATTTTAGCTGTCCTTAGAACACTGACCCTGAAGGTTGGGCAAGCTCTACTTCAGAGTTGTCAGGCTCTATCGTATATATATGTCAATGCACAGACTACAGCTGTATAAATTAGCTTAGACATCTTGATCATCATTTTGTTATCAATACAATAAATAATATAATATCACTGTTCCAACACTTGCATGTACGATACTGTTTTTTTATCAGGATACTGGGAAATCATTAGCATTAAAACGTTGTCGATATGGTCAAGAGCTTAAGGATAAGGCCCGCGATAGGTGGTGTACTGAGTGTGAAATTATGCTGAAGCTAAATCACAGGAATGTTGTACGTGCCTTTAAAGTACCAGAATCATTAGAATCAGCAGAAGATGCACTTCCAGCCCTAGCAATGGAATACTGCAGCGAAGGAGATTTGAGAAGGGTTTGTATGAAATTTAAATGATTCATTTATCTGATTAAAATGTGATTCAATTTGTTGAACATTGATGGAATAGACGTAAGAAGTAATTTCCTTTATTCATTATCTTAACCTGATGTAAAACTGTGGTGTATGTTTAGGTATTGAGACGTCCTGAGAATTGTTGTGGGCTTCGAGAATTCGAAATCCGAATGATATTACATGACATAGGTTCTGCAATCGAGTATCTCCACTCAAACAAAATCATACATCGAGATTTGAAACCAGAGAATATTGTACTACAAGAAGGAGAAGAGAGGGTATTTATTGAGAATCATAATTTTACATAATCGTCGTATTCTAAACCGTCGTATTCCCAATTAAAAACCCGGCATAAATATGTCAAAACCGCATTATGGCATTGTACATGTACTTGTTCTGAATGGTCATTTCATAACAGAAAACTTATATCACAAGTGGGGTAGTGAGATACAATGTGAACATACAACATATATTGAGTCTGGTCACTTAATTTATTATTAAATTTGAATCAATCCGTCTAATTTACAGGAGAGCTTCTTGTTTAACAACGTTTTTATTTTAGGATAGTGGTCTCAGCTTCCAGATGTATATCTATCTTTTTGAACACAATAACGCTGTTCAGTATTATTAAACATTAAATAATATAATTATTGGTGGCGGCGACGTATCGGAAAATTTAACTCACTAATTTGAATTCTGTGGTTTGAGTTTGTTTTCAATTTAGTCTTCTCAGACAACAAATAGCGTGTAAATTATTTTTTATCAATATAACTTGCTGTATTCATTTATCTGACACCGCGGCATTTAACAGTAACGTTATATAAGCCTATGTGAGGAGGAGATGGGGACAAATGCTATGTGTTCGTACTTTGGAATTTGCGAACATTGCAATGGATCCTAAGCTTACATTTGTGTATTTATTTATTTATTTACAGTATTTAAAAACATACGCACAAATCCAGCACAGCTGATCATAACATCATTAACTATAAAGTTATGTTAAAAAAAATAAACATAGTTATGAATAAATATTGCTATTAGCTGGGTAAAGTATTTGGTCTTTGGTCGTCTGTATAAACATGATTGATATATCGTGGATGGATGGTCATGTAAGCAGTGATTATGTGATATGTTCTGATGTTTCTTTTATCCGATATGACTAAAAATAACCGTAAAAGCAGCAGCAGTTTGTGTTGTAGTAATCCAATGCGTCAAAATTGTTTCCTATTTTTTTAACTATTCTTATTTAATACTATATTTTTGGCGGGTAATGTTATATCTCTAGGCAATGATAAAGCTTCCTAGAAATAGGATCTGAGCTATTGCTTGTGCTTTAATCAAAGCATTGACTTAGCTATTTCATGTTTTAACTGCATGTGCACTATTTTAGTCTTAAAGTCAAGTTTGATATCTGGTGATCTTGACACTAAAGCTGGCACAGCCAGCCGTTATATGCTCTTAGAGGGGTCCGGGGGCATGCTCCCTCGGCAAATTTTGAAATCAAAGGCCTATAATGACGCATTCTGGAGCATATGTCGGCCCAAATATTGTGATTTTTAGGACCTTGAACGGGGGGGGGGGCAGCTGCGCCCCCTTCTGGATCTACCACTGGCACTGGGGTCATTAGCTTTCTTTCATCGCTGTCAGACTCTATTTTTAAATTTGTATAAATATGTGCCAAATTTTTATTATTTCAGATTGTGTATAAGCTGACAGACCTGGGATATGCCAAGGACCTGGATCAGGGCAGTGTGTGCCACTCTTTTGTTGGCACAATGCAGTATCTGGTGTGTACAACATGTAAACTCTCACTGTACTGATAAGGTCCTTTTTATTTGCCTTTCAAGTCCTTGATGTAATGACGTGACATTTTTACTCGTTTATGAAATAAAGTCATTTGGGCCGATCAAAATATTGATGCAGGTATGCATTATATGCAGGTATGCATTATATTCCCTTCATGTTTCCCACAAATAGCTTTTTTTTGCCCCTCGACCCGTTGGGCCTGAAGGGGTTTTGTCGTCCTCTTCCTGCGCGGCCGTCTTTGCTGCAGCAATTTGTTTTGGCTACTGCTTAAAAAGGTCTAGCAGATTGAATTCTGATATAAACATGCAACCCCTCCGGTAAATTATTTCCACCTAAAGGTAAAAAAATTGCTTGTTCACGCGATAATTTAAAAAAAAATGATTGGATCTGTCCAATTTTTATGCCCCATGGCCAAACATGGCTCCTCATTTTCGTTTCCGGAATAGATCTCGGAAAACCCATGGAGGGATTTTCTTCATTTTGCACACACACATCCCTCAGGGGGTATGCCTTTTGGGGAATATGACCTGCGAGTCTATTAGGATTGTCCGTTTTCTCGTGCGACGGAAAACGAGGCTGTGGCAGACATCTTGATTTTAACGATTTTAATAAATCAGCATCAGCCGAGGGTTTCCGCATGCTTGTACGGTATTTTTTAAATTTGAGAACCATGATTTTGAATCTGACATTGCCATATTTTTTTAATCTTCATCCATTTGTGCAATAGATATTTAAGCTATCGTGATGCCTATTTTTTCGGTATTTTTCCGCCGCATCGCCGATAATTCACTTGTCACATTTTTCACATATGTGAGCTGGATAATTCTTATAATATATATGTTTTTGGTACTGAGCATAAAAGTTTTTCTCAATATGCCTGCCCAATATGCCTGCCCAATATGCATGACTCGAAAAATACCAAATGGCAGAAAGTGATCACCATTTAAAAAACTTGAACATAAAATTACCAGCATATTAAAGCGACTCATTATGATGACATCATTTTTCGTTTTTAATTTTGTAATGAAGTAGTGAATCCCACAGATTATTATTTAATTTTTTTCAGATTTTCAAAAACATTTCTTAATATATATAACACTATAAGAATCTATGAATAACCCAAACATTGAGTGTATTGACCTGAAGAATGGTTGGATGCTAGCACAGCATTGGGTCACAAGTTGATGTCGTCGGCCCAGCGTTGAGCAGACCATCGGTGCTGTGTGGGGGGGGGGGGGACCCCCCGACCATGGCTTTCCCAGACCAAATAAACAGGTGTTAAGGGCGGCAGCTGTTGATGCAACCAGGTGTCCTAATCACATAGCTCGAAACTGCGAAAACGTACGTGCTACTCAGCAACCAAGCATTCAGAAAGTTTTAAACTAACAAGGGACACCTCTACAAGCCAGGAGGCGGACCCATTGATTGACAGAGGCCAGAATTCAGAGCTAAAAAATGAAGTACTACACGAAAGTCCAGAAAGCAAACTGAACATATCCATCAGGCGTGATCTACCGAGATTTGACGGGTTATACGTGGAAGGCGAAGTTGAGAATATACCGCTGACTTTCACAATTGACACCGGAGCCACACACACTATAATTTCTGATAGAATTTTTCGCAGGATTCCGAAGAATTTAAGACCAGAATTGAAAAAGTTAACTAATCCAATATCCGGAGCCGGCGGAAATGTCATTCGAGAATTGGGCAAGGCGGAGATTGACTTTAAATTAGGCCCTCTACAATTAAAAAAAGAGATAATAGTAGCTGAAATTCAGGATGAGGGACTACTGGGAATTGACCTTTTACAGAATGAAGCAAATGGACCTGCAGATATACTCCTAAGTCAGGGGATACTGAAATTACAAGATAAAATAATTTCATGTACACAAATCGGACTTCCAGATGGTTCAAAGAGAATACGCTGTTTGAATGATTACATAATTCCTCCGAATAGTGAAATTATCATTGACACAGCCATTGTGAAAAATAAAGCAGATGAAGAAATAGTCAGTATCGAGATGCTTTTGGAACCATCACCTGTTTTAATGGCAGATCACTTGATCATGGCACGCAGTTTAGTACGAATACCAGTGCACGGAAAAATTCAAGCACGTATTATGAATCCACATCAGAGTGAGGCACAGCTCAGAAGACACACCATAGTGGGACATTTGGAACCTATTAATGGAGACATTTGTTGTCTAAGTAGGGAAGAAAATGAGCCAAGTACAGCAGTGCGTCGGATACAGTTGAGACCTTCTTGGACAGCACCTGAAGAAATAAAAATAAAGCTCAGATCAGAGAAACCTGAATTAATATCACCAGAACAAGATGTCAAAGTGCCACACTATCTGGATGAGTTATACAAACGCTCGAATACAGGAAGAAGCAAGGTAGAAATGAAAAGTATCGCCAATATGCTAAGAAAATTTAAAGACGTTTTCTCACAAGATGATTATGATCTGGGACTGACAAATTTGACAGAACATGTCATTGACACAGGAAATGCATTACCCATAAAACAAGCTCCTAGAAGAGTACCACATGCCTTAGCAGATGAAGAAAAGCAAGCAATAATAGAACTACAGGAAAAAGGAGTTATAGAAAAGTCAACATCACCTTGGTCAGCACCAATTGTATTGGTGCGTAAAAGAAACGGGAAAATTTGCCCATGTGTTGACTACAGACAATTAAACGAAGTAACAAGAAAAGACGCGTTTCCCCTTCCGAGGACACAAGATTGCCTTGACGCTGTGGCAGGGGCTAGGTTATTTTCGACGTTCGATCTCACGTCCGGTTATCATCAAATACCGATCAAAGAGTCAGATAAGCCGAAGACAGCATTTGTAACTAAATATGGACTTTATCAGACAGAGTGTTGTTAGCGGTGCGTTATTTTGTTGAATATTACCGACAATAATACTGGGTCGTTATTTTAAAGCTCGCACGGATCATCAAGCCCTTGTGTGGTTGTTCAGCCTAAAAGAGCCGAAACAGAGAATAGCACGCTGGATCGAAATACTCTCAGCCTACACTTTTGCAGTTGAATACAGACCCGTCACCTGGTTTCGTTGGAGTATCGTTGGGATAATTTTGTCACTTGTAGTAGTGGCTGTGGATGTGACAATACCGTCACACGTATTTTTGGTGGAGCAGCAGTGGGATATGCTACAGTGAGGTTATTCTTCACATTTTTGCATATCTTGCGATCGAAATTCATGTCGTTGTTATTTAAAACAGGTGATAAAGGATCTTTCAGTAAATATAGACCTGTATCATTACTTCCACAATTCTCAAAAATTATTGAAAAATTGTTTAACAAACGACTTGATACCTTCATAGAAGTAAACCAAGTAATAACATCCAGTCAGTACGGTTTTCGAAATAAGGCATCAACATCACATGCCCTGCTTGACTTACATGAGCAACTAACCAAATCAATGGATAAAAAACTTAAGACTATTGGGATTTTTATTGATCTGAAGAAAGCGTTTGACACTATTGATCATTCATTGCTAATAAAAATGTTAACTATTTTTGGCATAAGGGGTGTCGCCAGCTCTTGGATAACAAGTTACCTAGATAAAAGATCGCAATATGTGTATTATAATGATGTTAAATCTGACGCACTGGACATCTCATGTCGTGTTCCACATGGTAGCATCTTAGGTCTAAAACTATTTATATTGTACGGCGAATGTGGCGAATGTATCCAAGTTGTTTAAGTTTATTATATTTGCAGATGATACTAACCCGTTTTGTTCGAATAGAGATACTGTTAATCTTAGTATCATGGTATGTCATGAACTAAGTAAGTTTGCAACTTGATTTGCATTAAACAAACTGTCACTTAATGTTTCAAGGACGAATTACATGATTTTTAGTAATTTTAAAATTAATCATGACATTCAGTTATTTATAGGTAGATTAATCGAGTCAGTGAAACTAAATTTCTTGGTGTAATTATTGACGATAATCTAAATTGGCATAGTCATATAAATGAAGTTTGCAGGAAGCTATACAAAGGATATTTTATTGTAAAGAGAGCGAGTCGTGTTTTGTCCAAATATTCACTAAATATGTTGTATAATAGTATGTGTTTACCATAGATATCATATTGTTGTGAAATATGGGGAAATGCGATTGCATATGCACTAAATAAAATTTTGTTACTGCAGAAGAAATGGATTAGAATGCTACATAAAGCCAATACAACTATCTAGAACACACAAAACCTTTATTTATTTTGTCAAAGTATTTACTTTTAGTTGAACTTGTTAAATATTCTACACTCCTGTTAATGTACAAAGCATTCCACAATCTCCTTCCACATAATGTTCAGAACATTTTTAAAATTAACATCAATAATAGGTCCAATAGGAGACCAAATTAAGAAGCAAATCAGCATCAATTTATGGAGTTTCACTGTGGAATGCCTTGCCTGTATCATCAATGTTGCCAACTATACAGCAGTTCAAAAAACCCCTAACTAATAGTTTGATTGTATAATCACCAAGAAGCCACATATGTTTTTCATGTTAAATTGTTGTTTTAAAATGTTGTTGTAGCATAATAATAATTATAAAGGTTAAATTAATATCATGTATTTTATTAGTTTTTTTTTACTCCTAACTTGTTATGATTACCCAGTCTAGTCTAATACAGTGTTTAAACAAGTAAACGGTTTTTTTTATATATTTAATGTAGTCATTATCAAGTGCAATTTCAGTGTAGTTCATTGTGTGTGTTTTAATGTGTAAAATGTCCAATTGTTGTAAGGTAACACCAAATGCTAGACCAGTAAAAGAGTGGATAACCGATGAGATCTTGTTATCTAAAAGGAAAAAAGGCAGTTGGAAAGATTATGGAGAAGGGATCTAAACGATCACGACTCAATGCACAAGTTCACCTGTGTAACAGACTAATGTCAAAGGCAAAAAAAACTATTATACAAATTTTTCAGAGAACATCACAAACCCTAGAAAATTATGGGACAAAATGAGACACATTTTGCATAAAAAAACAAAACAATATACTTCCGGATAGTTCATGCAATACCAAACTTGCCAGCTCTTTCAATTATTTTTTCATAAGTAAGATCGCTAAAATCAGGGACACTCTGCTGTCAGCAAAACCAGATTCAAACATTCATCCTGAACCTACTCCTCCAGCTGCCCCAAATCCTTTACTCACTTTCTCACAAATCTCAGAAAGTAACGTGTCAAAACTTATTCGGTCATCACCCAGCAAATCATGTGACCTAGATCCATGTCCAACTCAAATCGTCATGGACTGCGCTGATATTCTGGCCTGGTCAATCACAATGATCATAAATCTCTCACTGGCATAAGGGAATGTCCCAGATACCTTCAAAATTGCTCATGTTACACTACTATTAAAAAAACCTTCACTACATCGAAATGAATTAAGCAATTTTAGACCTGTATCTGGATTAAATTTTGTTTCCAAATTGATTGAGAAAATCGTCGCTAGCCAAATAAAATCTCACATGCAAAATTCAGGTATTTCGAATAACTTACAATCAGCATATAAATGTGGAAATTCCACCGAAACGGCCCTTTTGTATATTCAAAATGATATTTTGTCGGCTCAAGATCGTAGTGAACTTACTGCTCTTTCGCTTTTGGATTGGTCTGTGGCTTTTGACACGATCAATCATGACCTCTTGCTCAGTAGATTGACTGAGTGGTTTGGCATTGATGGTGTGGTGTTGCAGTGGGTTCGATCCTACCTGACCGGTCGTTCTCAGCTTGTTAAAGTTAATGGTGTACTGTCTCCTCCGCAATTGTTATTGTGCGGTGTTCCACAAGGCTCTGTGTTGGGTCCACTTCTTTTTACTATGTATGCTACTCCTCTCAGTTCAATAATAACAGCTTTTGGTCTTAAGCATCACCTTTATGCTGATGATACACAAATATACACATCTTTCGTTACAGAAGTTATAGCACAGTCTTTAATTGTAGTACAAAATTGTATGCTGGAAATCCAGGTTTGGATGAATCAAAACATGCTGAAACTTAATCTTAGTAAGACAGAGTTCATGATCATTGGTAATCTAACTCAACGTAAAAAAGTTGCTCATATTTTCCCAGTTGAACTTCTGAGCCAAAATTTTGCCGAAATAGACTCCATACGAAACCTGGGTGTGGCTTTTGATCCAAGAAACATGTCGCGAATATTAGTAGATCAGCTTTCTACCATATTCGAGATCTTAGACGCATTCAAATTCATTTGAATAAAGCTACTGCAATTTCTCTAGCCAATGCTCTAGTGAGCAGTCGCCTTGACTACTGTAACTCGTTGCTGTTCGGTTGTTCCGAAAAATATAAAACAAGCTTGCAGCAAGTACAGAAATACCTTGCCCGAGTAGTGACCAGGTCAAGTAGGCTTTCAGAGTCTGGGCCCCTGCTCAAATCACTGCATTGGTTATGTATTAAATCACATATCAAATTTAAACTGAACCTTCTGACATATAAAGCACTATTTATGGGTACTCCCTCATATCTCAGTGATTTATTACATTTCGAGAAACACCAGCAAACACTGAGATCCGAAGGTACGAAGTTATTACATCCTGGACCGCGGTCAAAAAGAAATTATGGCCATTCATCGTTCGTGGTTGCCGCACCAGAAGTCATTATATTATATTATATATTATATTAATTTTAATGATAATTGAAATAGACCAAATCTAGTTTTGTTCTCTTAAAGATCATGTATATATTTCTAGTATGTAGGTCGTCTACACAGTACTCAGCAGGTGATGACCTAGATAAGCATTGTGCTTCTGTCTTCACCTGATTTTTATAACCGTGTTGTACAAAAAAAAACAGTTATGTAACTCAACCCTGTTGATTTTTATGAAAATAAACAAATATTCTATTCTATTCCATAACAAACTTTATTTCAAATATTTAAAAAATACATAGTGCTGTAATCCTCAGAAGACCTATCCATTATGGGCTAGCTGCCTAACTCACTTAGCGGTAGATTCAATGTCACCGGTGTACAGAGCTAAAGGTACCTGAATATTTCCCTGTATAGTCTCGAGAAAATAGTAGTCATGTCTGTGATTGTCTTATGCTAATTATAGCATGATAAGTTAGAGTGCTTATTTTAAAATTTAAATGAGAAAAGCATTAGAGGTAAAATACTGTAGATCTTCTAACCTGATCGCTCACCATGTTCATTCCGCTAGAGGCCTACCCCTCATAATACATCCCATGGAGGCCTCGCTCGACATCCACATGACATCGATACAGCAGAAGATTTCTGGGCTTTTATTAGGGGAAATCAATTAATGTAATTTAAATACCCATTGGCCACCCTCTGTGCCATCAATGACAAAATTGTGGCCCTTACGCTAGTGGCACGTGTATGCCATAGTAAGGGTCTCCTGACTGAAAATGTTGTATCATATATATTTCCTTGTGATGTCAAATAAATAATTCTGAGTCTGCATAATACATACAGGCATGTTCTGTTTTTGTAGTAATAAATATTTATTTCTGCTTTTCAGGCACCTGAATTATTCCGCCATAGCAGCTACACAGCAACTGTTGATTACTGGTCTTTTGGAACCACAATGTTTGAATGTACAGTTGGCTATCGTCCCTTTCTGCATAGTATACAGCCAGGCAGATGGTGAGCTAGTACTTTGTATTGTTTTATAATACAACCTAAAATGTTTAAAAATGTTGTTGGTCCTGTATAGTAAAAAAAAGGTGTTCAAGTGTGAAAGGGATGTGTTAAAATGCGACAGAGATGCATTAAAGGGTGAGGGAGAGCCGTTAGAGTGCGACGGAGAGGTGTGAAGTGGCGATGTAGAGGTGTTAAATAGCGATGGGGAGGCGTTTGATGGTTAGGAGTGACAAAGGGGTGTTTAGGGCGACTGAAAAGCGCTCAATGACGACGAGGAGGCGCTAGAGGGTGACGGTTGGGCGATAAAGGGCAGCTGGAAGATTTGATGGGCGACATCGGGGTACCATGATTTTTTAATTTTATTTACATAAATTTCTATGTGCATATTCATGTGTATTTTATTCTGATGTTAACAAGAATTGTGACATTTGATCGTGTTATTGATCTCTAATTTAAAAAAATACCCCCAAGAGGGATTATTCCTGTTAAATTTGTACTAGAAATTGATATTACTCTTATTATAAGTATATCTTATTAAAATATAACAATATATCCGCTTAATATTGAATAGACACATAAACCATCGAGAAAATGTTGGGGGCAGAATAAGTTCAAAGACCTTCGGCAATCTGACTATGCTAGACTAAACAAACTACAAACTTTAACCAATAATTTTCACTGGTGGCAAATACAATGTGGAGTGATGAAAAACTTTAGCTTTACAAAGAGGAGTGCAGAGAGAATGATTCTAGTGTTTGTTACGACGGCGATATGGATTATTTATCAGTTTTGTTGTTTTTGTGCATAATTTAACCATGAATATGACCTTGGCCTTTTGTCGTGATGAATATATGCTTAACATCTCGAGCGTGTCTAAATACATAAAAATAGACACCAACATCAGCGTAATCGGTCAAAGAGTTCCATAGATATTTAAATTGGTAGTTTTACCGCTCAAGTAGAGATAAATAGTGCAAACTAGACAATATAGCATTGCAAAATTGGGCCTAGACATTTTTTTATTTGTCACCCCCCTGTACTATAAACATCACCATCTGAAAAAAAATTACTTGTGGATTAACGCAATCTGCCAAGTACATATTGTGCCGTTCAATATCCATTTGGCTACAGGCATGCATATGTGTCATGTATTTATACGACAGAAAAAAATATATAGACCCATAAAAATACATTTTGAACAATGGGTATTGACGGGAAATGCATACTTAACAACCCCATCCTATTGTATTCGTACACCGGTGAATATCTTTTCTCAACGGCAAATGTTTACAGTACACGGACAGGTGGTTGAGAACAAAGATATGTATTCCTTCGTTATTAAAGACGTAATTTCTTTAGCAGTCGATGCTGAGTTGTTTATAATCATGCGGTAGATTATATTTGGTCATCCCGGTATATATATAATTATCTACCTGTAGAGTATCATTTATCGATATAGAATTATTGATGCAGAGCTTGTTTAACGTTAACCAAAATTAATAATATGTGACCAAACAAGCTATGGAGGACGGACGAACGTACGGGCGGATGGACGTATGCATTAGATGGATGGATGATAGGTATATGAATCAACGAATGCATGAATGAATGAATGAATGAATGAATGAATGTATGAATGAATGAATGAATGAATGAATGAATGAATGAATGAATGAATGAATGAATGAATGAATGAATGAATGAATGAATGAATGAATGAGATTGGATGGGATGGATGTATGGATGGATATGAGGATGGATAGATGGATGGATGGTTAACAGGATGGATGGATGGATGGATATGGGGATGGATAACGGGATGTATGGATGGATCGATGAATGGGTAGATGGATTGAATGGATGGATATGATGATGATGGATAGATGGATAGATCGATGAATGAGGGGATGAACTGAATGGATGGATTGATGAATAGATGGATTTGAATGGATGGATGGAATGATGAATTGGTGGACGATTGATGGTTGAGTGGGTGGAGGGTGGGGTGGGTTTGTGTGTGAATGAATGTTATCAAGAGTAGTAGTGTTCACACACAGAATGACGGACGGCGATGTACATTTTAGGAAATTGTATACAGATAAATACATGGCATTGCATTTTAAAACAAGTAACTAGGTATTCACAATAATTCAGCAGTAGGCCTACATCAACTGTCACAAAAGGATAGTTGATAATTTTAGATATATAAGTATAATATATTAGCTGCATCAAGACGGTCTACTATGTGGTATGCTGTGAATATATTGTTGTTTTTCCTTTACTTTGATAGGCCAGAACAAATCTTTAAAAAGAAGAATGAAGATATTCATGCCTATATCAAACCACCAGGAAATGCTATAACATTTACCAGACATTTCCCAGAACCAAACTATCTTTGCAGGTAAGGTTTATGCTTCTTCAAGTTTCGCATTTCTCTTGTCCTGCACACCATGTATAAGCTTGCAAGAAATGAATGCAGACCTGTAGTGTTTTTGTACATAACAGCTGGGATAAGCAGAAAATAAACAGTAAACGTTATACTAGCTATCTGAATGTTTCTATTGTGTTATTATTTTTTACAGATACACTGCATTGTGTTTAGAGCAGTGGATGAGATTGATGCTGATATTCGACCCAAAAACGCGAGGTGGAAAATTATTGGCAAATGGTCACACGGAATGCTTTGAACGTCTTCACACAATAATTGAAACAAAGGTAGATTTATTTTTGCATTACTGGTTGTTGAGCAAGATAAGTTTGCGTTGAAATTGTTGGACCCTTCCAACTGCTTTTATTATTACCAAACAATAAACGTAATTAACAGTCTATTCACATACCCGAACTGTCACATCAGGGGTCGTTCTTGAAGCTCGAAAAAACCTGCTATTATATTCGATTTAAGTACCATTCCTCCTGTACAGTGTGACTGATCGGGACATGAGAAGCCAGATGGCAAATGTAATCCAGTTCCAGATACAAATATTATTTTTATTTTGGCTCTTTCATGTGTCCATAATATGTCAACATGTCCATAGACCAGAATTATGTGTGATAATTCACATTACAGCTTGACACTGTGTATGTTATAATCAGATTTTTATCATAATCATGATGTATGACACATATCGAAAGACCCAAAGAAAATAATCATGAAATTCAGATGGTCCCAGATTGAATTAATTAACTTCATTCTCAATCTTATTGACATTCTTTTACTTGCTACCTCGATCTCAAAGCCGCAAGGTTATCTGTATACTGAAGGTAGGTGGGCGTCATACTAGTTTGAGTGTCAGTGAGTGAATGACTCCGTTGCAGAATGTTACAATTACGTCGTTACAATTACGTCGTTGCATGAACAGAGCATGCGCAAACTGTTGTTTACATTTCAAATTTCCGGGTGAATTATGACGATTTTCAACGAATTATAAACTATCTGCAGAGTATATTTTCGACTTACAGCAGTATTAAGTGATCAAGAACACGTAGAAGATTTCCTGAAGACATATATTTCTGTGGTTGGTGTTATTTCGTACATTTTTGATCAGTTTCCTGGCACAACTGTTGTGAGTTTCTCGTTACCACGTGATACACAACGCCACATTGACTCAGTAATTGTGCTATTCTGACCCAACAGACCTCGTTCTCGAATTGTCCAACCATGAACAAGCTGAAACTACCACTGACACTTTGCTTTCAAACTCCCAGGGGACGGATAACAGAGGAGGACGTTCTAGAAACACTTATGGCACAATAAGCATCACAGAACATTACCTGTATCCAGGTAACAAAAACAGAAAGCTGGGTGACACTGGAAGACGAGGCGTCCCGCAGTCAACTGGTGTCCACTGATATTCGGATCAAAGGGAAAACAGTTCGTGTTCGTGACCCAGGACGCAACGTGACAAACGCTACAATCAAAGACGCCCCTATAAAGCTGAAGAATGACGTCATAACCACCTCCCTGTCCGCCTACGGCCATGTCGTTCCTGGCAGCCTGAGGATGGGCAAGATAAGAGGATCTAATATTTTGAATGGCACACGCTATGTGGAGCTTCTTGATGTTGAGAACACTATCCCCACAGAAATCCGTATGGCAGAGTATACTGCTCGGATTTATTGTGATAGTGGGAAAACAGAATGTAAGCATTGTGGAGACACTTCTCATCCCAGTTAAAATGCCTAATAAGGCCGAGAAATAGACGGAGGTGCTACAGGTGCTACAGTACCAGTCACTTAATTGATCAGTGTGATAATGAAGTGGTATGTAGATACTGTTCACAGCCTGGACACAAAGAAGGGAGGTGCGAAGCCAAACAAGAACTTGAAGAGTTTGGAGTTTACAGGCATGATATTGCTGAGGGGCGAATGGCGACTCTACTTGAGAAACAACGACCAGAGAATGACGTTTTCAACGGCACGAAGTCAAACAAAAAACTACAAACAGATAGTATGGCCATCTCAACAGTCACGACAGTTCCAGTATCCACACCTGTGACCAGCAGCAGCAAAATACCAAGGCATGATGAGACAAACAAAGATGCGAGCATAAAACAAACAAATAACATCGCCATAAAAACCGCATCAGCAGCAACAGAAAACATATCTAGACGAGAAAAAATCGCATAAAAATGGCAATCAATCAATTCCTGAGCCACACGCACAGCCCTGTACTCTCATTGGTGATTCAATGCTCAAGGACATACAAGAACCAGCAGAAATGAGTATCTCATATAAGTCTGGATCCACTCGTTCCAGTGCATCGGACCTGATAAAGGAAGCAAGAAACAACCATACAGGTGTGTTGGATTCAGACTACGTAGTTATAAATCTTCGAACGAATGGTGTGATGTATACCAAATGACTATTGTGAAATATGGTGAAACCGTAACTAATGATAGTCCTTCATTCACTGAGGCCGTAATTGGCCTATGTTCCATTCCACCTAGAAAGGGCAGCTCTGCTGACATTAAGCGATGCAATGAGACAGCAAGGATAGTCAATGAATATATAGAATCAATGGCGGCCTCAAAACCCGACAAATATATATGGATTGACACGTGGTCTAAATTGTTGTCAACAAAGGGTCACGCCATGAAACAATTCTACCAAACCAGTCACTCAAAGGGTGTCCATGTAAACGAGTCAGACAAAAACATTATCATCAACACCATAACCAACGCACTCATGCCTGACTTTAATTTCCAGAAGGAGTGTGATGTTGACAGATCTGAGCATAATGCGATTATGAAACATAGAAATTGTGGCTTCAAATGTATGTGGATTACGGTCTAAATTGACAGGCACAGACTTTGAAGAATTGATACACAAATTTAAGCTCATATTTTTAACAGTCTAGATGATTTAATCATTCCAAACTATAGACTTATTCTTAAAATATAAAAGGTGCAAAGAGATGTTCTGGAGGAGTGGCAATATTGGTCCATGAATCCATTGATAAATATGTTAAATGTCTTGAAATTGATATAAAATAATCACTTTGGATTACATTTTCAGATTTAGATAAAGGTTGTAATATTATTTTTGGACTAGTATATAACCCTCCAGCAGACTCTTCTACCATGGATCTGATTGAAAATACTGTAGTAAAATTAACCTCACAAAATGAAGATGCAAAACTATGTTTATTGGGTGACTTTAACGCCCGAACAGGTCAACTATCAGATAATATAAGCTCCGACGACTGTAAAAAATTTGTGGAGTTTCATGATATATATGAAACAGAAAATAAATATATTAATGGAGCTGCAAGAGTCAGATAAACAAGTAAATAATATGAGAAGATTGATAGAAATGTGTAACAGCCTCAACCTAATCATAATGAATAGTAGATTTAGAGATGATAAGCAAATCGCTAAAAAAACATGCAAGGATTCATATACTGTAAATTACATTATTATATATCTACTAATTTGGCAGAATATATGTCAGATTTCGATGTACTAGATTTTGATCCTATATTGAGTGATATCCACTGTCCAGTTTATGATGCGTTCACGATTGAAACAATAAATAAACAGAACGCAATAAATGATAAAGATCACTTTTTAATAAACAAACCTAAAACAAAATTTATATTGAAATCTGAAGATGCGGTTTTGTATAAAGATAAACTAAGTGGAGTAGACTGTTCATATATAGAGGGCAAATTAAACGAAGCCGAATCAGGTGATGAGGTCGTGTCAATAGATATTATTACAACATTGTAGAAGATGTATCTAAACTATTAAAAGATGTCGCCACTGATTCTGGAATGGCAAAACCAGTGACAGCAAAACCGAGCAAACCTGGGCGACGGTCATTGCCTCATAAACCATGGTACAATTCTGACTGTGAGTGTACACGTCGTACCATGCTTAGATATAAAAATAAGTACTGAAAGTTGAAAAATGTAGAAAATTTAAATCTCCTTAAAAGAAATATCAACAAAGGTTATCGTGACTATGAAAATGAATTTATTAAGAAAATACGTAAATTACAGTCTGAAAACCCAAGAGAATATTGAAAATAATACAAGGAAAACGTGGTCCAAACATTATTTCAAACATCTCCCTTGAATTTTTTAGAAAACATTTTGAAAACTTGACGTCTGGCACACAGACAAATATTGAACACAAGGAAGAAAGACCTGTCTCAGATGCAAATCCATGCCTGAATGAACCGTTTAATGATCAGGATATATTAGAAGCATTTAAACAACTAAAAAATAACAAAGCCGCGGGTCATGATCAGATTTTAAATGAATTTCTTAAAAACTCACCATCCACCTTTATACCGATCTATACAAGATTGTTTAATTTTTGCTGGTCTCTGGGCAAGGGCCTGATGATTGGTGCCTTAGTGGCATCATGCCTATATATAAAAACAAAGGTAGTGCAAATGACCCGAATAATTATCGAGGTATTTTTTTGTTAAGCTGTCTGGGCAAACTTTTCACAGGCTGTATCAATAACCGATTGACAGATTTTATAAAAGAAAATGATATTATTGGACCTGAACAAGCTGGGTTTAAGTCTTATTTCTCCACGATTGATTACTTGTTTGTACTTAAAAGTTTAGCAGATGTATATTTGAGCAAACGTAAACGTTTATATTGTTGTTTTGTTGATTATAAAAAGGCTTTCGATACAGTTAATAGATCAAAATTATGGACAAAAATGTTGTTATCAGGTATATCTGGAAGGATCCTGGATGTTATTAAAAACATGTATTTGAAAGCGAAATCCTGCGTAGCAATAACTGGAGGCCAATCGGAATGTTTTCCCAGTACTGCCACATAGGCGTTCGACAAGGAGAAAACTTACCCCCTTTGATGTTTTCGATATGCTTGGCTGATTTAAATAGTTTTCTAGCAAGTAAATGTACAGGGGTAGACTATTTGAATAATATCCAAGCAAGAAGAACTACTTAACGACGAATTGACTACTTTTTAACGGTTGTATTTACTGATGTATGCAGATGATACTGTCCTGCTGGCGGAATCTCCTGAGGATACACAAACATCATTAAATACGATGAAAGATTATTGTTTGATGTTTGACCTCGAGATTAATATAGATAAAACATAGGTAATGATTTTTTCAAGAGGGAAACTACGAAAACCCCACTATTTTAATTATGGTGATCAAAATATTGAAGTTGTAAATGAGTACAATTATCTAGGACTGGTTTTTAATTATAACGCTATGTTTAATGTAGCAAAGAACAATTTATATCAAAAAGGTTCAAAAGCTATGTTTCCAGTGTAGAAAAAATAAGAAAAATGTCATTACCTGTTGATGTAGCTATAAAGCTTTTTATTAACCTTGTGAAACCTGTTCTATTGGAGGTGTGGAGGTGTGAAAGTTATGATATTTTAGAAAGATTACAACTGAGATTTTGTAAATATATGTTATCTGTAAACAAGTATACCTGCTCAAACATGATGCATGTATATAGAGAGTTGGGTGTAACACCTCTAAGCATTGATGTAAGTATCCGCATGGTTGTGTATTGGACAAAACTAGTCAGTAGCAATCAGAATAAAATTTCAAATATGATTTACTCTATATTATATAAGTTACACGATTTAGAAATATTTAAATCTGACTGGATAAATACTGTAAGATCTATATGAAATGACTCCGGGTTCTCTGGTACATTGTATCTGGTTGTCTCAGACTATACCATTTTCTGTTGATTGTCATCGCGTCATTATCTTAAAATACGATTAAGAGATCAATTTATTCAAAAATGGCACGAATGTATTTCTCAAAGTCTAAAATGTACAAACTATAGGATTTAAAAAAATATATTCGGCTTTGAGAGTTGAGCAAATATTTAACAAAATTCAGGTGCCAAAATCACCGTTTACCTATTGAGATCGGATGCCATGAAAATGTATTACGGGACATGTGTATAATTATGTCAACATTGTCGCAAATACATTGGCGACGAATAACACTATTTATTATGTTGTCCCCAATTTATCCATGAAAGAACAAAATATTTAGATTCTTTTTTTTTGAAAAAAACATATGCTATACAAATGGAAAAAGCAATGACAAATGTAAATCTCAGAAAGCTATGTCTCTTTGTTACATTTATATTATCACAATTTTAATGTAGTAATTATAGTACTTATAATTGAATATTATATTTAAATGTGTGTACGTGTATGTGTATATACGTATATCTAAACAAAATGTACATGTAATTGACGCCAGCGCTCTCCTGGCATATGTATACCTGTATATGTCTGTCTTGCCTCTCTGGAGGTCATCAGAAATAAATACTTGCTACTTGTTACTTGTCACCAGTACATTGCTCATTTGAGGAGAGAGGTATATCATGTTTTCATACCGGTAAAAAAAACATTTAGATAATTTCAAAACACGTAGTGTTTTAACGATTTGATGTTCAATCATGAGGTCGTATAGAAACGATCAGGCTCAAAGACAATTCTGGATCAATTGCTGGCAGCCGTCCCGCAGAGAATAGTGTCATAGCCAACTAGCTCATTATCATTTCATTGCACAATATCTGGTTGCATCATGACCGAGGTGGTTGGTAAATCAAAGATGGTGGCTCAATGATGGTGGTTCAAAGGCTCAAGTTCAATCAGGTCACATCTGAAAGGGGTCAGTCCTTGCCCTCACCTCTGGTGGCTGGAAGCTCAAAGGCTGATCTCGGTTGATCACGCTCCTGGAGCATTGTCTCCTGATTGACTTGTGGTGCTGTCTTACTATGTACACATGCCATTACAGCTACCTCAGGTGATAAAACGAGGTACTATATAAGGTTGATACCTGAAGAGAATGGGACGTGACATATTGGCAGAGCGCCTGACTGCAACGCCAGTTATGCATGCCTCCTGGGTTCGAACCCCGTTGATCCTGCGTGGGTCTTTCAGAGAAATATTTTTGTTTCTGACTTTCCAATGTGATTAAATGAAAATAATTGGCAGCCCTCGCCGAGGCTAGCTGTTTACTGTATTCAACACGGTCCGCCGCCGCTGCAGTTATCTGCAGTTATTCAAATTAGTTACTAATCTATCAAATTCTGCTTCCTCATACTTCACACAGCCATCACATACCACTGGGGAATTGTTTTGGTGACATTTTGATCCCCATATCATCAACCCTTTAATTACTACGGCCACTAACGAAGAAATGCTCGTAAGCACGTTTCAGGACAAAGTTTCCATCCGATCTTCTCTTAATTTGGCAAATATGCTCATCTATGTCAGCCCATGACCTGATTAACTTTTCGGAGCAAACAATTTTAAAATCGCTGTTTAGCGGCCATTTTGCATTTGCATTTGCAAATGTCCATCTGGCGGTCATTTTAATTGTTTTTACATTATTGGAACTCAACGGATTATGGGCACTGTTTTTTTGTGTCCATATAATGTGTGTTCCAAATGACTATCACTCACATCTTCTCAAATACGGCAAAACACATAGGTTCAGTTTTCTGTCATTCCATAGCCTACAGTAGACCCACCAAACGTTGTTTCTGAATAAGCATAAATATCTGTATTTGCTGAGTTATTAGGATTTCCGTCGTCAATTTTACGACAGCTAGGGGTCTCGAAATTTTGAGCTGTGGGTTGGTCTATTGATTTATACCCTGTAGATGGCCAGTAGATTTTACTGAGAACAATGCCTACCTTGGGATCAAACTAGGCCAATATAGTTTTGCTTGTGAGACCAAATCTATCATGATATCGATACAATATTTTGCAATAACATATATTGCCTTTGAAAATCTAGCTCTTGGTTTAAATGCCTCTGACACCATAGCTACAATTGTTGTAAAGAACATTCTGAGATAGGCTGACCTACATCTCAAGCAGATCATAGGACGAGATAGACATCCCTGACCAATCAACACACACAGAATCTGGGTCGTCACACACCTGGACATTTTAGTATAGTGACATTGATCTGTGTTGTTTCAATGCTGGGCCAACGTATCCGAATGGTCTTATTTACGATAACATCTGCTGATTGGCTTTCAGCGACCACGTGATAACGTGTAGCCTCATTGTACATGTCGTAATGGAGTTCTCTTACAACTGCCATGCAAAGCCAAAATGCCGTATCTGCTCACTTTACAAGTGAGCACATACTGCCTTTGCAGAGGGGATAACGTTCTACAACGGAGGGGGATGCTCATTCTGAGGCGTATACACCACTGATCTGCATGTTCGATCTGTGGTAGGCAGGCCTATACACACTGTGTCACGCTGTAGGCCTACCCACCTGTGATTATGTAATATGTTACACTGTGACATGACTAAGCTACTGATTGTGGATTAAATCTATTTTATTTCTAAATATCTAAGGACTAAAAATGACGATTTATTTCCCAGCAAGCACAAATCCATCACTGTATGTTGTTATATGGTAATTATGTTATTGTTTATGCTGGATCAATGTTGTACCAGCGTTGTTGACGGCGGTCCAGCATTGAACCTGCATTGGGTCATTGTCCCGTCGTCGCTGTGAGGTGTATCAGTGTATAGGCCTATGTAGTACATCCAGGTATTATCAGCTTAGCTGTCCAGACATCCCCATCCCGAGGTCAATAAATATCATGGAGATGAAAAAATATCATTGAAATTAACTAACTATATTTAAGTAGGATCAAACGTCAAAGTAAATAATAATGAACATGATCAAAATATCACGATGGGAAGTGATTTTCAACGTCACATAAAGGATGGATATATGATGATATTGAGATGCCTGTGGGACTGGGAGGGTCGAGTTAAGCACCCTAATCACACGGCATATTAAAAAACCCCACAAATTTGGAGCACAGTTAGCGCTTCTCGGCGAAGGATGAACGCTTGAGGCTTCTCGGCCTAAAATGTCAATTTAAAGCACTGACTTCTTTCAAAAAATGTAAAAAGGCATTCATTTCCATTATTCAGCATTATGACTCCATCCACAGAACACTAGATTATATAAGGACACTGCTGGTCTTACTGTATAGGCCTAGTTTACTCCTGTACACGGTTAGCCTGTAGACCATGCATTTCATCTTGGAATGTTCTTAATAATATATGTTTCCGAGAGATGTGGGTGACAAAATGAATGAATGGATATACTGTAGATCTGATAATATTTGTGAGGTTTTAATTTTCGCGAATTTCGAGAGGAGGACAAATTTGCGAATTTAATAATCACGAGAAATTACCATTATAATACCGCTACCTATCATCTAAACTGATAATTCGCGAATTCTGGATTCGTGTAAAGTACTAAAATCACAAACTCGCGAATATCTTAACACGCTAAAATTACCAGATCCATAGTATATGAAATTTTTATAGCGCCTAGGTAACTCCTCGCTGTCCCGAGCTCATAGGCGCGAAAATCAGAAGAGGTGTTATCTCATTCCAGGTTTTGCTAAATTAGGTGGGGGTGGGGGAGGGGGGGTGTTCAACTATATTCTGGTCAATTTAATTTTGTTATCAATAGTACCACTAGTATATTAGTCTATGGTATTAAATTCAAACCTAATTATATTACTGTAATTGTTTGTATATTATACATGTAAGCTACACCCGTGTTTGCATGGTAAGTTGCGTATTAATTTAATGTAATAACTACAACCACAAAATATTATAATAGCGATATGACTACCTAGGCATATACTAAGTTATAATCATTTTGACTACAATTGCGTGTCTCTTACTTAATATGACTGTCGCCCAATGGGAATTATCGCGTTCATGTGATATATACGCTAAATAAAAATATATTGACATATTATCGTGCTCTGCATTAGCTCTTGGCTGTAAAAGGTGTCAGCTAAAGGTGTTTACACACTGGCTACGTGTTGCGATCGAGTGGCGGTATCTAGGTATAGCCGGCAAACACAGACGTTCAATCAGGGTTGGCAAAATACTTGGTCAGCGTTGCCGACGGTGGACCAAAATTTAACAAACGTTGGCTCAATGGCAGGTCAATTTTAGACCTTTTACACATTTATTGTAAGTAACGGAGCAAATGAAACGCATGCTTATTTCGGCGACCGTCGATGAGCAGTGAAGATATGACAGTGCATCAGATCACTGAGCGACCACATATCTCAGACACGGGGTCGACGTTTTTCATAACTAGTGGTCGCTCATTGTACTATATATTCAAAATAATCATGAAGAATCATGTATTTTTTATATATTTCAATTTGAAAAAAAATCATTTTTATAACAAACTACGTATATATACAGATATACTAGTATCAATAACTAAAAAAGTACTATCTTTTTATTTTGGTTTGTTATCATATAATCATGTAGTCATCTACCGAAAATGGTGAGTAGCGAGAAGAATTAAATCTACCACCTTTTTGTCATTTTCACATTCCCTTGGAGACGACGAACCCCCTCATATAGGTCGGTCAGCGCTATGTATCACCATGCTTACAATTGTAGCATTCTCGCTTATATTGTAAGGTGTTAAGTTCGTACCCAGCAAACACGAGACATTGATCCAATGGTGGGCCAGCGTCGAAGACGTTGTGCCAACGTTATTCTAACATTAAGTCAATGTTGCAACAACAACGATTCTCGTCAATTTAAAAGTTTTTGTCAAAACAGTACTACCATGGGCACTCAATAATGCTGGAGCAGGTTATTTTATGCAATATATATATATTTGTATCATAATGAAGTATGTTGCTCCAATTTTGTTGAATTACGAGTATATAATATACCGTAGTCATTTACCTCGTCATTTAAGTACTGGTAGTTCTAGTTACAGTGCATGTATGAGGACTTGATGACCGCAAGGGTTTGACCCTGTAGAACCGTATAATGTAACCAGAAGTAAAATGTAACTGGTTACGTTTTATGGCGCCGTATAATGTAACCGGTTACATTTTACAACGACTGGTTACATTATACGGTTACAGCGTCAACGTATACTGTAACCAGGAAAAAAGGGTACCATACGACCGTATAATGTAACCAGTGCTGTATAATGTAACTGCGATAGTTTTCCAAAACGTATATGGTTTGGGAAGTTTCATTATAACTAGTATGTTTAAATTTAACTGAGTGAGTGGTTATGTCTTCAAGCGGCATCCGTTCGTTCCTTTCCGCTTATATTATACGTTCTTCCTTCCACTCGCTCGTTCGTTCGACCGTCTGTCTATTCCCCCTCTTCAGTGCGTCAGTCCGTCCGTCCATTATAAAGCGACGGACTTAGATATTTAAATTGTTATCAATATTCCCATGTTGCGTTACATTATCAGCCAATGCTGGGTAATGTAACGTAGCAAAAACTTTGGCTTAATGTTTCATGTTACTGGGAGGGCCCAATAGTGGAGCTTAGGCTCCCACGGATGTTCGGCGAAAATGAAAAGTCGGTCTTGAAATGATTGGATGATGGATGAATGGTTGGATGGATGGATGGATGGATGGATGGATGGATGGATGGATGGATGGATGGATGGATGGATGGATGGATGGATGGATGGATGGATGGATGGATGGATGGATTGATGGATGGATGGATGGATGGATGAATTGAATAAATGAATGAATGAATGAATGAATGAATGAATGAATGAATGAATGAACGAACGAACGAATGAATGAATGAATGAATGAATGAATGAATGAATGAATGAATGAATGAACAAACGAACGAACGAACAAACAAACAAACAAACAAACGAACGAACGAACGAACGAACGAACGAACGAACGAACGAACGAACGAACGAATAAATGAATGAATGAATGAATGAATAATCTGGCTGTATGATAAAGCATGACTAAAAAACAAAATAATTGTTGCAGTTTTTTTAAGGTTGGTTCTAGATTGACTGGACTATATCAATAACATGATAAATATACCGATCGCACTGGCAATATGGATGATATGTTAGACTCATAATTAATTACGGCTCCCTTTTTCAGAGGGTTCAAAAATGTTATAGTACCAATTAATACATAATAATTTGAATATAATTTCAAACGTTTGAGCTTCCCTTTTTAATGAATGAATGATTTTCTTCATCAGCTACAGCGCTATGGCCGTTCTACTTTGCCATGCAAAGCAAAAAGGCAATATTATGTCTGCTTACTAAACAGGTAAGTGATCATATATATATATATTGCCTTTTGGATATACAGAGCAGTACTGTGCTCTTGTGACGAATGACAACCGACATGTATACACCAACCTATAATGCCATTAGATAGTAGTTTTTTATCTACTTGGAAAAAATGTGAGCTATCAGACGTGTTCACAAACCTGATATGGTGGTTCTGTGACAACAATCAGTTTAAATTAAAACAAAAAAATAACACTCAAATCGATGTTAATATAAATCATTGTTGACATGCCACTCAAATCAGTTGTTTCTTAAATACATAATTAAAATAATGTCCTTTAAATCTTTTAATGTGGGCAAATGCGTTCAGATCCCAAATAAAGCACCGATTATGAGATATTAAACATTATTAGGGTTTTTGTTATTCATCTGAAGCTGAAATTTGCGTCATCAATGCCAGTTTCAAATGAATGAAAATGTTAAAGAACAATGCAACACTTAAACAGTTAAACAACTTTAGTTATTTAGATAGATAGACCTGTTTTATGGACTCTCTCGTCTCCATCGCTATTCATCACGACAGTAAGAAGACTTTTTGTTGATCCTCTTTTTCGCTATTAAAAATAATAATGTCGTAGTATCGATCTGTATTTTTGCCACCCTTCCTGCCCCAAACGAACACTAACCGCAGGCACTCTTTTTAAAAAAAATGATTATGCCCAATCTATGCCAGTTCATATTTCATCAACATGGAGGAAGTCAGTCTTCGATTGCAGATTGGTCAAGCGATCAGAAGGACATGTACAAACGAATCAGGAAAACCAACAAACAGGGGCGAATGATGGAAAAAAATAACGATCCAACGAGGTAGCGAATTAACGGGCAAACGCTAATTTAATGAAAAAAACACCAAATGAACCAACGAATGAACGAACGAACGAACGAACGAACGAACGAAGGAACTTTTGTTCACATATAGGCTGAATTGGGTCAGGAGAACCTGAGGATGGTGAGATAAATAAGACGACACTGCCCTCTAAACACAGGATTCGAAATTCGAGCCCTGGTGGTCTCAGCACAAGCACGCTACCTCTCGGTAAAGGAGGCTCCCCTCTACGAGTGAGCGAGGAAGATATATAACTTGTTTCTTTAAAACCTGAATGTCAGACCGAGGTACGAAACCCGCGATCTCCGACTTTCCAAGCAGGCAGCTTTACCCACTGCACCAGGCCACCCGCGGCATAGATTCTGAAGTGAAAAGTTCACAAAAACTGCAACATAAAAACTGAAAACAGAGGTATGTAACTCCAAAATTGAATGCTGTAACTTCTTTAACATCTGGTTTGTCTCACATAATTAAATTAAAGACACGTCAATAAAAAAAACGACAAATATAAATTTACACCGCTTTATATATAATCTCACCACCTTAATTTGGCCGAAATTACAGCAGGTGTCTAATAGTGATGGAAATATTTTATTGCGGCTGTTCCAACTGCTGTTGAATTAAAAACAAATGCAAATAATGTTGTCGATATTTAATAAGTACACAGTGTCTCATTCATACAGGATAACAGATATAACTGTTTCGTGATCATCTGGCGGGGATACAGTGGGTTAAAAGAATGTGTGTCTGTTCAGTGAAAGAGGGTATGAATTTTAGCCTAATTTGAACTGTGGTGACATTTTTACACGCTAGGGGGTGTAGCTCGAAATCTGTCCGGGTAGCAAACCCATATTTGACCTGTTTCTGAAAAAGCACAGCGCAGGCTTTTATCATGATATGCGGCACATGGTTAGGAATGCAGAAAGAAGTAAAATCGGCATGTGGAATTGAGGCAGTTTACATGTATTTCAATGGGACTGGCATTTGGTGTGGTGAGACCATTATTATGATAAATTGATTCCAGAAATTCAGTATCTGATATAACTAAATGAAGACATGTCTCTTTTAAAAAGATTATTTTGGCTTCTGCGAGCTTCGACGCGACAGGCGCAGCGGTAAACTACTACACGAGGACCCCGTCATGTTTTGATTCGAAGGATTAAAGTATTACAATGAATATATTTACTACCAATAATTAGCTTGAAAAAGTGCCCTTTTATATCAAGACTGTTTTTTTTTGGTAAATTTCATGTAGTCTGGTGTTTAATGATTGCAGTTGTAAGTACAAGGATTAAGTTGTTGTGTTTATTGGAGCGTGTTGAGCCCTGCCTATAGAGGCTTGGTAGTTATCCTATGAATAATATAATATCAGTGATAATTGTAATATCTTATAACACGATTTATTAAAAAACATCATATAAGTTTGTTTTATAATATTTATTACACGATTTTTAAGACAAGTCACTACATCCGGGACGGGGTGTTAGTGCTTGCACAGTATTTTAATGTACTGCTTTCATGTGAACTAACAAAGAAAACATCTTACACTTGTGCATCTAATTATTTTTAAGCAAGTTTTTGCCATCTAAAGTAGTTATTGGCGGAAAATATATATTTGTTTTGATTACAGTTTTACATGCATGGCCCATTGCTTTAATATCAACTTCAGTCAGTCAAAAAATAACTCTCAATAATGTTCAGAACCGCAGGGTTCTTGTTTCGCACTTTTTCGGAAATCTTGCATAATAGCAAAAGTTGTAATATAAAATAAACCTTGAGAAAATTTGCTGATCTATAGCGAAAATTAAAAATGGGAAGTTCAACTGAGAAAATATAAGCAACTTCTTTACGTTTTGTTAAATTACCAATGATCATGAACTCTGTCTTACTAGGATTAGGTTTCAGCATTTTTTGGTTCATCCAGACCTGGATTGCCAGCATAAAATTCTGTACAGCAATTAAAGACAGTGTTATATATTCTGCAACGAAAGATGTGTATATTTGTGTGTCATCAGCATAAAGGTGATGCTTAAGACCAAAAGCTGTTCTTATTGGAATGAAAGGAGTAGTATACATAGTAAAAAAAAGTGGACCCAGCACAGAGCCTTGCGGAACACCGCACAATAACAATTGCAGAGTAGACAGTACACCATCAACTTTAACCTGGGAACGACCGAAATTGACTTTCACTCATACGCGAATACGGGCCCAGGCTCATGTAATCCAATTATCTGTGCGAATCATGATACCAACGTTGGGGTCAGATACATGTACCTGTATCTATAGGCTATACATGTACACTTTTTTAGTTACCTATACCTGACAATACCTAGAAGGGTCTAGTTTTTTTGTAAACAAAAAAACGTGATGTCTCACCTTCAGCTGCATAATAATAAAGGTTGATAGCTATGAGATGTAGTGTCAATGGCTTTTGTAATTAATGTTATCAAATGGCCCCAGTGGACAGTAGAGACTATGTATTAAGCGGAATTTATTATTCCGTTTTGAACCCCACACCGATGTGCGAAAAACAATGTGGCTTGTCAACACTCCCAGCAAACACAACGTTGACCCAATGCTGGTCCAATGGTGGCCCACAGTCTGCAACCCTGGCCCAGCATCTGGGAGCTGTGTTCAATAGCACGCTGGTCTGGTAGTGCTTACTGTTGGTGGCGAGTACAAGCCGACACCGATTCAATGTCTGTTAAATGTTGGGCCCGCGTCGTTGGTGCTGGCTTATATCTATTCAGCCCTAGTCAGTACTTCATGCTGGCAGTACCGGCATGCTGTCGGTACTGGAATGATACGTGAACGAAAAGCTGGGTTATGTTGGCCACTGTCTGTGATGCTGGCCCATATTCAGCGTGGCGCCAAACACAACATGATAACCCAATACTGGGCTAATGTTGGCTCAGCTTCGTGGACAGTGGGCCGACATTAGCCCAGCATTGGGTCAACGTCTCGTGTTTGACCGCCTTGACGATAGAAAGCGCTGGGCAGACTGACAGAAATGAATGGGACAGACAGACGGACAGAACGCACTGAGCGGACAGAAGTAAACCAGCCTGTCCCCACCTCTGTGTACAGAGGGGGAGCCATAATAATTAAATTTGACCTCCCATGGAATTTATATTTTCCATTGCAAAAATATTTTCCATCATAATCTGTAGGGCTTTGTTTTTTTTGAACACATGTGACATTTGGGATATATAGGACATTTGGGACACATGGTACATTTGGAACTCATTGGACATTTGGGACACATTGACCATTTGAGACACATGGGACATATTGGCCATTCGGGACATTTGGGACTCTGGCACATTTGGGATACTTGGGATATATATGAGACACTTGGGACTTATCAAACACTTCGGACACTTGGGATATATATGAGACACTTGCGACATTACAAATTACAAATGTTATATATTTCTAAAAATAAAAGTGTTATAAATTTTCTTGTGAAATGTAGCATCTCAAAGGTTTCTACTGTCCACATCTGCACCAGTCCAGTCTCAATTCACGCAGAGCGTAGCTCAAGCCTGGACAACTAGTGTGTACGGGAACTGTACATTAGAGAGGGGTTATCTTAACATGAATATTTATTAGTGCCTGTGAATGACGTCAGCGGAGACCAATCTCAATGCGCGGCACAGATTTCCGATACGGTCACACCCAGGGTCAGACGATTTGTTTAGGTTGCTTACCAATGTGATTGGTCCGAAGATATTTGTATCTGGGTCGATGACAGTATAACGTGAGGTCATGGGATTGCGTGCCGCAAATCACATGACAGAGTGAAGATGACTGTCCATAACGTTGCTTCAAAGCTGGGTCACTCTCTGCGACGCTGGTCCGTCATTGATGCATCATTGGATAAATACTTGGCACAAAAAAAACGCAACAATTTCAAAATGCTCTTATGTCATGTAATTTACTCAAAACCTTTGATTGATTTAAATAATGTTGGTGTGTATCTGCATTTTGTGTTTTGACCTCAATAACGGACAAATGACCTTTAAATCGAAGAAAGGCAACTTTCAAGGTCATGGGCCAGCTGACAATGATCTCAATATGCGGGTCATCTGAAATTAAGCAACTATGCGGGCTGGGGTGGGGAAGCAAAAAGTCCTTTTTCAGAATAAATTTAAGTTCATTTGTGCAAAAATGGTGGGTTGGTGAAAATGACTCGTTTGACAATTGTGCAGCATGAGCCTGCTTCTCCATGTATTGCTATGGCGGAAGGTGGTTTGGCTACGGCTCAAATTGTTAGAAAACTGGCTAGCAATACTGATATTTAACACCAGATTTCAAGACACCAGATGACCTCTGATAGACCACAATAGGAAAGATATGGACAAATAATGCACTGAAGATCCCTGTGTGGTAGAAAAACGTGTGTTTCTGTGCAGACACTAACGTTACGCATTGAGGCCAATCGACCACAAATACAATTGAGTGACATCAGTCAATAGAGGAACCCGTGCGTCAACTCTTTTTGGCAGTGCAACATGAAGAAATCCAGGGCCCCCGCTGGCGCTCCTAAAATTCGCAAATTGCGAATATATTGTGCTATTTGCAACACAAATAAGTGTTTAGCAAATGTTTTTGCGAATCTATATTGCCGTCGTCTTTGATGATAGTGATAGGCCTACACGCTATTACAAACTACGAGGGGTGACCATGCTGACACTTTTCTAAATGCAGTGATCCCGGGCCGTATGCTTCCGTGAAAAAAGTTTCAAAACGTCTCAAAAAGTTGCAGTTCAGTAAGTTTCTGCATTGTCGCCGCTGCCGTGTGTGCCATGTCTTGCGCATGCGCTGTCATCAGCCGCACGTGGTCATTGTTTTTTGAAGAATATGAAATATTTTGAACAGTATATCCATATAGTTGTGTTGTCTTCATTTTTTGTTAGGTATAATGTATTTTAAACATCTGATTTAAACAGTGGTGAAAGGGTCAGGTCAGTGAGACGCCTACCCATGGCAGCAAACACAGAACATGCGTACAACATTTGTACAACGTCGGCCCAACGTATTCGACGTTGGCCCAAAACTGCACCAATGCCACACAAATGCTTTGTGCTCGCTGGGTATTGAGTGGACCCGTATGAGCAGCCAGTGCCCAGCAAACACGACACAGTCAGTACGTGCACATAGTATACAACGCCCCAATGCCGTTTAAATGTTGGCCAGCGTTGTACACAATGGCCCGGCATCAGACTGATGCTGTCTGATGCACGTTACACCGACACATTGCTGGGTCAATGATGGGCTTGCGTAGCATATACCCATATACCGACACAATGTTTTGAACCAAAGCTGGTTAATGTTTGCCTGCCGTCTATTACCCTGGCCCACATTCAGCGTGGTGTCAAACACGACACAGTAATCCAATACTGGCCTAATGTTGGCTCAGCGTCGTAGACGGTGGACCAACAAGAGCCTGATATTGGGTTAACGTGTTTGACCGCCTGCATGATAGACGGAGAGAACGCGCAGACACAAAATTGATCGGACGAACAAATGAGCAGTGAGAGGTGAAGCAATGTATCTCCACTTCTATAGAGGGGAGACATAATGATCAGGAAGTAACTGTGACAGTGTCCCAACGTTAAGGCAGCATTGGGTTTTAGCTGGTGGTAAAGTCAGGTAGGGCCTACATGTCCGGTACATTCGAAACAGCAGTTTACATTCACATTTTGACTTCCAGGTGCTTATGAGTGAGCCTGTTACATGTTTTTGCATGGCTCCCTGGATACTCTGCTGGCCTCCAATGAACAATCATACAGACCATCCCTTGTTGCTAAACCCCCCCCCCCCCCCCAACCGGGGAGGTTTTTAGCGTTTGCTCGGTTTGCGCCGCTGCCGTCTTTTCCACGTGTTTGACCGCCTGCATGATAGACGGAGAGAACGCACAGACACAAAACTGATCGGACGAACAAATGAGCAGTGAGAGGTAAAGCAATGTATCTCCACTTCTATAGAGGGGAGACATAATGATCAGGAAATAACTGTGACGGTGTCCCAACGTTAAGGCAGCATTGGGTTTTAGCTGGTGGTAAAGTCAGGTACATGTCCGGTACATTCGAAACAGCAGTTTACATTCACATTTTGACTTCCAGGTGCTTATGAGTGAGCCTGTTACATGTTTTTGCATGGCTCCCTGGATACTCTGCTGGCCTCCAATGAACAATCATACAGACCATCCCTTGTTGCTAATCACCATAATCCCCCCCCCCCCCAACAGGGGAGGTTTTTAGCGTTTGCTCGGTTTGCGCCGCCGTCGTTACCCTTTCATATCGGCCATAATCTATTGTTATTTGGACAATTATTACTATATATTACTATATACTCTTGGTGAATTTTGTGGGTAAGCCTTTTCCCCATCAGGCCATTAGTCAGCCATTTTCCAAGATAGCAGCCAAATATCTTGTGGACGCATAATCTTGAAAACCGTCACTGGAATCGACCCGACATTTGGGCTGTTTATATGTATCCAGGCAACGTCTCTGTTAACTTTTGGCAAGTTTTCTTTCGAATTGGCTGCTTGGCGGCCATTAAAGATACCATTGTGCCTTAGGTTGTTCTTTATCTCCCAAAAGTAAACAAGATGGGGCTATTGTTTCTACTATTGACCTATAGGAAACACCGCCATGGACCATACAATTATGATCTATTACATTCAATCTATTACTTTTTTATTATTCTATTACTATTACAGTTTCTTCAGTTATATTTCTATTACGCTCCCATCTTTTACTACTACAATAACTTTTCATCACCATTTCCAAAGCGATAACAAGCTATAATGCTATCATATATTTCTCAAATATATTTTATCATAATAAATATAAAATCCAATAAATTTGATACTATGTATAAATACAACTTAAAGAATAGTTGGCATTTGTTTAGATACCCTGCTATCTGGACACTGTGCAGTCTTTTCCACACATGATAACACACATTATAACACTGCGAACTAAATATCGGATTTAATACTTTTAAGTAGTATCTACACATCCAGATAATCAATATAGATTGTATTAGTTAGACAATGATATGTTTATTGTATGATGGCTAAACATTGTGCGATACAATATAATGTTTGTTTCTGGAAATGATATATTTCAGTTTAAGCAAACAGGAATCGTTGACCCAATGGTGGTTTAATGTTAGCCCATTGCCTAATGTTAGCCCATCGCTAGTCCAACATTAAAACGACTTCGTTCAACGTCTCTTTGTTGGTTGGGCAGACACTTGACCAAGGTCTTTGCTCTGTCCATCAGAACCAAATGACAATGTGTGTTTGAACAGAGAGCCTGGCAATGGCTTGTTTTGGTAATCTGGTAATACATAAGCGTTACGCGTCATTGACGACCAATACCGGTAATTAAAGTGCGTTGTTCTCCACACATTAAATTGTATAAACAAATCTATTATTGCCGCCAACTGACACACATCCCAGCAAACATGGGAGTTGTTTTAATGTTGGCTCGCCCTGTGCAATCTTGGCCCAGTGAAAATCGTGTGTTTGGTATGTGCATACACTGTGGGGGTCAAGAGAACTAATACAAACCATTGTGTTATATTACACATTTGACCTGATAAATTATTGTCAAAATGTTAATATTATTAATTTAATATTTTTAGTGGCATAGGTTAAATTGATGGTAATAATCAACCAAAAATAGAACAAAGTAATATAAAAGTTATAGACTATTATCTATTACTTGACCATCTATTACTATTAGGGTGGGGTGGGGCAAAACGCCCAGGTGAGGCGAAACGCCCATCGCTATTATGACGTCATTCCTAACCTGTGCAACAGTCCTCTCATGGCTTTTCACGCTAGAGACGGATTTTCTGTCTACGTCATTCCACGTGGTTTTATAGTCTCATTTATTTCTTAAATAGCTGCTGCCACATTTTGAATGAACTGCTGAGAGCGCCAACCATTTGGTACAAAACAGTGTTGTGCATACATGCTAAGTACATAATGTAACACTATCCTTAGTAAATCCGAGCAATACTATGTAGTCTCACAATACAAGGCCCAAGGAATACTGAGAACCATTAGTAACCGAGGTACCTCAGACTACTGGTCCATCTCACACTCAGGCTACTGGCCCATCTCACACTCAGGCTACTGGCCCATCTCACACTCAGGCTACTGGCCTGTATCACACTCAGCCTATTGGCCTGTCTCACACTCAGGCTACTGGCCCATCCCACACTCAGGCTACTGACCCGTCTCACACTCAGGCTACTGACCTGTCTCACACCCAGGCTAGTGCTGGCTCATCTCACACTCAGGCTACTGCTGGCCCGTCATACTTTCACTTGAACCTGTCTTTCTAATGAATTTGCTTTAACCACACTGATAATATGGTCAACCTAAAGTCATGGTCAGTGTATTATTGTTTGAGTTTGCGGATGGGGCAAAACGCCCACCACCAAAAGGCGTTTTGCCTCATGGTGTGAAGCAAAACGCCCACTTGTGTCTTTTTGTATTTGTGCATTTTGAGAAAAAAAATAAAATAAATAGGGAATGTAACATCAGGATAGTGGATAGTGCCATTTAGTATGCAACGTCTGCTGGACTACAGGTTTTCCTATAGGTTGGTAGTACATAACTACTGCTTAGAATTCTTACGGTAGGCGTTTTGCCCCACCCTACCCTACTTTCATTTTTTGCGATCTATTACTATAGCTATTACTATTACAGTGAAACTGCTGCTATTACCTACTACTAAATATTATATATTACTATTACCCCATCCTTGCGATGGACATACATTCATGAGGGGTCAAACAGAAGTCAATCACATTCTTGTCACTTCCACCAGGGGATGCCGCCGGTATCCCGTCATGTACATCTCAGATTGATGACTAAGTGATGGGCAAGTTTATCTATAATTTGAATTACTTTTTAAATAATATTTTCAAACTCAACACGTTCAGGTCTTATCACATGAATTATCGTTCTCCACGAGAATAACGTTAAAGCAGAATTGACCAGATGATGCGTGTTTACCGAGTAAGCGATCGATCAGCAACACACTGATAAAGATGCTCGTCCCAGAAATCAAGATATGTTTTCTGAAAGGATGGATAGTGTAGTAACGTTGAAAGCCGCAATATTTTTGTATTTTAATTAGTTGATTCTTTTTTACAGATACTGTGTGTACTGTGCGTTCCAACAGGGAAACTTCATCATTATCCAATACATCCAAGCAGCAAGTCTCTCCAGGAAATTATGACCTTAATTCACAAAGATACACACATTGAAGTGAGAGATCAGGAGATCCTCCTGGCGTCAGGATTAGTGGCAGACCCCATTAAACCAGCTACACAGTGTCTAGTTGACAAGCCGGTTTGTATTGAATTTGGATTTCTTTTCCATATAATGTTCTGATCACACTGCCTACATAGTTCCCAATTGACAAACTAGTTAAAAATTATTTTGTCCAGTAATTTAAACTCATTTCTATGTGCTACCCTGCTGTCATGAAAAATATCAGACAAAATATTGTCCAAAATAGAAGCACGACTTTGTTTTAGATATTATAAACCCAGTTTTCTCTCAATCAATATACTATCAGTATTAAGGTGTGTTTCAAAATATGCATTCACTGCTGTAGTTGCTCAGGTTTGATAGCAAACTATATACACAAACATAATTTGAATAAATGGTTTGTTTATCGAGGGATGCCATCATGAGAAAGAAAATAAATTTAACCTTTTATAAATCCGACTACAAATTTTCACGCTATTATGTTTTTCACATCAGAAATGATCGTGGAATTAACATGGATGCCCTGTAAAATATGGGATGTTGCTGATACCTGTATTAAGGGCAATACGAATGAACAAACCGTCTGAATACGAGTAGGCCTATATGCCACAAGACACAAAAATATGGCCGGTCGGTCCTTGTGAATAATGATAAAGAGTAGCAACTGGTCAATATTACGCCAGATGAAATAACTTATGAAACATATGTGTTGTTACCAATCGTGCAAATATCACTTATTATGAACGTAGCCAAAATGTTATGAAGTTTAAGGCAGCTTATCATGTGCAATTATTGGTTTAATCACGTGACCGTGTATTATTAATAAATAATACACGGCTAGGCCTAACCTTACAAAAACTACAGAACACATCGAAATCTGATTCTCCGTCCCAGAGTTAATTTATGCTATTATTTCGCGACAACTGAAGATATTTTTTCACTGTTTATTGTATCTTATTTCCTCTTATTCAGAATCACTGTTTAAGAACACATTCTGAACGCTGATTCGGTCTTAAGTGCCTTATGACGACGTTTCAAAGTGTTGTTGACCGGCTGGTGACGTCTATGTAGTCTGCGCTGTCCCTACCTAACCTCACCAGGCATGATTAGTGCAGGTGTGCACTGCGTGACCCATGGCGTGACACTGTCTTGTAGATTGCGTCTAGAGAGAAATTGACATATTTTACGTCCAACGTGAGTCTATGTGCATTTTCCCTCGCTGCCTGACCCATTTTTTAGCTAGCTTAAAAAGATAGACCTAGGCTACATTAAAACTGCGTGGACATAATATTATCAGAATTTGTTTAGGCCTACCTGTTTACCAAGTACACTATTAATACGAGTTTTTATGTGTGTGTGATTGCTCATTATTATGTTTGATAAACAGAATAAGACATCATTGTCTAATATTAGAACTCGTATCGTAACGGTAACGGAACTCGACTTCGTCTTGTTCCATTACAGCCCTGACCGTTACAATACTCGTTCCAATATTCAGACAACGATGTATTATTAGATATTATTAAACATATGTGCTGTTACCGTTCGTGCAAATATCACTTATTATGAACGTAGCCAAAGTATTATCAAGCTTAAGGCAGCTTATCATCGTGCAATTATTGGTTTAATCACTTGACCGTGTATTATTCATTAATAATACACGGCTAGGTCTAACCTTATAAAAACTACATAGCACATAGAGGATTCAATCCTCCTCCTCAGAGTTTATTTATGCTATAATTTCGAGACAACTGAAAGGATGAACTTTATTTAATCTTGTTTCTTGTGACATAATCACTGTTTAAGAACACATTTTGACGACATATTTTATCATAAGTGCCTTAAACGACGTTTCAAATGGAGCTCAAGTGTAGCGTTGCTGAGCTGTACTCTAGTCTAGTCTATCTGGATGTTGCCGTGACAGTAACTCCACGTACGTCACTTGTACCGGTGTTGTAGGCCTAGTCATATTGTGCAGGTGTGTACACATACGTGTAGGCCTGTATATCGTCTTTCCCGCTCGGAATGACCCCGTTTCTAGTCTATTAGCATACAGACCTCAACTGAGCTGCGTAGGCCCAGAGGGGTAGGTCTATCTAGCCTACAATTCTAAGCTATAGGCCTACAGATCATTAGAAATAGCAAGCACGACAACCATTTGAGCCACATGATAATTTGTAATGTTTTTTGAGACGATGAAGAATTGAGAGGTAATCTAGAATCTAATTATTGCTCATATGTTTAATAAACAGAATAAGACATCGTTGTCTGAAAATTAGAACTCGTATCGTAACGCTCATAGCACTCGACTTCGTCTCGTGCTATTACAGCTCTGAGCGTTACGATACTCGTTCCAATTTCCAGACAACGATGCATTATTAGATAGTATTGCACAGGTAAGGCCGAAACAGGACACAGTAACAGCACATGTATATAATAAGGACATTTAGTTCATTCAATACAACTTATTTCTGAGTTACGGATCCAGTTGGACGCGCTTACCCATCCCCTTCCCTTTCAATGTTAAGAAAGTAATAAAACAAGTCATTTTTGGGCCGTGATATTCTTTAGAATAAATCATTTGAAGCCTAAGATTTTACCATTTGCAGGGTAGTATACTTCCTGAACCCACTAGAGCATAATTGAATTATACAAATCGATAGTAAATTCGTGGATCCGCCACTGTTTCTATTCATTGATATGGAGCAATGACTGTGCAATATAAGTAGGCCCCTATAACATAATTGTAACATACATATTTAAATCAGATATTTTGCTCATAAATTGTATGAAATGCCTAAATATGTGTGATATAATGCTGTTAATATTATTTTCAATATATATATATGATTATTTGGATTTCATTGCATGATACAAATGTATGTTCTTTCAGAGTGAAGAGGAATCCATAGTTTATTTGTTCAGGAAGGATGAAAAAATATTTGACCAAAATCAAAGAAACTGGCGAGAACTGCCAGACTTGGTTCAACAAATGCGAAAGGATGCTTGTAAAATTATGGTGCATGATGTAAGCATATCTATATTTTGATTCTATTCTTAGGTTCCAGCCAAAAAGGTTATTGTCATTTCACTACACGTCCATCTGTTTCTCTGTCCACCAGCCCGTTTGCCCTTGTTAACACAATAATCTGCCAGGTATTACTAGAAAAAAAGTATTTTAAAGCTTCAGCACACTGAGCACTTGGTATGTGTATGTATGTATGTGTATGTATATTTTTGTATTTGACATTTTTTACTTTGATATTATCTGAAAGTCAAACTGGAAAAGGAGTTCCCAAACTCCGAGACCCGGCTTGTCTGCTTGAGTGCTATAGACAAAAATTCAGTGTATTGCTCTTCCTCATGGGCCAGAATCCTAAATGTCTTCGACGTGTATTACTTCCCAACCATCGCCGGTGCTGGCCAACATTCATTCAATACTTGCCTACGATGTACCTGATACAGAGAATGTAGGCCCACCCACCGAATTCCGGTTAAATGTTGGGCCAGCGTTGCAGCCCATTGCTGGTTGAATGCAGGTCAATCGTCTACGACATTGACCCAGCACTAATCTATCACCGGGTCTGTTGGATACTTTGCGCAAACACGTGTCATTCAACCAATACTCAATGACGCTGGCCCGTCATTGAAACAGCATTGACTGCTGCCTTATGCTGGTGACCTTTAAAATCCTGGCGCCAGAAACACCAGATAACTCGCTACATGCCCAATGATGTAATGCTGGGCCACCGTCTGCGACGCTGGACCAACATTATTCCAACCAAAACCCTTTAAGCTGTTAACCACATATATAATCGTGAATGTTATTTGTTCTCAACACTTTTTAAAGACAAAAGTACCTAACCTAAGGACGTGAAGCGTTATTTTTGACATGTTCAAAAGGACTGGTGTACAGAAATGTCAACCGTTTCCCAAACACATCACCCTCTTTCCCCTAAATAGGACACAAACTCAGGCAAAATAAACTTAATAGTACCGGTCCTAATAAGTCAACGTTTCTTGTTACTGTGATACAATCAGGGATATTATAGTCTCTGATACAATCACCATTTCCGGGTTCCCGTGATACAAGCACCATGTTCTCATTCACTGTCTGGTGCACAATTGTCATTGCAGAAGCCACACATTAACCCTTACAACGCTCAATTTTTTTGGATAAACCATGGAGACCAAACGGTTTTTGAATCTGAAATCATCATAGATGTTTTAGTTAGATCTTTCCGCTTCATTTGAAGACCTATGTCATGGATCTACGGCCATTATAATTTTTAAAGTTCTTTTAATGCGGAGATCTTCTTTAGATGTCATATTCTGACGTCTATAGACGCATAGGCGTCAGATTCTGGCGTCTAATGTCGATCCCCGCGCTGTCAGATTTGTACTTTTATTAACAACTATATCATTTCGTTCAATGTAAACTCTGACATTTTATAGATTGTGGCTAATTAACATGCTGTTCATTCATAGGTGTAATGTATTTAATATTAATAAAATAATCAGTCGTATGAATAGCCAATCTGTATATGTAATGCACGACATTGAAGACGTGAGACACCTTACTATTACACACAGAAAATAGATATATACGATTAGAATTGTGTATTAAACAAAGTTAATATAAATTTATAGAGCTAATTTGGTATTCGTCTCATTCAAAATCATACTTTTATTTTAACATCTTCATCAATCAAATTATTTATTGTTCTGTCCAAAGAGGTAAAAACATACTAGTACCTGGAAAATAAATAAGTGAAGAAATAAAAGATAAAAACATACGTTTATCGGATTTTATCTAAATCTTAAAATCAGTTGTATTTGTATTTGAAAAATTGTATTTGTATTTTTTAAAGCATCGTATTTGTATTTTAAAATTTCTAAGACAAAATATTTGTTCAAGTGTATTTGACCCCATCCCTGCTCATTAGTGATCGAAGAGATTGTTACTAGTATATAACTCTTTGTCGAAGAAGTTATATTGAAGCCCTTTACACAAATTATTATATAATTCCAACATTGTCAATAAAATATTCACAGTAACATAACATAGATTTTTTCCCATTTCACTTATAATGAAATATAAATAAATTAATTTATGTACTTCACATTATCCGATTAAATCACAATTAAATTTTAAAGTTTTTACAATTGTTTAACCTTTTTTCTGTAAATAATAAAGTCAAATATAAGTAATTTTATTAATGAAATAAACTGGTGTACTTTCAATGTACTTGCGTTCAAGTACCAAACACATGGTAATGAACTTGGATACTTGCACAGGTACTTGAGTACACTCTGCTTGTGGGGCCACCAAAGAACAAAGCCTAATCCTTTTGAACCTATCAGATTTTTGTTAGAACCACTATCTAAACCTAACATGTGTATATCTGAATGACGACGTATCACTGTTGTATCAATACATTTCCAGGTTTAAATTTATATTAAAAAAACTGATACGATTAATGTAATCTAAAAATACAACTGAATAAATCCATTCATATTCGCTGGGTAATTACAGCCACTAAAGAGAAATGTAGTGGATTGATAGGCTGATAATGATTAAGGTATTGAGGTAAACTACTATTTTCTTTGACTTGGTGTTTTAAAAATACTTGATTTCATAATATATGAATTATAATGTTTTATATTTGAATTGTGGTATTTGAATGTAATCCTGCTCTCAATGCGGCGCTCGATATGGTCTTGTTTCATGACTGTTGGTCAAGGCTGTGACTTCATTGTATAATTCCCATGGGTCACTTTGAATTATGGGACCCCAGTGTCCCGGCGCAAATAATCATCAGTTGACTATGGCTTTAAGTGCTGAAAGTGTGGCTTTGTATGTTTCCCAGTGTGATAGATGTCTTAAACGTAAATCAGTACCTCAATCTACACCTCATATAAACGTGACTACCACACGGCTGCTGCAGATGATTTGTGTGGGGTTTTATATATTCATCTTTTTTTGCCTTCAGGAGAATAATAACCGAATTCAGGGACCATTTTATCCGATATTTTCAGGCTTTTCCTACACACAATCATACAGCTAAAACAACTGCTAAGAACTTTTTTTATATCATGGATTTCTAGTCCGTATCCACGGTGACAAAGGTTGGAACTTCGAAATTTCCACTCTTAAACATCTGTAAACCATATTATCAAATACCTGTGACATAATCAAGGTTTTTCTCTCTTTGAGGTACAGCAGGAGACCAGTGTTATTTTGAAAGTAATCCGGATCCTCTATCCAGATCGTAATCCAGATCATTCATTTTTTTGAGTAATCAGGGGGACAGACACCTAACCAACAAGACCAAAAACATGATTTGTGGAAAAATCCAATTACAATTATAATCATTTGGTTATAAAAATGTCAATTGCCATCGCAATTATTATTATTTTAGTCAATTACAATTATTTCAGTAATATAGTCAATGGCATTTCAATTGTGAAATCTATAATCAATCACGATTTCAATGACGAGTATCGAAATGGTTGCTGTATAATTTGTTACATATTCCTGTGAAAAAAAAATTAAAACTAAAATATATAGAATATTTTTAGTCAAAGCATTTTAATAGTTATCTCAACAATAATAACATGAAACAAATAGGGCTGATTCTTTTATTAATCGATAAATTATTTTTATTCATGGATAAAATATTTATTACCATTCACATAAGTAATACATGGATGTGCACAGCAATGGAATAAAGGTTTTAAAAGGTTTCCACTGAGAAGTATTAAAGACGAACGAGGTAGGTCCAAAATAAGAAATACATGAATTTCGCCTCTGGTAAATACGCAGCACAAAAAATAAAATAAAATTGCAGTTCCAGTCTATGGACATGTTTACATGAGATGGTCACATTAAGAAGCCAAAATAAAATCACAGATTTTTAAAATATTTTAGCCTGATTAGTCGCTTTAAGTATCCAGAGTAGAAATAAAAGGTAATACATTACTGTGGCAAATGTGGAACATACTTTTTTAAATCTTTATTTTCTCGTCTGCACAAAACATAGAGGGTAGATAGGCAGTCAATTCACAAGAGAACACGTCGGCAAAGTTGCTGTCACTTGAACTGACTAACACCCCAATTACCAGTCATATTTTAGGTTCTGGTCGCAAACTTGTCCTACTAAGATGTGTCTTTTTTTACAGCGATCATCATTATAATTGTGTTTGTTTGGATCACTCGTCTTTGCCCATCGTTCATTTTTGTAACATTATACGCAGTACTGTGGCTCAACTTTGCGCCCATATCAACATCAGATTCCATCTGGTGCGAATCTCACAGCTCTTGCAGGACCATGACCCAGAAGCCACGTTGGATTATAAACCTGGAGTATGGCAAGCAACGGCACCCTGTAGCATTTTTGTCATCAGAACAGGGTTCAATCCTTTCATCTGATGAATAAAGAACGTACTGTGTCCAGTGTAGTTGTGGCATGTGCCTCTTAAATCACATATCGCAGCAAAACGTACACATTGCGTGTCCCAAGTTTTGGGGATACTTTCTACAAGAAAGCATTTCGTCAACTCTCACAAATGTACCAGCAACGACTTCCATCACACCGCTACCAGCCATAATTATGCCGATGGTGTATATAAAGCTCATTTACATATGCATTCTATCTAGAATAGGAAGTACGTGGGGTACTGGTATGATTTCTAGTACTAGTACTTTTCGCCCCCATCGAGGAAGGGTCACAGGTATCTGTTCCGTATGTCGCATACTTAACCCGGTGTTGGCCTGATGTTGGCTCACCGCCATCATCGGGTCAGCACTGGCTGTCCGGCCAATGCGATACACCGCGGCTTAATGTTGGGCCGCCGTCTACAATGCTGGCCCAGCACTGGGTCGGTGGTGGTTTGATGCATCGTGTTGGTTTGGATGGAGGCCTAGTTATTTTACTGCCAGCGGGCACGTGACAAATGCGTCGATGTTGTTTCGAGTTTGAGCCGCCGTAGATGGGGGTGTACCGGCCTTGGATCAACTTTGTCTCGTGTGCGCAGATGTGTTTGTTGTTTCCTGTAGCTTCTTTATATATCTGTAATCGGCATGTACATCCACCATCATCATCATGTACTGTATCTGTGTCATGTTTTCATGGAAATAAAAAAATGTTGAAAAAAATAAAATATATAAAGCTTATTTACATATGCATTCTATCTAGAATAAGAAGTACGTGGGGTACTGGGATGATTGTTAGTAGTAGTAGTAGTACTTTTGGTCCCCATCCTGGTAGGTCACGAAGATAGCAGACCCGCTTTTGACGTATGGCCATGCCTGGGGGTAAATCCCATAGACATGACCAGAACCCCTTATTGTTAAGTGAAGGAAAACAATCGCAACCCACCATGCCCTATCACCTCACCTTCAAATCATCGTCTGTATATCATTCTGTATATCATAATAGGACTGTTTTTATCGATTACAATGTTTCTTAAATGATCATTAGTGCCGAAAAATGACGTAAAGCAACAATTTACTACTACTTCTGGGAACTATATTTATAATATGTTGGGTTATACAAAAATGATATCAATTGTTACCTCATACAAGTGCTGATCACAATATATTTGGTAAGAGACAAACCCTTGTTAATGGCATTTCTTACAGTCTCATGGTCAGCAAGGGGGGATTGTAGTTATCAATTAGGGTAAGGAATGCCACATCTGTCTTTGGCAAAGGCAGCATCCCTGATTGCCTACACCATTGTTGTCTGGACAGTTTGGATTGGTAGTCACATAATTTAAAAGCTGTGTCACTTAAATTGCCCGTCATCTCCTTAGATTTGCTTTTGCATTGAAAATATCTATTTGATAAAGGTGACTAATGTATCATTTCCTAAAATGTTGATCAATATTACCAGAAATACATAAAACAACTTATGTACATATAGGCTAAACTGGCCCAGGAGAACCTCATGAGAATTGTGAGATGAATGTGATGACACTGTCGTCCAGACAAAGGATTCAACCTTCGATCACTGTCTTATGTATTTCTGATATTACCCATTCCATCAGAAACAGCAAAAAAGCCATTTGTTGTGGCACAAAGTAGAACTAGGATATAACAACGGGGAGGCGTTGAAGAGTGGCAAAGTGGTACTAAAGGGCGGCAAAGAAGCGTCGAAGGGCGGCAAAGAGGTGACGGAAAGGTGTTAAATGATGATGGGGTGGCCCTGAAAGGTGATGGAGAGGCGTTAAATGACCATGGGGAGGCTATAAAGGGCGACGAGGAAGCCCTGAATGACGATGGGAAGGTTTTAAAGGGTGATGGGGAGGCGTTAGAGGGTGATGAGGAAGCATTAAAAGGCGATGGAGAGGTGTTTGACTTTAGGTCTCTCATGTGGAACAGAAAGTAATTACCTTTAGCTATTGTTACTCTTGGGACTATCCGACCCGAAGTAGCGGAGCTGTGTTTTGTTTAGTTAAACACATGTCTCTGTACGTCTGGGCTTGTCTTGGGTGTTAATCTCCTAGACACGCCCAGAAAACTACCAATAACCCACCCTGCCCTATACCAGCCCTCACGTCATCATCTGTACATCATTCATCTCATCAGTGGTCTGCACTGTTTTTATCGTATTACAATGTCACTTAAATTACAACTAGTCCCGCTATTTGGTAAACCGTGCTAGATGGCTAGAGCATTTACTATAAAACAAAATGTGAGGTTTCAAGGGAAGATGCACCCTGAAAAATTTCAACTTGATCAAATTCAAAATGGCCACTTATCTCCCATTATTCTCTTAATACGTCCGACATTTGGTAAACTGTGTTAGATATGGCTAGCCCAATACTATAAAACAAAATGTGATGTTTCAGGGGAGGATGCAACATGAAAAATGGTGACTCGATCAAATTAAGCATGGCCGCCTTTCGGCCATTTTTTTACTTCCATATGCCAGATGTTTAATAAACTTTGCTAGATGGCTAGACCATCACCATAAAACAAAATCTGAGCTTGCTGGGGAGGATACACATTCAAAAACTTAATCAAATTCAAAATGGCCTACCATCGGCCATTATTTACATTAACATGCCTGCTATTTGGCAAACCGTGCTAGATAGCTGGTCCATTACTATAAGACAAAGTGTGTGATTTCAAGGAAGGTTGCACCCTGAAAGATTCCAACCTGATAAAATTTAAAATGGCAGATCATCGGTTATTATTTACTTTAATATGCCTCATATTTGATCAACATTGGTAGATTACTCTGTAATAGCTGGCCCAGCTCTATGGAACTCTCCGCCTGTGCCCATACGTAATGCCCACAAAATTTTACCATTCTGGAAAAAACTTAAATATCACATATTTGGTCTGGCTTTCCCACCCTAACTCCTTGATGGCCCGGCTCCCTATTGATGAACCGACTTTGGCCTGGATTATGACACATGCTCATGCTAAGATTTGTGCGCCTCTAAGCTTGGCCTGCTGAGGATTTAGACATTATGTGAGGTTTCAGGGGAGGATGCACCTTGAAAATATTTGACTTGATTCAAATTCAAAATGGCTGACTTTCAACTGTTGTTGATAATAAGATAAATAATCTGGCAAACCGTGGTAGATAGCTGGACTATAACTATAAAACAAGTAGTAGTGACATATTCTTAATCTTACTCTTGATTCTTGAACCAGTCGGCGGATTGCCAGTGGCGTACCCTGGCTCCTCCGCTCAACTGCGGTGCTAATGCAGCTCTCGCATAAGTGCTGGCGCTGGTGTAGGTTGTGGTAGCCTTAAATAACCGGCAATAGCGTGTTTGACATTAGGTCTCTCACGTGGGAGTCATCTTTCCTATTGTTACTCTGGGGACTATCCGACCCGAGGATAGCGGAGCTGCGCGAAATGCCACGGAGTTTCAGCATTAAATTGTACAGCGAAACCCAAGTTTTCCGGCCGTCTGGGCATGTCTGGGAGTAGATCCCCTGGACATGCCCAGAACCCCTTATCGGGCGAGCGAAGGAAAACACTCTCAATAACCCACCATGCCCTATCACCCCCATCATCATCATCTGTACATCATTTCATCTCATCAATTGACTACAACGTTTTTATCGTATTACAATGTCACTTTTGTGCCGAAAAGTGACGTAAAGCAATGATTTACTTCTACTACTTGAACCAGTCTAATACTAAGTGAATAACACTACACAACATTGGTCTTGTTTTTTTTGGCACTGAGCCAGAAAAAGGACATTTTCAGAATAGCCTCTCAAAGAAGCTTGTGAACCTGCAGTCAAATTTGACGTGATGGTTCTTTATGTATATTATTTCTCAAGATCTGATTAACTTTTTTTGATGAACGGACTGGGCAATATCTAACAGGGATATTTTTAACGTGTTTTTGTCACATGTAGTTTATTATAATAGAAGCCTGATAGGTTCCCGTTTTTAGTTTGTCAACTCTGTCGACAAAATTTTAGGTTGACTTTCCATGCAAACGTCTGCCGTCAACTTCCATTACTATCTGTTCTGTCTGCGCAATGTCAGAAGGCATTTTCTGCTCCCTGGTATACTAGGCATTTACTGCTTTTTAACTGAAGTCCTTTCTTTTCCTGCCATAGCGCTGCCCAAAGACAGTATTTGCTCACTTGTAAATCAAGTATATACTTCCTTTCCGCTGATGTCACTGCCTCTTTTTGGCTTGCACTGACCCAATGATGGTTAAATGTTGTGCCATCAGCTATGACACTCTTCCAACATTGAACCAACATTGTGTCAGGGTATCAAGTTGCCGGTGTTCCCTACAAAAATGAGACCTTTAGCCAATGCTGTTTTTACCTTTAGCCAATGCTGTTTTACAGCTGAGCCATGGTCGTAGACGATGGGCCAGCATTAAGCTAGCATTGGGTGAGCGTTTATCGTGTTAAGGCCTATATACCAATGCTATATATGCCAATGCTGGGCTAATGTCCGCCCAGTGTTGTAAACGGTGGGCCACCATCAGGCTAACATTGTGTCAACGACTAGAGTTTGCTGATCAGCTGTGACCGCAACCCAGCAAACACGAGGCTTTGACCCAATGTTGTTCTAATGCTGGCCTGCCATCTTCGACTTCAGCACAACATTAAAACAACACTGGGTCAATCATGACCGTCAATGCCTCGTGATATCTAGGTGGGTGTTCATGAACGCCAGCAGTCCGTCTCCGGAGGGCTCGCCACCTTCTAATACAATGCCGGATCATGTGGTAAGTTAACCCTTTCATTACGACCATCTGACATGAAAGAGGGACAAATCATGGTGAAATATACATTTTTATTTATTAAGCTTATTTTGCCTGAGTTTGTGTCCTACTTAGGGGAAATAGGGGTGCTGTGTGTGAGAAACGGTTGACATTTCTGTAGACCAGTCCTTATGAATATGTCCAATATAACGTTTGGGGTCCCTAGGTTAGGCAGGCCTACCTTCGCCTTTAAGAAGTGTTCAGATAAATATGTTCATGATTAAATTAAGTGATTAGACCGTAAATAGTTTTGATTGGAATAATATTGGCCAAGCGTCGCAGACAGTGGCCCAGCATCACATCAGCATTGGGCCAATGTATCGTGTTATCTGGTGTTTCTGGCGCCTGATGTAAAGAATACCCAGTGCCTGACTTATAAAGAGTAGGCCTAACTGCGGGATTCCCACAAAAAATAAAACTGGCCCTCATTATATCGCTGCGCCACACTTTGAGCAATATCTTTGTTTTTGACGCAACAAGTTAATTTTAGTGGGCCATAGGATTTTTCAAGATAAGTTCTAGGCCCTGCCTAGTGAATTAAAGGGACTGGCTTAGGCTAAACTCATAAAAAAAATCAGTAATTCTATTTTGGCTTATTAATATGACCATATGATGTAAACATGTCCATAGAATAGAACTGCAAAAGTTTTAAAAATTTTTGTTATGTGCATTTACCAGCTATAAGCTAGATATAGAGACTTATTTTTGACATGGTAGTGCCGCCGATAAAGGCCCATTACGGCCCACACTGTCAAATTGTGAGCTGCGTATCGCTGTATTAGTTACAGTAGGCCTATTAGTATTCAGCGTTGCTAGAACAGAGTCAAGGTTCGGCATCCCATGATTCAAAACATAGGCCTATATGCTTACCAATAAAATTTAAATGAAGTCTGGCAGAAAACGAGCTACTGAAACCAATATGTAGTTGAAATGTTGCTGATTCCAACGAAATAGTGGACTCTCACCTGTAACCTGACTGTAACCTCGCCACAAGGTAACCTCGCCACAGGTAATCTCGCCATAGATTTGGTAACCTTGCCACAGAAGGCTGAGTAACCTCGCTACAACTTCGCCACACCTGTTGTATCCGCATTTATCAATGTATTTTCCAAGGTTAATCTCCACCTTGAACGTGGTGTAGATGTCTATATAGACTTAGACTATATGTGCCATTAAAATCAAAAGCAAAAAAAATACTCAAGAAATGGAACAATATATAACGAATAATAATAGGCCTACAAATTTATTTTGTACAGCAAATATTGTAGAAAATTTGTTCATTGTGACTAATAATAGTGCTATATTAACCATTAAACCGCTGAATTAAATAATTTAAATTTTTTCACACTTGGAGTTGTGTCTCACTACCTTGATATATGACCCACAACTTTAAGTAAGAGAAAACAACTCGTGACATTCACTCACGTGAGTGCGTGGTGACGTGAAGTCGATTGGGCCTACTTGAAAACGGCGCTGAATGTTAAACCATTTCGTCTTCTTCCGGTTTTAATAATAGCATAACCGCCAATATGATTTATGTCCACATGGTTTATTGAATGATTTTACTTCTTGTGTGCCAATAAATTGAATCTTTGATATTTCTATCAGCATGAACACCTGATGAATGTTTAATATGAAATATGAGGTGATATGAATGAACTTTAAGTGTTTTATTTATTGTTGGGAAAATGCCCCCCTTTTGAAATAATAATGGGACACATGCCCCATCGTCTAAGGCCAATGCCCCCCCCCCCTCTGAAAAATATCATGGACCCCTTGGCCCCCTTTTTCCAATTTATAAATCGGGCACTGAATAATAGTAATAGTACCAACCTCATACATATAGTTTTAACTATTTATATTGCCGTATATTAACCGTTTGCGTCCCTATGTTTGGGCTATATTAAAAAGAGCTATATTAAAGTTAAACTGAACGTAGATTTCAACCTAAGTCTATGCTAAAAACACAAATAGTAGGTCTAATTTATGTTCTTGTATTATAGACCCTATCGATGGAAGCTGATACTCAACATCACATTGTAATATAGGCGTAAATATCACGCTAATAGGGGTCTAATTAGAAGTTACTAAAATGTGTGGTACCAAAGCCATAACTTTATTTTGAATTGAATTTACAAATAGTAATATTAATAATAAATTATGTTCCTTTAATGCTGGGTAAACGACGTAGAGGGCGGCACAACAATATACTAAATATTCAGTTATCCCACGTTTATTGCTAGTCCACCGTCTGCACTGCTGACCCAACATTAAACTAACGTTAAGTCGATGTAGCTTCTGTAGAAAGCGTAGCGTATATAGCCAGTGTAATATATTATCAGATTATGCTTTGTACGCATCGCGTCGACTACTAAAATGAGGCAATACCGCTGGAGTACAATCACACGTAAATTGCCATAGAGTTAACTCTATGGATTGCCATAGAGTTAACTCTATGGTCTAACTAAACTACTGAAATTCGAAACCTTTGAGTGTTGATCCACTGTTCGCCGTATCGTGTTTGCTGGGATGCACCTAAAAGTATGCATACTTCAGAAGTGGATATATGTTCATTAAAAACATGTCTCGAAGTAATAATATGTAGGCCTACTTTTATCATTTTACTATGTAAAGTAAAATACAAGATGTATGCCAGTATGTATATTATTGTGCATAAAATATAGGGGTATTTTATAAGCTCAAAGCCAATAATAAACTTCTTGTTTTGTCTTGTTATATGAGCGGACACACTCATTAATATAATGCACTCCATGCCGTGTGATTCAGGTGCTGGAGTAATGTCGATTCAGTGTGTATAAAGCAGCTGGGCCAATAGTGTTTTTTTAATAACGCAGCATCATAGTTGAATTCACGCTTTCCCATTCATTGATTATTTTCTACCAATTACTGGCCAAGCGTCAATGATGAAGACGAGGACCAGCCGTGCATGTGGATTATAAAACTTTAAAATATATATTTTTAATTTTTATAATCAATAAAAATCAAAGTGGAACAGGGAACACTATTATGGCAGAACCAGAGTAAAAACATAGCTGTCAATTATCACAGACAAGGGATAGCAATGACATGACCAATATATATTATGCACATTTATTATGTTGTGCAGAATAAAATATGTAAAATGTTGGGCAGCGCCCCTGACGGTGAACCAATATTAAATCCACAGGTAATGTGTTTTATATATGTAATAACAATACCGAAGGGCTGGGGGCCCTGGAAAGCCAGATCGCCGATTCGTCTCCTGCTCTGGCATTCAAGTTTCAAAGAAACAAAATGTTTCCTCCCTGTTCAATCGTAAATATTGAATATTGTGGGCAGCCTCCGTGACCGAGAGTTAGTGTGCTCGGCCGTAGACCAACAGGGCTCAATTTCGAATCCTGTGTCTGGAGGGCAGTGACACCTCATTCATCTCACCATCCTTAGGAGGTTCTCCTTACCCAGTTTAGCCTATATGTGTACAAATGTGGTGTAGAACCCCATTTATTTCATTTCATTGCATTTGATACAGCCAACTAACACCTGACTCAACGTTGGCCTGAAAACATTACAGCAACATTCCAGATCGTGTGAGTTGAGAAAGCCTTCATGGGTCTTTATCCTTAGGTCTACTGTGTGTCTTGTGATTTCCATAATTGACGTTACGTAAGAGGGTGCAGTGAAAGTGCATTACGTCTACATGTGATAATGATGGATTAGGGCTACTGTATATTTCATGGCTGAGTAAGAAACATTAAAGCTGATATTTTACAACTTTGTTAGGCCTATTTTAGGCAGAAAAATTGTAATTGAAAATTAAAGATTTAGTGAAAATTCCTGGTTAACTGGGGCATAATAAAAGTCCCAGAAGAAGTAATAATCGCACTTTTGTAATATTAACATTGTAGTCCTGTGAAATGATTCTTTGTCAAGCATATTTCCTTAGGTGCAGTGCTTCAGAACGTGTGTAAAATCAGCAAAATGTATTATGGGAACCGAACAGAATAATATAAATGCCAATGATCGACATATAAAGGACATATACATCTTTTCATGATAATGCATCTTAGAGTATAGATATACATTTTCTGACACATTTATAGCTGATTTTTTGCAATGCTGTTGACCAACGTCAAGGCCCCTGGGCCTCTTGTTAGCTCCCGCCTTCACCGTAGGTGAGACGGAGGGAGCTTTGGATTCCGCCTCCGTTTTTTTTACCTCTTCTTTTGCCTATAACTTTGTAAGAAAATAAGCTCGGATAACAATTTTTGGTATGTGGGCTACTTCCAGGTGGCTAATGGACAGGTTAAAATATTTTTATTCTGAATTCAATACGCAAGGTCGCAGAGGAGAAAATGATGATGTTACAGCGTTGGGCCGTCCGTAAACAATTCGTTTCCGGAGCATATCTCTGAAAGTACTTATCCGATTGTCTTCAAATTTTACACACAACACCCCTAGGGGGTCTAGTTGTGCCTTTTGGGGTATATGAACTTTGACCTACTTTTGGTTCAGAACTATGACCTATTTAGACGTTTTGACGCACACTTCGTTTCTGGAGCAGATCTCAAAAAGTACTGGGCCGATGACAGTCATACTGCACATACATGTTCTTCAATGTCCCTAGTTGTGCCTTTTCAGGTTTTTGGACCTTGACCTTGAAGTTGACCCAGCACTTTGACCTAATTTATAACATCGGTAAATCCGACTGAAATATTTTACGGAATATCATGAAAACTGCTCAAGATAGCTACACCATTACTAAATTTCAAGTCGATAAAATTAAAAATGGCCGCCTATCGGCCATTATTCACCTCGACAGGCCTGATATTGCTGAATATCATGAAAACCGCTCAAGATAGCTACACCATTACTATCAAACAAATTGTCAGGTTTCAGGGGAGGATGCATTTTGAAAAAATCAACTTGACCAAGTTCAAAATGGCCGCTAATCGGCCATTATTCACTTTCACATGGCCGTTATCTGGTAAACCGTGCTAGATGGCTAGACCATTACTATAAAACAAAATGTGTGATTTCAGGAGAGGATGCATCTTGAAAAGATTCGACCCAATAAAATTCAAAATGGCTGCTTATCGGCCATTATTCATTTTCACATGGCTGATATTTGGTAAACCGTGCTAGATGGCTAGACCATTACCTGCATACTATAAAACAAAGTGTCAGTTTTCGGGGGAGGATGCACCCTGAAAATTTTTAACTTACAAATTCAAAATGGCCGACAATCAGCATTATTTACCTCGATAGGCCTGATATCAGGTAAACCGTGCTAGATAGCTAGACCATCACTATAAAACAAAATGTGAGGTTTCGGGAGAGGATGCCTTTTGAAAACTTTCGACTCACTCGAATTCAAAATGGCCGCCTATCGGCCACTATTTACTTCACATTGGTGATATTTGGTAAACCGTGTTAGATAGCTGGACCATTACTATAAAACAAAATGTGAAATTTCAGGCGAGGATGCATCATGAAAAATTTCGACTTGATCAAATTGAAAATGGTCTCCTATCGGCCATTATTCACTTTCACATGGCCGATATTTGGTAAACCGTGCTAGATGGCTAGATCATTACTATAGAACGAAATGTGAGATTTCAGCTCAGGATGCATCTTGAAAAATTCTGACTCCATCATCTTGGAAAATTTCGACTTGATCAAATTCAAAATAGCCGCCTTTAGGCCATTATTCACTTTCACATGGCCGTTATTTGGTAAACCGTACGAGATGGCTAGATCATTACTATAAAACAAAATGTGAGATTTCAGGAGAGAATGCATCTTGAAAAATTTAGACTCGATCGAATTCAAAATGGCCGCCTATTGGCCATTATTCACTTTCACATGGCCGATATTTGGTAAGCCGTGCTAGATGGCTTGACGATTACTACAGAATGAAATTTGAGATTTCAGCTCAGGATGCATCTTGAAAAATTCTGACTCCATCAAATTCAAAATGGCCCCCTATCGGCCATTATCTACTCTCACATGCCCAATATTTTGCAAACTGTTAGATGCTAGTCCATTACTATAAAACAAAATAGATAGGTAGACCATTAACTACTGAGATACTGATTAGGATCATTAATTTCAATGGAGGTTTGCAATCTCTGACAGACTGTCTAGTTCTTATCTTACTCTTAGACTGAGCTTCTTAGAACTAGTTGTCTTGCGTCTTGATTTTTGACCTAGCCTAGGACTACATTAATAACCCTACACAAAAATGCTTAAATCAAATTCTAATTCGGAGCGGGAGCTCCTGGACTTATGTAGTCTTGTTTTATATGGTTTCATCCGCATATTACTTTTTCCGAAACCTGATATTTTCAAAAGGTCATTCCAATTTGATTAGTTGGATTACAGATTTTTTTGGACTTCAGAGGAAGCGTCAGTCATAAAAAAAATTACCATTTGGATTTCAGAAACAAACTATTATATATTATTATAACTATATAAGATGTACAAGATAGGCTGAGAAAAAGAGCGGTGCTAATGCAGCTCTCGCATCATTAAATAACCGGCAATAGCGTGTTTGACATTAGGACTGTCACGTGAGATGAATGGAGTTACCCTTAGAGAGTTATCCTTCCCATTGTTACTCTGGGGACCATCCGACCCGAGGATAGCGGAGCTGCGCGAAATGCCACGGAGTTTCAGCATTAAATTGCACAGCGAAACCCGTCTGGCCGTCTGGGCATGTCTGGGGGTAGATCCCCTAGACATGCCCAGAACCCTTTATCGGGCGACCATGCCCTATCACCCCCACCCTCACATCATCATCTGTACATCATTTCATCTCATCAATTGACTACAACGTTTTTATCGTATTGCAATGTCACTTAAAAGACCTTTTGTGCCGAAAGTGACGTAAAACAATGATTCATCACTACTACTATTACTGAGAAAAAGAAATCCCCGGATTTGCCCCGCTCTAAGCCAATGTGGGGCTGTAGGGACATCAACCCACGGGGCAGAATAATAGAAGACTTCCTCTCAGAGGAAAACCTCTGCATTTTTAATGATGATACCACCACATATTTGCACCCTGCTTCAGGATCTGCAACAGCCATTGACCTATCCTTGTGTGATCCCGATTTATATTTGGATTACACTTGGAGGGTCAACGAGGATCTCTGTAGCAGTGATCATTATCCTATATTTATAGAGAGCAACAACTCTATTGTTGAAGAAAGAGTGCAGCATTGGAGGCTGCACAGAGCAGATTGGGAGGCCTTCCAACAGTCTTGTGGGGAGAGCCTCACAATCTCTCAATTTGAGAGTGAAGAGGGGGTTGATGACCCTATAGCCCTTTTTATAGCGAAGTTACACAATATAGCAGATAAAAGTATACCCAAAACCTCGACAGTTCCCAAAAAAATCGACAAACCCTGGCTCGATGAAGGTTGCCGAAAGGCAATAGACAAAAGGAAAAAAATCCTTGCAAAAATTTAAAAAACATCCAACTAGACAAAACCTAGACGGATATAAGAAAGATTACGCTAAAGCTCGCCGCACAATCAGTGAAGCCAAGCGGCAATCTTGGAGAGCATATGTCTCCACACTAAATAATAATGCATCGGCAAAACATACTTGGCAAATGCTGCGCAGAATCAGTGACAAGAGGAATGATAAAACCATCAAGTACCTTGTCACTGATTCAGAAACGCTGGCGACATCCTTCGCTGCTAAATCATCGCCAGATCATTATCAGGAAAAAAATTGAAGGATTAGGGACAAGGAGAAGGAGAACACATTGGACTTTGAGTCAGATAATGACGAAAAGTACAATGTTGATTTCTCTAAACGAGAGTTAATTAAATCTATCGCTCAGGCAACTGATTCGGCAACTGGCCCTGATGAAATTCACTACCAGTTTCTAAAACATTTGCCTGATGTATCGCTTGATCTGTTGCTTCTACTCTTGAATGATCTGTGGCAATCTCAGGATTTCCCAGATGGATGGAGAGAAGCAACAGTGATCCCGGTCCCTAAACCTGGAAAAGATCGAGCAGATCCTAATAATTATAGGCCAATAGCATTGACAAGTTGTCTTTGCAAAATCATGGAGCGCATGATCAATCATCGTCTTACATGGTTTTTGCAAGACAATAACATAATAACTAAATATCAATGTGGTTTTCAAAAAGGGAAAAGCACCACAGACCATTTGGTCAGACTGGAGACTTATATCCGTCAAGGTTTTGTTAAAAATCAACATAGAGTTGGAATATTTTTTTATTTAGAAAAGGCCTATGATACCACATGGAAGGGTGGTATCATGAAAGATCTCCATGAAATGGGCCTGAAGGTTAGATTACCTTTATTCATTGACAATTTTTTGAAAGAGAGAAAATTTAAAGTCCGCTTGGACAACACCCACTCTTCACTAAATCCACAGGAGGAGGGTGTCCCACAAGGTAGTATCCTTTCACCAACTCTATTTACCGTTAAAATATACAGTATAATTGATGCTTTACCAGACGATATTGAAAAGTCGTTATATGTTGATGATCTGGCTGTTTACTGCCAGTCAAGCAATATGGCAATAATTGAGCGGCGCCTGCAAGGTTGCCTCGATAAGTTGGTGACTTGCGCGGATGAGAACGGCTTTAAATTTTCTCCCACAAAAACTTTATGTGTACATTTTTGTAAAAAAATGGCTTACAGCCTGAGCCTAATCTCAAACTATATGGACAACAGCTTCCTGTTGAAGAGCAGGTCAAATTTCTTGATCTTTTTTTCGACAAGAAGCTCAGTTTTATTCCACACATCAAATATATGAAAGATAAGTGTAGTAAAGCATTACAATTACTACGAGTTATATCCAGCAAGGATTGGGGTGGTGACCGGACAACCTTAATGAGGATTTACCGGTCTCACATCAGATCCAAACTGGATTATGGTTGTATTGTTTATGGTTCAGCGAGACGATCGTACTGAGCAGTACTTGATTCAATCGCGAACCTAGGTTTGAGATTATGCTCAGGGGCATTTCGAACATCACCCATTGAAAGTCTTCAGGTGGAGACCGATGAGCCCTCTTTAGAGACTCGCCGGTTGAAGCTGAGCCTGCAATACTATATATGAAGATGAAAGCAAATCCTGAGAACCCGGTATACTCGTGTGTTGTCAACCCAGAGTACAAGAGACTGTTTAATAACAAGCCAGGGACTATACCTACTTTGGGTATAAGGCTCCAACCCCATCTGGAGGACATGGAGGTGGAGCTCGACGCAATTAGCGTTGTGCGCCCACCAGAATGTCCACCTTGGCTTCTTCAACAGCCTAATATACTTTTTAACCTCTCAGATCTCAGGAGGGGAGACACCTGTCCCCTTGTCTTCCAGAGCATGTTGCTAGAGCTATTTTGTAGATTTCCGAAGCACCGGAAGGTGTATACTGACGGATCAAAGGAAGACAAGAGGACAGCTATGTCCTTTGTCTGTGATGATCATGAATTTAGCTGTCGTATCAACGATGAGGCTTCAATTTGCACAGCAGAGCTGTTAGCTATTGAAGCTGCCGTCGAATACATCTGGGATAGTAGTGACGATCATGATCATCACAGCCTCGCTATCTTCGTTGCAGGCTCTTAAGAGTCAAAAACTCAACAACCCAATTGTTTCCAATATTTTGCATATGTGTCACTACTTGTCTGGGCACAAGGACATTGTTTTTTGCTGGGTACTCAGCCATATTGGAATACAGGGCAATGGACGGGCTGATGTTTTGGCCAAGGCTGCCCTGGATAAGACAAAACAGTTTTATTATATACCATATACTGATTTCAAGTACAACATCTCGGTCTACCTTGATGACATTTTGCAAGGTCAATGGAACATCAATGTCACCAGCAAATTGTTCGAGGTACAACCAATCATCAAGCGATCTTTTACACCAATGGAACGCCGAAGAGATGACGTTGTCTTATGCAGGGCCAGAATTGGCCATGCCTATTTCACAAACGGCTATTTATTGAGAGGAGAATTGCGACCTATGTGCTGCAATACTCGTCTCACTGTAAGACATGTCCTTCTCAGTTGTGCGAAATATGTGCACATCAGAAGGAAGTACTTGGCATTTAGTTCCCTATTTGAACTATTTAGGGACTCCCCTGCAGGTTTTATTATTCAGTTCCTACGGGAATGTAACCTATACTATATGTTTTAATTATTAGACTTAGAATTGTAGTTTTTACACAATCACACCAATTTCATGGAGATATAGTGACTTGATAAGTCGTTCATTTTATAATCACTTCATATTTTACATTATTTCTACTGACATTTTTATACTCATTAATTTGCAGGCGCTACAACATGTCATCAGACTCGTTACATATAGGTGCCAGGAGCATCGTCATATTATCATATCAAACATTTTAAACTTAATATTTTAGTACGAACATGCTTTTATTATCTTTGTCTTTCCTTTACTACTTTAACTATACAATATGGGATATTGTAATACTAGGAATTTTCACTTAAATGGCCATACTGGCCGAAAAGTGAAGTAAAGCAAACATTTTACTTACTTACTCCTCTACTACTTTAAATATACAATATGGGATATTGTAATACTAGGAATTTTCACTTAAATGGCCATACTGGCCGAACAGTGAAGTAAAGCAAACATTTCACTTACTTACTCTAAGCCAATCGCAGCCCTTGATTCAAAAGGCGGTGTTGACACTGCCATTGTTATAGCGTTGAGGCGATGTTGAATTGATGTTTATCGGAAGGTCCAGGCAGCCTAGCTTCCCGGCTAGCTAACCCGAACAAACAAACATATCGCCGACGCCGGCGATCGGCCAGCTTCTTTCATTACTGACATGAATATATTAGAATAGGATTATATTAAATATATGTGTTATGCAATAATGTATCATATTTCGTGATTGTAGAGTAGTAAAAATAAAAAGTTTGTTATTTTTTTCAAATGTTATGGCTAGGATATTAGATCGCCCCATATAAATAAATCTCAATTTATTATTATTTTTTTCCTTTTTGGCTTTTTTGTCATCGTCGGATCCGTAATCCAACTAATGAAAATGCAATAATTTACTGCCAGGGTGTTCATGCTGGATACTGGGATTAATTACTAGACTTCATAATTTTTCAGATAGTTTAGAAGGACATTATCCTGGCCATGATTCAAAACAGCCATTTAAAAACAAAATTGGGCGGGGGTGGGGGCGGTCATTATTTTCTCATTATTTTTTAAATATATATACAGGAATGGTCATGGACTGACCTGGAAATATCTACACTCCTTCAGCAGTGTCACTTGTCCATGTGTAGACACTGCTAACCTTCGTCTCTAGCCTAGATAATAATGCAGTTGTCAAAAACCAGGTCAGTGGGAATTCCCCTTCTACCAAACCCATGGGGGGTAGGGGTTTCATAATTTTTCAGATGCCCCCAGAGCTGGTCGCTGTGTGGACATGGCAACCTTCCAACACCTCCAGTTGGCAAGCTCCCATTATCCACAGGAGACCCTAACCTTCCCAGTCTTTGGGCTGAATGAGAGGGCTGGTTTCTAGTCTAGGAAAGAGGCCTATGAAACGGGAATGCGTTTAATGTTTTCGTGCGGAAAAGAGTTACATCTAGTTTTCTCCTTTGTGTTCGCATTAGCTGACTGCACCAACACTTTTTTTGAAATTAAGATATCTAGGTCATGGCTACCATTTTTTTCTAATTTTCAAAATTGAAATGACTTTTTACTCAAAGATTGAATCAATTATTTGGTGAAAAAAATTGTACTGAACTCTCCTTTTTTCTACAGGAACAGGTGAAGTCGTGGAGTCACGCTGTTTACTACTGTAGACAGCTGTGTAAAGATTATTATCAGCTTATCGATGCTCAGAGGGCTGCAATGTAAGTATCTTATCTTATCTAACTCAGCTTACCAACAATAAGTTTAATCATTGTCATCAACAAGTCATAAGTTAGCTGGTGTAATAAGAGCTGTTAAACTTTTAAAATAAACCTTTAAAAATGTTGTAAAATAATAATAATTTGTTGAACGCCTATTGAAAAAATGTGAAGACGCGAGGTTAGTGATAGGTCTATAGGGTGAACAGTTGATTCGCACACATCTTTACATGTAAAACATAACGATACCAGATGTCGGACCAATATTAAAATCTAACTTTCTAGGCCTCAGCCAAATTTTGGCGGATGCCTATTGTCGTCATGAGTTCGAGAAATTAAACGTATTCTCAAGGTCCTATCTATAGTTATATTCCTGATGTGTCTTCCACATCCACATTCCTCATGCCAAACTTTAGAGCCTCATTCCCCAAGCCCCATCGGTCACAATCCCCAAATGTTTTTGATGGCTCTCAACAACCACTTATAGCTACACTTACTAATACAGTTCTCCCTCTACAGACACTTCCCCATTTCTGTGGTAAATCCCATAAGCATACTCAGAACCCTTATCGAGTTAGTGAAGGAAAATATTCTCAATAGTCCTCCATGCCCAATCACCCAACCATCATGTCATCATTCATCATGTCCCGTCTACAGTGACACTAATTAAATTAATATATTTCAATGATATATTTTTGAACAAATTTATATGACGCAACCTTGCGAAATGGAGCCTACTCTAAGTGTCATTGGCTTGAAACTGTACCAGTTCCAAAATGAGTGGGTCAGGCTCATCATAGGAACCGGAGGTGGCGCCACACTGTCTGCATCTGTTTGTTACTCACGACCACCTTAACCACCTTAACCATGAGGTACTGGAATGGTTGCTAGTAGTAGTAATTTTCATCCTCATCTGGGGAGGGTCATTGGGGATATTTTCCGTCTGTTGCATGCTGTACAGCATGGTACGGAAGCACTAGTTCACAGCGATTATCCAAGGAAGCTACAGCCTCCACATGTCTGACTCTAATCTTCAGCTAGATTGCCAGCGTCGTACCCTGGTTCCTCCGCTCAACAGCGGTGCCATGCCAATGCAGCTCCCACATCAGTGCAGGCACTGGTGTTGGCCGTGGTAGGGTCTTAAACTAAACCGACAAAAGAGTGTTTGACATTAAGTCTCTCACGTGGAACAGAATGGAGTTACCCTTAACTATTGTTACTCTGGGGACCATCTGACCCGAGGATAGTGAAGCTGTGTTTCGTTTAGCTAAACACACGTCTCTGCACATCTGGGAATGTCTGGTGGTTAATCCTCTAGACATGCCCAGAACCACTTATCGAGCGAGTGAAGGAAAAAACTCTCAAAAACATCATCCCTCCCGTTGTTAACGTTTTACGATGTCACTATAAATAAATGACTATTGTCAAAAAATGACGTAAAGCATTATTAATGCTCCCCCTACCAGTGGGAGGCTTTTAGTTTTTGTACGGTTTCGTCCGCCGGCGCCGCCGCGCATGGACATCGCCTTTCATCCATACCATGTCACCCTGATCAAAATCGATTTTTCAATTCTTTTGGTGTTCAACATACTGGATACAAGTATTAATTCCTAGGCTGCATAAATTTCTCAGAAAGTTCGGGAAAATATTCATGGCGGCAATCTTTAATCTTTTTTCGTCAAATTAGGACCTTGTCACCCTGATAACTTCAAAGCCCCTCATCCGATATACTCAATATTCAAAATACTGCATAGTAGTAATAATTCCTAGCCTGCATCAATTTTTCAGAAAGTTCGGAAGTATATCTGGGTCATGGCGGCCATCTTTAATCTTTTTTCGTCAAATTAGGACTTGTCACCCTGATAACTTCAAAGCCGCTTATCCGATACACTCAATATCCAAGGTACTGCATGCTAGTATTAATTCCTAGACTGCATCAATTTTCAGAAAGATCGGAAGAGTATCCGGGTCATGGCAGCCATCTTTGATCTTTTTTCGTCAAATTAGGACCTTGTCACCCTGATAACTTTAAAGCCGCTTATCCGATATACTCAATATTCAACATACTGCATAGTAGTATTAATTCCTAGACTGCATCACTTTTTCAGAAAGTTCGGAAGAATATCCGGGTCATGGCGGCCATCTTTAATCTTTTTTCGTCAAATTAGGACCTTGTCACCCTGATAACGTCAAAGCCGCTTATCCGATATACTCAATATTCAACAAACAGCATAACAGTATTAATTCCTAGACTGCATCAATTTTGCAGAAAGTTCTGGAAAATATCCGGGTCTTGGCGGCCTTCTTTAATCTTTTGCGGTCAAAATAGTACCTAGTCAGCCTAAAGCTGCTAGCCTCTGCCTCATAATATTACTTGATAATTACATATACAAATTGATTATCTAGTAAAATTATATTTATTGTATAACTTTTATTTGAAAAGTGCGAGGGGGAGCCTTCTTGGGTGTTTTACATGGTAAACACTTACCTCTAGTTTTACTATTACTTCTACTACTGAACCTTTGATACTAATGGTTTCATTGATAAACAGTTTGTACTGGCCAAAAATTGAATAATCAGACACATACATGCACGTATATAATCTGTTTAAAACTAGGGTGGTGTCACAAGTAGGCATACAGTGACGCGATATTGCGTAATAATATTTCAATGAACGTCCCCACATCGCTTATCTTTCTAAGTCTAATTTGAAAAGAAGTTTTCTATTTAATACAATGTTTTAAATTAATCCATACTGTCTCTGTATGTGACTTTACTAGGAAATATATTTATGGGACCGTTATTTCGACAAAACACACAATATTCTAATCTACTTCACCATAACACTTAAACAATATAGATCCTAATGATAAAATTAAAACAGGTTGTAAAAAACACTTTTTTAGAGAGTGGCCTAATTTTGTTTCAATTATTCTAATACAGGTTGTGTCTAATTCGCTGTCATGACCGATTTGGATTGCTGAGAAGTGAAATGGAGAACGGTTTACAAAATCTGAAAGCTAAGCATGAATTTTACTCTGAAAGGTAAGTAAAAATAAATCCTTGTTAAGATACTCGTTTATATGACTATATATTTAGACGTTAAATTGTCATGCTGTGTTATAGGCAGTACAAGATGTGAAAGTCATTATTTATTATTAAATTATCTTTACAACAAACATAAATATTGTTATCAAATTGCAATAAGACATAGTGAGATACAATTTTCAAATATTTCAGTTTTGGATTTGACAAAGTCAAGTATGAAGAGCAGCGGTCCGATGGCATTTGTAAGTAATATATACATTATTTCGAGGAATCTATATAGTTGGGCAGGAAGAAGGGGGTATCGTACACCCCGCGGAAATCAATTTCTAATTGATGTATCTAGATTCAAAAAATACCATAGAAAACGATTTGCTATGTTAAAAAGTTGACAAAATGTCACACATACCATTTTTATGCAAATTAGTGACGCCATTACCGGAAAATGTATATTTCGCCATATCTCAGCCAATAGTGCATATAGCTCAACAATTAAGGTGTCTAACCCCATGTTTTGAGGGTCCAAGAGCATTATTAAACTATTCTTGAAGTGATCAGATGTGTCTAATGTATGTTATTGCGCAAAATATCGTCGCCATTAACGAAAAATCTATTTTTCGCCATAGCTCAGCCAATATTAAAGATAACTGAGTGTAACAAGTTTCCAGACCTATTGAGGGTCAAATAACATAGTAAAACTATTTTCAGAGCCATCTGATATGTCCATGGGAAGACACTTGTATTTGTACTGGAGAACTTGTTGTCCAACCTCACGAGGTTCTCTTGCTATCGTCATTGCACTTGCTCGATGTCGAAGAACTGACTGGCTATGATGAATCAAAACTATCAAGCTGAGAAACTGCTGCAACGGCTACAGAATAACCCAATAAAATCATGTCAAATTCAAGAAATTCCCCAAGAGCACACATGTTGCCTTTTCATTTTGGCTTCTGTACAGTTTGGTTATCGTTCTTGTTGATGCTCTTGCACAAGCTTACATTCTTGGAAGTGCGGATCAGTACCAGAATGTCGTGGGAGGGGGCCCTAGGGTAGTGGTTAGCACCGCTGCCTTTCACGCCAGAGTTCGGGGTTCGGCTCCCGGTCTCGGCGGTTTGAAAGAAACAAAAAATGTTCCTTCCCCATCCACGTGTGAAAGTCAGTGTGGGGAGCCTCCGTGACCGAGAGGTGGCGTGCTCGGCCTCAGACCGCCGGGGCTCGAATTTCGAATCCTGTGTCTGGAGGACAGTGTCATCTCAATCATCTCACCATCCTTAGGAGGTTCTCCTGGCCCAATTTAGCCTATATGTGCACCGATTCATTTCATTACCAGAATGTCGTTGTCCTTTTTGCCGTAACATTCTGTGGGCTTTTACAAGACCAATGGTGGCCACTAAGATTCGACAATATAGAACCTAATTCTGAAAAGCTGACAACAACAAAATCAACATCACTTCTCACAGGGAAAGGTAATCAGTTAAAATTCCATTCACAACTATATTCATTGTTTTTTTTCAAATGGTAGGCTGTGTCAACCTGTGTTACTATGTGAATCTATCATCTCAAGTCATCCAGTACCAGGAGCAAAGCAACCTGGCATCCCCGCTTTTCGTAAAGTCTAAATGAACCAATGAACTTGGAAGAACTCATGACTTATGGCTGTACCTCCTTGGCTTGGGTCACCAAATGGCTTTTCCGCGAAAATCAACAAAGTATCCCTCCTTGACTAGGCTGACCTTCTGGAAGACGCTATCCCAGACAATCTGCCATACCCCAAGGTGTGGACGATTTGTTCATGCAGGATGGCATGGCACTGCTACATACTTTTACCAACCTTCCCCGACCTGTTTTGAGGTATGCATACAGATTCTCGATCAGACGGCGATCTCGACTGACAGTTATCATCCTCGGTCTATCAAAGCGTAGAAGAGGTTGAGACGTAGCAGCCCAGAAATCATTCCAGCTGGATCAGCTGTCAGACAGCCATATTATTCCAAGAGCTTCCATGCAAACTATGACACAAATACAGTTATGTCAGTTATGCTGTATGAAGTGGTAAACAGGCCTGGCTTCCAGGCTGGACAGAACAAATATGGCAGTTCTCATTGTGGAGGGTAGAATAAATCAATTTGTTACAACATATAGCTAGGTAAGATTGTGTTATGTTACTAGTCTTGCTACTGCATTGTCTATTCCGATAATAGTTTGTTTTGGTCATGCCAAGTGCTTCAATTTATCAAAACACAAGTGGAGGTGCAGTATCACACATATTTGTGATTCTACTGCATCATGCCCATTCAATCAATATGACTGTGTGACACAGGATCGGGGAAACACAACGAGGAGCAACATGGGTGTATGAAGACTGACCTGGGAGTCTGTGAACCACTGTGATCATGTTGTCCTGTCCTAGCAACCTCGCTGGTTCATCTACTGAATGCTGGTGATTGGGTAGGAGATTACCAGACTGATCATGAAGAATACGATGACAATTATGAGTTTCGATGAAAGTGATGAGTAAATGGTTGGACTGGACCCTTCAGAATCATCTTGTCAGTTCTAACTGTTCTGCTGGAAGTAAAGCATGCTCTAGCATACATTCTAGATTACATTCTACATATCACGTACTCAGCGGACCGAGCTCAGAGGAGCACAAATCTTTAGCGTGATCAAGTGTCATAATCGAAACCAAAGCAGATTCGTCAACAGGGAGCCAGGCTACTGAGGAGCTAGGGTGGGAAAGCCTGATCAAATAGGTGAGATTTAAGTAATTTCCGGAATGTTAAAATTGTTTCGGCATTACGCATTGGCACAGTTCCATAAAGCTGGGCCAGATATAGAGAAAGCTCTTGACCCAGTCTTAGTTTTTATACGATGACCAACAAATCGATTTGAAATTGTAGTGTAGATATTTTGAGCATTTCGGACAAACAAGTAAGTCAGCCAGATATGCAGGCTAGTTGTCTTTTAGGGTTCGGAAAGTTATTGTGCATATTTGAAAATTAATGCGAAATTTGACAGGAAGCCATTGTAATCGTTTTAGAATAGGAACGGAACAACTAAAACGTGGGGGCCTTGGTTACCACTCTTGTTTGGGAAATACTGTATATGTCGTTTTTTCTTGAGATATTTCTTTTCGGAAATCCGGGCTACTGTCGAATACTACACCAAGATTTTTGGCTGATGCAGATGGATTTGTGCCTAGAGCTATAATTAGGCATGGGGGAATTATTTAAGATTTTTTTCTCGCTGAAGTTTTGTCCCAATGAGATTACTAGGATTAAGCTTCAGCTTAGACCCTGTCATCCAGGCCGACACGGCCATTACACAATCTTGCAACTTCGAGATTCTGTTAGCGTTGGAAACAGAAAAAGACATGTAAATTTGAGTATTATCGGCATAGAGATGGTGGTTTATGTCAAAACTGGAGATAATATTGCTGAGTGGTGTAGTGTATACGCCAGTAAATAAGGGAACCAATTTCTCATTCAATTATGATGTTTAATCAGAAGACACAACCAACCAAAACGAACTGAGGTGAAAATGGTTTTATTTTATTATGCCTGTTTGTTGGCATATATATCATAGACGTGGGTAAGAATCCAGCTGCCACCACGCCAGTAAATAAGGAGACCAATTTCTCATTCAATTGTGATGTTTAATCAGAAGACACAACCAACCAAAACGAACTACTGAAAGTGATACAGGACATAGCGTAGTGTAGTATGAAATACTATCAATGTTAAGCTATAGTACAGTATGGCGATAGGATAAAAAGCACTTGTCCCAGCACAGAGCCCCGTGCAACTTCATATGAGAGTGTGACTTTATCTGAAAGACTGTCTTTAATTTTTACGGATTGGTGCCTATTTTGCAAGTATGAAGAAAACCAAATCTGACCCTGCCCATATGTAGATATTCCATAGCAATCTGAAAGTCTATTAGGTAATGTAACATGGTCAATGGTTTCGAAATCAAGGTCAGAGCTGTAACTTCACCTTTGTCCATACTAATAATGAGATCGTTTTGTACTTTCAATAGAGCTGATTCTGTAGAATGATGTTTCCTGTAAGCTGATTGTAATGGATTAGCTAGACGGATATTTTTTTTATATGAGCTTGCAGCCAATCGGCTACTACCTTTTCTAAGATTTTGGAAATGAAAGTAGGATGTAATTTTTCAGTTAGTTTAGGAAGATATGTTTTTTTAAGTAGTGGTCTTACATGAGCTTCTTTGCATTTTTTAGGAAATGCACTTGTGTCCATTGAAATGCTAATTATATCAGTGATGGGAGTTACTAATATATCAAGACAATATTTCAGCATGTTTGTAGGAATGAGGTCCAGATCACATGATTTTGACAAAGAGCTTAAAATAACTTTTTTTCATTTTCTGTCGCAAAATGAATCCAATTTCTGTTTTTTCCACTGACGGAATATTATATACTTTATCTGGAAATTTGGAACGGATAATTGTAATTTTATCCACAAAATGTTTATAAGAATGTATAGTGTTAATATGTGGTAGAACGTGCTAGTATACATATAACATTCTAGGATATATTCCAGAACATTTTCATGTACTGCGGCGCATCATAGTGTTATTATGTGCTAGGATATACTAATGTGCATCCTAGCATACATTCTACAACATGTCGTGTACTAGGTCATAGTCTCACTCTGTTATGGTGTTATTGAGCCTTCAGAAATACATCAGGTATAGATAGATAGCGTGTGCAGTTATCAGTTTTTATACGCTAATGATGGCACTAATGTGCATACTTTCACATGCCTCGTACATATCTGATCTTCTGAATATTAGTTTTTTTTATATTCGTTGAGCATCAGAACATACGTCTAGAGTCTTTATAAGGAAACTAGAGGACATACTTACTCTGACCGTCCCTTAGCTCCCGAGATTTTGCTTAACATGATATCTTGTGGATACAAAGCAGATGGCTGTGGAGTTTTGTGTGGCTGTAGGAAGACTGGTGTGCACTGTTCCACCTTGTGTGCAAACTGTAGTGATCAAACATTCAACAATGTAGCACCCGCACCCTTGCTGAATGAAGATGACAATGATGAGCGTTCAAACACTGATGATGAGGACGACGATTAAAATCTAAGATTATAAAAAGTGGCCTGTGCCAATGTTAAAAATATGTTTTATCAGTATTAGGATGTGTATTGATTATGATTTTGATACCTTCCAAGTACATTATGTCACCAGTAATATAATGAACATTGTTTATATATGATTTACGCATACAATAGGTTGATGGTTTTCATATTATATGTAAAAAATCATTAAAAATATTATTTTGTGTTGAAATAGTGTTGTTATCGAATTCCTCGCCCCAAAAAAACATATATTTAGACTCATGAATGACATTTTAATGATGATTTGGGACCAATATATGACAAAATGTGAAATTGGCGGCCATCTTGGACGCCATCTTGAATTTCTCAAAAGTCCCAGGGTGGATTCTTGGGGACTTTTAGTATGTTGTAGGGGATAGTTTTCTGAACATTTTCTGTAATTTTCAGCTTGTTATGAATTTGTTCCGGTACCAAACCTAATACTCTTGGCCTAATTATTATCCGCGAAGATATGGGGAAAGTTAAATTTTTCGCTAATGGCGGGGATATTTGGCACGCTAGCATGTTTAGACACATCTGATCACTTCAAGAAAGGTTCTATAATGATCTTAGACCCTTAAAACATGAGGTTAGACACCTTAATTGTTGAGCTGTGTGCACTATTAGCTGAGATATGGCAAAATATACATTTTTCAGTAATGGCGTCATTAGTTTGCATAAAAATGGTATGTGGGACATTTTGTCAACTTTTTAACATAGCAAATCGTTTTCTATGGTATTTTTCCAGTTTAGAAACATCAATTAGAAATTGATTTCCGGGGGGTGCACGATACCCCCTTATTCCTACTAGACTAATAGAACTGTTCTGTACTAAGATTGATTTTTTTTAAGTACCTTGAACATGAACTTGTGAAATACTCACTAAAATAAAAGGTATTTCATGAAAGAAATTATACTTTGTATCCATATTCTATTTTTATAACAGAAACAATGTAACAAAACATATGAAATGTAAGTAGTTTTTTTACATTTACACATTTTGAAACATCATAATCATTCATAGTATATGAGTCACATATAGTCAGTTTGTCTAAGACTAGGCCACTGTCATATTGTAATTTTGAATTGTGTTGGTTTTAGTCTCGAAGCAGATGCATAGTCAGTGGCTGAAAATGACTGATGAGCTTAATCTGGAAAAACTGGTATGTTCTCTCCCTTTTTCTTCCTCGTTTTTTAGGGGGATTGGGCAATCTCTGACAAAATAATAACCCTCAAAGTGCTCAGAATTCACCTGAGGCAATACAAAATTTGGCAGTGAATAAACCTCATGTAGTCAAGTAATGTGAGTGAGTAATATGACAATTGAAAACAATGAAGTAACTTTTGGAAATAGGAAAGGCCCTGCTATTTTTGTCAAGTTAGTCGATGCGTGTAGCATTGTCAGAAGACACGCTGCCAGCTATTTTGTTGGCCATCATGAATTTCTGGTGTTATTATTAATCATGTTATATTTGAAAAAAACCCTCATACCGCAATGCCACCAGTCAAGATTCCCTCTCAAACCTTTATGCTTTTGTAGTGGCGTATCAAGCTTTGGGTTGGCTGGTTACACTACTGCTTCTGGTGTACCTGAAAATATATTGACATAACTTTTGAGGTTATTGCATTGGTATTTGATTCAATATTAATTAATCAAGACGGACAATAACATTTTTTTTTTTTTAAAGATTTTACTATAATAAATTATTGATTTTAATTACAGAATGCAGACATAACAGAGCTGAACCAGCACTGTGTTGCGCTTAGTACTAGATTTAGGGAATTACATCACAGTCCACTTGCCCAGCCTCAACATAAAACTTTGCTAGATAATACGTAAGTTTTGCACATTTTATATCTTTCTAAAGAATCACCAAATATTTCAAAAAGATTGGAAAAACCTATTTCAGAGGGTAACGTCAATTTGTTTCCCCTGAAGTGATATTTTTTCCAGGAGTAGTTACATGGCAATAACTGCAATAACAATTTTTTCTCGATAGGACATGCATTAGCAGCTCTACATCCTGGCCCAAAAGTTCGTTCACCCTGCGAAAACCAACATAAGAGAAAAGTACTGATACAATCATCAAATAGAATAACCACTCTATCCGCCTTTCATCCCGCAGCTTCAAATCTTTCAGGTATGGCTAACAGGCCTGGCATTGGTCCACTTCTGTTCTTTGTTATATCCTGAGCCTGGAGTCGGCCCCAGGACAAAGATAACCATTCCATCTGTTTTACTAATATTATTTTGTGTTATGTCAAACCTGTGGTGTTAGCACTTTTTCATCTCATCTGCACCTTAAAACGAATTACAGGCATTGGGTCGGTTGATATACACTGATGTAATACGTTTTCATGTACATAATGTAAATGTATTTGAAATTCAGAGTGAACTTTCAACCTGAGAGTTGTCCAGTATATTTTTTGGACTTTTAATCGTGATTCTAAAAGTGAACAATGCCCAATTTTGCACTTTCACTCGCAGCAATCGCAATCTGTTGACTCACTTGACTGGCATATTTCACAACGCAATGTTGATTGTGGATAGTTTAGTTCATTTTCAAGTGAATGTATTCATTCATTTGGAAACAAGGAAAGCATCTGGCTTTGGTATGCAAACAAAATTCCCTTTCACATTCTTGCTGATTCTAGCTGGGGATATTCCCCATAACCCTGGCCCATTACCAACGTCAAATAACCTCCGACTAGCAACAGCTAATATTCGATCTATAAGAGAAAAGGGTGCTCCTTTGTCAGAGCTTGTCAAATCAAAACATATTGTCATCTTAGCTATCACAGAAACCTGGCTGAAGCCTGATGACACCAAGGCTTGCGTGGCAGATCTTACACCAGCTAAATGATCTATCTAATCCAAATCAGTCTGCTTACAAAAAGAATCATTCAACGGAAACTACTTTACTCAAGATTACCAATGACATAACTACCAACGTGGAAAAGAAGAGGGTTACTTTTTTGGATCTGTCGGCTGCGTTTGATATAATCGACCATGCTGCAATCCTCAAGCTACTTTCATCCTGGTTCGGCATCGCTGTCATAGAGTTGGACTGGATCCAGTCATATTTATATGATAGAGGACAGACGGTCAAGACAGGTGAAAATCTATCTGATAGTTACATCATAAAGTTTGGTGTACTTCAGGGGTCAGTACTTGGACCAACTATATCCTCAATAATTAGAAAATATGTATTAGTGAACCACCAACTGTACGCTGATGACACTGAGGTGTATTTCGAGATATCATTACAGGATGCGACTGCTATGATGGAGAAATTTAAATTATGCCTGAATGTTATCAAGGCCTGGATAACACTAAGCAACAGCGAAAACATTTTCTGTCTCTTTTTCCTACCCCCAATTTTGGATCATGATACATCACAAGCTTCTTCGGTACGTAACATCAGAGTCACATTTGATAGTGAAGCACGATTCCTGACTTGTTTGAAGCGCATCTGAGCTTGTCATACAGGGATTTAGGCTCATTAGAAGTTGTATCTATACATCTATCTATCTATGTAGTGAACCAAGTTCTTGAGAACCGAGGGCATTAAGTATCTCCCAACAATTCTCAATCGGATTTAAGTCTAATGAATTGGGAGGTCATTCTTCTACTTCTGTTCCCACAGAGAACAGGGGCTCTGAGAAGGGCCGTTTTGTGTGACATATCAAAGCAGTGAGTTCTATGTCATAGCACTGCTGGAGGCGGATCTGGTCTTAAGCACTGGGCTCTTTACAATTACATTGCTATCTTGGCTGATGGCACGACGGACACGGATGGTTAGCTGAAGATGACGGTTCAATGATGTTGGTTTCAAACACACTGCTCAGAAATCAGAGAACATCTCAAAAGGGTCAGTCCTTGCCATTTTCTCTGGTGACTGGTCTCTCAAACTGCTGTTTCTATATGGTTCACCAGCCCTGGTTCCTTGTCTCTCGGATTTACGTTGCCAATGCTTTGTACAATCACCTACCTCACCAGATGAAAAGAGAGAGGCACTATGAGGTTTACACCAGAACTAGTGCATAATCTCGCGTCAGCCCTCGCGCTGCGCGCTCCTAGTAGTAGGCCATTCTTCTTTGCGCTAAAGCCGGGATTATTATTCTAATGGAGCGCCATACCTGGCTCACACGGGCGGTATGAGTGGTGTCACCATTCTGCATGAACATCGTGTCGAGCGTCGCTTGAACATCTTCTTACCAGTGCAGGGGCGGATCCAGGATTTTTAGAAAGGGGGGGTCAGTCACTTTGAATTTACGGTGTACAAGGCCTTAGTTAACATGGAACGGCCGCCGAATGCGGCCGTTTTTTTAAGCCCCCGGATTTTTTTTTGAAAAATACACCCTAAATAACGCATTCTGGCGACATATTTACACAGAATTAAGGAATCAAGCAATTTCACTAGTGATCATTAGTAGGCCTAGAGCTTAAGGCTACCGGTATCTAAAAAATGTTCACCCAAGAAAGTGGACCTTTCTGTCACATGGAGGTCATTTTTATGTTCTCTTGAAAAATAATTACAAGCATGTGGGAATTGGAAGGACTCGGCCTTAATCAGAGCAAACTTAATTCTTGCAGTTTTGGGCGTGATCTCCATCCCCTCAAAACTCAACTAAAGAAATGTTGTTTTATTTGATTATATGATGAAAATATTGGTGACCTGAAACAACCGCGACTATCATGACTATATAGGCCTACTACAGACAGAGCCAAGAATAAGTTCAACTTACTCTACGACTCAGACTGAGTGTTAGTCAGAGAATAAGGTAGCACTGAAAATGGTCGTGGTTGTTTCATAATAAATCTTTTGACCACATCTTTGGGTTACAAGTAGATACTGGCGTGCATGGCCAAGAGTGCCAGTGACGACAGTCTGGCATTCTGCTTCTCAGGTGGGTCTTTTGTCTCCTGAATAATGAAAATGAGCGCTCTGTCTCAGCACCAGTTATTGGCAAAGTGCAGCCAATGAGGAGGAGCACTACTCTTGGCTGAACCGCCAGCTGAATTGCCAGCGACCTCTTGAAGTAGTCAGATATAAGGTATGTGCTTGCACTTTATTTCTCTGCCTTTGCAGCCTTGCAGTTTGAGGGGCCACTGTTTCTGCTTCCTGGAACCAGGCACTGTAGTGGTCATCAAATGTTGGCTAAACCACGCGCCGGTAAGACTGTCTGCTGCAAGCATGTGTTCGTGGTATATACCGAGTATAAATTATGACGTCACGTCTTGACGGAGCATCCCAGGATTTCTCACAGTGATGGTGACAATAAGAAAAGCACGACAATGGGGGTCACGATGGGGGCCTTCTCAGACCCAGCCTGATAAAAGCGCTCTCTCTAAAAATTTGAGAAGTGTGGTGTAGATAATCAAAATGTCCAAATGCCCACTTGCTCGTAAAATTAGTTTCCAGGTTATCTGTTTTTAGCTCCCGCCGTCACCGTAGGTGAGACGGAGGGAGCTATGGATTCCGCTTCCGTTTTTTTTTGCCTCTTCTTTTGCCTATAACTTTGTAAGAAAATAAGCCAGGATAACAATTTTTGGTATGTGGGTTACTTCCAGGTGGATAATGGACAGGTTAAAATATTTTTATTCTGAATTTAATACGCAAGGTCGCAGAGGAGAAAATGATAATGTTACGGCGTTGGGCCGTCCGTAAACAATTCGTTTCCGTAGCATATCTCTGAAAGTACTTGTCCGATTGTCTTCAAATTTTACTCACAACACCCCTAGGGGGTATTTGAACTTTGACCTACTTTTGGTTCAGAACTATGACCTATTTAGACGTTTTGACGCGCACTTCGTTTCCGGAGCAGATCTCGAAAAGTACTGGGCCGATCATATTGCACATGCATGTTCTCTAAGGTCCCTAGTTGTGCCTTTTCAGGTTTTTGGATCTTGACCTTGAAGTTGACCCAGCACTTTGACCTAATTTATAACATCGGTAAATCCGACTGAAAGATTTTGCGGAATATCATGAAAACCGCTCAAGATAGCTACACCATTACTATAAAACAAATTGTGAGGTTTCAGGAGAGGATGCATCTTGAAAAATTTCAAGTTGATAAAAGCAAAAATGGCCGCCTATCGGCCATTATTCACCTCGACAGGCCTGATATTGCGGAATATCATAAAAACCGCTCAAGATAGCTACACCATTAATATCAAATAAATTGTAAGGTTTCAGGAGAGGATGCATCTTGCAAAATTTCAAGTTGATAAAATTCAAAATGGCCGCCTATCGGCCATTATTCACATCGACAGGCCTGATATTGTGGAATATCATGAAAACCGCTCAAGATATCTACACCATTACTATAAAACAAATTGTAAGGTTTCAGGAGAGGATGCATTTTGAAAAAAATTCAACTCGTCCAAGTTCAAAATGACCGCCAATCGGCCATTATTCACTTTCACATGGCCGTTATTTGGTAAACCGTGCTAGATGGCTAGACCATTATTTAAACAGGTTTCTTAAACATATAACTCCTGGAAACTATAAATTTTGCGAAAAAAATGGAACCACTGCAGTGACGGACCACTCCTTTTCTTTCTGCACATGATACATATTATGAGAATTGGTTGTAATATCTTCTGCAGAATGCTTTTAATGTTTTCGTGCCGAAAACAGTAACATCTGCCTTATTTTACGTTTATCGCTTGACCTGTTAGTGTCGTATGACTATAGCTGCCACTATCTTCGGATTGATGACATTATTAATATATTATGGCCTATTTCTAATACAATATGGATATATTTAAGCATCCCCAATATTATCGAGTAGACGAGATACTTACATTTTTGGATTATCACTTTGATATTGAATTTTTGAAATTGTTATAACACTGAGGTAGTCTACTGCTTTTCCTTTACGGTGTATTTGAAGAATACCATTTGATCAAACACTGCACCGTATAACCTTAATATGGCAGGAGAAAATGGTCCACGAGCATAGGGTGGAATAACTTTTGTAATCTACATTGTTAAAACCCTTATGGTGTCTAGAAAACATATTTTGATGTTAACAGCTCGAAATGTAGCCTCATGGGTTTTCTTGGTCGCCATCTTTGATTTGCGCCGAGCGGAAGTAGTAAAAACGGGAAATTATATAACTTTTGAACTAAAAGACATATAGAAGCATATAAACAATTTGTTCTACATAATTTCGACACTAGGAATAGAACAAAATACCATACTACCTGCATACCGCGATTCCCGGTGTGATCTAAATTGTAAAAAATGTAAAAATATGTGAACTATGCCCATAGTGATGATTTAAAAAATACACGATGACGACACCACGGTGAGTAAATGTTATTACAAAACGTCGTTCAGCAATTAATTAATTTTAACGAAACACAATTAATATGCGAAGCAAATATAGAGTACTGAAAGCTTTTATTCCAGTGAGTAATCGGCTGTTTGTAGGCTCTGATAATAATTTATCTCAACAGGTGATTGACTAGTGCCTGATGAGAAATATCGGTGATCACTCTCTCTAAAAATGACCAACACGGACAGTTACACTTTCTTTGTAATGTGATGCATAAGCCTATGTGCAGAATGTCTTACTAACTCCTCTAACAAGCTCTGGTTGGTCATTCAAACTGCTCAATAATTTACCCTAACATATTCTGATCGGTTACTGGTGTGTGCATGATAGAGTGTAGCGGAGGTCACTCGCTCTAAAAATGACCAAAACTTTTTGTTGTAATGTCATGCACTATAAATGATATCAAGTTGGGTTGTACTGAACTCACTCAACGCACTTGTTGAAACTTAGTAAATAACATGCATTTCAACTTTGGTTTATTCCCAAACCGTTAATTCTGTAGAAATAACTTTAATGTGTCGTTGTTGTTGTTGTATTTTTCACATACCCGAATGCATCCAGCGAGTGTTAATTATGCATACAAATAATTATTGTTTATTAGCAAATCAATGTATATTTCTTGAAGTATTTATATTTTTGAGATCATAATGTAAACTGGTCGCCCGTTGATCTAAGTTTTCTCATAAGGCATCTTGATTTTTTTTTTTTAATTATTATGTTTAATTTTATTTTGACACACGTGTTTATTATTATCATTAATATTCATTTGTCGTCATCATTTAACCCTCACCGTAATCACCTCCGACCAGCAGAGGTTTCTATTATTGTCGTGTGCTATATGCTATTTCTGTACTGTTATTTATATGTATTTTCTTTTCCAGAGAATGCAATGTTTTCAATTATATATTTACATAAGTCTTGTTTACATCAAGTGTGTGGTGCAGCCAGTAGTCTCAGTTTCATTTCATCTCTTGTTTACCCTTCGGGTGTGGCATAATGCAATACCGTGCAGCAGTGGGGTCATTCAACAACATATTATGTCATAATCACTTCTATTTCAGAGAAAGTGTCTCTTACCGCAACCTTCATACAGTTACCCATGCTCTATTTGATTTATCTTTGCATATATGTAAACCTAACGTTCAGCAAATTATTATTGTTATATACATGTTACTTTTTATATGTGGCGACATTTAGGTCAACCCAGGTCCGCGCAAGCAATTAATTATATCACATAGTAATGTTAGAAGTGTATATTCAAACAACAGTGACATAGGGATTTCGGAGATCCATCTAATTGCTAAAAATAATAGTATAGATATATTATCGTTAACAGAGACCTGGCTTGACCACAGTGTCGCTGTCTTATATCAAACCTGGATTTCAGCGACCATTTAGGCGTGATAGACAGGGTAGGGTAGACGGGGTGGTGGGGTGGCTATATATTGTGCCGATCACATATCAGCTCGCAGAAGACACGATTTAGAAGATAATTACATGTATAATGAATGTGTTTGGATCGAATGTTTTTTAGATAATATAAAAGTTTTGTTTGGTACGTACTATAGACCTCCCGGTCAATCGGCAGACGAAAGGAATATGTTTTTATCACACTTTGAGTCATCTGTCGATCTAGCCAACGATGCGAGCGTGGCGAATCATAATAACTGGTGATTTTAACGATAAGTGTAGGCCCTACTTTATGAGATGATAACCGTTATGCCAACAAGCTGAAATGATGTAGTACAAACTAAAGGTATGTCGGAGCTTGTAAATCAGCCTACACGTGTATCAGCTGACGGTCTGTCTCAGAGCTTGTTAGATATGATAATAACAAACAGCCCCGGTGAAGCTGTAGATTGTGATGTACTACCACCTATTTCTAACCTAGACCATTGTAACATATTATGTAAATTTTCTGTTTCTTCATGTCCTAACCATAACTATAAACGCACAGTGTGGGATTTTAAAAATGCTAACATGGTAGCTTCGAAAGATGCTTTGTTAAATGCTCCGTAGGTTTTGATATTTTTAATGATATCAACGATATTGTAATGTATTGGTCGAACTTGTTGATGCAAGTTGCATCGGATTTCATTCCAAATAGAGTTGTTCACCGAAAAGAAAAACCATGGGTTAGCACGGACCTTAAAAAGATGATCAGACGTCGTAATTTACTGTGGAGGTGATATAAACGTTCCGGTTCAGCTGATCATTTAAAACGTTTAAACTGCTTCGCAACCGAGTGGTTTCTCTGAATCGGCAGTTACGTAATGTATTTTCGGTGGTCTGGGGGAAGAGTTGAGCAGTCCGACCATACCAGGTCGGAAATGGTGGAAGACAGTGAAACAAGTCACTGGTGATAAAGTGTACTCGGGCATTCCAACTCTAATTGAGAATGGATCGCCTATAATTGATTCGATCGAAAAAGCCAATATTTTCAATGAGTATTTTGCAAGCCAGCGCCAGCTCATTGACGGTAGTAATGACAACCCACTTCCACCCTTTAGGTACGAAACCGACGAGCGGTTAGCTAATATTACTTTCTTTCCTTCAGACATTCATAACATTTTAATAAATCTAGATGTGAATAAAGGTACTGGCCCAGACAAAATAGGGAATTTTTTACTTAAAAAGGTTGCTGATCCAATATCCGAGCCGCTGTACTAAATATTTAATTATTCTATACAAAACATTACTTTTCCGTCAATGTGGAGGAAAAGTAATGTTATTCCGATACACAAAAGGAATGATACAAAAGATAAACAAAACTACCGACCTGTATCTTTACTATGCAACGTGGCTAAAGTTTTTTGAAAGATTGATTTACGATAAACTTTATACTTTTTTATTATCGAATAATTTATTAACTGACAAAAACTCTGGTTTTCGTTCACGAGATGGCACACTTTATCATCTTTTGGCTATGTCACACGAACCTCACGAGGGGCTTGATAATGGTCACGATATGCGTATTGTTTTTATGGACATGTCGAAGGCTTTTGATAAGGTGTGGCATAAAGGTGTTATATTTAAACTAAAAAGGAAAGGGATAGATGGATTATTGTTCAATTGGTTTATTTCATACTTGGAGAATCTATTTCAGAGGGTTGTCATTGATGGCCAATCCTCTAATGAGCTACTCATACAAACAGGTGTCTCACAAGGATCAATCCTTGGACCTCTGGTTTTTCTTATATACATGTATGACATAACAGATAAAATATTGTGTGATATAAGGTGTTTTTTCAGACGATACATGTCTACTTGAAATTGTGCATAATGCGCGACGTTTTAATTCTGACTTAAAAACTTTACACATGTGGTCCATTCAGTGGTTAATGCTTTTTAATTTCATTAAAACAGTAATCTTAACAATATCAATAAGAAAAAAGTCACTGCATCATCCGGAGCTGGTACTGGATTGCTAAACTCTCCAGGCAGTTGAACAACATTGTCATCTCGGTGTAGTTTTCAATAAATCCCTCACTTGGGATTCCCACATAGAATATATTTTTAAAAAAAAACTAATAAAACTTAAAATGTAATGAAGCGATTAAAATACTCTCTACCACGTAAAGCTTTAGAGAAATTGTTTACTTGTCGAATCAGACCTATAATTGAATATGGTAATTTTATCTATGATAACTGTCCTAAATACCTTAGTAATCGACTAGAACAGTTACAAATGGAGGCTGCTCGCATATGTACTGGTGCCATGCGTCAAACAAGCGCTGATAAAATATTAACAGAGGTGGGCTGGGAGCGTCTAGAATGTAGACGTAAATCCCACAAATTAATAATGTTTTTTAACATGACAAATTGTCTAGCCCCGCCGTATTTGGCATTTATATACCCGACTACAATTGCCAGCACTAGTAGATATGTGACCAGATACTACCAAAGCATTATGGTGCCCAGGTGCAAAACATCACTTTTCTGCCATCAACTATAAGACACTAGAATGGCCTTGACAACGATGTGAGGAATTCAAACAGTCTAAATATCTTTGAAAGTAAATTAAAATTACATTTTCGATTTTCACCACCACTAAATCATATGTACACTGGGTACCGTAAAGCATCTATTTACCACACTAGACTTCGACTTGGTATGTCATCACTGGCTGCTCATATCTTTCCCTACGGCTCATCTGACACGCCTTATTGTTCATGTGGAGCCAGAGAAACCACTCGTAATTTTCTACTTGAATTATGTTGCACAATTTTGCTGTAAAAATGACTGAGCTACTGGTTGTCATACGCGACTTGATCGCGCCAAACACACCCCATTCACTTTTGCTTACGCTTGATGCAAGCGGACTGACTATTATTTTGTTAAAAGATCTGATGATTTAGTTACCCTAGAAGATGCTTTTTTATTAGCTCCCGCCTTCACCGTTGGTGAGAACGAGGGAGCTATGGATTCCGCCTCCGTTTTTTTTTGCCTCGTCTTTTGCCTATAACTTTGTAAGAAAATAAGCTAGGATAACAATTTTTGGTATGTGGGTTACTTCCAGGTGAATAATCGACAGGTTAAAATATTTTTAATCTGAATTCAATACGCAAGGTCACAGAAGAGAAAATGATGACGTTACGGCGTTGGGCCGTCCGTAAACAATTCGTTTCCGGAGCATATCTCTGAAAGTACTTGTTCGATTGTCTTCAAATTTTACACACAGCACCTCTAGGGGGTCTAGTTGTGCCTTTTGGGGTATTTGAACTTTGACCTACTTCTGGTTCAGAACTATGACCTATTTAGACGTTTTGACGCGCACTTCGTTTCCGGAGCAGATCTCGAAAAGTACTGGGCTGATGACAGTCATATTGCACATATATGTTCTCTAAGGTCCCTAGTTGTGCCTTTTCAGGTTTTTGGACCTTGACCTTAAATTGACCTAATTTATAACATCGGTAAATCCGACTGAAAGATTTTGCTGAATATCATGAAAACCGCTCAAGATAGCTACACCATTACTATAAAACAAATTGTGAGGTTTCAGGAGAGGATGCATCTTGAAAAATTTCAAGTCGATAAAATTAAAAATGGCCGCCTATCGGCCATTATTCACCTCGACAGGCCTGATATTGCGAAATATCATGAAAACCGCTCAAGATATCTACACCATTACTATAAAACAAAATGTAAGGTTTCAGGAGAGGATGCATTTTGAAAAAATTCAACTCGTCCAAGTTCAAATTGGCCGCCAATCGGCCATTATTCACTTTCACATAGCCGTTATTTGGTAAACCGTGCCAGATGGCTAGACCATTACTATAAAACAAAATGTGTGATTTCAGGAGAGGATGCATCTTGAAAAAAATCGACTCGATAAAATTCAAAATGGCCGCTTATCGGCCAATATTCACTTTCACATGGCCGATATTTGGTCAACCGTGCTAGATGGCTAGACCATTACTATAAAATGAAATGTGAGATTTCAGATGAGGATGCATCTTGAAAAAATTTAACTTGATCAAATTCAAAATGGCCGCCTTTTCGGCCATTATTCATTTTCACATGGCTGATATTTGGTAAACCGTGCTAGATGGCTAGACCAGTACCTGATTACTATAAAACAAAGTGTGAGTTTTCGGGGGAGGATGCACCCTGAAAATTTTTTAACTTACGAATTCAAAATAGCCGACAATCAGCATTATTTACCTCGATAGGCCTGATATCAGGTAAACCGTGCTAGATAGCTAGACCATTACTATAAAACAAAATGTGACGTTTCAGGAGAGGATGCCTTTTAAAAACTTTCGACTCAATCAAATTCAAAATGTCCGCCTATCGGCCACTATTTACTTTCACATTGCTGATATTTGGTAAACCGTGTTAGATAGCTGGACCATTACTATAAAACAAAATGTGAGATTACAAGAGAGGATGCATCTTGAAAAAAATTGACTCGATCAAATTCAAAATGGCCGCCTATCGGCCATTATTCACTTTCACATAGCCGTTATTTGGTAACCGTACTAGATGGCTAGACCATTACTATAAAAGAAAATGTGAGATTTCAGGAGAGGATGCATCTTGAAAAATTTCGACTTGATCAAATTCAAAATGGCCTCCTATCGGCCATTATTCACTTTCACATGGCCGATATTTGGTAAACCGTGCTAGATAGCTAGACGAATACTATAGAATGAAATGTGAGATCTAAGCTGAGGATGCATCTTAAAAAATTCTGAATCGATCAAATTCAAAATGGCCCCCTATCGGCCATTATTCACTTTCACATGCCCAATATTTTGCAAACTGTGTTAGATGTTAGTCCATTACTATAAAATAAAATTTGAGGTTTCGGGGGAGGATGCACCCTAAGTTTTTAACTAGTTTATATCGAATTCAAAATGACCGTAAATCAGCTATTAGTTACCTCGATTGGCCTGATATCGGGTAAACCGTGCCAGATAGGTAGACCATTACTGGGATACTGATTAGGATCATTAATTTTAATGGAGGTTTGCAATCTATGACAGACTGTCTAGTTCTTATCTTACTCTTAGACTGGGCTTCTTAGACCTAGTTGTCTTGCGTCTTGATTTTTGACCCAGCCTAGGACTACATTAATAACCCTACACAAAATTGCTCAAATCAAATTCTAATTCGGAGCGGGAGCTCCTGGACTTATGTAGTCTTGTTTAGATGTGTTCAAAAATTCATCAAATCGTCTAATAGATTTAGCTAAAGTTAAGAAAAATATTTATTTTACTTACTACATAGAAACTTGTATTTTCTTTTTCCTATCTAACCTTCCTGTGGTTTATAACTATCTTGTTTGTCTTGTATATATAATGTGATTGTATGTTTCACTTTTTGTTTTGGAGAGCCCCTTGACTAGCGCTAATAGTGCTATTTGGGTCATCCAATTGAAATAAATATGTTTACAATACAATACTTGAGGGGTCAATCACCCTAGAGCAGTGTAATTTTTGTTTTTCACCACTTTCGTTCGACGCAAATTAAAAATGGCGGCGAAAAATACACACGGGGCTCAATTTCGAGCTGTTAACATCAAAATATGTTTTCTAGACACGGCCATGAGGGTTTTTAAAATGTAGATTACAAAAATTAATCCGCCCTGTGCCCTTGGACCATTTTATCTTGCCATAATACCTGTATACCGCGATTCCCGGTGTGATGTAAATTGTGAAAAATGTGTGTAAATATATGAACTATGCCCATTGTGATGATTTAAAAAAAAATACATGATGACGACACCACTGCGGGTAAATGTTTTTACAAAACGTCGTTCAGCAATTAATTTTAACGAAACACAATTACTATGTGAAGATCAGCAAATATAAAGGACATAGTGTACTGAAAGCTTTTATTACAGTGAATAGTTGACTGTTTGTATGATATGATAATAATTTACCTCAACCGGTTTTGATATGATACTAATACCTCACTATATTCCATTGAGTAGTTGACTGTTTGTATGCTGTATGTCTTGGCACTTGGATTGTCTTCTTAACGATGGTGGTATTATAGTATGGCGTCATACCGGTGGTATAACACATTTGGACAACCATGTCAAAAGTAAGAAATACGGAAATTTCGTCTCTATATGTAGCCTAACTGGGGAATGCGCAGCAGAAAAATTTAAAAACTTTTTTGCAGTTCTAGTCTATGGACATGTTTACATCATATGATCATATTAAGAAGCCAAAATAAAATCACCGATTTTTTATGATTTCAGCCTGGGCCTGTCCCTTTAATGCAACGCTCGAACTTAGTGGTAGCCTGACAGTGCGTATGAGACACGGATATATATTAATTTTCGATTAGGTAGGTAAGCAGGCAGGCACGCAGGCGTGCAGGCAGGTAGGCCGGTCGGCCGATAGGCAGGCAGGCGGTCCTATAGTCCGACGGCCCATTAGTCCGACGGCCCATTAGTCCGACGGCCCATTGGTCCGACGGCCCATTAGTCCGACGAAGGCCCATTGGTCCGACGACCCATTGGTCCGACGGCCCATTAGTCCGACGGCCCATTGGTCCGACAGCCCATTGGTCCGACGGATCATTTTTAAATACCAACCTTGCACACGTATATTATCTCTCGCAAGACACCTAGTTAAATAAATTAATTTAATTGAGTTTTGAAATTATTTGAGCTGGTTACAGGGCCTACACATGTAGCCTAGTTTTTAAACAAGGTAATTTTCAGTCGCAGTGAAGTAGAAATTGCAATAGCAGTTTCATAGCTGTTGATAAGTAAAACAATGATGCAATTCTAAGCATGAAATAATGTATAGGACCTAACAATAAGTATATCATGCCTATAATTAACAGATTTTTTAAAATAAAATAATATGTTAATTACTTACGGTTCAATGTTTATCATTTGTAATGGTATCTGGATATGTTTATCATTTGTAATGGTCTCAGGATATAAACTTAGAAAATAATAATAAATGTATTTATTTTTAAAGTATGTTTTTTTTGCGTGGCTAAAACTGACAAACTGTGGTTTAAGTGTAATTACATATTATTCAGTTTTTATTATATTTATGTGGATGTTTTCTTTTTCTTCTTTCAATCTCATAACATGGGAGGTTTAAGAATTAGTCTGTAGTGAGACATTAATTGATTTTTATTGTAAAAATACAGATATTTTCTGAAAATGGGGGAAATTTGATTTTTTCATGAAAAAACATCAATGAAATGTTATTAAACTTCAGACTATTGCTTAAGCCCTATGAATACTTTTTTCTACGTGTCAGTGACCTGTGCTATAATATGATGATTTAAAAGGACAACAAAAATAATTAAAGCGACACACTCAGGCTAAAATCATCCAAAGGCCAAAAATTTATTTTGGTTCCTTGATATGTCCAAAATATTTCAACACGTCCATAGACTAGAGTTGCGGAAGTCTTTTAAATTTCGGGTTGCTGTTGCTACAAAACAAGTATACCGAAAACCTCGTTTACAGGTTTTCCCGTATTTCTTTTTTTAGACATGCATGTCTGCAGTTAAAAATCGTCCTTATTTCTCTTTTAGCTGGTAAATGCGCAACACAAAGTTAATGTTCACATTAGTATGGACATATCAAGGAGCCAAGCAAAAAAATGACGATTTGGGCCTGATTGTGTCGCTTTAGATTATAATATTTTTTATTATATATTTGATTATGATTTTCACCTTTTTTATCGCGAAAACTGAATAAACGGGAATAAGGGTAATTGCACCATATGCAGTAGTTTTTTAATAAAGTGATAGAATTATTTTTATATTCTTATTTTTTTTTAAATATTATAAGGCTATAGCTGGGTTTTTTTTGTATTAGATAATAATACAATATTTTTAGGGTAGAAACATATTAATACCACGAGTAGGTCTAGTTTTTGTTAATGTAAACTTATTGTTTTTAATATTGCAATTACGGCATTTTGCCTTGACACGGCACCATGATAATAATAAGCCTGCATGTATAATAGTAGTAGTGAGTACATTTGATTTATTCTTTCTTTCTTTCTTGCGATTCTGAGGAAGAGATGAAACAAAGGAAGACGAAACGAAAGTCGCAATTGCGAAATAGACTACAGGCCTACCAATCAAGATTCACATTAATCATAGTAGGGGCCTAAATGAATTTTGCTGATTTCTCAGTCAATTATCAATCAATTTTCATGAAATTTTACAAGCACTATGTTCTAGTGATGACAAGGGGCATACCTTAAAAATGTCATTGATAAATAGTGTAAATGTAGTATAAAAGTTACTATTTTTAACATGATTGTAATAAATGTCGCCCTCTATTAACCCTTTAATATCGTTTGATAATCTTCAGGGTAGTCGCCGCATTACTAGTAAATAATGTGTGTAAAATTTCATAAAAATTAGTTGAGAAAGGGGTTGAGACAATATATTTAATCGTATTCCCAAATGAACATTTGTGTTATTCATCAAACTTTTTTTAATTCTGGATCCTGATTGTAGGGGTTAATCCGGATCATTACCAAAATTTAATCGATAATACCATGGCTCGAAAAGCATCTCTACGAAAAGTTTATTGCATACAGACGGAGAAAATATATTTCCATTGTCAGACATGACACATTCCTAAAATGAGTAGAATATTGTCCGAATTACATAGTTTTCCACTACGCAACACTGAGTAAAATGTTCCCTGGTGAATGAGATGAGTTTGAATATGAGTTCTCATGCATTATATTTCAACCCAAGTACATTATACAGTCTTACCATTAAGTTCACCAAAGTTTATTTACAATTATTCAAGCAATAAGTTTCACACCAAGCGAGGCCTAAATTTATATTATTGAGATCAGTTTTAACTTAAAAATGCAAAACCGTTTTTTATGCTACAAATTTATTAGCGTCCATACCTGAAATTAGGCTCCAATAAATTGCAGTACAGACTATATTATATAATATTTTTAAACACAAATTCTGCCCACACCTTCCAAAAATCTGTAGTTTGGTATCCAACTTTGTGGACAGAAAAAAATCTAAGAATGTGAAATAAATAGGGTATATTTTTCTTGATGAAGAGTGTGAAATAAATGAAATATTGCAGACAGGAGATGAAAGAACTAATTTGTCTAGTTAAAAAAAATAGTTGGATGGTAGCCCTCTTATGCCGAATGCTTGTCACGCCGGTTCGCTCCCCGCTCTGAAACTCAGGTTCAAAGAGACATGATGTTTCTTCCCCATCCACCTCTATTGGGGGAGCATCAGTCCACTTCTGGAGGACAGCGTCGTCTGATTCACCTCAACCTCCTGAGGAGGCTGTATTGGTAAACAGGTTAGTATGAATGTGCAATAATGTGGCCTAATACCCTACACATTCTTATGCACTGATATCCTCATTTTTTTACAAAATTGTACCAATATATAGAGCAACCATTTGATATCCTGGGGAGAAGTCGTCCGGAAAGACCTTTGCCCAGCAGAATATTTTTTTCAGTTGATGTTGGTTACTTTTACACACCGTTTAAAATTTTCAGTAAAATAATTATAGGACGAATTTATTATCTACAGCTATTCTATAGCGTAGGACTAATGGGCCGTCGGACCAATGAGCCGTCGGACTAATGGGCCGTCGGACCAATGGGTCGTCGGACCAATGAGTCGTCGGACCAATGGACCGTCGAACCAATGGACCGTCGGACTAATGGGCCGTCGGACTATAGAGCGGTCCCCAGATTTTACATATAGCTTATATTTTTTTATACAAATACTTTTTATCCATTTTTTTCAGAACAAGTGAGGCTGTCAGCCAATATGAGAGATTAATGAAAATGAAAAGAGGTTTGTAGCCCTAGATGTAGGTGACGATTTTCACCTTAAGTATTATGTTGATTCATAAATACATAACCTTCTTAAATACGTAACATTCTATCACATTGTGCTAAACATATACCTAAATTTAATCCAACAGACAACAACTAATATTCCATACAAAGGCATGCATTCAAATTCCTTTCTTTGTTTATAAAAGCATATAGTTCAATAACAATGCTAAAAAATGTACAATTTGCTTTACATACTTAAAACTAATTGACGATTCGTTTACTTCTTTTAAATACAAATCAATGTGTCTAAAAATGTCAAGACCTGCTCAAGAGATTAGAATATGTGTATTTTCCTGTTTGACAAAGACTTTAATTGCGAAAATTAACATAACTTTCTTTCCTCCTCTGTAGAGGGGGGACATAGTTTTTGCTTCTGTCCGTTCTGTGTGTGTTTATGTGTGTCCGCGGCAGTGTGAGAATGCGGCAACCATTGACAGCCACAGCCAGAGCCTGCCACGAGGTCGGAAATTTCCCCGCGGTTTTGATCGTACAGGCAGACGAAATGAAATGAATCGGGCTTTAGGCCACCTTTGTGCACATATAGGCTAAACTGGGCCAAGAGAACCTCCTGAGGATGGTGAGATGATTGAGATGACACTGTCCTCTAGTAACAGGACTCGAAATTACAGCCATGGCGGTCTGAGGCCGAGCACGCTACCTCTCGGTCACGGAGGCTCCCCACAAAACTGACTTTTACACGTGGATGGGGAAGAAACATTTTTGTTTCTTTCAAACCGCCAAGACCGGGAACCGAACCCCGAACTCTGGCGTGAAAGGCAGCGGTGCTAACCACTACCCTAGGGCCCCCGCCCACAGGCAGACGAGACAGCCCCAGAAACACGAGACGTTAACCCAATGCTGGGCTTTTATATGTTGGCTCACCGTCTATGACGCTGATCCAACATTAGCCCAGCATATTGTTAACGTCTCGTGTTTGACGCCAGCGCTAAATGTGGGCCAGCGGCACAGACAGCGGGCCAGCATTAACTCAGCTTCGAATCAAAGCATCGTGCTGGTTATGCTATGCTATGCCAGCCCAACATTGACCCGACAATGTGTTGGTGTAACGCGGTGTAACGTGCCATTGTCTACGACGCTGGGCAACATTTAAACGGTTGAATGGCTGCTGGTCAGAGCTGGCGACGGTGTACCACCAACATTTAAATGGCATCACATGCAATTTTTTATTTGTTAGCTAACAACAGTAATACAAAAACACAGAAATGAACAACTCTTTTCAGTTAATGACTCAATATATATATTCAGTCCACCGTCAGTGATAGGAACAATCAAAGTATTCCGCCTAATACGATCACACTCTCCCCAGGCCTACATGTAAAATACGGTTGTTTCAGTTGATCTATATAATTTTTTGTGGGCGATGATGGATCAGAATAAACTTGGGAATAGCGAGCATTTTTCAACAGTTATTTTTCCAAACAGGGTTAAATGTTCAGCTGTAACTATTATAAACAACATGCTGGTAAGTGCACTGTGACCCACCCCCCCCCCCCCCCCCCCCCCCAACACACACTCACAAGACACCACCATTACCAACATGTGACATGGATTGCTTGACTGTAAACTTTTATTTCTAAATTTCGGCCTTATCTTGAAAATTAATTCAATTTTTACCAACAATGGTATAAATTATCTTCGGGGGACCTAGATGTGCCTTTTAGCATTACTGTAATCGGTCAGTACTTTAATTTATTTTGATGATTTCACTTTTTGTTCTGCTCCGGGTTGTATCTTTGAACTACATGGTGCGTTGTTTGTTGAAAATGATCCTTGGTAGCTACCGATCATAATATGCTTTTGAGGGTATCTAGCCACTCTTTGATAGTTTGGTACTGTGAACTCGTCTCGTAGGTTCGAGTGTTATCATCTTCTACGCTATCTTTTTGTGGGACTTTTCGTAGACACTTTATCGGTCACTTTATCGATTGTTTGCATGGTTGTTATTAATGCTTCATAACGCCTTAACTTGGGGCCCTTATTTTTTTTACCTCACGTGTATAACACTAATCGGAATGTGAAGTTCGACATTCAGTGACCTTGACCTAATTTCAAGGTCACCAGGTCACGGAAACGTAAATGGCTTGTAAGCGCGATAACTTCATAACGCCTTGACTAAGGGCCTTCATTTGTTTGCCTCATGTGCATGACACTTATGAGAAGCTAAAGTTCGACATTCAATGACCTAATTTCAAGGTCGCCAGGTCAGGGAAACCAGAATGGCTTGTAAGCGCGATAACTTCATAACGCCTTGACGTAGGGCCTTCATTTTTTTACCGCATGTGCATGACACTAATCTGAAGGTCAATTTCGACATTCAATGACCTTGACATAATTTCGAGGTCACCAGGTCATGGAAAACAAAATGGCCTGTAAGCGCGATAACTTCATAACGTCTTCGAGTTATGGACAAGAACCACGGCTGAGGAGGTCTTGCCATCAATTGATGGCTATTTTTAACAATGTATTATGTTAGGAAGTAGAAAATATGATTTAGATTTATCACCTTGCATATGACATTTTCGTGTGACTGATTCTGCAAGCATGGGGTATTGTGAGCAAAGCTGATTACAATATGATGAGTAAATATTGTAATGCTGTCAAGTTAATGTGCGTAGCCTTGTCTGGTTGGTCATTATTGGGGCTTTAATTAATGATCATATAAGCCCGCTGGTCCACTTCAAGCCTTTGAAACCTTAAGTTTCCTTTCAAACTGGTACCACAGTCAAAATGTAGAAAAAGTAGATATCGGGTATAGGTTTGAAATAGAATGGCATCGTTCATATTATGTAATGGAAATATGCGTTTTTCAAATATTTCTAGAAAATAGGTATTAAAAATGTAACAATATCCATATTTAACTCTAGTTGCAGAATAAACGAGAGGCCCACATTCTCTGCTGTACAGACAACTGACTATATATTAGTATATAATTCTGTAACTCAGGCCCGTGCCAAGGAATTTTTGAAGCGGGCTTCGAATTTTGGATCGCTGGGGTGTGTTTGAAATAAGTTTATTAGACGCCCTATTAAATACTGTTTGAATTGATATTTGGCGTTGAGCGAAGCAAGGGGTAGGAGTGGGAATTTGTATATTTTTAGTTGCTAATTGGTGCAATGTGGTGGATTTTGGAGGATGTTGTTGGGATAAATTTTCAGCTTTGCGGGCGTGGGGGAGGGGTCGTGCGACCCCCTCGAACCCCCCTCCCCCCAAAGGACGGGCCTATAGCTACCTCGTCTAACATATCCTAACATTGTCTAGAATATCGCATCTTTCGGCTAAGCCGCATAATAAGAAGAATAAGAAAGTATCCACTTGGAAAACAATAGTTTGGACGTAGTAAAACGTCCAATCTCGGAAACTATTGGACGTACGGGAAATCTGAGCACACTTTCCCTATGTACTTTTTTGCAAGCTTTCCAAAAATTGGCTTTCTAGCACAAAAACTGACCCATGGCGAAGGATTCTATGATATAGAATATTATTATTGACTCGCACGGGCACTAGCATATTAAGGCCTACTAGTCAAGCAGATTGTGAAGGTAGACATGACTTTTTAAGGTCAAACATGCCAATCGTCTGATTGGTTGACGTTTCTCTGTGACAAGTTTTAGAATAGTATCAATTCCGAAAATAATGTACCAATAATATTGATAAAATGAATTAGTATGGTGAATTTACCGCTCTTTCTTTGTCTGTGAATAAAACCTTCCATTCTCCAATACACAAGGGGTGGTGGTGGGGCTGTATTGCAGCCTGTAGTTCTTTATTCACGGACACGGACATTAATTAATACAAATCTTTGAAATAAACATAACTGTTATCTTAGGCTCAGTCAATATATATTTATGTACAGATATCTTAACTATTTATTTACAGAAGAACGTCGACATCCCAGTGACCAAGCAGCAATGGTCAAGTGTATTGTTACGTCAATTGAGCAATATAGGTCTCGCACAAAAGACCTGTACACACACCTTGGGTAAAGTATGGTCTAATTCAATACATCTCTATTCTTACTCGACCACAACATGTAACTGTAGCTTACCATTTGCAAAGTTACTATTATTTACACTTTTAATAGATTTCCGGGTCATGTTTCATTCGTGTAGGGGCCTAATTCGTATGATTATATTCAATTCTTCTTTTAATATTACATAGACTTGATATTGTATTACTTAAATGCAGTATATATGTATACATAATCATACATTTTTCATATAATGTGTTATGGCGTCGTCAGGGGTGTCCAGGCGTCCTCATTTTGGTTTCCGGAGCAGATCTTGAAAACCCATTGGGGGGATTTTCTTCATATTGCACACACACATCCCTTAAGAGTTTAAAATGCAGTAATTCAACATTGCAGTAATTCAACATTGTTCTCAGTGTTTTTTCCTGGTGTTTTACGCGATATTCGTGTTTGCACATTCTGTAACAATTAATTCATCGGTCAATTCATCTATTATTAAAGACACATGGTCACTAGCATATTAGTCCAGTAGATTGTGAAGGTAGGCATGACTTTTAAGTTAAATATGCCAATTGTCTTATTGGCTGACGTTTGAACGTTTAAAATGCAAAAGTTATTGTCAAGTGAAAACGGAATTTATTGTAAGGTCTTGGGAAATTTATTACTATTATAAGTATCGAGATAAACTATTTTAAATAAATAATGCTTGTTCTGCCCTCGTCACATGCATGTTCTATTGTGCACACCCTGTATCGCACACATGGCTTTTCATGTCCTTACGGGAAACTACATACCTTACTACTTTAGAGGGTGTATATGTGCCTTTTTGGGCTTATGACCTTTGACCTACATCTCCCGGTCAAAATAGCATATTTTTCAATATTGCTGATATCTGGCGAACTGCGCCAGATAGCTCAACCATTACTGTAAGACAAAATGTACGCTTTCAGGTAGGGATATGCCCTAAAAAATTGAAGTTTATCAAATTCAAAATGGCCGACTATCGTTCATAATCAACTTAATATGCCTGATATCTGGAAAACCATGCCAGATAGCTAGACCATTACTATAAAACATATGTACGGTGGCTGTTTCAGGTAGCGATATGCCCTGGAAAATTTTAATTCACAGGTAAACCTTAACCAAAATCGAAAAACATTCTATATAGGGGCCTACTATATAAAAGACCTACATTGGTATTAGTCGCTGGGTTTGAAACGGGAATTTCTTCAAGCATGATAGAAAAATACCCTTATCTTTAAAGATTAGACCTATTAGAATTTTCAATCAATGATTTCTGACATATGATATTTTGTAACTTTGATAAATCTATATCTATATTTCCATATGAAGAAGCAGTTGGACATCGCTTAATCGCGGCACCAATATGGCAGCCATGTTGGATTTTGTGTTGATAAGCACATTATGTTAAAAAGTTTGGTGATGGAAATAAATTCTAGATTCCATGGCTCTGAAAAAAAAGTTTCAACAACATGATGATTATGGCACGTAAGTGATTTTCTGAGAGGGGAGGAGGGGGGGGGGGGCGCTTGACAGCATGGTCGCCATTTGATTTGTGGTGATAAGAAAAGGATTGATATCATTTCTGATCATGTGCCTCAAAACATGTGTAGATGCACCAAAAGCATTTTTTTAACATCGAAAGTGAGAAATTGGGGTATACCCCTGTGGGTTTTTTTTCGAAAAATGGCGTTACATGGTGTTACATATAATTAACTAGTATGTGAGATTTATGTTGATAAATTCAATATAATAAAATATTGGTGATCTAAATAGGTGCTAGATTCCATGTGTTTGGCTAAAAATTAAATTTTAGGTTCAACAACGAGATAGTTACCTCATATTTTCGCGTTTTTTAAGAGATCGCTTAACATACTCAGAACAATATGGCGGCCATCTTGGATTTTTGGTATTCAGAAAAGTAGGCCTACTGATATCATTTACGATCATCTGGATGAACTCTTTGTGCCTTAAAACATATATAGAGACACCTAAATATTTTTTTCCAACTGCAAAGTGTAGAATTAGGGCATACCCCTGGTTTTTTTCGAAAATGGTGTTACATGGTGGCGGCCATCTTGAATTAGAAAAAGCCACAAGGGGGGTTTTAAAACAAAAGTAGAGACACCATGGGTTTGGCTAAAAAATACATTTTAGGTTCAACAACAGGATAGTTACCTCATATTTTCGCGTTTTTTTAAGAGATCGCTTAACATACTCAGAACAATATGGCGGCCATCTTGGATTTTTGGTATTCAGAAAAGTAGGCCTACTGATATCATTTACGATCATCTGGATGAACTCTTTGTGCCTTAAAAAATATGTAGAGACACCTAAATATTTTTTCCAACTGCAAAAGTGTGGAATTAGAGCATACCCCTGTTTGTTTCGAAAATGGCGTTACATGGTGGCGCCCATCTTGAATCAATAAAGAGCCACTGGGGGGGGGGGGGACTCTTCGGCATTCGTCTGGGGAGATGTCCAGGTATCATTCTTGAAAAAATCATCTTTCTGCAATTTTGTTCCTGTGTTTTTTTTTCTAGTGCTCTTGCACCACCATTATGACACAGTTTGTATGAGTGGTTGAGTAGTTGTTAGGAAAAGTAGCGCGGTTTGATTATTATTAAACATTTTATCACTAGAATTACGGAAAATTAATGAGACAAGGAGACAAGTAACCTTACTTCCAGGTTACCCGATAAGGCAAGTGTCATCACTGTCACTGAAGTTGGTGTTGTTTCATAGGGATTAATACGGAAGGGAATTCTTTGCACCAATTGACTTGGTGGGAGGTGAGGTGGCCGTTGGTATATCCAGGGGCGATATCATAGGGAGTGTCTATCCGCACGTACGTATTTGCTGTTAATCATACGTACTATTAACGAATACCGTCATTTAGTTGTACAAACCTACGAATAGCATGCTATACGTAAATCACGTACGGTTAGCCACTGCCTATATGATATGGCCATGTAGCATTAGATATGTGCAACGCCATCAAGAATGGCCTACAAAAAATATTATTATTCAAAATGGTCGACAAAATTCAAATGGCTGATATCTTGGAAACGGTGTGTTGTTAGAAGCAATAAAAGGGAGATCAATTTGGAACCAAGGCGTGAACATATATACGTATTGCAAAGAATCACTAGTAGAATACAAAGTAAATTCCCTATTATCAGTCACTTTCAATAAAACTACTTATATTTCGAAAGTTGCAGTTTGTCACATGCCGCTATGTTTACTGTTTTGATTTTAGCAAAGATAGTTCTACTACTGGGTTTTGAATTTTGACAGGCGATGAGTGGATCTATTTGATTTATTTAAAATATGCATATCTCTGAGCCTGGTCTTCACTGTTGAAAATTTGACTGAATATTTCATTAAATAATTAATTCGTTCGTTTGTTCGTGCATTCATTCATTCATTCATTCATTCATTCATTCATTCATTCATTCATTCATTCATTCATTCATTCATTCATTCATTCATTGAATGTGTTTATATCTCGAACGTTACAGTCTGTCACATACGGCTACATACTGTTTTGGTTGTAGCAATGGTGTTTCTATTACTGGGTCAGCCACCAACAAATAAAGTAGAATTGGACAGACAATGAGTGAAGTTATTTGATTTTTTATTATTCGCATATCTCTGAGCCTGGTCTTCACTGTTGAAAATTTAACTGACTCATTATTTGTTTCATTCATTTATTCATTCATTCGTTCGTTGAATAAATTCACGCTCACATGCTTATTAGGCCTACACTTATTATTTGCAGTAAAATAGCTACTTCTAAGCAAGAGATGCTAGGATTGATACCGCGGATGGATCACAAAATAAAAATAATTTCCAGCACATCAAAACAGTTGGCAGATTCTCAGCGTCGCCGTCAAAAAGATGTGTGGATGTTGGTCTCCATTGCGGTAGGTAAAACCCCCTCCGTAGTAAATTATTTTACAAAGTATTTCTTCATTCCCTTAAAAAAAACATTGAAATCGTCAATATTTGTGATTAAGTTTTTCCCATTACAAATATTTAAGGCTTATTCTTTAGGTGATGTATATTATTATTATTATTATTATTATTATTATTATTATTATTATTATTATTATTATTATTATTATTATTATTATTATTATTATTATTATTATGTGGAGATGGAGATATCATTTTTGCTGCGGTCGTGCGCCGCCGTCTCCTCCGTCCTCTCTTGGCCGGTCCCTAAGTCCCTTGGAATATGTTATTACCTCCGCCAGAAAGTTTAATGTTTTGGGTCGTGTTGGTTTGTTTGTTAATCTGTCTGTCTGTCCGTCCATCCGTCGCATTACCTAAAAAGTAATTAAAGGATTTGCATGAAATATTTTGCCAGAGGTGGTGTATCTAGGGGCCAAGAAACGATTGGTTAGATTTTGTGGATATTCCGGATTACAATCCGGATCGCACAAATTGCATGACAGTTTTACCAGAGATGTGTCTCGAGCCAAGAACCAGTCCATTAAATTTTGGGAATGATTCGGATTACGGTCCAGATTCAGGATCCGGATTACGATCATTATTTAGGCGGAGGTGTGCAATCTCTGACTGTCTAGTTCATATTGTATTTGTTGCATAAGTAAGGCAGGGGAATGTTTCTCTGAATATGAAATTTTGACACTAAGCCAATTTGGCGGCGATTTTCCAAGATAGCGACTAAATTTCCTTGTGAGCACTCTCCAGTCTGAACTGATTTGCCAGATGTTTGAAGCAAATGATTATATACAATGGCCGATGTCTGATTGGATGATATACTATGTCTCTAGATGAAAAGGCCAGATCATGAGCTTATTACAAAAATGGGGGGGGGGGGCGTGGCGATTGTCGATTTTGAAATTTAATATCTGTTGTATTATGTAATCATGCACCGCAGCGATATTTGGCACTGCCAACTCGGCGGCCATTTTTCAAGATAATGCCCTATTTTTTCTTGTGAACACTGTCCTACCTGAACCAGTGAACCAATTTGCGAGTTGTTTGACACAAATAAAAACCCTACTATGTCCAAGACCTAATTCGATTTGGAGAAAATCCGTACACCGAAAGTGCTCGCATATTATATGGAATTATATAAAATGGAGCTTTAGCGCAAATGTATTCTTATTAGTAGTATTCGATAATTCGAAGTAAATACTCTACATTCGCCAATATCGATCCGCAGTCATTCCTTACAAATCACAAATATGTATCCCATCTTCAGAAATGTTTTCTTCTGAGGCCAATATTAGTCTAATCTTTCACATGTCATTGTTTGACTGACTAACCCTGTTTAAGTAGTTGAAAATTGGCCAAGTTATATATCCCAGATGGCCACCAGACCACGACTTACAATTCAATGTAATGTATTGTATATATTTATTATAGTGACATGTACATATTTCACATTTCATAATTATTTCACATTTCATCAACGAAATAGGTACCCAGCCCAATCGGGCTTATATGTCACTTGAAAAAAAATATTGACATAATTATGTGACATTGGTAAAATGAGTCCTGTATAAATGGTACATGGTGGTGTATCTCCTCTCCCAAGCCTTACAGATATATTCAGCTAAGGCTGTTACATTTGAATAAATAAATAAATAAAACAAGTATTGGAGTGGCAGCTGAAATACCATGGTGGTTTAATAAAGTTTCCCGATAATCTTGATAACACGGACATTCACAAAGAAAATGATATTCATTTTCAATATTAATATTGCACATTTTGCAGATTCTTTTTTCTAAATCTATACCTCGGAATCGTCCGACTTCGATTTCCAAGGGGAGAATCCCCAGTCTTAGTTGAGAAAGGAGTGATCGTTTAGCTCGCGAGCGTAAACAGGTCAGATACTCTTCTTGACCAAATGAGTTTTTTAATATAATGTAAGATCTTAACTTTAAGTGAGACATTGACACGCCATTCATCTTCCATCTTATTGATAAGTAGAGTAGTGGCTACGTTCAGATCAACCATTAATCGATTATTATAATGATTATTTAAACCAATTAGGTTTAGTATACTTCTGACATTCTCAGTCCAGCTATCTGAGCATTGTAAACCGTACTCCCAAGCAAAAACGTGTTTTGTAATTCGTGTGTTATCAAGAGTCAAAAAGCGGTCCCATAGTGTCAGCATATTTACATAACGTCGGTAGTGTGGAAAATCCAGCCAATATATCTCTGTAGAGCGGCTATAGGGGCCCTATTGTGCACACCCGAATAAAAACAAGTTGCTCGATTCTGAATTCGACTACACTGCTCAAATTCTTTGAAACCCCAAACTTCTGATCCATATTCCATAACTGGTACAACCATCGCTTTATATAATTTATCAAACGTTTTAAAGCCAACATTACGGAATTGTCGGAACTTCGATATTACAGCTCCTAAAGCCCTACTGGCTGAGTCTGCTAAGTGACTTGCGCAACTGTTAAAATCCATAAATTCATCAAGTAATATTCCCAGGTATTTATACTTACAAACATATTCAAAGTTTGATTCACCAAACTGAAACATAAAATTACTACGTCGCACCCGCTTTCCACGGAAATGCACTATTTTTTACACCATCTTTCAACACATTTAAGCATTTTTTGTAGACTTTTGGTGTTTCTGACATTAAAACAAGATCATCTGCGTAACAGAGCGAACAAATATTACCATTGTTTATATTTATGCCACAATTACAGGTATTAATTTCAGTAATCAAATCACTTGTATAAAAGTTGAATAACAATGGTGATAATACGTCACCTTGTCTAACACCCGTTGCTACATCAAAAAAATCAGTATGCAAACCATTTACTCTCACTTGTGATTCAGTTCCAGTATATATGGACTTGATAGAGTTATAAAACTTACCATCAACATTGTTTATACAATAACAATTCCCTTGGGACCACATCAAAAGCCTTGGTTAAGTCAATAAAAGCTGCAAATGTATTTTCTTTATTTTTAATTCTATTTCTAACTATACTAGAAATTACGTACACATGGTCGTTACATGATCGATTTTTTCTAAAACCATTTTGCTCGTCAGGAATAAGTCCTTCCAAATAATTTGTAAGACGGTTATTTAACAGCATTGTGTACAATCTACTGATTGATGAAAGTAAACTGACTTCCCTATAATTAAGGGGGAGGTAAGGATCATTGGCAGCATTTTGAGGAATAGGTGCAATTATTGATTTCAGCCATATTGACGGAAGTACAACCAGAGTCTGTGCAGTAAGATATCTACAGAGTGTTTTTTAAGAATTTCATTTGTGATTAAATCGACTCCGGGTGTTTTACCGTTTTTCAAACAATTGATGCAGTTAACTACTTCCATCAAATGATATGGGATTATTAATCAATTCATTACTAATATAACCAGGCGAACTCATCATATTCTCCAAAACACACTTGTGGTCAATAGCATTGTCATAGAACGCATCATCACCTACTAAGTTCCCATTATTGTTATATAATCTTTTAAAATCGTCATGCCAAGTCTGAGTTACAATTTGTTCATTTGAACTTAAAACACAATCTTTATAGACTTTTAGCGGAATTCGACTTTTCCTGTCCCCCAGATGTTTTATGTGTTTCCAAAAATCTCGAGGGTTATTAACATTAAGATTATCAATGTGGTTCAACATATCATAATTATATTTCCGTTCTGCCGTTCTAAGGGCTTGGTCAAAACATTTCTGTGACTGAATGAATACAGATTTTAAACGATGTTTTTCATTGGCTACACCTCTATATCTTCTATAATTCTTTTCTTTACGATGCATATCGTTCCACATTTTTGTCAAACATTTATTCCAATAGGTTTTATAATTTTTATGACGTTTTTTAGAAAAGGAAGATGCCTCAGTATATTGACCACTGCGATCCATTTCTCCTAATATAGTTTTACATATTTTCTCATAGACTTCGTCAATTTCAACCTGTGTTTGTAAACATTGTTCTGTATGTGATATCAGTTCATTTATTGCATAACGCCACACATCATTATTCATGAAGTCAGGTGGGGGCTCAGACAGCCTGTATTTGCGTACACGTGCATGCGAATTTATAACGTTCTGACCAGTGTCAGTATTATTTACCATGTTGCATGTAGGCCTATAACTGTTGGTATGCTGATTTACATAACTACATGCTATATCCACCGTCACAACGGAATGGTCCGTTGCTTTACATTGAGTAGACAACATCGTGTATAGATTATGTTGTTCAATTATATTGTTAACAACCCGCACTGTGAACTGACTTATACTATTTAGACACTCTTGAGGTGTTAGGATGTAGTCCACTACTGACTGTCCTCTACATGAGATACATGTATAATTATCATTTACAGGCTGAAAACGACCATTAGTAATACACATTTTAGAATCGTTCAAGAATGCTATTAGATCTTGTCCATAACTATTTCTAATTTTATCGATTACTTTGCGATCAGAAATATCGTCAAGTCCATTAATAACATCTTGCATATCACCCACCCGGGCATTAAAATCGCCACATAACAATATGTTATCACACTCAGACCCTCGAGACAATTCACTCACTAAGTGACCATAAAACTCCGTAGGATTAGCCCAGGGCGAACCTTCTGGGGGTAAATAGCAAGCGTAAATTCTGAAACAATATTCTGTGTATTTATCAACAAATTCAAAACCTAAAATGCCTTCTACTGATCTATCAATTATTCTTACCTTATAGTTAGTCACAATTTCATTTCGAATCAATATGCCTACCCCACCTGACGCTTTCCTGGCCCGAACATGCACCCCTTGTCTATTAAATCCATGCCAGCAGAAATAGTTTATCTATTTCTGATACCAGGTATATCCATCAATCGTAATTGTATGCGCCGCTTCCAAATGAGTCTCAATAATGGAAATTATATCAATATCCACTAACTTAATTATTTCAGCTCGCAACATACTATTGTTGATCGTCCACCCATTAATATTCCATGTAGCCACCCTTACAGTCTTTTCTGTTACTTGGGAATTGTCCTAGTTAGCACCACCACCTCCTTTTTGTCGTCCTCCACGAGACGTTGTACCGCCACGGCGGCCCCTGACACCAATGTTGCCACCACGACCATCTTGCCCTCTGCCTCGGATGTTGTCCCTTCCTTGCTGTCCTTGCACATCATGTTGCTCGGTCTCAAACTGGGCATTATTACCATCATTAAAGTCATCGCCAGGATCATCCTTCAGTACAACCCTGCCGATCCCAGTTATGCGATAACGGTCTCCGTGAGGGAGCTACTTCAAAATTGTCCTAGCATTAAAATAATTTGATCTTTCTGCGTGTGTCTGTGCTCCGCGAAAAAATATGTTCTTGTATTTTGGTTTCTTTTTCAGTGCCTGTTTAGCACGAAGCACATTGACCTTCTGGTCCTTAGAGCCAAACTGAGCTTTCACAATACCTGTCTTATCATCTCTGCCAGGCAGGCGCTCAGCACACAAAGTTAGGTTTTGATTGTTCATGCCGTCATCTATTAGTCCCGTGATTGCATCTTTAAGAGATTGGTCATTCTCGTTGGCGACAAGATCCATATTAAAAATAATAATAGAGCATCGGGGATCAAAGGGTTCTGACTGAGCGGTCTCCAACACCGTCACCCGCGCTTCTAGTAATTCAATCTTGGATGTACATTTTCCGACTTCTAATTCAACGTGCTCCCTCAGTGATTTCAATTCTTTAGCTAAATTCATCTTGATATCTTTTTTTATACCGTCCAATTTGGAATCGAAGTGTGTTTTCAATGAGTTGATTTGGTCAGTGATGACTTGCATATTGATGGCTTCCGACATATTATCACTGGTCAGTGTGTGCTGTACACAATGTACCCTACTCAATGAGCGCGAACGTACAGTCAAATGTTTCTTGTATTGAGGTTTACCGCTATTATCGTGCTCTGTCAATGACGTGTCATGTCCCGATGATTCTGATGAACTTCTCCTTCTCTTTAAAGTCGATTCCATGTATTATTCACATCTACGTAGTTAGCAATCAGTACAGTGACCCTTTATTAAACTATTTATAACATTTGAGTTGAGAAAAAAGGTTATAATAATAGTTTTTTTGTTGAGTTATCGATGAGCAATAGAACCACACCTCGTACCAAGTCAGCCATCTTGTATGTCAATGTAAGCGTTCTACAATCGCTAATATTTAGACAAGCCTTTAAACTTTCTCATACAACCCATTTGCCATACAAACATGCCATTTGCCTGGGTACGGGCATTTAATTAATATTTAAAATGAAATAAAAGTTTTAGTAACAACATAACTTGTCTTGTGTTACATAATCTGTGTTTCAAATTGATAAAACATGACAAGGTTTGCATATATAAAATTAAAAAATGACCGACTGCTTTCGTGTTCATTTCCAAACAACTCTTTCTCACTTAGAGAAAGGGTCCTAGGACCTATGAAATATGTCCTTGTCTTAACGGGATCTTGTTAATAAATTTCCATTAAAATGTAATTCTGTAAAAAAACGTTATCGTACTTAAAGGGACAGGCCCAGGCTAAAATCATAAAAAAAATCGGTGATTTTATTTTGACTTCTTAATATGACCATATGATGTTAACATGTCCATAGACTAGAACTGCAAACGTTTTTAAATTTTTCTGCTGCGCATTTCCCAGTTAGGCTAGATATAGAGACGAAATTCCCGTATTTCTTAGTTTTGACATGGTTGTCCAAAATTAGAAATCAGGAATTGATTCTCTATATCTAGCCTAACTGGTGAATGCGCATCAAAATTGTTTTCAAACTTTTGCATTTCTAGTCTATGGACATGTTTACATCATATGGTCATATTAAGAAGCCAAAATAAAATCGCCGATTTTTTTATGATTTTAGCCTGGGCCTGTCTCTTTAATGATATTGTTTTAAATCGTTTTAAATTTAAAAATCAATATTGTTTTATTAAACTTAAAAAATTAATTTGGGTGGACCAAGTTTGAGCGAAAGAGGAAGGTGTTGTGTTGAGATAATCTTCATTTTCAAAAAAACATAACGGGTGTCCATTTAAGCCTACACTTAATTAGTGTGTAAAATTTTAAATGTGCATGAGGGGTAAAACTGCCACATTGCAAAGCCATTTTAGATTCGTCACGGACTAGTTCCAAATGCTCCAGCAGAAGATCAGTGATTATAACGTAATACAAATCAGAGTTATTTAATATATCATTCCATTGTCATATACTATTAGTTCAGTTGTGTTGTTGACAGTTAAAACAAGGAGCTCAGAGAAAATCAAAAGACAAAGAGAGCCTAGCTCATGGCTCCTTATCGCCACCTCCAGGACTGATAAACAATGAAAGTACATGCAGTGAGCCAAATAGTGATAGTTTTAGCACTACATTGTTGCCCTCTGGTGAGACTTTGAAAGAAAGTCTATTGAGCAAATGTGCAGAGTATTCTAGCCTCAGTTGTCAAGAAAATGACGAAATTCAAAGAAGGTTTGTGCATTCTCTATATTTTATCCGCTAGCGATATAAGATAACATCACTAATGAAAAGTTTATTGACATCAATCATAATGTAGCATAGTTATTTTTTCGGATACATGTGTATTACATAAATTAGAGAATCGCTATAACGAAATGCATATATTTGATTTGATTTGATTTATTTCAGTAAACAGTACATGTAAGCATGATATAAAACAATCAGGGCCACCATACTGGTCACCAGGGATAAAAGACACTATAAAGGGTCTGGTGACCCTTATTTCCATAGTGGTCCCTGAAAAGTAGACCAGATAGCGACTGAAAAGGTTTACAGCAAATATAATTGAAAATACTTGTAAAAAGTTTATATAAAATAAATTATAAATAAAAAACATTTTTCCATGATCACAACATACACTTTTAGTCATAACATTATCACATAAATGACTAGACTAAGCGTTAATATATATATATAATTATTGAAAATTGTTAGATACAACTCAGACAAGCTAGTAATATAGAAAGTCTGAGTTGTATTCGCTCACTAGTCTATCTATTAGGTATAGTCTCACAGCTTCTTTAAAAGATGCCAATGAGTTCAGTTTCTTTACTTTTAAAGGCAGTTTATTCCATGATTTTATACCATTTAATTTAAAAGCCTTAGATCCGTTTCTCCCAGTGAATGGCAGGGAGACAGACAACGTTCTATGTCTTGTCTCAACATCATGCACCTGACTGAACATACCAAAACTCTCAGTAAGATAACATGGAGCTCCGCCATGGAAATCCTGTGCATGATGTTGAGATTTAATTGTTCTACTCTGACATCCACTGGGAGCAACTGCATCTTTAGGAAATGTGTGATGTCTAGATGTGTCCGGGGGGATAAATCAAGAGCAAACCGCATTGTTTTGTTTTGTAAAATTTGGAGTTTATGTTTCATAGTTTTTTGGAGGCCGCTATACCAGGCTGAACATGCATAGTCGAAATGGCAAAGAATTAGGGCTGATGTTAACAATTTTCTAGATCTGGTGTTCAAATATTTTGCCTTTCTGTACAAAAATTTCAGTCGCGAATTTCCCTTTTTCAAAATATTTTCAACAATAGCTGTGCGCTAAGTGTTTGCTCTAGATCTACCCCGAGATACCTAATGACAGTCTTTGATGTAATTACATTATTTCCACAAGAAATAGCTAATTTTGAATGTTTTGACAGCATATGTTTGGTTCCAAATAGAATAGTTTCTGTTTTACCTAGGTGGAGAGACAACTTGTTGTCTATCAGCAAATTGCTGAGAGACAACAAATTGTCCGCCAAAACGTTTTCAATAGTTTTTATGTGTTTTCCCGATACTAACAGGGCAGAGTCTCAACATAGAGTATTAGTTTGCAGGAGACAGATGCTCCCATATCATTAACGTATATCAAAAAAAGAAGAGGCCCCAGGATTGATCCCTGTGGTACTCCACAAGGAACAATCTTGGGGTCAGAAAAAATTCCACCTACATCAGTAACCTGCATCCTATTTGTCAGGTATGCATCAAACCAAGCGATTGCATTTCCATCAAGGCCTATAGCTTTTAGTTTATTTTCAAGAATAGAATGGTCTACGGTGTCAAATGCTTTCTGCAGGTCAATCATCACCATGCCGATATAATTTCCAAAATCCATTTCTGAACGTATATAATCCATAAGAAAAGTAAGACAATTACCAGTAGAAAAAGATGGTCTAAAACCTGATTGCAATTTATATAACAAATTCTTCTCTTTCAAGTAGTGTTCCAGCTGGTTGTACACTATTCTCTCAAGTATTTTGGAAGTAACACTGAGAATGGAAACAGGTCTATAGTTTCCAGGCTCAGTTTTACTTTGTTTTTTATAGAGTGGTACCACCCTTGCATTTTTCATGTCTTCCGGAATTTGACTAGAGTGTAAGGATAAATTTATGATATGAGCCAATGGACAAGCAATGACCTCTGCGCCATCTTTCAAAAACCTTGCAGGTAAACTGTCTAACCCAGTGGCTTTGCTTGCTGTTAGTCCATTCAATAGATTTTCAATTGCTTCTTCGCCGACGGTCAAAAAATGAAAAGAATTTTCACCTGGTGATAGTCTTTTAAAAATTGTTTGGCGAAATGTATTGGTCTTTTAGGTAGTTTGTTAACCAGTTTTTCTGCCACTGAAGTAAAAAAGTTATTAAAAATATTTGCTACTTTAAATATTTTCAAATATAATTTCTTCTCCTTCAGACAAACTAATTTTGGAAGAGCCAGGTGTACCTTTTGACAGACCAATAGATTTCAAGGTTTTCCATAACTGGGAGGATGACCCTTTACATTCTTCAACCTTATAAAAAGAATTTTTTGCTTTTTTCACCTCATTTTGTATCAAATTTCTAATTTTACAAAATTGTTCATAAGAACTTTTCTGATTTGAGCGTTTAAATTCTAAAAGTACTTTATCTCTCTCTTTTATCAGCTCTAAAATTTCATGTGTTATCCATGGCTCTGATCGTTGCTTTAAACGGATTTTCTTCACTGGAGCCACCTTATCAATGACACCCACAAAGAGCCCATGGAAAGCAGACCAGGCCTTACCAACGTCGTCACAATTCAAGACTTGAAACCAGTTTAACCTCTTGTTAACCTCTTGAGTGCCAGGCCTTTTGTGCTCCCCTGTGCCACGCCACATAAGGCCAACACGGGGAGTTTTAGGGGAACAATCTTCCATGTGAATTATCTTTGCCCACAGTTGATAAGCCCCACACCTGGCTACAAACTGACTTGGGTTGGGGTTAGACTTTACAGGGGTACTACCCCAAGGTCATGTCAAGGTCATTTGAAGGTCATTTGAAGGTCAAACAAGCAAATATTGAATAAAAAAACAGTTTTTACAGTTTTTGTTGCAAACGAGTGTTCCACAAGACTGCAGCTGACATATTGTGGCTGGAAAGCCTTCCAACACGCATCCTAGGGGGTACAGTGACTATAATGTGGCTTGGAAGGGTAATACCCCACTCTTATATCCCCCGTCCCCTTTTATATCACACCCTCTACCAACATTAAAATCAATGCAAAAAATGGTCAATTGGAGTGTTGTGGAACATGAGCTTCTAGTCACAAAGCACATGAGGCACCCACACCTGGGTACTAAAGGTGACATGGGTTGGGGTTGCCTTTTGCTGGGGTTCTACTGCAGGGTCAGGTCAAGGTCATATCAAGGTCATTTCAAGGTCAAACCAGCTATAATATTGAATAAAAACATATTTTTACAGTTTCCATAAGTTTTTTGTTGCAAAGGAGTGTTGCATACGGCTGCAGTTGACATATTGTGGCTGGGAAGCCTTCCAGCACGCATCCAAGGGGGTGCAGTGATTATATGTAGCTTGGATCTTATATCACCCGTCCCCTTTTATATCACACCCTGTACCAGCGCTAACATCAGTGCAAAATGAGGTCAATTGGAGTCTTGTAGAACATGGGCTTCAAGTCACAAAACACCTGAACGTGGGTCATAAAGGTGATATGGTTTGGGGTTGCCCTTTACTGGGGTTTTACTCCAGGGTCAGGACAAGGTCATATGAAGGTCATTTCAAGAGCAAAGCAGAGAAATTATTGAATAGAAACACTTTTTACAGTTTCCATGTTTTTTCTGGTTATTGGTGGCCATATTGTTTTGGACCTTCAGATGACATTGAAACGTAAAAATAACCATTCCACTGAATTCAGTGTATTCAAATTAGTCGAAAATGAGATATTACACAAGACTCTAGTGCTATTCTGTCAAAAGTTAAACATTCAAGATGGCCGCGATGGCAACCATCTTGGTTTGACCTCTAGATGACCTTGAATAGTAAAAATAACCAAGCCAATGAAATCAGTGTACTCAAATTAGTCAAAAATGAGGTATTACATAAGATTGTAGGAATATTCTGTCAAAAGTTAAAAATTCAAGATGGCCGACGGAGGCCATGAATTTATGCAAATAAGCATATCAAAGAGGGAAAAAGTGTATCACGTGATCGCTGTATGATCATGTGACCAATGCAGTGATCATGTGACGCTAAACACGGAATCCCCGCGAATTTCCCACCCTTTACTCTGTGGCAGACATAAATGAATTAGGAGTTATATGCTCAAAGTAGAATATTGTACAAAATCATAACAAACGAATAATCCCAGAGAAGCTCAAAATGCCATTCGCCGAAAAAGTGTAAGAAAAACGGGTCACAAACCATCACTTATAATACGGATAGTCTCAGATCGTCACTGATCATAATTACAAAGATCTCAGGTCGTCAGCCTCCTCATAAAAAGATAAATTAATGATTGCTTTAATTTTGTTCCATGGGTCTTTTGTCAGGTTCACAGATGAGGGCTATTCTATAATAATTGTGTGTCTAGGGGTTGGAGGTTGAGGTATGTGAATTTTAAAAGAAATTTACTGCTAAAAATACGTTCTTGGTTTTTAGACCCTTTTTTAAAAAAAAAATAGGGGGTACGAGGGGTTAGTGCAATTAAAAAAACACAGCGGTGTAAACTTAAAAAAAAATATTTTGCACTTAATAAAATTATTGCAATAACCTGTGTGCCATCTTAAACCGTTTTTGAAGGTATTTTTTCTAAGAGGGATGGGGGGCAATTTGAGATTTTTTAAAAAAAACATGCTCACCGTATTTCGCGGGGTGTAGTACACATGTGTATAGTACACAGGTGCTAAAAAATGTACGAAAAACATATATACTACGCACTGCTAGGTTGGTGAGTACTGGCTTTTTACAACGTTTTTAAAGGTATTTTTTGGGTGGTGTGTATGATCGGGGTTAGAACATTTTTCATTTAAAAAAAAATTATACCTGAGATTTTAAGATTATTACAGGTTCTAAAACATTTTTGAAGGGATTTTTCTTGGGGGAGAGAGATATTAGGGGGGGGGGGGGGGGGGTGGAGCATTTTTTTCACCTGCTTCACAAATCATAATGATGCTGCCCCAATTATAAAACCACAGGAAAGCTGAGTTTTCACAATGTATTGCGAAAACATTTGCTTCAAGTGGGAACGGTTGCAGGCCTACTATAATTGTTAATGGCTTAAAAGGCTTCCTAATGTTCATGTTACTGACAAGATTGTGGGCGGGGGACATTATCATCTTTAGTGACAGCTATATCTTCTCATAGAATGAATGCACACGATTCCAAAATAGTAATGCTATTCTAGTAGAAATTAGATGACCTTTATTAAAAATAATCTTTAATGCCATGCGCCAGTAATTTAACATCGTCGGCCATGAGGTGTGAAGCCATATCAATATGGTTAGTGATGGTCTGAGACAATCTAGATGATATTCATTATATTATGATGGTCTGAAGGCATATTGATATGATAAGTGACGAAAAGTGATTATCTGAGACCATCTGTATGATAATCATTATTTATTATAATTATATCCCCGGGATTGATGAATGATAGCCGCTCGTCATCTTCGCCACGGTTAAAAGGGATTTGTGAACGCGATATCTCAAGAACCAATAATCCAAATCGCTTGTGTAGGCACTTACCTGTCTGGCTGTGAAATGAAACGGGTTTGATCACATTTCAGCGATTATCAAGAAAATGACGGCTATTTTTAAATAAAAAAATCGTTTTTTTGTGAACACGATATCTAGAGAACCTCTACGTTAAATCACTCATGATTTGAAGTGCTACTCCTGATTTTGTAGGCCTATGTTGACACTTACCTATCTTGCCACAAGATGAAGGGATTCCCCCCTATTTTCGCCCAATTCTTTAAAAAGGCCCCTAATTTAGTGTCATTTTAAATATACACAACACCCCCGCTTCTTCATATCCTGGAACCGCCCCTGGTCTGTCTGTGTGCATCGCTCACACGTACCACAATGTAACCTACAACAAGGGCACATGGACACTCCTCTAAATATCACATGTCCCGTTTTTCACACACAACAAAGTGACAATCATTTGCCTTGTCCCGTTTTTGTTTGCGACAAATTTGTCTAATTAGGGATTTAGCTGTAGTCAGTTGGACTTGTCACGTTTGTTTGCGACAGTTCGGGATTAAGCTGTAGTCAGTGGGACTTGTCTCGTTGTTTTTTGCTGTATTAATGCACTTGTTATTCTGTTATTTTTAACGTTTGTACTTTTTTGTATATTTAAAAATTATTTCATGTAACAACTCAACTTGTCATTTTGTTGTTTGCTATAGTATTTCAATTACCACTGTCTTTGATTACACAGCAGTGTGACAAGTCCAGTTGTCACATTTTTTCAATTTTAGGCTGTAGGAGGTACTTGTTGCAGGCAACCATCGGTATATCAGCCTAATGACGATCAGGAATTGTGGGGTTTTTGTGAATATATTATATACGCACACACACAATTGAATTAAAAATTGATATTCACTCATTTTATTTCGAAATTTGTGGAACTGAACATTCACTTAATACGAATATTTCCAAATTATAAAATAATTTCAATCATTTTTATTTTATCATGACAGATTACAAAGCACCTGGCATACATTGCACGATGTGAAAACACTATCGCCAAGTCACGAAATGGACTGGAATTTTATGCAGTCCAGTTTATACCCTTACGAACAAGGTGAAACTACTTTACAAAGTGATAATATTTCTGAAGGAAATTATGTGACGCAACTACGCGAACCACCGCCTGCTCTGCACGAACTGCATCCTAGCCCAGAAACATGGATTCCTGATGATATACCAAGTGCAAGCCCACCTGTCATTCCATTTCAGAGTGATTACATACATCTACATGGTGAACCATCACCACAATCTAACCTTGATGCCACTGAAGCTGTAGCAGATTTTAATCACTCAGCTGATCTAATACACTTCAGTGACAGTTATGGTACCCTGGTTGCATCTGACTTACAAAACGTACAGTATACAGACACCACTATTGATATACACAATGTGACTGGGGCACAGGTGGTAGGTCCTACTAGGACGCCATCTTCTCCGGGTAATGAAATAACAATGGCAACGAGCGATGCAGAACTTTCCGTGGCCCCTCAGCAGGACTCTAGTGAATCCACTTCATGAATACTATTAAAAAACACAGGACTAGTACGGTATTAAGAATGTGATATATATATAATTATATATCTATATCTAATAGATATAGATGATTGCGCAACATAGATATATAGCTAATTATGCAGCAATTCAAAATATAATTCACGAAATATTATGAATGTTATGAATGTTATGAATATATATATACACATATATTCATGTATATATATACATTACGCAGCATTTCACGAAACATCAATGGTTTACTAAATAAAGAAGAAGCAGATGATGAGGTTACTTTTACTGTACGTCAATTTAACTTCTGATATGATGTCTTGGGGGAGTAAATCAAAATTCCCGTCTTGGATGGATGGGACAGTTGTAAGAGAGGATGCTGTGTAAAGTGAAATTAGTGTTGTAAAAGGTTTTGAAAAAAATGTTTTAGCTCTGTGGGAACCATGTTTTACGCAGCTCATGTTGACAGAGGAAAGCAGCCATGCTGTGATTCCCATGGTGCGATGGCCGGTGGGTTGAAAGAGGCAGTTATGACGTCATGTGCTAAATGCTGTTCTTATTCAAAATTATCTATTCCATCTTTGCCTGCGATAGCAATCTTAAAAAAGGAAACAAGATACAAGCTTATTATTACGCTGCAAATATATGCAAACCTATGGGTTTACCAAGAACTTTATATAGAAGGACAGACAACTTCGCACGCCGTCATTCATCAATGAGATCTTATCAGTGTTGGTATCCCCACTCTCTATCCCGCGAGTAGAATTTTTATGACCCTCATTAGCTCCCGCCGTCACCGTAGGTGAGACGGAGAGAGCTATGGATTCCGCCTCCGTTCTGTTTTTACCTCTTCTTTTGCCTATAACTTTGTAAGAAAATAAGCTAGGATAACAATTTTTGGTATGTGGGTTACTTCCAGGTGGATAATGGACAGGTTAAAATATTTTTAATCTGAATTCAATACGCAAGGTCGCAGAGGAGAAAATGATGATGTTACGGCGTTGGGCCGTCCGTGAACAATTCGTTTTTGGAGCATATCTCTGAAAGTACTTGTCCGATTGTCTTCAAATTTTACACACAACACCTCCAGGTTGTCTAGTTGTGCCTTTTGGGGTATATATGAACTGTTGGTTCATAACTATGACCTTTTTAGACGTTTTGACGCACACTTCGTTTCCGAAGCAGATCTCGAAAAGTACTGGGCCGATTACATACATATTGTACATACATGTTCTTTAAGGTCCCTAGTTGTGCTTTTTCAGGTTTTTGGACTTTGACCTTAAAGTTGACCCAGCACTTTGACCTAATAACATCGGTAAATCCGAGTGAAAAATTTTGCGGAATATCATGAAAACCGCTCAAGATAGTTACACCATTACTATAAAACAAATTATGAGGTTTTAGGAGAGGATGCATCTTGAAAAATTTCAAGTCGATAAAATTAAAAATCGGTAAATCCGAGTGAAAAATTTTGCGGAATATCATGAAAACCGCTCAAGATAGTTACACCATTACTATAAAACAAATTATGAGGTTTTAGGAGAGGATGCATCTTGAAAAATTTCAAGTCGATAAAATTAAAAATGGCCGCCTATAGGCCATTATTCACCTCGACAGGCCTGATATTGCGGAATATCATGAAAACCGCTCAAGATAGCTACACCATTACTATAAAACAAATTGTAAGGTTTCAGGAGAAGATGCATCTTAAAAAATTTCAAGTTGATTAAATTCAAAATGGCCGCTTTTCGGTCATTATTCACCTCGACAGGCCTGATATTGCGGAATATCATGAAAACCGCTCAAGATAGCTACACCATTACTATTAAACAAATTGTAAGGTTTCAGGAGAGGATGCATCTTGAAAAAATACAACACGATCAAGTTCAAAATGGACGACTATCGGCCATTATTCACTTTCACACGGCCGTTATTTGGTAAACCGTGCAAGATGGCTAGACCATTACTATAAAACAAAATGTGTGATTTCAGGAGGGGATGCATCTTGAAAAATTTCGACTTGGTAAAATTCAAAATGGCCGCTTATCGGCCATTATTCACTTTCACATGGCTGATATCTGGTAAACCGTGCTAGATGGCTAGACCATTACCATAAAACGAAATGTGAGATTTCAGATGAGGATGCATCTTGATAAATTTTGACTTGATCAAATTCAAAATGGTCGCCTTTTCGGCCATTATTCATTTTCACATGACCAATATTTGGTAAACTGTGCTAGATGGCTGGACCATTACTATGAAACAAAATGTGAGTTTTCGGGGGAGGATGCACCCTGAAAATTTTTAAATCACGATTTAAAATGGCCGACAATCAGCATTATTTACCTCGATAGGCCTGATATCAGGTAAACCGTCCTAGATAGCTACACCATTACTATAAAGCAAAATGTGACGTTTTGGGAGAGGATGCCTTTTAAAAACTTTTGACTCAATCAAATTCAAAATGGCCGCCTATCGGCCACTATTTACTTTCACATTGCTGCTATTTTGTAAACCGTATTAGATAGCTGGACCATCACTATAAAACAAAATGTGAGATTTCAGGAGAGGATGCATCTTGAAAAAAATTGACTCTATCAAATTCAAAATGGCCGCCTATCCACCCTATCGGCCATTATTCACTTTCACATAGCCGTTATTTGGTAAACCGTACTAGATGGCTAGACCATTACTATAAAACAAAATGTGAGATTTCAGGAGAGGATGCATCTTAAATTTCGACTCGTTCAAATTTAAAATGGCCGCCTATCGGCCATTATTAACTTTTACATGGCCGATATTTGCCAACTGTGTTAGATGCTCGTCCATTACTGTAAAACAAAATGTGAGGTTTCGGGGAAGGATGCCGCCTTAAATTTTTTAACTAGTCTATATCGAATTCAAAATGACCATAAATCAGCCATTATTTACCTCGATTGGCCTGACATCGGGTTAACCGTGCCAGATAGGTAGACCACTACTGGGATACTGACTAGGATCAATAATTTCAATGGAGGTTTGCAATCTCTGTCTCGTTCTTATCTTACTCTTAGACTGAGCTTCTTAGACCTAGTTGTCTTGCGTCTTGATTTTTGACCTAGCCTAGGACTACATTAATTACCCTACACAAAATTGCTTATTGAATCAAATTCTAATTCGGTGCGGGAGCTCCTGGAGTTATGTAGTCTTGTTCTTTCAGTATCATTAGCCTCAACCGCTGATAGCCGAGCCTATTTACGATGATGCATGCCGGAATGGATTTCACGGCCCAGTTCCCAAGCAAGGAAACGGGGTTGACCTGACCTATATCATCTATATGTCAGCCCAGATACAGAACTCTCTTGTTGTGGTAGGCCTACACATGCACTTTGAGGCTGTTCCGATTGTCCACGTGCTGTGCTTCAGAATGGAGTTTGAATTGTGAAAATCGTATCATTTTTTACTATTTTATACCACAAATACGAATTGTTCATGTGTTTTTCGAATTTAATCATAATTATAAATATCACTTTCGTTAAATACCAAATTGTGGTAACGGTAAGCTGAATATAGATGGATTTTAGTGCAATATTTTTGGTGGTGATCCGTGCAAAAAAAAATCGTTTCCAGCATCTGATTTTTTCAATCAGAGTTTAACAGTGCGTTGTTTCAATCTAATAATAACTATTATGCCCTATGTGACATATTTAATGTGGCTACTTTGCTGCCTGACCGAAATCCAATCTAGGTGAATAATCTTACCATATTCATATATTGTTATTTAAAGGAATATATTATTATTTAATCATTTCAACCCTTTGCATGTTGCAAATGCTGAAATATAATTTTTCATCCACACCTACCGTGAATCAGTATTCCTGAATCGATGCTACAATTCAATGTTGCTGTGGATTAATATCACCTTAATGTCCTCAAATTACATGTAATAGACAGAATACATGAAGATAGCATGAATAGAGAAATTATAGAGAAATTATAGATTTCACAGTAACTTAATATAGGTCTTCAAGCCTCAGCACCCTTAGTTAGGGCCATATGCCCGAAGCTAGTTTAGCTAACACGAAGTTTAGGCTTAAAACAGGGTTAAGTAAAACAGTGTTTAAAAAGAAATAATCCGTATGCCAAAAGCAAGGTTAGCATCGTGTTAATAAACAAGAAGGGTTAATCCTAAACCAGTGTTGTAACGCCGTGAAGCATACAATTTGTTTACATTTGCAGTGATTCCCCCCAGCGCCGAAAATGGGCACGTCCGGCAAACACGGTACATTCCACCAATGCTGCTTTATTGTTCCTGCCAGCGTCGTAGACCACGGCCCAACATTAATCCATGAACGGCGGAAAGTGTCGTGTTTGCCGGGAGCTGTCCTGCTTGTGAAAATCAGCAACGACAATTTAACCGTCCCAGCCTACATATATGCTTCTTCTCATTCGCCGTGATAAATCGCAATTCCAATCTTATATGCCTTAAGATGAATGAAAATTACTTTATTTGATAAAATCTGCAGTTGGTATATAATAAATTTAAATCAGAACTTAAATAAAATCAATACTGCGCAATAAAATCTGAGAGAACAAATGATGAATTATTATAATTATACTTTTTATGACGCACAATAATATCTGAGATAATACAAAATACATTAACCTTTTCAGCACGGGGACCGTCTGTAGACGTCTGAATCAAACGTACATACGTCAGACGTCTATAAGGCGGTCCCTGCGCAGAAAACATTAAAAACATTATAATATTGCCATACACCCATAACATAGGTATAAAGGGGCAACTCAAATAAAGCAAAAAGAGCTAATGAAGCCATTTTTGATGATTTCAAGATGAAACAAATCATTATTGTCTTGGTTAGCTCGTTCTGCTTCATTTGAGTACCTATGTTATGGGTCTACTGCCATTATATTTTTTTTTAATTCTCTTAGCTCGGGGACCGCCTTGAGACGTCTGAATTTGACGTCTATAGACGTTAGATTCAGACGTCCACAGACGGTCCGCATGCTGAAAGGGTTAATACATTTTGTATTATCTTAGATGTTATTGTGCGCCATAAGAAGTATATAATAATTCATCATTTATTATCTCATTTTTTATACGAAATTTATTTTAGCTTTGTAAGGGTTGATATTTCATTGACATATGTATGTACAATAAAAGCTGAGATAAGAAAAAATTAATTAATGCGATCGGTATATTAGTATTTAATTGCGATAGGCATACATAGATGTGTGTATCATTTTGTTTTGTAAATCACCGATTTGAAAATAAAGAAGTTGATACCTGCAATGTCTTAAAAGAAATTGATTTGCTTTTCCTTTAAATATAGAAAAAATATTTGTTAATGTTTATTTTTTTCTAATGACTCCACACAATTATGAGTGTCGTCTATCAGTATTCCATGGCTAATTATTATAACTTAGCTATTTTTATGATTCGATTTCAAATTTCTTGCTATTAACTTCCTTAACCTAATGCTTAACCTACCCCCCTGAGCAGGGCTTACTTCTGGCAAAATAACACACTGGTTTATCATCGTGTTAAGCTTAAACCAGCTTCTGGCATACGGATTAGCGTTGAACTGAAGGTTACAACACAGTTATAGCTAAACTCTCACTAACCTAACTTTGGGCATACATTTCACTTCATTTAAATAAAATACCTTAGTAATAATTTTGACATCCAGGCCATTTTACAAAAATAACTAGTATGTTCCAACGTGTCCTATTTCAAGATAAATGTCCAAAGTTTATTCTCGATTATCCCCCGCCGGTAGGGGAAGGGGGATTTTAGTCGCGCCAGGATTTTGTCTGGCGTCCGGCGTCACGTTTTTTTGTGGGCGCAAAAACTCAAAAACTACTGGTCAATTTTTTTTGAAATTTTACCATCATATTCCTAGCAACATGGGGATGTGCAAGTGATTTTTTAAAGATGCTACCAAAATTACAAATGGCCACCAGAGGTCAACTCTGAAAAATGTTGTAGGCGCAAAAACTCTAAAACTTAGGGTCAGTAATTATTCAAATTTTACTATCACATTCCTCAAGATATGGAGATGTGCAAGGGACTTTTTCAAGGTTTTACTGAAATTCAAAATGGCCGCCACAGATCAACTTTGATTTTTTTTTGGGGGGGGGGGCGTAAAAACTCAAAAAATTCGTTTGGTCAATTTTTTTTCAAATTTTAACATCACATTCCTAGCAACATGGGGATGTGCAAGTGATTTTTTAAAGATGCTTCCAAATTTCAAAATGGCAAGATGCTTCCAAATTTCAAAATGGCCGCCAGAGGTCAACTCAAATTTTACTACCACATTCCCCACGATATGTGCAAGTGATCTTTTTAAGGTTTTACTGAAATTCAAAATAGCCGCCATGGATAAACTTAATATTTTTTTGTGGGCGCAAAAACTGAAAAATTGAAATCAGTAATAATTCACATTGTACAATCACATTACCCACCATCTGGAAATGTGCATGTAATTTTACTGAAATTAAAAATGGCCACCACAAATCGATTTTTTAAATATTTGTGACCGCAAAAAGTCTAACCTAATTTATGGCGGGGGATGATATAGGACTTCAGTCCTCTTGTTTTTTTTAATTCATGCTGCGGTCGGAACAAAAAATCCCATTGAGCCGGTTGCGTGAGATTTTAACAAGTAATGCCTTGTCAGTGGCGGGGGATTTGATTAAATCTGAGGTCAGATAAGCTTCAATAAAAACCGATCGTAAATAAGCTTGGGCTTGCCTGTCCGTCGAAGTTGTCTGTCCTTCTATATAAAGTTCTTGGTTTAATACATTAATTTTGTATGGAGAACCACCATATCCCTACTACAAGGTTCTCGCGCATCATTAAAAGTCATTAAATTGGAAAATATGACTTAAAGTCATTAAAATAGATTACGACAAACAAGTATACATAAATTTGTTTATTTTTGTTCGTAGAAAAAATTTTAGGTGAAAAAGTTATTAAAAGTCATTATTTTTTACGGAGGGTAACTAAACGCTAAACCTGCAGGAACCTTGTACTATAGTAATATAAATTTAAATGTATCATGATATTGCTACTAAATTGGAAATATCACATAAAATATATAGCTTTAATGTACCACAAGCAAATTCCCGCACATTATTTCTATGAGAGGTAAATTTGTGTTACAAATCAAGTGTTTTCTACCAAAGCAGAGTAGCCTACACGTCAGACTGCTGTATAATATAGTTAAGTTTGCACTGGAGATTAAACATCATCAAAGTATATTTATGGAGTATGCTTATACTGGCGGGTACAGAATAAATGTTAAAGGTCTCTATGATATCGGACAATTGTAATTATACGTAATTTATTGTTTTTCACAATGTTTTTGCGATACATCGTATAATGCTATTGTCTAACACCACGATCGATCTTTAGCAACCTTAGATCAGTATTTCTTTTGTAGTACTTAATATTTTGATAACTTCAGACCTTACAATGATTTGTGGACAGGACTGGTGTGCATTTTTAGTATAGATATATTGTTATAGATCATTCCGAAATAATGTGGGTAAACAAAAAATGTAAGAAATATGATCCTGACAGTAGGGGGGCGCCCACACTAAGTCCCCCTCCTGTGTAGGGCCTACATTATTGCATCTTTCAGACCTATTTATTTTTCTATTTATAATTAGTTCTTTGTCACTAGATAAACATCAATAAAATGAACAACCCTATTTTCCTCTGGAATAATATTTCAATCTGATCATTTTAAAATAGGCATAATTTAATTATAAATTAATTGTAGCTGTTGTGTATTTAAAATAATTATTTCGTAATATTTAGTTTAACGTAACGGATAGCATATACAATTTGGCATTGTGGAAACTTCTGTGCTTTTGAAGGCAGACATTTTAAATGGCAGCCGTTCTCTCATTCACTCTCACGCGCAGTGGCGTTCGCTCACTCACAGACGCTGCGCATACTGTAGTTTCCCGCCAATAATTGCCAATGTCTGCAGATCTGCCACGTTGAGTATAGTCATCTGTCACAGCAAATTATAAACATTTCCTGGTCTGTTTTTGGTCAATTCCCACCATCTCAACCTGGCGGCGATTAATTGCAAACCCAAGCATATCAGTGTTTAAAGCCTGCCCCCCGCCCCTCCACCCAGAGGCGTGCACCGCAGGTCCATGTGCATTGGTGAATCAGTTAAATGTGTTACTTTCATGACGATTTGAACATTTCCAGTGATATGTAATTCGCAGCACACAAAACATAATATAATCAAGCCAATACGGCATTAGTTTTTATGTATTGTGTGAACTTGGTTTGCTTAAACCTACAGATATAAAATGAAAAAAAACATTCGCGGCACTGAGTTTAGAAGGAATGCGAAATTTGTTAGATATACAAGACTAACTGAATGTGCCAACTGAGCTACGACGTCATATAGAACATACTTTGGCAAAAGCCCCTGTTAGAAATGTAAACCCAAGACCTTTCAAAAATCTTTTTCACGATATAATAACTAACAAACACGACTTGTGTGTATTTTTTAGGAGTGTGATTTTAAAATAGGTTTAGTAGTGGATAATTGACGAATATTCATGAAATTTGTAACCCATTTGAAATTTTATGGTGGCCATTTTTAAAGCCTAAATGGAAGCCTTCAGCAAGGCGGATCATGTGTCCACATTTTAAATTCATTTAATGCTTCGAAAACTACATCGATACCAAAGGTGTTTCTTTTGTGACAATTTGAACAATTGCAGTGATCTGTGGTCATTAGCTGTAGCACTATAGTCCATACCAGCCACCATACCTATTCGTCATTGTTTGTTTGTTTGTTTGTTTGTTTGTTTGTTTGTTTGTTTGTTTGTTTGTTTGTTTGTTTGTTTGTTTGTTTGTTTGTTTGTTTGTTTGTTTGTTTGTTTAAATAATCGCTTTTGATATACTGTTTTGTCAGACATTATGCCGGCAGATATGTTGCCTCCAACTCATATAAATATAGATATATAGAGAGATATTGAATATTATATATTATATTGTATATTTTTAAATATTTTGTTTGTAATCAAATGTATTTTACTCGACTTTTGTTGCTGAGCAAAACAAGTCAATGCTGTTTAATTAGTTATTGTATTTACCATCCCCAATTGTTCTTCAGTCACAACTCACAAGCCAGCATTCATTTTGTGTTTCATTTAAAGCGACACTGTCACAATCATCATTTTTATTTTGGCTGTTTGGTATGTACGTAATATGTCAACATGTCCATAGACTATAACTGCGTATTTTTATTTTATTTTTTGTCGCACATTTACCAGTTAAAACAGAAACAAAGACGAGCTTTAATTTCAGAGATGCATGTCACTCCAAAATAAGCAATACAGGAATAACTGATATAGTGTAGTCATTCTGGCAAAATAATCTGGACAAATTGCTAACAAAGGTTTTATGATGTATTATGGTAGATATAGGTCTCGACTAACATTTCCGAAAAGTCCGAAGCAAAACTCCTGTTCAAATTCGAGAAATTGCCTAAAACTATTTTCTAATACACAATACACAAAAATAGAATTTTTCAAGTTTTTTCCATTTTGCAAATGTTAGGTATTGTTACTTATGTTTTGGGACACCAGGAATCGATTGCAGCTATCAGTTTGACTTTAAATACAATGAATGGTTGATTTAAAATTAATTTTGCGATTTTTCAGAAAAAAATAATGATATTTTAAGTGATTTTAATTTTTCTTAAGTATACGAGTATATGATGTATTCTTGTTTAAATTATTCTTGTTAGCCTAGATAATAATATGCTCTCGTATTTAATGGGTAGCTTGTGTGGCGGAGTGACCACCTTCAATATATTGGTTTATCTGTCAAATATTAGTATAGATCACATGAGTCTATTGAGTGTATATTTTGAGTCAAAGAAAAAAACTCAATTGCGAGCGATCACTAAATGATCGTGGCCTAAAGTTATGCTACACATTTTTCAAATTCAGTGTCATCAATTGATACTGTTTTTTTATTACAGTTCAAGATTTGTATTGGATAATCACCATTTGTCGACTGATACTATCAAGTTCATGAGTCAACAAGTTATAATAACGAGGTTAACGAGAGGGTTTGACTCTGGGATTGAGCTCTCTGAATGAATTATGCCAGTGGCTACAACACAATATCCAAGTATTATACAGTTTAAGAACTGACATTTCATGTAGAACATGTCTCTAATGGCAAAGCTCAAAGACACTTACCGCAAAGATCTAAATAATTGTTGTATGTCATCATAATATTTATGCTTTGACATAATTTCCTAAACATCAAAACTAACAAAGGATGGACTTAATGGAAGTATTCAATAAAGCCTTTAGAACAAATGTAGCTGGTGAAAACATTTTAATTAATGTATAAAGAATGTTAAACGACATATTTTATCTTGTGTGTATCAGATTACACAATATTAAACACTGCGGTAAAATAATATACATCGGCATATATTAGTATTAACTATTAAATGCAATGTAAATGGGTTTTCATTGTTAAAGCTTGAGACTCAAAGGGTTAGAAACAATATGATAATAAGATAGCATATACACAATGCAATTGTAGATATTATCCGTGTAAGTATTTCGAATTGATGTTACAAATGTACATAACTAATATACTATATACATCACAACTGTTAGTTTGAAATCGTCTTTTACAATTAAGGTTGCAAAAAAAACGTTTCAAATGTTTCTTTATTATGATATTCAAATTCCTTGACCCTCAAAACATACGAATCCATATATTACATTACCAATTTGCATAGTTATTGGTGAAGATAATTGATTTTTAGCATAAAAGCTAATGCATATTGCGGCCATCTTGAATTTCGCCATTCTGCGAGAAAGGAGACATGTAAAACAATGTCAGCCACCCAGGTATTGTTCTTTGACAATTACTAAACACATTTCTGAAGTTAGTTTGTTTGTAACAAAGATATGCCATCACTCCATTTTTTAATCACATTATGTACCCCTGGCGGGCTGAGTATTCGTCAATTTAACAAATATGAACAGGAGTTTTGCTTGGGACTTTTCAGGATTTCTAGCTGGGACCTATATCTACCATTATAAATCATGCAGCAATTTGTTAGCAATTTGTCCAGATTTCCGTGGAGTTAGAGCCAGAATGACTACACTAATAAACGGGGGATTCGATAACCCTTTTGATAACCCTTTTGATAATTTTGGCCTGATTGTGTTGCCTTTTTATGCCCCGCCCGTAGGGAAAGGGGGATTTTAGTCACGCCAGGATTCCGTCACACTTTTTCGTGGGCGCAAAAACTTAAAAACTAGTTGTCAATTTTTTGAAAATTTAACATCACTTTCCCAGCAACATGGGGATATGCAAGTGATTTGTTAAAGATGCTACCAAAATTCAAAATGGCCGCCAGAGATCAACTCAAAATATTTTTGTGGGCGCAAAAACTATTCAGAAATTATTCACATTTTGCAATCACATTCCTCACGATATGGAGATGTCCAGGTGATTTTTTTTTAAAGTTTTACTGAAATTCAAAATGGCCGCCACTGATCAACTTCATAATTTGTGTAGATGCAAAAACTCTTAAGTCAGAAATTATAAAAAAAATTACAATCACATTCCCCATGATATGGAGATGTGCATGTGATTTCAAGGTTTCACTGAGATTCAAAATGGCCGCTATGGATGAACTAAATATTGAAGTCAGCAATAATTCAAATTTTACAATCCCATTATCCACCATTTACTGAAATTTATAATGGTCACCACAAGTCGACTTTTTAAATATTTGTGACCGCAAAAAATCTAACCAAATTTATGGCGGGGGATGATATAGGACTTGAATTCAGGCCTCTAATTGTTAATCTCTGAAAATTTTTATCGGAGTTGAGGGCCTGTATGTGTCAGTGTGTGGTAAATCAATACAAGGTAGGGGAGACCGGGGCACCATGGACACCTATTTTTCATTTTGGATTAGCGTCAAATATATTTGTAGCACATTAACGTATTATCAACCAATAGGTAACGATGGACTATCCTAATGTTTGACTGGAATACAATACCTGTATTCATATTGGATGTTACTTAAAAATCAATTTAAAAAAAAATAGGCAAATGTCCATGGTGCCCCGAGCTCGGGGCACCATGAACATGGGAGTGGGGTACAACGGACATGTCTACAGGCATGTTGGAGGGACTTCCTGTGTCAATCAACACATTTTTAATAGTGACATGAAAAATAAATAAAAAATATTTAATTGTAGAAATCTTCTTTTAAAGGATAGTAAAACTTTAAAAATATATATTCTTTGAGGACGGGGCACCATGAACATGTCCATGGTGCCCCATAGTATGTTCATTGTACCCCGTCCATGGTGCCCCATCATGACGATTGTTATAAGTGTAGCTTTAACTAGTTGCAGGTAGAATCTTCCATTATCACCAATGGTTCTTGAAAAAGCACAATATTCACCAGTTATTAGGTGATTCTTGTTTTAACTTAGTTCTAATGAGTGTTTAATGTATTAACAAAATTCGTGTATCGCCAAAATTTACTTTTAACCACCAAAAACACATATATTGCGATAGCTTACACATGCCTTCATGTATCACCACCATTTTTTCTGCTATAAAAGAACAGTTCAAAAGCATTCCTTAGAGGGTTCCCTTGTCAAAATTGGACAATATACTTTGCCAAAAAGGCAGATGTTCATAGTGCCCCGATGTCCATGGTGCCCCGGTCTCCCCTAGTTTAGTACAAATGGGCCCTTTCAAATGTTATGATATTTTTGACAACCTAACTTTAGGAGGTCAAAAATTATATTAAAAAAAAAATGTTCACTGCTCCTCAGTAGATGTAACATTTTATGCGCATGCTTAATTGTATTATTTGCATCATACATTTTATTAGTAGAGCGTTTGCTCTACTTTTTCGGTCCATGTGAGTGGTTTTCTCTATGATTAATTTCACGGCAATAACTTTAAATTTGTGGAATTGGGAACATATCTAACTCCATGTGTGTATTAAGAATAGATTTTTTCGTTGCATCACGAAGCCAGATTTTGGCTCAGCTGATCAGATGAACACTGATATAAATGACGCATCAATTCCTATCTGTAATGTATCAATGTCAGCCATGTCTGTTAGGTGACGTCGACCTTAGCAATACACTTTGACCCTTAGTGCTTTGACCTGCCTCGCTAGCACAGCAATACCGACCTGCCAGTACTGTATACGACACATGACCTACTATGATGCAAAGTTGTTCGAATGTTGGCCCGCCGTCTCCGACGTCGGCCCGGCATTAAAACAACATTGGGTCAACGTCTCATGTTTGCTGGGAAGTGCACCTGTCATTAATAGTAGGCCTAATACGGCAACACTGACCAATGTTGGGCCAGCGTCATAGGCGATGTGCCAGCATTGAAACAACGCTGGCTGCATGTGATTGTCCAGCGGTATGCGTCTTTGCCTGTATGGTCAGTATGTCCCAAAATAAAAATGAAATGAATCAGGCTTTAGGCCACCTTTGTGCACATATAGGCTAAACTGGGCCAGGAGAACCTTCTGAGGATGGTGAGATGATTGAGATGACACTGTCCTCCAGACACAGGATTCGAAATTCGAGCCCTGGCGGTCTGAGGCCGAGCACGCTACCTCTCGGTCACGGAGGCTCCCCACAATACTAACTTTCACACGTGGATGGGGAAGAAACAATTTTGTTTCTTTCAAACCGCCAAGACCGGGAACCGAACCCCGGACTCCGGCGTGAAAGGCAGCGGTGCTAACCACTACCCTAGGGCCCCCGCCCAGTCTGTCCCAAAGGCATACACAACAAAACTCTGACACAAGAAGACGTTGAATCAATGTTGGTTCAACGTTTGTCCACCATCTACGACGTTGGACCAACGTTAAGCCAACTTTGATTCAACGTCTTGTCTTTGCTGGCCTGCCAATACACATGTATGGGGCCTATGTAATATTGCTATCAGCTACTCACTGCCCAACAAATCAAACATTCACTCGATGTGGTATGAATGGTGGGCGAGCTTCATAGACGATGATCCAACGATGATTAAACCAGCAAAAAAAAAACAATTCATTTGTAGTAAAAACTTAGGCCTACTGGTGCCTACAGTCTGAATACGTTCTGAAAACTTTAAAAACACCCCTCAGGCAATGCATAGCCTAATCTCGCTATGCCTAATCAAGGAGGTTGAAAATCTCACTAATTATATCTATAACTTTGTAATCTCAATATATCTAGGCTTATCGAGTTGTGAGTTCTATCATAGTGAGTTCTATTATAGGGTGTCTAATTATTGTTGTCCTGCAGTCTCACACTGTTATTACGCTGGTCTATAGCATTAAATCAACATTGACTCAACGACTGTGGCAGTGGAAGTAGTCAATCTGTCTCCTGACTCAGTTATTTCAATCTGAACAATAACGTTACACACTACCATCACATCTGAGCAAATAGCAGTAGGCCTACTAGCATGCAATGTGCCTAGGCTACTAAATTGTTTGCTAGACACGTTTTTTTGTACCTTCCTCTACCTGTCATTGACTGGGGTATGCCTAGTAACATATATGCCTATACCACCCAAGCTGTCAGGTTAATATAAACAGTATATGTTTAATAGATCGGCTTTGAATAATGAACTGCACCACAGTCCCAGACCCTGGTCCCAGCCCAGGGTCACACAGGGAGTAGCTAGCTGTGAAACGCAGTGACGTCACTCGGTGAAAACAAGTGTTATATAACACCCCTCCCCCATACTTCATTCTGTAAAACGCAGTGACATCACTCGGTGAAAACAAGGTTATATAAGAACCATCCCTCATACTTCATTGTATTAGCCAGCTCGGTGAAAACAAAGGAGGTCAAGGTCATTAAGTTTCACAGATTTGACCTAATTTCCATTAGGGTAGGCCTACCCGATTATCCCTAATAGACCGGATATAGGCCTACTAATAAACACAGAGACGCAGTTGGGGGGGGGGGGTCGTATTTATCAGGAGTTTATTATGTGCACTGAAATCAATGTGCAGTCTATCAATACAGGTGTCGACTTGAGGTGTAGAAAATAGATGTGATCAAGGCTGACCCTGTGCACTCTATGACTTGTTTTGCCGGGAATTCACAACATTACCCGTGCAAAGCATGATCATGACCCACTCCCCGACTTAACATTGAAAACAACATTGAGCTGACGAGTCTTTGTTGCTTAATTGTGAAACAGTTGCATCTTAGCTTTCCTTAACCCTTTAACCTCCAAATTATTCAATCTGAATTTTCACCCACTTGAAGTTGTGTCTCGCTGACACGATCCACAACTTCAAGTGAGTGTAAATTATTCAGATTTGACAAAATGGAGGTAGACTGTTTTCAAATGTTGCTGGTTGATGTCACATTTTATTTTTAACAAATGTGTTACTTAATGTGCTAATAAAAAATAAAAACCCAAATATATGTGACACCGGCGGTTAAAGGGTTAAAACAATGACCCTGAAGCCCGGCACAAGCTCTACTTCAGTGCCGTCAGACTCTAGTTTCTCTGTACACTTGCATGTTTGCGAATGCTAAATTGTATCTGCTTCATAATTCCTCTGGTACATCTATATTCTATGTTGTAAGTCATGGACAATATTTGCCAATCAGCTATTAGAGAGCAAGTACATCATTGTTTTTTATGGACGAAAACTACAACTAAATATATATATGGGTAAAACCAAAAATCGGGGTAACTTTACATAAAATTAGTGTCCCCAGGACTTAAAAGGTCCGCATTTTGATTTAAATATAATAATATTAAAAATAAATGGTGCAACTTCACGTTTAGGCATTGCTACTTAATAATGTTTGGATTATTTGTAAAAAATATATATATATATATGGTTTTATAAGAGCTCTATGTCATGGAAACGTGGAAAATGGCATGTCCCCAGGGAAAATTCCACTATTTAAAACTTCACTGTAGGATACAAAATCACAATATAATTCTAACAATTACATTTCATGGCTAGACATTGTTCACTTTAACTAATCAATGATCAAAATTCGACTTAAAATGGATATCGATATAAATAATTTTGATGAATATACATGTCCCCACATTTGCACTCTACTCCGTTACCATTATTGTAGCATGCCCCATCAAGTGAATAATCATAAACTAAAATTTTAGCAAGTGTAGTTTGACACACTAAAGGGCCTTATACGAGTTTTTCACCTTGAAAGAATTAATATTGTTGAGTGACAAGCTATTCGAAACAGGTATTACCAAAAATTTAGAAAATACACTTTTGTTTTTACTACTCCGTTCCTAGCCTTGTGGGTATAAAAACGAGTTGGGTTTTATGATTGTATGCCTACAACAGTTGCTATGGGGACTATTTGCACCCGTATGATATATTTTTGAATTATTGCCCAGATCTTTTCATTAATCCCTAGAATACTTTTAATTTTACTACTCCGTTCCACTCTACTCCGTTACCAAGAAAAGGGAACGGAGTGGTGAATTGTCAAATTTTATGGGTTTTACAGTCATAATGATTGATGATATAGTCTTTTAAAACATGGCTCGTTGTCCCCATATTAATAGAGCACCCATTTGTGATCGATGTTATGATAAGAAAATATACAGTTTATATTTATGTCGAGCCAAACATTTGGTAACGGAGTTGAGTATTTTTGGCTTCGTAACGGAGTTGAAATAAAGATTTTTGTTCATCCCATCAATTTTTTTTAAATTTTTAGCAGGTCTGATGTACGATTGTTTAGTATTATGCTCCAATTAAGGATATTTCACGTTTAAAAGTGTGATGTCAAGCTAAACAAAGTAACATAATTTTTTAAATGGTTTGAATTTGGTAACGGAGTAGTAAGTGGAATGCTGCAACTTTTTTAAAATGATTTTTTGAAGCAAAAAAATAAATTTCTAGCGCAGCCAGTGGCTTTTTCATGCTCTATTGGGATCAGTGCACCAAACCTATAAAGTAATTTCCCTCCTCTTTGATGGTCACCTCACTGCCATTTTTGATGCTACAAAGTTACCCCAATTTTTGGTTTTACCCATATATTTAAAAATTACTCTCAGAAGTTGCATTTGTATCGAACACAATACTAACAAATTGATTGTCACTAGTTTAGGCTACATATCAGCGAGTCACAATCCTGTAATGTGAGGAACTCCAGTAACAGCAATATTTCTGGTGCGAGGGTGGCGGGGGGGGGGCAATGGTAGACACTATGAAGGTATATTCAACTTCTAGGCTCTGTTCCAGGCATGTATTATGACGGTATACGTGGAGATATCAGTAACTGTAATGCTTGACATTTGTATTTGATAGACACACACAGATTTCGTACACCTATGCCTAGCCAAGTATGAAATTTAAGATTTTTTCACGATCTTTTCAATGTTGAAATTTCCCGTTTTTAATGTTACCGAAAAACTTGACTGACCATCGGCAGGTCACGGAATGTGTCATAGATTGAGCGGTCGTACATTGTGGTGATGTTAGGAGTTCAGCTACATGTAACAGCACATATATGTCATCCTGCATGCAGGGTGTACTTCCCACTACACCCTGCCATATATGAGCCGGTGTCGACCTATTTGGGACCCCACTCCAGGAGGACACACGTGCCTCTCGTGCGACACCCCCAAGCTTAGACATCAAAGCTAATCGCAAAGCGCCGGCAATCAGACGGCACTGTCTGGCCTGAGAACATCAAGTCAAGTGACAGTATACGCTAAGCTATGCGAGAACTTGGCCAACGCTGTTCCAACGTTGTGACAACTTTGATGATAATGGCCCAACGTTGAGGCAGCACTGTGTCCTTGCTATCTGCGAAATGTTATTTGTACAGCCTATCACACAATTAGAGAGTGTGTACAACTGTATTATACAGTCAAATATGGCCTCCTCTGATTACAAATTGAATAATTAGAGCCTAAAACGGGGGATAACATCAGCTAATATATCAAAAACAGTTTAAACAGTGGCGTAACTTTTATTCTTGTAATTTCGTGTCGATATAATCCCCCTGATTATCTACTTATGAACGAAAACGCACGCAAAATATGTGGTTTTATTTTGAAAAAATAATACGGAATTTCGAGATTAAATGTGCTCATATAAAGTCAAGAAAATAATTCAGAACGTTGTATGTGTATGGTAAAATATGTATGCTATGACATACTTGAATTAGAAATGTATGGGTAACAGGATTATTGCAATAAAAGCTATATTTGTTCTACATGTACTACTTTCATAAGTTTGGGCAGAGTTTGAAATTTAGGGGAGGGGCCGACAGTTGGGAGTCGCGTGGAGAGGGGCGCTCAAATAGGTGGAAAAGGCCTCATCACATTCAGGGGTAGAGTGAGAACGAATACAACTGAAGTCTCTACAGGATGATATATGTGTACCAGGACAGAAACTAAGGGTAAATTTTATGTTTTATGGTCATGCAGAAACCAACACTATCATCTTCATGCTGGTGACAATTCTCCGTAAGAAAAATTCACTGGAAACAAAGGTTTAAAAATCAATGGTTTTCAAGGCAGCGTACTAATCTTTTTAGCCAGTGTGTAAGGTTTTCTTGTCCTCATAAGATTGTGAAATTACATATCTATAACTCTGCCTCTCTGGGGGGGGGGGGGGAGGGTTACTGTGGTTTGATTGATTAATTAATTAAAGTGACACAATCAGGCTAAAATCACCAAAAAATCTGTTTTTTTATTTTAGCTTCTTAATACGGTAGAACCTCTTTTGAGCGGCCACCAATACTGCAAGCCAAAAGTGGCCGTTCAAGACAAGTGGCCGCTCATCTCAGCATTATCAAGACGAATTGCGCCTCTCATGCCCAGCAGCTGCTCACTGAACTCTTTTGTGTTATTATAATTATACGGAAACATCCATCTCAAATGTATATATTATGTCGCAAATCATCACAATTATAATGAGTGATAATAAAGCTGTTGGGCTGACGTACATTCTTATTTAAATATCATTTCATAAGCCCAATATTACGACTACATAACTTTTATTTTGGAGATATGTCTGCTGCTCTGCTCTGCAAAGCCGAAAGGCAGTATCTGCTTACTTGTCTGGTAAGCAGATACTGTCTTTAGGCTCTACGTGGCAGTCTGAGTGTGTCATATAGTGACCGGTCATAGGCACCTTTTAAATACTATGTGTATATAGAATATATATTTAATCTTTTTTTTTTAATCTTATGGTACATTACGAGGCAGTATACGAATTAAATTGCCAACAAATTAATATATTGTCTTGCAATTTCCTGAGTAAAAATGTTATGTTTAAAGCGAAAAATAGATTTGACTAAACTCGGCCCAGGCAGTAAAAGGTGTGCTTGCCGTTCCAAGATAGCACAGGATAGAAAAACAACGCTGTGTTAAGGCTGTTGACCCGGCATTGGCACAGCGATGATCAACTGCCTCTTCATTGAACATGTTGGACGCGGCACGGTGACCGACTATTGGTTTGCTGCTGGTTCGACGTCGCAGATGGCGGGCCACCATTGATTCAGCATTGGGTTGCATTCTCCGGTTACTGCAGTAATAGAGTAATAACTTCCCGTCAGACTGGGCTAATTGAACCTTTGAACGCTACTGGATTTTAAGTCTCAACGGAGATTTCTCCGTTTTCTATGGATTTTTTCATGTTACAAAATCAAAGGAATCATTGCTTACAGTTACAATTTTACAAACATCTGTTTCATCTTTTCTTGATAACTGTTTTGTTAATAATAATAATAAGTATAAATGATAGTAAAAACAATAATAAAATTATGTTCAATTATGTTATTAAAATATATCTCAAATAATATAAATAATATATGGCTGTATACATGGTATATATGGATTTAGTACTTTGGCCAGTTGATGCGATTTGATAATCATGATATTAAATACTGATGTATTTATAAATTATGTTTAATTACAATAATATAATATATTCAAAATAATATGTATTATATATATATGGATTTAGTACCTCGGCCAGTTGATGCGATTTGCTAATCATGATATTAAATACTGATGTATTTATAAATTATGTTTAATTACATTAATACAATATAATTATTTAAAAAAATATGTAATAGCCTATAATATGGATTTAGTACTTCGGCCAGTTGATGCAAGTTGCTAATCACCACCCGTAATAATAGTTCTTTATCAATCATATATACATGGGCCTCATAGCTTGACGCCGGTAAAGGGTGTTTGTTGGTGACACACACAACTCGACTGTTTAGCGCCAAGAAGCGAGAAAATATAATAAAACACAACGGCTGTCTGGTTGAACGTCTGATCATATACATGCTGTCACTGCTGGTTGAGCTGTCAATCATTTGAAGGCTCACTGTGATTGGTCGAGAACACCCGCCCACAGGTCATCGTCACGTCTCGTTGTTCACCGCACATGTAACTATATGTTGCGAGATTTAACCTGTGGCATTCCCGTCAATCACGGGACATTGCTGCATTAATGTGGGTACGCCGTTTACAACGCTGAGCCGGCATTTATTCATCATTGGGATAATATCACGTGTTTGTTTATGCATGCATGCGTAATATTTACCATCTAATTAATCACCATACTCACTATCATATCAGCGTTTCGACGTTAGGCATAAATATGGTCAAAATGAAATATTTTTTCCACATGGAACACAGCAGTGGATTTAGATGCCGCATCATTCATAGGGTCAGTCCAGATCTGTTGCAATCGTCTTTAACACCTACATCGCGAGCATAAGTGACATTATTATTATAATTTTATTACACTTACAACCGCAGAGTGACTATTCATACAGACTGCCAATGAAAGTCCACAGTGGCCGGTAATTGAAGTTCAGTAGTTTGAAAAAAAGGCGTAAAAGTGAGTTCCGCGATTCACGCTGAACATTGTATTATATTGGTCGACATAGATTCGGCATTATTTCGTTCAGAAATATGAAAAATTAATTATAATTACGCCAGCACTTGAACTGTTTGCTGTGATGCTTGGCATTCACGCTGACGATTTTATTATAATGACCAGGATATATTTAGCGCTTAGTACTGACATGTACTATAAGTACTGTAGGCCTATATTATCATTATTATAGTGGCCGCCGATATAGTGGCCGGTAATTTAAAGTCAAAAGGTGACTTGTTGACCAATATATAGTGGCCGATAATATGATGTTCAGAAGTTTATTATTATTGGCCGTGGCAGTTTAACAATCTGCCCTGATGATATAATAATCAACCTACATATATAGCCTATGCCTAGTTACCGGTAATTGGAGGTCAAAAAATGACTTGTTGCTAAAAAATCACTGGCCGTGGCCGCGTTATGGAGGTGGCCGGTCATTAGAGGTCATTTATACAGAAAATGCATTTGGAACTCCAAGTGGTGACCGTTTAGTGGAGGTGGCCGTTCAAACTGGTGACCGGCCAAAACAAGTTATACTGTATGACCATATGATGTAAACATAGACTAGAACTGCAAAAGTTTTTTTCCATTTTTGTGTTGCGCATTTACTAGTAAAGTGAGATATACAGACGAAATCCACGTATTTCTTATTTTGGACATGTTGGGTTGGTAGGGTAGACACCAGTGGTGGTGCGGACGGACGGAGTCCAACCTCAAACTTGCTCTGAGTCCATACCCGCCGGGTCGTTGGTCGAAGATGAAGTAAATGGGATAACTATGTGAAATTCATTCCTTCATTTATTGTGGATAATATCAACTTGCTATGCATAGTTTGCGACGGGGTGTGAGACCGGCCATATTAGCCTATTCGGCACTCAGTGGAGTGGAACGTCCACTCACTTTGACTGGTCTGTGACATGCGAAAACAATGGCGTGGTTATGGCTTGGCGGGAACGAGGCTCGTCAGTCTCCATCTCGCCAAGCCAGACCGTCCCAGATTGAAATCAGTCAAGATTGCAGCCCTGCTCTGTAGCCGACACCACATTACCCCCGGGATAAGTGACAACGCATATCAAAAACCCACGATTGTGGATACGGCGACAGGTAGAGATCCGCTAATTTACGATTAATCGACGAAACCGCCCAAGCTATGCCAAATCATACCATTTTCATACTCCAACAAAGCAAAAATACGAAACGAATTATCCAAGTCGTCATGGTGAAAAAATAGAGCTTGGGTAGTTAGCGAACAACGGCGGGTGCAGCAATGACCATTCTCTCCAAGCCCAATTAATTCCTATCCTCATAGCAAATGTCTCTGATAAAATATACAGTCATGCTGGCAACTCGTCATGTTACGTCCAACTGAATTAACTTATTTACTTAATACATTTCCAAATCACTTACTTAAATACCATTTTATATAATGTAATTAGTACATTTCAAGAAATTTGATCATTTAAAGTACATTTTATACAATTGAAGTATTGCGATGTGTGTGGCTGGTCCCTTCGTATTTTATGAGGCTTTATAACGGCGTAAACCAGCTGCGCGAATTGAGCAGGTGCATGGATTGTGCGTCCAACACATGCTTATGTAGACCGAGTTTCTGTCTTTGGGTCGGCGTTGACTGATGTTCCTCCCCTCGGACAGGGAGTGATGCATGTACTCAGATGGCACATAGTCACGAAAACTTTACGATGCTATTTATGTCCTGAACAATATCAAAATTGTTCACTAATTGTATCAGATACACATAAATAATTATTAACTTACCGTTTTCTGATTTTCTAATGTATTCATTCAAACAATTGAAACCTTCAAAAGGTGTGTGCTGTCGACAATTAAAACACCGAGATATTTAATGATCGTTTATCATATCACAAGCAATGAAACAAATGCTTGAATTCTACTTACATGTAGCCTAATTCTGTTTATTCCTATATAGTGCTAATCACCGCCGAATACTAATAATTAATTTATTATAAGCTAGAAGGAAATCAATAGTCCCAGAAATAATTGCATTCTAATTCATCACCATGATTCATTATATATATTCCAAGATTAGGATAGATTTAGGCCTACAGTACGCACAGTAAAGGTTGTTACGATGTAACCTATATTTTTAAAATGATAAAATATAATACATAGAATAATACCTCCAGAAATAATTTATTATTAATTTATTATTAAATTGACCAGTACGTGTGGTAACTGCACTTCTGTATTTAGTTGTGGCAAAACGCCCAGAAGAGCGGCTTTAACTACAAACATCCAACATCATGACGTTTCTCCACTGAATGTGATACATCAAGTGTACGTAAAGCACAAAAAAATGAGCACCATTTCTCCAGATGATAAATTTGTCTGTCAGTCATGCACGAGCTTACTGTGGAAAATCAGAACTGGTCAGAAGCAATTGGAAGAAGCTTCAGCTGCATTTTTATCGGCCAGTTCTGACAGCTCTTATTAAAAATCAAAAATCCCACAAGACAAACACAAACAATTGTAAGTGACTACTAGTATGTTTAATTGATAAAAAATATACTGTTGAGGTTATGATGATGTTTCTTACAAATGGATAAAAATCCATGGTTACAACAAAACTGATATAGAGATATATTCATGGCGGGATGTGACCTGGCGAGCGGGTGGTCAGACGGGCGATTAACCACTTTAGTACCAAGTCATCTCGCATGACATAGGGGTGAAAGGGTCAATTTCAGATTATTTGCAATAAGAATTTACCTACTTTTAGCTTTTCTTTCCTGATTTTGGGGTGTTTTCGAATGTTATGCACTGTTATGCACTTGTATATATCCGTGTGTAATTCTGTGTCATGTTCATGTTGATTTTGAATGAATGTTTTTTCCCACTAATATACAACCCATAGATCAACAAAAAAACTGTTTTCATGATGAACACTAGCTGTTTGATCTATGTGAGCCTCGACCACCTCCTATTTATACTAAGCCTAAAAATAGAGGGCCCGTATTAGGCCCATCTATGCTGGTCACTTGAATTATCCTGCATTCATAATATGATAAATTATGGTATTTAGAGCCCGTGGTCACACCAGCATGACGGTTAAGACGCACACTGTTTTCTTTATCCTTACATTATCAAAGCGCTACTAAGGTCGGCATCATCCTATAAGCAGGGGGGTGGAGTATTTTAAAAATATATTTTTTTAAACTCATTTTTTGTGAAATAAATAATTGTCTGCGCGACATATTGTAAATTAATATTTAATGGGCCTTACAAAGAATCTGAGCCTCGGCTCTTTAACCTCCAGATCAACATTTAAAGGCTACTCCGGGATAAAGATTTGTAGATAGAAAAAAACAATTTTCAGAGAGGGGAAGAAATATTTTGCCTGAGGCAGAGTGTGAATTTATTTTTTGTAGATAGGGACTGAAATAAATAATTTGTCTAATTGAAAAATTCCAGCCTCCCCCTTCCATCTTTTGTATTGATTGGTGGCCCGCTAAGTAAAAGAAATAGTTTGATCACACATAGCGTCCATGAAAAAATAAATACACTCACATTTGTAGATCAATAATTTTATCCTATGACGCAAAACAGTGGATGATTTGATGATCATTTGATGATGGAATTAAATGATGATCAATTGCCCACCGCCCATTTATTCCACTTGGCCGAATTGACTATGATACCAAGACAAATTATATTATTTCAGTAGCAGACGACAGTTTACAAATTGAAATAAACATTCATTTTTATGGCATCGGAGTCAATATTTCAAAATAAAAACAAACGGGTTAGTCAAAATATGTGTTTTTGAGAATAATGAAGCAATAATGGCTATTAAATCGTGATATTAAGAAAGTCCCTTGATTTATTGTGAACTCTCTGTCGGGAGATGAACATCGAACGACAGCGCTCGGTCTAATGCCTATGTAACGAGTTTATCCGCATTTGCTGTATCGTTAGGAGCAGTGGGGGTCTGTTTTTACATTATTAGAACTCATTCCAATAATGTTTTAATATGGTTCACAAAACGGATTCTGATCACTGTTTTTTTGTTTCCATATAATGTGTGTCCCAAATAACTATCACTCACATCTTCTCAAATACGACAAAACGCATAGGTTCAGTTTTCTGTCATTCCATAGCCTATAGTAGACACACCAAACGTTGTTTCTGAATAAACATAAATATCTGTTTTTGAGTTATTAGGATTTCCGCTGTCAATTTTACGACAGTTGGTGGTCCCCAATTTTTTAGCTGTGGGTTGAGCCATCAGTTTATACCCTGTAGATAGCCAATAGATTTTACTGAAAACATTGCTTACCTTGGGATCAAACTAGTCCGATGTAATCTTAAGAAATTGCCACAATGAGAGTCTGAAACTGGGGGAAGCTGGCAGATGTTCTACTTTCCAAAGTAAATATATTATGATATAGATGCAATATTTTGCAATGATATATCTTGCTTTTGAAAATCTAACCCTTGGTCTTAATAGCATCTAGCGCCACAGCCTTAGTGCTGTTAATCCACATCTTAGGAAAACCATTGGACGAGATGGCCTTCCCTGATCAATGACACACACAACAACTAGGTCACTCACATCTCTGGATATTTCAACATGGACGACAGACATGTGACATTGATACAGTGCAATGTCAATAAGGCTGAACCAGATCTCAGGCTCATCATTGGTCGAGAAAGTCATCTCGACCAATCTCATGCACGATATCTGGGTCAGTCATATACTGAAGGGCCATCACACTTTCCGTGAGTGAGCTGATACTGCTTAGCGCCAATGTTGATGAAATGATCAATTTTTATGTTAGGATCAAACCAACTGTACAGAGACGGGAAGCCAGATGTGGTATGCCTTTGATCAGCTATCACCGGCAAACACAACTCATTGCCCCAATGCTGGGCTAGTGTTGGCCCAGTGGTTATTGTGAATCAATGCACGCGTTTATACAGAAACATATAGCAATGCCCCTTATATATGAGTTAACTTTTTTATTGCACGATTTGACATGGAAAAAGGACAAAGTATGGTGAAATATTAACCCTTACACTGCTGCATAAAATTTGCAGCATGTGTGGCACGTTTTTTCTTCAAAAAAACATCTGATGAAAAATTGATATTAAAAGCCATTATATTACAAAATCAGTCAGCTATATTTAAAGCGCAAATAGGAAGACACCACATACCGAAAGTGAAAAACAATTTTTTTTTTGCTTGCACAGTACAGTAGTCCCTTCTGATACGACTTTCATACTGCCAGAAAACCAAAGTCGCATCAAAGGGGTAGTCGTATCTGAGAGGGGTGAAAAAAACTCTAGAAAAAATGTAAAATGGGTCGAGTTTGATGTTTAAGACAGCACCCTTTAAACACCTCCATTTTCGTTGTGAGTCTGATGAGCGCAGTTGACAGCCTGTGTTAATTGGCGGTTCTAACGGTAACACACACAATTTAGAAGTACTGGAAGTGGCTTGTGTATTCGTAAGAATTGAGGCAATGTTTTTTCCACATTTCAATATAGGCCTATGCTTTGCAGTACAAAACATGTGACACTGACTGTGACAGCTACTTTCAATTGATGTCGACCAGTCAAAAGTTAAAACTAGGCTGAATACTAAGTCCTAGTTTTCCATTCTGGGCCAGCAAGACAATGTACCTTATTCTGTGAAACTCAATGACCTTGACCTCCTTTGTTTTCACCGAGCTGGCTAATACAATGAAGTATGGGGGAGGGGTCTTATATAACCTTGTTTTCACCGAGTGACGTCACTGCGTATGACAAAATGTAGTATGGGGGAGGGGGTGTTATATAACCTTGTTTTCACTGAGTGACGTCACCGCGTTTCACAGAATTATCCCTGAAAACGTGCCAGCTAGGGAGATGCAGTTGGGGCTGGTTTATTATATATGTGCACTGAGATTATTGGACGATACCACGCTACTTTTTTTTAGCCTGTGGGTGATATTTAACAGCTGGGCAATATTTATGGCTGAAACGCTGATCAATCGGTCTGACTCAATGATCACTGAGTCAGTGCAATGACCGTGCAGTCATCACTTATGCTGTAAGCAATGCTGACGAGCTGTCGTCATTTGACACAACTCAAGGTAAGGCCTAGTAGAGCCTACTTAATCCAGGTGCCGACATCAGGTGTGAAAAATAGCTGTGAGAGATCGAGGCTGACACTGTGCACGCTATGGTTCTGTAAATGTGTCACACACATTACACTCTAACTCAACCCAAACTCTAGGATTGATCGATAATACATTGCTAAATAAAAATTTAAAAACAAATGTTCTGGATGTACACTGTATTCTCAATGATATATTCAATGACAAACAGACGAGGCGGGCGTCTTCTATGTTGACCAAGATTGGAGATAAACAGACAATATGGACAATGCAAGAGATTGATCCGAATTTGGATCAATGTTGTTCCGGCGTCATAGGCGATCACCCGCCGATGGCTCAACATTGAGCTAACATGGGTTTGATCTATGGTGGTTTTAGTGCAGAATATACAGCTTTCACAGCGCAGACACGAAATGCTAGTCCTACCCAGAAAACACGAGCATTCCCCCAATGCCGCTTCAATGTTGGCCCACCGTCTTTGACTCTGGCCCAACATTGGAACAGCATTGGGTGAATGGCTCGTGTTTGCTGGGTAGGTCGGTTTAATGTTTCTCCATCGTCTGTGATGCTGGCTCAGCATTAAAACAACCCAGGTACCACGTTGTGTTTGCTATGTATGTATCTCACCAGACCCATACAGTCAAAGGAATACTTAGGGCCTACTATCTCATTAATTAATATTCAAGATATCATTTCAGAGAAAAAAGGCCCACATGGCGTATACACACAAACAAACAGTGATTATTGATAATTTGCAGATATATTATACTGATTGCGTGTTTTCATTTCAAATATAAAACGACATGTTGGTAATTAAAAATAACACCAAAGGACATGTTGGTATTTAAAAATAACACCAAAGAACCGCAGAATGACATCAATTTATTAGCACAAAAAATAATTTTAATTGATAATGCCTTCACGCTAAACTCTCTGTAGCCTACATATTTTTATTATTGAAGTCATCATCCATGCAACTTATTTATTTATATCGGTATTTTATTGGTAATTTTATGGTATTGTGATTACAGATACTAACAAATGGCCACAAAATTCATTACTTGTAAATCTTAAAATTAACAGCGCTAGACATGATTATGCCTTTACGTTAAACAATCTGTACGTCTTTATTTTTATTAGCTTTTTATTGGTAATTTGATGGTATGGTAATTACACATTCTAGCAAATGACCACTGAATAACCTCTCAATTCCTGACCACAAAATAACTCCAATTTAAAACCTCAACAATCAGCTATTTTACACATTATTATGACTCTGCACATCGCGAACCCTTACATATTTAAAATGTAGGCTACTTTGCTACAATTTAAAAACTATATGTTTTCCATTAGTTATTTTATGGTATGGTCAGCGGTCGTAACGTTAAAAAGACGTAGTTTTAACGCCTTCTGCAATGACCATTACCACCATTCATGGGGGGGGGGGGGGGCATTCATATACACACTATAATAATTACTTACAGAATGAATGGACGAACGACACAACAAAAGAATACCTGAAAATCCTAAGATAGACACCCAAGCCATCAATATGCTTTAATTGAGTACACACTGATATTTATTTAGTGTTCGACCTTGGAAAAATTGTGGTTATCTTGGATATCAGTCACATGCAATGCAATGTCTGGGGTGTTTTCTGGCCTCACCATTATGTCGGGCGTACCTGATACATTGGAGATACCAAAACAATCTACTTCAATTCTGTCGAAAATGATATTAATTTATTGTTTGATCGTCAAAAAAATGACGGTTATTTTGTATTCCACTCTCAATGTCTAGGATGTTTTTTGGTCACACCACTATGTTAGGCGTACCTGGAAACCCTAGGATAATAGATAGACACTAAAATCTCGAATCAGCTTCGATTCTGTTGAAAAAGATGTATTATTTTATTGTTCGACCTTGTTCAAATGGCGCTCATCTTGGATTTTACCAACAATACAATATCTATGATGTTTTTCATGAGAGATGATCTAAGCACCAATGCTATATATAATAAGCAACAATAAGATAGGCCTAATTGTACAATCTATAACAGAGTTTTTAAGGCGGCTTTGAGATAAACAGCCGCCATTTTTAAAAATGTGTTTTTCATCATTTTCATCTATAGTATATATAGTACAGTATAGTCTGTACTGCTTATAAAGGGCACCAGAACATTTGTTTTTTGTTTAATCACCAGCTGTGGCTGCTGCAAGATCAACAGAAAAACATCACAGGTTGATCAAAATCAAGGACTTTTCCTGATTTAATTCTGTAGATGGTGCATGTACACCTGTTGTGTTGAAATGACACCCGGCTCGACCCCCCATACTTGGGAGTACTGGGAATGTGCCGCTGGACAGGGTGCCTTTTTGAGCTTCCAGCTTTGGCACAGGGTGTCTTTTCTGAGCTTTTAGAATTGGCACAGGGTGCTTGTTTGAGCTTTCAACTCTGGGCAACCAATTCAGCATGTATTTTGCTGATTTCTCAGGCCATTATCAGCCGAATTCCATCACTTTTTCCTAGTCTCAGAGCAGATAGTCTCGAAATTTCATAAACAAATAATAAAGAGCTTAAAAAAACATAAAACATGAAGTACATTGGTAGTAATTACACCATTAACCAATCAATTAAATTCGGTGTTAATTTCAAAATTGGGACAGGGTGTCTTTTTAGCCATGAGACGAATTGCGACAGGGTCAGGTTTTGAACATGCTGGAGGCACACCCCTACAACCATCCTCCCCCCCCCCCCCACCCCCGGGCTCGACCAGCAGCGGAATGCCTACATGGCCACTGGTGACAGTAATCTACACATGATTCAATGTTTCAAACATTCGGGTCCTATTGTTCTGGAGGAGTACCTTGTCGTGGCTATTTATAGACACTAGCCTGCACATGCCGATTTCACAGTTGACCACATGTTTAAGCTTAAAGGGACTGGCCCAGGCTAAAATCATCAAAAAATCGGTGATTTTATTTTGGTTTCTTATTATGACCATATGATGTAAACATGTACGTAGACTAAAACTGCAATTTTTTATAATTTTTGTGCTGCGCATTCACCAGTTAGGCTAGATATAGAGACGAAATTCCCGTATTTCCTATTTTTGACATGGTTGTCAATAATTAGATATCAGGAATTTCGTCTCTATATCTAGCCTAACTGGTGAATGCGCAGCACAAAAATTATATAAATTTGCAGTTCTAGTCTTTGGACATGTTTACATCATATGGTGATATTACAACCCAAAATAAAATCACCGATTTTTTGATGATTTTAGCCTGGGCCAGTCCCTTTAAAATATTTCTTTCTGAATTTGTATATTTAAGAATGTTATTTATAAGATAAATTCATTTCTAAATAAAAAATAACTGAATCATTTCGTTTGGTGATTTATAGACAATGATAAAAGCATAAAATATATAATGTAAAATATGTTTTACATGGCAATATAATAAATCATTCTTGATCACTCATTCAGACAAATAAATTTTCACACTACACTACAATCAATAATATACTTGTACTAACTACAATGCATAGGGACGATTTAGAAGCATATCCTTATAATCGAGCATAATGTAGCACTTTGTCATATTAACAAAGACCATGTACAATAAGATGATCGACTCTCGCCAAAACGTGAAATCGCGCGGGGAATATGCTTGTATATATCAGTGGATATATATGTTACAAAGTGTCGCGATCTGCATGTGATCAATGTAAAGTGATTTTAATGCCATTTGCATACATTTCTGAGCTTTTAGAATTGGCACAGGGTGCTTGTTTGAGCTTTCAACTCTGGGCAACCAATTCAGCATGTATTTTGCTGATTTCAACTCTGGGCAACCAATTCAGCATGTATTTTGCTGATTTCTCAGGCCAGTGGATATATATGTTACAAAGTGTCGCGATCTGCATGTGATCAATGTAAAGTGATTTTAATGCCACTGCATACATTTCTGTCTGAGAAGCAATATTTGAATATTCAGAGTGTGGGGCTTTTGTTCCACGTCAATACTTAATGCAATTAATTGGTTCAAATGAACGAATTTTCGGAATATACCTGAACAGATTCTACATAGGAGTCATAAAAAAGATCAAATTATTACGTTATAATATATTACATATAATATGTCCCCATTCGGCTACACCATGTATAGCGAGAAAACAATGAGCACATTATTACCAGTAATGAAAGGAGAGATGGAAAATTATTAAAATTAAACTATAAATAAATTGTGTCATAAAAATGACTGTGTCTTGTTTTAACCCTTCAACCACCAAATTATTCAATTGGAATTTTCACCCACTTGAAGTTGTGTCTCGCTGACGCTATCCAAATGAGTGAAATTTATTCAGATTTGACAAAATAGAGGTCAACCCTTCTCTAATCGTGCTGGTTGATGTCACATTATGGTTTAACATGCTTAAAAGGCGGTACTGAATGTAGTAATAATTGAGTGAAAACCCCAATATATTTGGCACTGGCGGTTAAAGGGTTATGATATCAGTATACTGCTAACGTTCCAGCCTTCAGTGACATTGATGGCAGTGGTCCGAGAGAGAAGGCTTATATTTTATAATTTTATAATATTTCCTGTGTTCTAAATCGATTTTTTAAATAATAAAAGCTTGAATCAAAAGACACGCCTGTCAAGTTATGGTTGTTATTTGTTACCAATGTTTTGCCCCAATCTCCTTTATGGTCGGTATGCTTGACGACATACCGTCACTCCCCTCCCCTTCTGTGCCCACATATTTGTGTACTTTCTGTACACAGCTTCTGTTATTTAAATGAAGACATTTTAATTTCTAAAATTGATCATAATAAAAGATGACTTATCTGCTATATTAGCAGTTATTTTCGTTCCAAAAACAAATAATGCAGAGATATTGTCATAACTGTCAAACCTAGAAAAACATTATTTTTTATTTGGAGGCTAAAGTGGTGAAATTATCACTTGTTTTATATGATACACTTGCCAAAGCGGAGTTCCACCTCCCGTTAAAAGGGAACACCACTGCATAATGTATTACACACATTTGTATGGTAAAATCCGCAAGTCGATCATCTTATTGTACATGGTCTTTGATATTAAGGAGATGCCTTGCAATCAAACACAATAGTAAGAATTTGAGTTCATACTCAGAACGTCTACAAGGACATTTATTGTGGAACGTCTTGAATATAAAGTTACAGTTTATATATAATTAAGTGTTTTTTTAACTATATGTATTTATATATTTAAAACACCTTATTATCGGGTATTTTAGCTACCCCAATAATGATTATTGGATATTTTACATACCCCAATAATTCCCGTCTTTTTAGTTAAAACTGAAGAAAAACTAAAGGACGGAAAACTAAAGTTTGAGGGCGCCACCTCAATCACAGACCCTGAAGATTCTATCATAGAAGTCCTTTTTAAAAATGTCCAAATTGTGGTGTTTTAAAAATACCCAATATTCAGGTACATACAAAAAAAGGACTCAACAACAAGGTAGTTTTGAAGTCTAACCTAGGCTAGAAGTCCTGTTTAAAAGTGTCCAAATTGCGGTGTTTTAAAAATACCCAATATTCAGGTATATACAAAAGAAGGACCCAATAATAAGGTATTTTTAAATGTATATACACATACATAAGTACATACTTATGTGTATACATATACGTTACATATAATACTTACACATATATATGTGTGGATTATATATATTATATTAAAATGGTGCGCTGCATAACGATCTCTGGTGGCGCAATATAAAAACTTCACTATTGTTATAATTATAAACATATATATACTAATATATTATATCACTATATACTACATGTATATATTTACATTGTTATATATATAAAACAACATATATATATGTATATGGTCTTCAAACAACAATGTCCATCTTTGCTGGAAAAAAATAACTGCATTGCACATATTGAGAATAAAATTAAAGAACTGTGTAGGGTATTTTGTGAATGATCTTGATAATACTATCTGCACAACTGGAAGCTACAGTTCATTGTTTAAATGTTTATCAACAGAGCATTGCGTATGTAGGTCACAATTTGTTATAAGAGGTTGATAGTGTTCCTTCATCTCTGAATACGAGAAAATGTCGTACTCTGAGAAAGGAAAAGGGTGTGGTAACTCCTTTACAAGTAACTGCACCATATATCGAGAAAATGATGGTGGACATTTAAGTGACCTCCAACCCGGGATGTCTAGGTTACATTGATAATCTATAGCTTTATCAACATCACAGTCTAAAAGGAGAATTCCAATGTTACTAGAAAAAGACAGAAATCTATTGGTCTTAAACTGTCGGTCTTGTTGAAAAGCAAAATTGTCGGATCTTAATGGTTTAGAATCTTTGTATAATCCTAATATACACATCAATGGTAGCAGTGTCTCTGCATGTCCAAACCAGAAAGCTCCTTTCTCCTTGCTGGAAACAAATATATAATGTAAATACAAAAAAGAGGCTGTTGGTTTCCGCACCATTAAAATACTTAAACACTCTCTTTCAAAATGAGCATTATCAACTTATCATTCTCAATTATATTGTATAAAAAAACAATAGAACTATAATTTAGTTTTGAGCACTATAACATACTTTTTTATTCTAAATCCACGAGAAAGTCATAGCAGCCAAAGTGTTAAAATGGCATCAATAAAAAATAGGGGCAAACCAGAAGCATGTCACCACCTCTGGTCAGAGAGACATTTACAGCTTACTAGAAACATGAAAACTACAATAGATTGCATATGGTAGTGGCTGCAGGATGAACCTGTTAAAATAAACGATTTATTGGTGCATTATATAAGCATTCCATTTATAAAAGATGATTAGTTATACCTACAAGTTGATATGCTCTTTTTTCACTCCATATAGCTATTAATAGTTCAGTAACAAAGTATTACTTAGACCATACAATATGTTTGAGCGTACCGGTTCAGATTTTTTCCATCCTCTAAATGGGAGAAGATATCAGATAATAGGGGACAACTCTGTATGTAGTTGATTTCATGCCCGTACCCCTTCTTCCAGTATGTCTGTAATGCAGATTGAATGAATGAATGATAAAATGAATGAATCACTAAAGTATGCCTAATTAAAAATATTGATTAATGTCACTTTTTGACAGCCAGCCCCCCCCCACTTTCATGGTCCCACAAACAAAAAACTAGCTATCAATTGATGGCAGGACCCCTCAGCCGTAGGCGCTGTCTATCAAAATCAAGAAAAAATGACCCCCACTACCACCATGTTAATTTTTTTTAAATGGCTACGGCAGCCATTTTTTTTTTAAGATTCATCCCTAAAATTAATCAGATCATCGGAAATACCTAGAGAACAACCAAATTTGAAAGCAATGCAAGCAACGGTTCATAAGTTATCTTGCCCACAAGCTTTTTAAGCGGCCATCTCTTTTTAAATGGCTGCGGCAGTCATTTCGTTTTTAATGGAGTCATCCAAAAAAGTTAATCAGATCATAAGAAATACCTAGAGAGCAACTATACCAAATTTGAATGCAATGCAAGCAACGGTTCATAAGTTATCGTGCTCACAAGCTTTTTAAGCGGCCATCTTTTTTAAATGGCTGCGGCAGCCATTTTTTTCTAATGGATTCATCCCAAAAGTTAATCAGATCATCAGAAATACCTAGAGAGCAACCATAGCAAATTTGAATGCAATGCAAGCAACGGTTCATAAGTTATCGTGCCTACAAGCTTTTTAAGCGGCTATCTTTTTTTAAATGGCTGCGGCAGCCATTTTGTTTTTAATGAATTTATCCCAAAAGTTAATCAGATCATCAGAAATACCTAGAGAACAACCGTATCAAATTTGAATGCAATCCAACCTACGGTTCATAAGTTATGTTGCCCACAAGCTTTTTAGGCGGCCATCTTAGAAAATGACCGCTTATGGCTTGGTGCCAAAAAAATATATGGGATGAATTGCCCAGGCACATAGGTCATGTCTGTAAAAATAAACAAAGTTTATCAGTAAACTTTTTAGTAAGAGCTGAATTACTCATTGGCCGCCCGCCCGCCCGACTGCCCGCCTCTGGTGACGACCGAAATGTGGTGTGAAATGCATCTTTTGAGGCCTTAGGTTTTCAAATTTTTCCGGGGGAGCATGCCCCCGAACCCCTCTGGAGCATAAGAGCCAGCTGTGGTGTGTAGTCCTATAAATTGTTGAAAAAAGTGGTAGATTTTATTAACATTTTTAAAGCATATTTTCTATAACATAGCTAAAACCGCATCACATGTTTAATTGGAAAAATGTGTGTTGTTATTAGATAAATATTGCAGGTCAAAGGGGAAGAATAACATTGTACGATTTTCAATATTGGATGTATGAAAATCAAATGTAAATATGTAATAAATATTGACACTTATGACCAGTATCAAGGCATACATTTTAAGAATCAAACCTTGATATCTTTAGCATATTGTAGTATGTTTAGGTCGTGCTGATCAAGTAGATCTGACCATATTGAATTGTCATTCACGGCCTCCTCCATTGCAGCTGTGACATAGATTGATTTAATTTCAGCTGCAACAAAGAAGATTTACTTGTTAATAAGGTTTGTGTGTATATTTATTGAAACAGACATTGATTAACAAATTAGATGCACTAATGTTGGGCTAGGCAGTAGCTTTTTTCAAAGCTGACATCTCAAACCAAAAAACATTGTACGATGTACTGTACCTTACCATATATGCGTGTAACACTATACACAGTATAACCTCGATTCAGGACCACCTCAATAAGCGGACCACTTTGCGTCTCGGACCGCTACTCGGGACTCAGACCACTTTTTTGGCACCAAACCAGTCTCAACCTCGCTGAGAGAACCACCTGGGACATCAAGGGCCAATATTTTTATCCCCCTTACATCACAGACATCTGGAACATTCACACCTATGGTGAAAGTCACGCCTCCAAGCGCAAATGCCTACAAACGACAACCAGCAATGGTGATCTGGATAAGATTTAGCCCTATAACATCTATGGTCCTTGTCAGATGAATGCCCTGCAGCGCGATTTTTAGCTGGCAGTCTTGGTGAGGCAATAAAATAGCCATGGGCCCTACATGGTGGACGTCGCGCCTTCACGCTTGCTTGCACACAAACGATAACCAACTGAAAGAAAGCATCTTATTTCATGGTAATTTTAATCCTTTGGTAGCATTTAATAAAGTTAAGCTGATCACAATAATCTTTGTAATCTGTATCTTTGTAAAATTCTGTATTGTATACGTTCTTCTTGTAACTATTTTAGAAAATAGGATCCCAACTAAAAAGATAAAAAATTTTTTTATTATCGTTGACCCTCAGAGCTTAAAATATCAACGTCTTATCATTTTTGTGCACGTGAGAGACCCACCTGTAATTATAATTCTGTATCTGTACTTTTACTAACTTTCATACTAGCTTAACTCTCAGGGTTTCAATGAATTGATCATTTAATATAAAATGCATTACTGATCATCTGTACATGATCTAACAAATAAACTGATTCGTATTCGTAATAAGAGGGTCAATTACGCGTGTGATTTATCCTTGTTTTTCACCCCGCAAATAACAATGTCATAGCGTTCACAGTGTCAGCTTTGATCAAATAAAGTGGATACCCATCAAATACATGGCATTGAAACAATGTTGGAGTCAGCTTTGATCAAATAAAGTGGATAACCCATCAAATACGTGGCATTGAAACAATGTTGGAGTCCGCTTTGATCAAATAAAGTGGATAACCCATCAAATACGTGGCATTGAAACAATGTTGGATTAATTTTGGGCCGGCAGTTCAGATGGTTCGCCAAAATAACGCAACATTGGGTCCATATCTAATGTTTGATGGGTAGACCGTAACACTTGACGTAGTCTGTTGTGTTGATTATCTAAACAGTATAATGTTAATATTTTAATTGTGCCTGCTTGCTCTGAGGCAAACGCAGCGAAAATAGAAAAGTGATAAAAAACACTGTTATGATCTGATATTGTAAGAGGAAAAGCAGTAACTATTGCTAACACTGCATACATTACTTAGTGAAGTGATGAACTGCTCGCAATCACAAAGGTCAATGAATGATTACTATATGTAAAAAAATGTTTTATTTAATTTTACCAATTCTTTTTAGTTCTTATTGGATAAATATTTTTGTTATTGTATGTGTTTGCTTTGTATTTGTTTTATCTCTTATTCACGTAATTAATAGTACACATACGGTACTGTACTTGGAAAATCCAAATGGTTTTCATATATTATAAGGTATAATGTACAATTTCACTTAGGGGACCACCTCGCTAATGGGACCACTTTTGCCAAGTCCCTTGTAGTCTTACGTTTAGGTTCTAATGTAGATTGGAAATGGAAGATCATTTCAGAACTCACATGAAGCAAAACTATCAGAAGATATATAATTTGTGCCATAGTTCAATCTATCTCATGTCTCATATCATCGGCAGTGAGGCTGTATTATTATTGCGGCTTGGAGATCTGATAACAATTTTTAAATTGTCCTATCTATAATCTATTGAATTCCGCAAGAGTCTGACAGCTCTGAAGCCTCTTTATAGCAACCTGGAAATTTTAATGATCCTATTTTTATTTTTGTAAATCATACTAATTTCAGTGAAATATTATATTTAATAATTTAGTCAAATTATGATACCAAAGCAACTCAAGTTGAGTACGCAATAATTACCAAACATACCTGATGTTAACTTTACACCTAATTTGCTCTCCAGGCTCCTCCACACACCTTCAAATAAAGTTCCATCTTTGAAAAGTTTTGATTGATGAACAGCATCAGGGTTTTCTTCTACCTCTGTTATGTACTTGACACATTTGTCAAAAAAACGAATAAGGTCATTGCGAATCTTAATCTCTGGGTCTGTGGAGAAATTAAGTGCTTGAGTAAATGCTTTGGCACTTTCAATTGTCCTGTGGGTGTTGCTGGATACAAAGGTAAAAAAATCTGGATCTGAAGAAAGTAGTTCATTGTAACGTTGATACAGTCGACTGGCAATTTGTCCAATTTCTTGACTTCCGGCATCTACTAACTTTTTGGCATTTTCCCGTGGAAATAATGATTTCCAAGCTGTAAAATTTTCAAGAACCGTCTTTGTTTCACTTGATGCTGTATCATATTTGTTTAAAATTTTCTGATGGACTTTTCCTATATTGTCTATATCTGGTAAGGAAGGACTTCTAATACCATGTCTAAATACCATACTTAAATGGATCGGCTTACAGAATGAAGGATAGAAGTGTGTTGTATTCTGAAAATTATTCATCTTTTTCTTCATACCAATGGCAGTGGCCTCCTCAATTGTGAAAGAGTCAGCATAGGTCGTTTTAGTGCCATGAAGTTTAGGGTAAGATGCTTTGCATGAATGTGTTCTAATTTGCACAAAAAGTAAAAGTGCAAGCATATTGCATCTAGCAACTTGGTAATGCCCAAAATATGCAACTAACCACATTTTCAAATCTGAATCCTTTTGATTGACGATCTTAATTAAAATATAATTCGTTTATAAAACATGTTTCCCTTGTACATTATTAGTCCACAATAGTTACTTTCCACAGTGTAAAGTATATCTTCCTGGAAAAAAAAATCATTAGAATGAATAAACATGAAACTTATCAAATAAAAATATCTGTATGGATCAATTTCGTTGTCAAAAATAAAATAAAAATGCAATCCAAAATACGAAGTTTTTCTTTAATTTGTACATGTATATTTGTTTTTACTTTTCATGCTTAATAGTCTATCGTATTTATTACATCCTACGGAGTGTAGGCCTATATACCACAATAATAATATACCGCTACCACAAAAATAAATAAATTGTTTCCATATATTCATCCCATCTTTTTCATTTTGTGTCTTTTCGATGAGGCTGAACTGCCTTTGATAATACGGTACATTGTAATGTATGGGGCTCACAGGGGCGTCCTCAGCTTTCCAATATGGGGGGGGGGGGTGGGTCAAGAGGTTAAATTAAAAAAATATGGGGGGTTCCGGGGGCTCGTCCCCGGGAATCCCCAGAATTTTTTGATAATCTGCTGCTTAAGGGGGGGGGGGGGCGTCAGGACCCCTCTGACCCTCGCCCTGTGCACACCCCTGGCTCATTGAAGGTCATTAAAAAGCTGACTCACGCTGGTCACCTTTAATATTTGTATGTAATATTTCATTAGTCTCATTGTGGTGTAGTGAATTGTAACAATAAGAAATAGATTGTTTCCATATAATTCCTCCTTCTTTTTGTGTCTTTTCGGTGAGGCTGAACTTGTACTGATACCGGTAGCTCATTGCAATGTATTATCAGCGCTCATTAACACACTTTAAATTGCCAAAATCGGCCACTTATTTTTACTATTTTTATTTCATATTTAGTAAAGTCTGATGATCATGCATTACCCTTAAAGCGCAGAAATATTTTGTACAAACCATGGAAACTAAAGGGTTTTTCCATTTGTAATCATCATAAATGGCTTAGTCAGCTCTTCCCGATTCATTTGAATAGGCCTATTCCTATGGTATGCGTCTACGGCCACTATAAATACATGTATTTTAATTCTTTCAGTGCGTGGACCGACTTTAGACGTCATAATCTGATGTCTACAGACGTCAGATACGGACGTATAAAGACGGTCCCAGCGCTGAAAGGGTCAAATAGGCCTACAACACAATACGAAATAATGCGAGCCCGTATAATCCTGTCGTCTTTAGGCGTCTTTTCGGTGATGCTGAACTTGTATTGATAATACATTGCAATGTATAGCGCTAATTGACGGACTATAAATTGCTGAATTCGGCTATTTACCTTTAATATTTTCAGGCCTATTTCACATTTCGTATATAGTCTGATGATTATGTATTGAATATGCCACAATAAGAAATAATGCGATCTCGTAAAAACGGTATAGGCCTAATTCTGCCGTCTTAAGGCGTCTTTTCGGGGACGCTGGACTGCCCATTGATAATGTATAGGACTACAAATTGCCGAATTAGGCAAGATATAGGCTAATTCACTGTGAGTGATGTACTAAATACTATAAAATATGAAACATTTAGTTCCTATATCGTCCACTTCGTCTTTTCGTGTATTTTCGTGTCTTTTTTGGTATAATGTCCGACCGGGGCAGACGACTTCCAGGGCTAACCAGTAGCCACTTAATTAGTGGTTAACATTAACAACTCCAGATGATGGGACAGGAGGAAGATGTGGGCAGTGTGAATTCATGTGGATGAATACGCTGCTGTCAGAAGTATTAGATTCCTTGTGAGGCAGGGATGATTACTAGTGGGTTCCTCATGCACATATAAGAGTGTGTGCATGAGACTGGGGGTTGGGACGTTAGGTTGCACGGGATGTCCGGATGATGGGACAGGTGGAAGATGTGGGCAGTGTGAATTCATATGGATGAATACACTGCTGTCAGAAAGAAGTCTTAGATTCTTTGTGAGGTAACGATGAATGCTAGTGGGTCCTCATGCACATATATAAGAGGATATGTGTGCATGAGATTGGGGGTTGGGACGCTAGGTTGCATGGGATGTCCGGATGATGGGACAGGAGGAAGATGTGGGCAGTGTGAATTCATGTGGATGAATACGCTGCTGTCAGAAATCTTAGATTTCTTGTGAGGTAAGGATGAATGCTAGTGGGTCCTCATGCACATATATAAGAGGACATGTGTGCATGAGACTGGGGGTTGGGACGCTAGGTTGCATGGGATGTCCGGATGATGGGACAGGAGGAAGATGTGGGCAGTGAGAATTCATGTGGATGAATACGCTGCTGTCAGAAATCTTAGATTCCTTGTGAGGTAAGGATGAATGCTAGTGGGTCCTCGTGCACATATATAAGAGGACATGTGTGCATGAGACTGGGGGTTGGGACGCTAGGTTGCATGGGATGTCCAGATGATGGGACAGGAGGAAGATGTGGGCAGTGTGCATTCGTACGGTGAGATGGGCCAGCGGTAGCCTGATTGTGAGATGGGCCATCAGCCTGAGTGTGAGATGGGCCAGCGGTAGCCTGAGTGTGAGATGGGCCAGTGATCTGAGTGTGGGATGGGTAATTGGCCTGAGTGTGGGATGGGCCAGTGGCCTGAGAGTGAGATGGGTCAGTAGCCTGAGTGTGAGATGGGCCAGTAGCCTGAGTGTGAGATGGGCCAGCGGTAGCCGGAGTGTGAGATGGACCAGTAGCCTGAGTGTGAGATGGGCCAGTAGCCTGAATGTGAGATGGGCCAGTAGCCTGAGTGTGAGATGGGCCAGTGGCCTGAGTGTGAGACAGGCCAGTAGCCTGAGTGTGAAATGAACCAGTAGCCTGAGTGTGAGATGGGCCAGCGGTAGCCTGAGTGTGAGATGGGCCAGTAGCCTGAGTGAGAGATGGGCCAGTGGCCTGTGTGTGAGACAGGCCAGTAGTAGCCTGAGTGTGAGATGGGCCAGCGGTAGTCTGAGTGTGAGGCAGGCCAGTAGCCTGAGTGTGAGATGGGCCAGTGGCCTGATTGTGGGATGGGCGATTGTCCTGAGTGTGGGAAGGGACATTGGCCTGAGTGTGACACAGGCCAGTAACCTGAGTGTGAGATGGGCCAGCGGCCTGAGTGTGAGATAATCCAGCATGCAGTAGCTGGAGTGTGAGACAGACCAGCAGTAGACTTAGCCTGAGTGTGAGATGGGCCAGCAGTGGCCTGATCTTCAGTGTGGGGTGGACCGTTGACAGGCTGTGCTTCCTCAGTGACAACTGCAGCAGCAAAATCTAGAAGAATATTCAAATTAAATTGATCAAGTGGATGCAATTTATTCTCATCTTAGTGAAATAGTCCACGACAAGTTGCTGAAACTGATAAATTACTCAACTAAGCTTGCTAACCTATATATTTCACTAGTGGGCCTAGTCATAAGATACCAGCGACGTGTCAGACGGTTGTGAGATTTGAGGCATACTGTAACCCCGGAAATACTAGATGATGACGAATCCATATCATAATCATCCAATAAATTATTTATCCAATAACACCAATAGTCAAAAGGGGCAAAACGCCAACCTGCCGCACACCATAGTAGGCGTTTTGCCCTAATTGAAAACTGTGGAAGTTTCTAAATGTTGTCCCGTGACAATGTATACTTTTCACTGGAAACCACATTGCATCGGTATCCAACACTAGTAGTTTTAAATGTACCCCGGTTACCAGTGGTTCTCAGTATTCCTTGGGCCTTGAGAGACTATATAGTACTGATCGGATTTACTAATAAGGATAGTGTTACATTATGTATTTAGCTAAGCATGTATACACAACACTATTTTGTTCCAAATGGTTGGCGTTCTCAGAAGTTTATTCAAAATGTGGCAGCAGCTATTTAAGAAACACACGAGAGTATGAAATCACGTGGAATGACGTCAGAATAGCGATGGGCGTTTTGCCTCACCTGGGCATTTTGTCCCAACCCCACCCTACTTCCCATCGTGGCCTGACATGGTGACGATGAATGTAGACAAATGCACGGCTGTTTTTTGTCAGGTTTGATAACATTTCTATCACATACGAACGTCTTTTTTAAATATAGTCTACCTGTCACGCTGAAGAGAATGACCAAAATTAACAGTGTCAACATTAGGCTAGCCTATTAATAGAGAAGACACTGTGAGAGAGTGAACCCTAGCACCCGATGGGTGCTGAGAGTGAGATAAAGGCCCGGGATAATGGCAACAAAGCTTGTTTAAAAACTGCTTTTAGTAAGTAGGCCTATGTTAATTTATCGCCCCCCGCAATGATACGTGGGGAGTGACAACACTATTGTGAAAGGCGATGCAGTGTATCACGGTGACTGCCCAGCAAACACGACACGATGAAACAATGATGTTTTACTGTTGTGCCATTGTCTGCGAAACTGGCACAACATTAAAACATCATCGTTTCAACGTGTTGTGCTTGCTGGGTGGTCAACACTCAGTGACAACTGGCTGTTTCTATCCCAGCAAACAAGGGACGCTTAACCAATGCTGTTTTGGTGTTAGCCCATTGTCTACGATGCTGGCCCAACATCAAAACAGCATTGGTTAAGCGTCCTCTGTTTGCTGGGATATCACTCTTACTTGCTGTAAGCGCTGCCAGTGCTGTCCCAATGCTGGCCTAGCACTGTGTGCGTTGGACCGACACTGACACAGCGCCAGAGAAGGCACTGTGTACAACCCCCGGGGTACAATGCCACGCCACACTGTCTGACCAAAAAACACTTCACATTGAAATAATGTTGGCTTAATGTTGGCCCACTGTCTGCGACTCTGGCCCAACCTTAAACCAACCTTATTTCAATGTGTCGTGTTTGCTGGGTGGGTACAGTAGCCCTGCTGCATGATGACAGTAATTATTGTTCGGTGGTAGATAGGTCAAGTCAATGTGTACTGCTAAGGTCACGCCTCATCCACCCACTTATCAGCGATGAAGGAGGTTGACCTATACATAGGCCAGATATTTAACCGTGTTTATCTGAGCATCTAAATATAAATCTCAGAATATAAGTTTGTAGTGCAATAAAAAAAGTTCTTTTTAACAGGCACACGGTGTTAGAAATGTTCTCAGTTCAACGAATTTAACGTCACTGTCGTGGAATTATAGCCACAGAAAGACAATGAGACACGGGCTACAGTAACAGTAGAGGTTGCTAGCAACCTCTACTAATAACTATTACCGGCGACGAAAGCAAGATCCCCGCACAGAAAGTAAGCATATACTGGCAGAATTCAGGTGATAATCATAGGCTAACATTTTTTTTCTTATAATGATTTATTGTGTGTAAATATCGTTAAGAAATAATATAGATATAAAACATATTTGGAATTTAGATCAGTAATTCTCTAAAAAAACAAGACTACATAAGTCCAGGAGCTCCCGCGACGAATTAGAATTTGATTTAGGCAATTTTGTATAGGGTTATTAATGTAGTCCTAGCCTAGGTCAAAAATCAAGACGCAAGACAACTAGGTCTAAGAAGCCCAGTCTAAGAGTAAGATAAGAACTAGACAGTCTGTCAGAGATTGCAAACCTCCATTGAAATTAATGATCCTAATCAGTATCCCAGTAATGGTCTACCTATCTGGCATGGTTTACCCGATATCAGGCCAATCGAGTTAACTAATAGCTGATTTACGGTCATTTTGAATTCGATATAAATTAGTTAAAAACTTAGGGTGCATCCTCCCCCGAAACCTCAAATTTTGTTTTATAGTAATGGACTAACATCTAACACAGTTTGCAAAATATTGGGCATGTGAAAGTAAATAATGGCCGATAGGGGGCCATTTTGAATTTGAACGAGTCAGAATTTTTCAAGATGAATCCTCAGCTGAAATCTCACATTTCATTCTATAGTAATCGTCTAGCTATCTAGCACGGTTTACAAAATATCGGCCATGTGAAAGTGAATAATGGCCTAAAGGCGGCCATTTTGAATTTGATCAAGTCAAAATTTTCCAAGATGCATCCTCAGCTGAAATCTCACATTTCATTCTATAGTAATGGTCTAGCCATCTAGCACGGTTTACCAAATATCGCCCATGTGAAAGTGAATAATGGCCGATAGGAGGCCATTTTGAATTTGATCAAGTCAAAATTTTTCAAGATGCATCCTCTCCTGAAATCTCACATTTGTTTTATAGTAATGGTCTAGCCATCTAGTACGGTTACTAAAAACCGGCTATGTGAAAGTGAATAATGGCCGATAGGCGGCCATTTTGAATTTGATCGAGTCAATTTTTTTCAAGATGCATCCTCTCTTGTAATCTCACATTTTGCTTTATAGTAATGGTCCAGCTATCTAACACGGTTTACCAAATATCAGCAATGTGCAAGTAAATAGTGGCCGATAGGTGGCCATTTTGAATTCGATTGAGTCGAAAGTTTTTAAAAGGCATCCTCTCTCAAAATGTCACATTTTGTTTTATAGTAATGGTCTAGCTATCTACCACGGTTTACCTGATATCAGGCCTATCGAGGTAAATAATGCTGATTGTCGGCCATTTTGAATTCGTAAGTTGAAAATTTTCAGGGTGCATCCTCCCCCGAAAACTCACACTTTGTTTTATAGTAATCAGGTAATGGTCTAGCCATCTAGCACGGTTTACCAAATATCAGCCATGTGAAAATGAATAATGGCCGAAAAGGCGGCCATTTTAAAATTGATCAAGTCAATTTTTTTCAAGATGCATCCTCATCTGAAATCTCACATTTCGTTTTACAGTAATGGTCTAGCCATCTAGCACGGTTGACCAAATAACGGCCATGTGAAAGTGAATAATGGCCGATAAGCGGCCATTTTGAATTTTATCGAGTCAAATTTTTCCAAGATGCATCCTCTCCTGAAATCACACATTTTGTTTTATAGTAATGGTCTAGCCATCTAGTATGGTTTACCAAATAACGGCCATGTGAAAGTGAATAATGGCCGATTGGCGGCCCTTTTGAACTTGGACAAAAGGATTTTTTTCAAAATGCATCCTCTCCTGAAACCTTACAATTTGTTTTATAGTAATGGTGTAGATATCTTGAGCGGTTTTCATGATATTCCACAATATCAGGCCTGTCGAGGTGAATAATGGCTGATAGGCGGCCATTTTGAATTTTATCAACTTCAATTTTTTCAGGATGCATCCTCTCCTGAAACCTTACAATTTATTTGATATTAATGGTGTAGCTATCTTGAGCGGTTTTCATGATATTCCGCAATATCAGGCCTGTCGAGGTGAATAATGGCCGATAGGCGGCCATTTTTAATTTTATCGACTTGAAATTTTTCAAGATGCATCCTCTCCTGAAACCTCACAATTTGTTTTATAGTAATGGTGTAGCTATCTTGAGCGGTTTTCATGATATTCCGCAAAATCTTTCAGTCGGATTTACCGATGTTATAAATTAGGTCAAAGTGCTGGGTCAACTTCAAGGTCAAGGTCCAAAAACCTGAAAAGGCACAACTAGGGACCTTAGAGAACATGTATGTGCAATATGACTGTCATCGGCCCAGTACTTTTCGAGATCTGCTCCGGAAACGAAGTGCGCGTCAAAACGTCTAAATAGGTCATAGTTCTGAACCAGAAGTAGGTCAAAGTTCAAATACCCCAAAAGGCACAACTAGACCCCCTAGGGGTGTTGTGTGTAAAATTTGAAGACAATCGGACAAGTACTTTCAGAGATATGCTCCGGAAACGAATTGTTTACGGACGACCCAACGGCCCAACGGCCCAACGCCGTCACATCATCATTTTCTCCTCTGCAACCTTGCGTATTGAATTCAGATTAAAAATATTTTAACCTGTCCATTAGCCACCTGGAAGTAACCCACATACCAAAAATTGTTATCCTAGCTTATTTTCTCACAAAGTTATAGGCAAAAGAAGAGGCAAAAAAAAACGGAGGTAGAATCCATAGCTCCCTTCGCTCACCTACGGTGACGGCGGGAGCTAATAAAGGTATAATAACTATTACCGGCGACGAAAGCAAGATCCCCCCCACCGAAAGCAAGTCTATACAGGCAGAATTCGGGAGATAATCATATTATCTCTAAGGATTTACAACCACTGAATTAATGTGGGAAATATAATGTATAAATACAAAATAATTTGATCAATTACTTAGCAAAATGTACATAGTTTTAAATCATATCGGCGACGAAAGCAAGATTGATCCTCCATCGACAGCAAACCTTTATCGTTAGAATTTGGAAAGTAACATTATACAGTGTTTCATCTACGATTCAAAAAGGGCATGGCGCCATCTATTATTAGGGGCACCTTATCATGCACGTCAGGCACCCAGTTAGGCGTTTCCAACACCCACCCTCCCCAATTAAGGGTATAAACAGAATCAGTTAAGTATGTAAACATCGCCAGTTATTACCACTATGCACACAAGCCGTTATCAGGTATTGCGTCATAGGTGTGAACGCGCGACATCAGTGACCGGTGTGTTTTTCACATTCACAATGGCTTGGGTGGGTTGAATATGACATAACAACAGTTCAAAGATGCATTTCTCTGTCTAAATAATAGAAGGGCAACATGGCGTACATGAAGGGCAACATGGCACTCAAGAAGGGCCACATGGCGCTTATGAAGGGCAACATGGCGCTCACAAAAGGCAACAGAGCTAGATGAAACACTGATTATAAATTATTTTTTCGATCAGTTGATTATGATAATGACATTAAATATTTCAGAAAACGAAACCAAGATCCTTCCCCTGAAAACAAGCGTATAAGTTGTATATATATAACATTGGACGATGGACGAAAGCAAGATCCTACTACAGTAAGCAAGCGAGTGGCATGTTAAAACACCTGGGCTGGGTGACGAAATCAGTATCCTTGCCTTTCACTGAAATCAAGAAAACGGCGTGTGTATGCCTGGACGACGAAAGCAAGATCACCCCTCTCCTCCATCTGATTCTCTAAGTTGAAGCATATAAAAGAATTAAATGTTTTATATATTGTAATTACACATAGGCTATTAGGACACGTGTTGTGATTTGCCGTTCAGTGGCAAAAGCCAAATCGAAGTTGAAGTTGCTCAGAAAACAAGAGGCCCTTGATGCTTGTCAACAGCATTGCAAAATATCAGCTACATATGTGTCAGAGAATGTATATCTATGCTCTAAAATGCATCATCATGAAAATAAAATATGTATAGGCCGGTAGTATATATTTATATCTGATCCATCATTGGAATTTATATGATATGTTCAATTCCCATGATACATTTCGCTGATTTTACACACATTCTGAAGAAGGCCTACTGCACATAATTAAAAATGCTTGACAAAGAGTCATTTTTACAGGACTACAATGTTAATACTAGACATGAATTAAGACTTTTCAAGTAACAATAATATTTGGACTAGGTTTTATGAGTTTTTGTGGCCGCCATTTTGAATCTTGTTGGGTTATTTCTATTATTAGTTTTTTGTCAGCCATTCTGAACTGGAATTTTAGACTTCGGACTTCAAATTTCAGAAGTCCCCACGGAGCTTTTGCACTTTTAAATATATATTTGCTTGTCAAATGGGATCGCATTCAGAGTGCCCAAACACACATTGACTTGTCTCTCTGTTGACTTAATGTTCTATCACTATCCGCGACGCTAGCCCAACATTAAATTAACATTGATTGAACGTTTTGTGTTTGAAAAGAATTGCAACTGTTACTTTAAGGTTTCAACTGTCCATACCTAATACACAATATTGGTTTTATTTTGGGCCACTGTCTGCGATGCTGGCCCGGAATTGAGAGATTTGATAAATGTATTTTTATTATCAAATCTGGAAACTAAAGGATGGAGTAGGTCTGGACATAGATCTGGACATAGGGGCACCCTGTTCACTCTCCTGGCAATGAATGGAGAATCACCCGACATGTCCACTATTGAACCAACATTGGACCCAATTATAGGCCTACTGCTGTGCAAGCCAAAAGGCCGTATCTGCTCACTTTACAAGTAAGCAGATACTGCCTTTTGCATTTGAAGAGCAGCATAGTGCAGTATCTGCTCACTTTACAAGTAAGTAGAAACCGCCTTTGGACTTTCAAGAGTATGGTGATCCAGAAAATCCCGGATAAATCCGGAAGAACATGCTGGAAGACTTAGAAAAGTCATAGCAGTATGCATGACTACTCTGGGAATATCGTGTCCAAATTTCATGTTGATTGGTTAAAACCTCAGGGAGAAATAGCGTAGCAAAAAACCTGCACAGAATAATAGGATTAAAGATCCAAAGAGAAACCAATATATTTGGGCATAACCGAATTATAATTACAAAAGTAGAGGTGCAATTTTATTATTTATTCTGGGCCTTTTAATAGACCTAAGTTAGATTTTCACGAAGTTTTCATTCTTCAATTTTAATTCTTCTGCCTTAAATAGGCCTAACAAAATCGTCACAGAGTTGTAAAATATCAACTTTTAATGTTTCTTGCTCAGCCGTGAAATATACAGCAGCCCTAATCCATCATTATCACATGTAGACCTAATGCACTTTAACTACACCCTCTTACGTAATGCAAATTACGGAAATCACAAAACACCCAGTAGATAGACCTGAGGATAAAGACCCATGAGGGCTTTCTCAACTCACACGGTTTAGCTGAAATGTTACTGTAATGTTATCAGGCAAACGTCGAGTCAGGTGTTAGCTGGCTGTATCAAATGTAATAAAATGAAATGAATGGGGTTTTACGCCACATTTGTGCACATATAGGCTAAACTGGGCCAGGAGAACCTCCTGAGGATGGTGATATGAATGAGGTGACACTGCCCTCCAGGCACCTGGACACAGGATTCAAAATTGAGCCTTGTTGGTCTGCAGCCAAGCACGTTAACTCTCGGTCACGGAGGCTGCCCAAAATATTTAATCTTTATGATTGAGCAGGGAGGAAACAATTTGTTCTTTGAAACTTGAATGCCAGAGCAGGAGATGAACATGCGATCTCTGACTTTCCAAGAAGGCACCAGGGCCCACGCCCTTTGGTATTGTTGTTATACATATATATACAAACACATCACCTGATTACTGATACCAAGATGATGTGCTATGTATTCTTGGTGGTATCTATAAGCTGATTAGCAAAACGGTTCCAAATATTGATTTTTATCACATTGATGATGTACTATATTGGTTTAAATATCCATTGTTTTTTTTAGTTTGTTTTCATATGTGTCTGGCAAAACCATACATGGCTGTCATCACGTTTCAATTGTGCTTGCTGTGATCAAGACAGCGTCTGTTTGTCAGCTCGGGTCATTCCAAGATGTCGGTCGGAAAAAGGGATATATATACATAACTTGAAGACAATTTGTAAGCATTAACCCAGTGTTGGGCCAACGCCTTATTCCTAATACGAACTAGTAGCGTTGACCAGGCGTTGAGCCAATGTCTTGTTTCTATTGCAGGACAGAGGCAGTCAGCGATTGCCGTGGAGGTGGGTAAAAGTACAGGTGGCATAATAGCCAGAATGGTGTTGTCTCCTGCACAATCGTTGGTGCAACGCTGGGCCAACATCTGGATATGGTGGACCAACGTTGTACCAACGCGGGACACAGCACATTGATGATTTTTTTTCGGTGAGGAACCCTGTTGATGTGGGCTGTGTTCAGATGGTACAATAATTGGGCCTACACCGTGTCTTGTATGTTGTAGTTGGCACGATGCATCGTGCCAATCTACTGTTGAGAGATGAAAGAGGGTACTATACAGCCAGTAGGTTTGGGCGGGATACCTTTCATTCACCTCTCACCATTACCAGTGATTATGACTTGGATTAAGAGCGGTAACCAAAATTATTTGATTTAAAATATTGTCTAACTACTGGTTAGACAATATTTTAAATCAAATAATTTAGATTTATCAGACGCTATTAAATGTCCAGAATTATGTACTTGTACAAAAAAACAGATTTTCCCATCTTTCTATATTACAACTTTTCAGTTGTGGGATGAACTTATAGAAACTGAACCTTGTAGGAAGGAAATGTTTATATGGTATAACCCTGGGATAAAAATAAACAATACCAGTATTTTCTGGAAACGTTTTTTGACATAGGAATTCTGTATAGGGCCTATATGTGACTTGTTCGAGCCCGATGGATCTACGATAGCCTTTGAACAATGGCTACATAAAGGTTTAACACACAGGGATTTTTTTAATTGGGCAGGGCTGGTTTCATATCTCAAAAAAAACTAGTATATTTTTACAAAATAATTGAAATACGAGAACTATAGAATCAGGTGTGAGATTTAATAACCAGGAATGTTTAATTGGTGAGGGTAAAATACGCCAGAAAATTGTTTTTAATGGAATTTTAGGGCTACGGAATATAGATGTACATGTACCTCGCATTGAAAGACACTCAGAAAACTCTGAGGATGTAAATTGGAGTTTAATCTTTTCTAGGGTATATAAAGTATGTTTGGAAGTGAAGTTAATTGAGTTTCAGTACTTTTTTCACATTATATACTTATAAATAATTTTTGGCTCAACACATGGAAACTCCGAGAAGACTGGTTATGTTCATCTTGTAATGAAGAAATTGAAGATTTATGCTATTTATTTTGGGAGTGTCGTTTTACACAATTGTTTTGGAAGGATTTTTTAAGAGATATTTTACATAGAAAACAAGTCACAAAAAATGATATATTTTTTGTGACGGGGAATATGAAGGAGAGTTTCCTAATTTTCTCGGCCAAAAAAATTATTTACATTTCGAGATTTGCAGAAAAAATACCTTTATCTCATGAGTTTAAGATAAACATTGAGAATTTAAAAAAAATTAGAATATAATATTACTAAGAAAAATGAAAAATGGACTAGGTGGAATTTATTTTGGAACTAGAATTTTAAATAGATATAGTTGTTGAATGTTTGTTATTAGGCTATTTTTATAATCATGTGTAATTACGGATATGCCAGCAGGCGCGTGGTTCTTGGCTGGTGTTGATTTAGTGTTGGTGGCCAAGAGTCGGAAACGATGCGCTAACACTGGTCAGCACTGGTTCGGGGTCTCGTGTTTGCTGGGAACCACGTACGATAGCGGTTTGTCTTTGTCTTAGATCACCAGTTATTATTTGTATTGTTTATAATAATGAATAATTTGTATACATGTATGAGTGTTTTGATATGTGGTTTGTAAATAAAAATATTTGTAATATAAAAAAAAGAGCGGTAACCAGTTACTGAGTCGTAACTGGTTACCGCTTTTTGCCTGGTGAGAGAGGAGATTCTGTCTGGACGTTGCTGGCTAAGCGGGTGGCCATGTGATTGGACGAAGCCATTGATTCACTCAGGCAAGAATCAACAAATGTATTTAGCTTATATTGTGAGGCTGAGGGTTTTTGAGACACCCATCAAGTCACACCCCAACTGAGAGAGTTGTTTTTCCTTTTCTGTATAGAGTGTAAAGCAGCTGCCTGTCCTCTGTGTTTAATAAAACTGTATCAAGCCTCAAGTGTTCTGGACTCCTGACTTGCGTCTCTGCCAAACTTCTGAAACTCATCATGAATCCCCATGACTTTTAACAGTGTCGTTAGAACTCACTTATGTAGTTATTTACCACATGGTAGTTAGGATTATTATAGCCAAAGACGAGCCCACACCATTAATGTGTGGGCCATGGATTGCTGTATTAGTTTTACCCCGGAAAATCACGTTTTCAACATGACAGTCACTGATTTCGACCACAGGGTACTAAAAATGCAGATGCTCATAACTGTTTAATGACTGCGGAAAATTAGCTGAGCATATGTAGCAGTAGCTGAAATGTTACTGATTCCAATAAACCTATTCTCCACTTGATAAATCGAGACCAAACCTTCGATATATGGCATGGCAGAATTGTACATATGCAAGAGATATTGGACATAGAATACTATATCTGGATATTCCAGGGCCATGTTACTGCTTATAACTAGGTCAACAAATCAAGACTCAAGACAACTAGGTCTAAGAGGCTCAGTCTAAGAGTAAGATAAGAACTAGACAGTCTGTCAGAGATCGCAAACCTGTATTGAAATTAATGGTCCTAATCAGTATCCCAGTAATGGTCTACCTATCTGGCACGGTTTACCCGATATCAGGCCAATTGAGGTAAATAATGGCTAATTTACGGTCATTTTGAATTCGATATAGACTAGTTAAAAAATTTCAGGGTGCATCCTCCCCCGAAACCTCACATTTTGTTTTATAGTAATTATTTGTTTTATAGTAATAGTCTAGCTATCTAGCACGGTTTACCTGGTATCAGGCCTATCGAGGTAAATAATGCCGATCTATCAAAATTTACACTGAACTTTCATGGGAAAGTCTGCAGTCCCGACGGTCAGACAAAATGATAATACTCTATGCTGACATTCTTCACGATAGGACCCCTTCTTATTTAAAACCAATTATTTCTCAAACAATTAAAGAAACTAGCCAAGGCAGATACAACCTACGAAACAACTCAAATATAAGCCAAACCAACACTCGCACAGAAATTTTTCGAAATTCCTATATTCCTGCCACCGCCCATTTCTGGAACAATCTAGACGATTCTACCAAAAACTTGACATCAAAAAACTCACTAAAAAAAATTAAAAAGCAACAAGCCCGATACAAACTCATTGGCAGAAGAAAAATTAATATTATCTTGGCCAGAATCAGAATGGAATGTAGTGAGCTTAGTCACCACCTTTTTAACATGAACATTATTGCTAATCCCCTATGTACATGTGGACGTAACGAAACAACAAACCATTTTTTTATCGAATGTCCACAATACCATTTACACAGAGTCGTTTTAATAGAAAATTTAACCAAGATAAATATAAATTACAACCTAGATACGCTTTTCCATGGTACACGTGACAGCCTCCTTGACCTTCAATTGATATCATTGCTAGATATTTTTATTGTAGCCACTAAACGATTTTCTTTGCTAGCAAAGAACTAGTTATTATGCTCTGCAGACGCAGGGCGTTGGGTTGGTGTTGGTTTGACGTTGGACCAGCGTAGCAGACGGTGGGCCGGCGTTAGACCGGCATTGATGCGACGTCATGTGCCTGTTGGTTGGTCTCATGATCACCACTTTTGGGGGAGTTATTGCCACGGCTGACACATTAGAGTTCTACACTTTATCTAAGGCGCTGTTGTGTCGGCCATGACGCTATCCCGCCCTAATTGTATGTTATATAATTATATTGAGCTAATTACATATTGCCACGAAATATCTGGCACTGCCACGTGGACATGTCAATATTGCCAATTTTTTGTCATGATATTCTAATTGGATCTGACATCCCGGCAGACACGAGACGTTGATTCGGTGTTGGGTTGATGTTGGCCCACCGTCTACGATTTCGGGCCAGTATCTGCCCAGCATTGTTTCGGCGTCTCGTGTTTGCTGGGATCCCGGTTTACATGGGCCATTGTATGGGATATAGCGTTGCCACATTGCCACAAAAAATACCGGCTAACACCGGACATTGGCCCAATGCTGCCACAGAGATGACACACAGCCTTCAACGTTGGCCCAGCATTTGCCTGGCATTGGATCATTGTCTTGTGTTTTTCTGGAATGATTCTGGTGTACGATTTTATACACTTCCCAGTGGGCACGGGTAACTCGTGTGGCATTGGCGCAATGCTTGGGCCGGCGTTGTATAAATGTTGTACGGGTGTTTTGTATTTACTGGGTCTACAACAACAGTATATATGAGGTCACGATAACATCAATATGATACCACTAAATTACATGCACTTGTTTTATGACACTTTCTAGCTCTGTCAACGAGATTTACACCTATGCCTCATTGTATTCACACTATGACTCCGCAAGCATCGCTCACTTTTTTTCCGAACGAAGTCATGTATTACAATCTTGTTGGCCATTTTGAATTAGATAAGAGTTGAAAATTTCCAGGGCGCATCCTCCCCCAAAAAATCACATTTTGTTTTATAGTAATGGTCTAGCCATCTAGCACGGTTTACCAAATATCGGCCATGTGAAAGTGAATAATGGCCGATAGGCGGCCATTTTGAATTTGATCGAGTCTAAATTTTCAAGATGCATCCTCTCCTGAAATCTCACATTTTGTTTTATAGTAATGGTCTAGCCATCTAGTACGGTTTACCAAATAACGGCCATGCAAAAGTGAATAATGGCCGATAGGCAACCATTTTGAATTTGATCGAGTCAAATTTTTTCAAGATGCATCCTCTCCTGAAATCTCACATTTTGTTTTATAGTGATGGTCTAGCTATGTAACACGGTTTAACAAATATCAGCAATGTGAAAGTAAATAGTGGCCGATAGGCGGCCATTTTGAATTCGATTGAGTCAAAAGTTTTTAAAAGGCATCCTATCCGAAAACGTCACATTTTGTTTTGTAGTAATGGTCTAGCTATCTAGCATGGTTTACCTGATATCAGGCCTATCGAGGTAAATAATGCCGATTGTCTGCCATTTTGAATTTGATAGAGTTAAAAAAATTCAGGGTGCATCCTCCCCCGAGAACTCATATTTTGTTTTATAGTAATGGTCTAGCCATCTAGCATGGTTTACCAAATATCGGCCATGTGAAAGTGAATAATGGCCGATAAGCCATTTTGAATTTGATCAAGTCGATTTTTTTCAAGATGCATCCTTTTCTGAAATCTCACATTTTGTTTTATAGTAATGGTTTAGCTATCTAGCACGGTTTACTCAATATCAGGCCTGTCGAGGTGAATAATGGCCGATAGCTGGCCATTTTGAATTTGATCCAGTTGAAATGTTTCCAAATGCATCCTCTCCTGAAACCTTACAATTTGTTTTATAGTAATGGTGTAGCTATCTTGAGCGGTTTTCATGATATTCCGCAATATGAGGCCTGTCGAGGTGAATAATGGCCGATAGGCGGCCATTTTGAATTTTATCAACTTGCAATTATTCAAGATGCATCCTCTCCTAAAACCTTAAAATTTGTTTTATATTAATTGTGTAGCTATCTTGAGCGGTTTTCGTGATATTCCGCAATATCAGACCTGTCGAGATGAATAATGGCCGATAGGCGGCCATTTTGAATTTGATTGAGTTGAAATTTTTTAAAATGCATTCTCTCCTGAAACCTTACAATTTGTTTTATAGTAATGGTGTAGCTATCTTGAACGGTTTTCATAATATTCCGCAATATGAGGCCTGTCGAGGTGAATAATAGCCGATAGGCGGTCATTTAGAATTTTATCAAATCGAAATCTTTTAAGATGCATCCTCTCATGAAACCTTACAATTTGTTTTATAGTAATGGTGTAGCTATCTTGAGCAGTTTTCGTGATATTCCGCAATATCAGGCCTGTCGAGGTGAATAATGGCCGATGGGCGGCCATTTTTAATTTTATCGACTTAAAATTTTTCAGGATGCATCCTCTCCTGAAACCTTACAAGTTGTATAATAGAGATGGTGTAGCTATCTTGAGCGGTTTTCGTGATATTCCGCAATATCAGGCCCGTCGAGGTGAATAATGGCCGATAGGCGGCTATTTTGAATTTGATTGACTTGAATTTTTTCAAAATGCATCTTCTCCTGAAACCTTACAATTTGTTTTATAGTAATGGTGTAGCTATCTTGAGCGGTTTTCATGATATTCCACAATATGATGCCTGTCGAGGTGAATAATGGCCGATAGGCGGCCATTTTGAATTTTATCGACTTGAAATTTTTCAAGATCCATCCTCTCCTGAAACCTTACAATTTGTTTTGTAGTAATGGTGTAGCTATCTTGAGCGGTTTTCATGATATTGCGCAAAATATCGATGTCATAAATTAGGTCAAAGTGCTGGGTCAACTTCAAGGTCAAGGTCCAAAAACCTGAAAAGGCACGACTAGGGACCTTAGAGAACATGTATGTGCAATATGACTGTAATCGGCCCAGTACTTTCAGAGATATGCTCCGGAAACGAAATGTTCATGGACGGCCCAACGGCCCAACGCCGTAACATCATCATTTTTCCTCTGCGACCTTGCGTTTTGAATTCAGATTAAAAATATTTTAACCTGTCCATTATCCACCTGGAAGTAACCCACATTACATACCAAAAATTGTTATCCTAGCTTATTTTCTTACAAAGTTATAGGCAAAAGAAGAAAACGGAGGCGGAATCCATAGCTCCCTCCGTCTCACCTACGGTGACGGCGGGAGCTAATACGAGTGATTAAATACAGTGCCATTGCGAATCTCATAAACAATCACTAAGAGGTCGACACCAAGATTTGCTTTCACACAGAAGCAATTGACAATATAATATTATGATGTGGTCATTTGTGCATATATTACAGATGTTCTAGTTATTAGAGGATGACAATGTTATATCATCAAGTGATGCGACAGACAGTTCAAGTGACGATAATTTATCATTTGACTAATTTAAAAGATCAAAATATGATTTAACTTTTATGATTGTCTTAAACTCAATATCATATATAGCTGACATATTGGATACTTTATGCTTTGGCACAGGATAAAATCCAAGAACTTTAATTTAAGCTTAAGATAACCATGTTATGTTTCGGAATGAGATAAAACCGAATGATATGTGTTTATTTCTGACTAAATGTTTCACATGTATGATACATTGTTTTTCAATGTGTTGTACTTCGACTAAAGGGCACATACCGAGATAGTGGAAATAGTTTCACCCTTCCATCCGTTCACCCCAACCTCACACCATGACACATAATTAATTTCATCAACGGTTTGCACACTTTTTAACATATTACAGTCACTTAATTATGTTTGCCCAAACATATTGTCTGCATCGGTTCTGGCTAGTTTTCATTCCTCTGTGTCCGTATTTTGTAGTGCTATTTCTCCTTGAGTTTTCATTCAATCAGCTTCAAATTCTGGCACAATGATCCCCTGGTTTTGGGGAGGTGTGCTATGACTTTTCTAAATCATACGTCATGTTCTTCCGGATTAATTCAGGATTTCCTGTATCACTATATGGATCAATGTCAAATTTTGATAGGCTATTTCTCCCAGAGTTTTTAATCCAATCGACTTCACACCTTGGCACAATGAACATTAGTTATTGGGAATGATGGATATGACTTTTTTAAGAGATCGGGATAGTTTAAACGGACTAAATCCGGATTTTAGTGTCTCCAAAGAGAGGTAACTCCAAAAAATGGCATCTCTGTTGAATGAGGGATTGCCATTTTAGCTTTTTAGTTTTTCATCCGTTTTCGGAGGCTGATCATTCTTCGACTTTTATATATTTACAAAATCTGTTTTTTTGTACCATCACACACACACAAGCACGTAACCACATGTTTGTATATGTTTATCTATTATAGATTCTGCACTAATTACATTTGAAGGCGAGAGGGGTTTTAATTTTCATGTTATTTGAATGTCGGGTGAAAGCATTACATGTCGGTTGAAATCCATTCACTGCTGAATATAATGAGGCTGAAATAGGGGCAGTTTGTCCAGCCTGGCTCGTCCTATTAACCCTATAAATGCTAGATTTGAACATTTAATTGCATTTGCTTAATGCTGTTTCAATGTAGGGCCAGTGTTGCAGAATGATGCCCACCATTGAACCAACCTTGCATGTTCACAGTGGTCAGTAGTAACCTTTGCTGTGCTAGGTTTGACAAATGAAATAACAGTTGTAATTCCAGCAAATGTGAAAGATTGATCCAATGTTGTTTTAATGTTGAGCCAGCGTAGCATACAGTGATACAACATTCAGCCGACAGAGAGACAAGTCAATGTGTTGACTGGGGGCCCTCTGAATGTGTTTCCATTTGACAAACAAATATAAGTGTATTTAGAAGTACAAAAGCTCAGTGTGGACTTAATTATCAACTCTAAATTTGAAGTCTGAATTCTGAAGTCTAAAATTCCAATTCAAAATGGCTGCCCAAAAACCCGGAAGCAAAATTCCAATCAATCTGTTATAATAAAAGTACCCTAACAAAATCCAAAATGACCGTAAAAAAATCACAAAATTTAGCCCAAACATTGTTACTTGAAAAGTCACAATTCACCTCTAGTTTACCATAAGTTTGGCAGAAATTGAACAGACTATTATTTCACCTCAATCTTTAAAGGGTTTTTAAGTAGATTTTGTCCAGGGTTTGGCATTTAAGAATTGTTTATTCTGACACACTATATATCCGAGAATATCATGCCATTAGATTTTTTATGCACAGATTATGCTAATTAAATCTCTAATTAGCACTAATTTGAAAACACGTTCTTAAGCTCATTAAGTACAGGATTTAACACTTAAGAACGATGAATTCGGGTTCTACCACCAACCACCTTGTCTGTGCCATTGGTTTTGTGCGTGTACTCGGTATACTAATTAATCACTAATTTGTGCCCTAATGGAGGGGCTATATTTTTAATTGGTACATGCTGCGGCACTTACGAATTGCCTTTTTGGGATCCTGACGGTCTGTTCTGTGCATGATATACTTCAAACCTTTTGTACTCGAAATGCTAAATAAAACCTTCTGGGCTCCTGGGCCTCCTGGGCCCCGTTTTATCAACCAGAAAACATACGAGCTCTTATTAATCCTCATGACTTTTACCTGCCGCTTACCACAATGAAAAAAGCTCTTCGAGTTTTTTTCATTTTCGCAAGCGGCAGGAATTAGGTCACGAGAAATCTGGAAAATAACGTACCAAAAACGCCCCCCAGGACTATAAGGCCGATCAGCGCTGGATTAAAGTGCGAAGTTAGCTGAAAATGTAATGCTCAATCGGATGTTGAAATATTTAAAACACGATTTATTCTGCAAAAATAGCAAAAAAAAAATTGGGGGATCCATGGTTACATCGTGTTATATCCGATTCGTGTAGTAACGATTCGTGCTATAACGGATAATTACTGGCACTTTATAATTGACTTTATTTGGCGCTGAAATGGTTTAACATTCAGCGTTTGCAAGTAGGCCCAATCGACTTCGTGTCATCACTCACGCACGTGAATTAATGTCATGTGCTGTGCCAACACCCTTGTGAGTTTTATCGGAGTCGATCACATAGCTTGAGTGCTACTCATTGTCTTCATCGGGTACTGTCGGATCTCTTCTTGGGACAATGTCATCACCTTCCTGAGTTGTTGCCGCTAGGCCTAGACTTAATTTACTTATCCCCTTAAACCGCTATAGTCGCTTTAATCTGTTTTAATAGCCGTTTAAACATCAAGATTTGTAAATTGCTTAGTCTTAAATTACAAATTAAACAAATACGAGTAGTTTTCTCTCACTTAAAGTTGTGGGTCAAGGTAGTGAGACACAACTCCAAGTGTGTGAAAATTTAAATTATTTAATTCAGCGGTTTAAGGCATAATATATTAGTCACCATGAACAAATTTTCTACAATATTTGCTGTACAAAATAAATTTGTACGCCTATTAATATTCATCATATATTTGTACATATTTTGTTAATTTTTTGCTGTTCATTTTAATGGCACATAGTCTAAGTCTACATAGACATCTACAACAGGTTCAAGGTAGAGATTAACCTTTGAAAATACATTGATAAATGCGGATATAACAGGTGTGGCGAAGTTGTGGCGAGGTTATTTAGGCTAGACCCCCTGTGGCGAGGTTACTAAAGCTGTGGCGAGGTTACTGAGCCTTCTGTGGCGAGGTTACCAAATCTGTGGCGATATTACCTGTGGCGAGGTTCCCTTGTGGCGAGGTAACCTGCTACCATAACAGGAATAGGCCTACCCCAACAATATTGCGAGATATTGACAATGGTACTAAATCTGACATTCCACCGATTTATCAGGTGACAGTCCAATATTTCGTTGGAATCAGCAACATTTCAACTACACATTTTGGTTTCAGTAGCTCGTTTTCTGTCATACTTCAATTAAATTGTATTGGTAAGCAATAGGCCTATATGTTTTGGATCATGGGATGGCGAACCTTGACTCTGTTCTAACAACGCTGAATACTAATATTGAAACTAATGCACAGCTCACAATTTGACAGTGTGGGCCATAAGGCCACAGCAAATTAATTTTATGGATGAGGAATTCGCCGCTCCGATTTTACCGTGATTAAATTTTTTTATTAGAAAAAAAAAATTATTTCGCCCAACAATTTTTTTTGGAAACACCAATTTGTTTTTTTGTTTTTTTTTATTTCGCCGCTCCATTTTTGTTTGGAGACACCAATTTTTTCCCCAGTCTGAAAATCACGTCAGTGTTACGTTTTTTTCTTTGAAAAAAAATTTGCTTCTTCGCTCGCCCCATTTTTGCGGGAAAATCAGTCTTTTTGAAAAAAATTGTTGCTTCTTCGCTCGCTCCATTTTTGGGGGAAAACAAAATTGTTTTTAGAAATTTTTTTTTCGCTCGCTCAAATTTTTTCTGCTGAAAATCTGTCATCCATAATATTTATTTGGTGTGGCCTAGTGGGCATTTATTGGTGGCACCACCGACAGTATACACTGCCATATAAATAATATTTTTCCTGCTTGGCGTCTTACATTGGGAACTAGTAGTAGTATGCTTTACGTCACTTTTCGGCACAAATGGTCTTTAAAAGTGACATTGTAAAACGATAAAAACTTTGTAGTCAATTGATGAGATGAATGATGTACAGATGATAATTTGAGGGTGGGGGTGATAGGGCATGGTGGGTTATTGAGAGCGTTTTCCTTCGCTCGCCCGATAAGGGGTTCTGGGCATGTCTAGGGGATCTACGCCCAGACATGCCTAGACGGCCGGAGACTTGGGTTACGCTGTGCAGTTTAATGCTGAAACTCCGTGGCATTTCGCGCAGCATTGGGAACTGAAATTTAAAAGATTCACCGGTAATGATTTGATAGTTGATTCCACAGAAAATATAGGCCCTATGGGTCTGGTCACACTAAACTAGGCCAAAAGTGTTACATGATAAAGACAAAATTAAAACACATTATATTTTATTTTTTTTTTGCATTTCTTGATAATACAATATCTGTAGTTTGTTGCTGAGAAGTTGTAAGTCAATTCGCTCGATGTGGAGTTCAGGAGATGTTTCTTTCAGGGTCACGTAGGTGATGCTTACATAATTCTAGTTTGAAATGGGGGATATAATAGCTAAGCTGGTGAAATTGATGTGAAGAGATGATCTGATACAAGGGTGATATGTTAAAAACAAACAAGGGAGAAACATACCAAGGGAGAAACATACCTTTGACACCTCCACTCCAACTGTACTCAAATGTGGGAAGTAAACTTTGTTTGACATGAATACCATGATACCTTTGATATATTGTTGGTTTTCATATAATAATGTTGCCAGTAGTGAGCTGATCTGTGCGACCAGACATAAAGGTGGAAGCAAATTACTGAATAGAACAGGGAGTGTATTGTACGTATGTGATGTTTGACAAGTCACGTAAGTGATTCTTCTCAGTACGTGACTGTTGACATGATTATGTGCATCAGTATCAGAGCTATACATTAACTCTCGACAAGTGACTAAAAATGTCAATAATCACATACTTTGCTAGCAGTCAGGATCACGTACAAGTCTCTTCTGTTATGTCAAATGTCACATACGTTTCGACGTTCCTGGACTAAGCCTATCCTAAAATCAAAAATTATCGCGCAGGCATCATAAAAATGTAGTGTCGTTAGCTTGTTTGTCCTTGAACTGATATATCTACTATCTACGCCCCACCTTTGACGTACCAAGGAGTACTTGAGTACAAAAAATAAACGAATGTTTTTTCGGTAACATACGTGATTTGTTGACACCCACAACTTACCACCTACACAATTCACAGATGGCAGCACGTTTTTATTTCGACAGCAAGGCTGCTTCAAAGAACCATTCGCCAAGTAACTTTTGCACACACTTGCATAGCAAATAGTGTAGCAGCAATTGACCAAAATTTGAGTTTACCTTCCACCAAAAACAACATCACTTATCATATACCGTTGGAAAGCTTGAAATCTCAGGAATATGGCTAACAAGAGCGGAATTTTGGACTAATTTGGCAATTTGACCCTGCATACCATGGTATAACATATTATGTGACCTATATATTTGGATCTCATACATTACAAACAAACAGAAGATTCATTAGCAGCATCATTATTTGCTTTTTAACTCGTTGGGATAATATCCCATATGATGAGAAGCTAATGAAAAAATTATAAAATTAAATTTAAAGACCCTTTCTTTTCAAAAGCACCAAAATGATTGAAGTTTAAAGTGCTCTCAATGTATTTACATTGTAACCATGTGTTTAAATATGTTGTAAGAATCCTCATTAATGTTATTGTAGATGTCTCCACTATAAAAAAAATTGAATTAAAAGTACCACAGCACAGCATACTAGGCCCATTATTTGCCTCTTCAATTAGATTCTGATTTATTTGACACAATAGGAATACGCCTCACCCATGATGTTATCTACTCGATAGCATCATTATTATGAGAATATGGTTTTTAGAAAAAACAGTTTAAATAGAGCCACCCTTTGCCTGCAAAAGAACAAAAATATCAATGTTTATATTTTAACAATTTCGTAATCTTTGTGCAGGCCGTAATGTTGGATACAGATCTCCGCTTGGATTGGAATGTTAATTTTTGGCACCAATGCTAATATCAATCTACTAGGTCTAATGATTCAGAAAAGTTTTGGTGCCATTTTTTCTGTTGAGGTTTAAGTTCATTTTGGGGTCATTCAATGTCGTCGAGCTTAAACATAGGAAAATGACACCCGGCTTCCACATAAATGACACAAAGTGTATCATATATGACCTCTCAAAATTTGCAGAATACACCATGGACGTTAGTTCACAGTGAAATGAAATCAAAAACATACAATATTCGCGAACACATGTATTCGATAAGTGACAATTGATATAGATGACACATTAGCAACACTTACTTAGAATATACACTTACTGTGACAGTACAGAGATTGTTGTATGAATGGTAATTTGTACATTAAGATGCACCCTAATACCGGCAATAGCAGCATCAGCAGCAGCAGTAAAAACTTTGTTAGAACTGGTGGCCAATTTTGTTAGAACTGGTGGCCCATCTGCTATGTTATGTACCCACACAGTGTAAGTTTAAGACCTGGTCTGAAAATTGATGATTTTATCTTTACTTTTTTTTCACTTTCTTATTGTAAACCTTTTTTTTACTTTCGTATTGTGAACCTTATTTGATTTGTATTATTAAGTAACAGGACGTAAAATTATGTGCATTATTATTTCAAGTGTCATTTAGGAAAGGGATCTGTCACAATTGAAATGAAATTGAATTTGGGACTTCTTCATGAATGGAATCTTGTGTGTAAAGAAGAATGAGGTTTCCTTTACAAGCATCGACGTTGACCATGCATTAGAACAAGAAAACAGTAGACTGAAAGTGCTTGGTGGAATAAGTGGTATAACCCTGAAACCTGCCACCCTAAGGAATTTTTTCCTCGTGTCCCCGGAGCTAGCACGTCTTTCAAAGCAGGCTGAAGATAAGGTTGATAGCTACGTTAATCAAGCCAACAGAGCACACGTTATATAAGCCCAGTTAGCTTCTGACCCTTTACAGACATGTGGCGTTGTATATTCACATTAAATGAGTCACTATAGGACAGATGATGTAGCCCTGGTGAAACAAAAAAATAACTGGTGAAACAAAAAGGGAACAGTTATTCATTACTGATGAATAATACACATGTGTGTTTACACTAACAGGGGCATTATGCCCACACTATGATTTTTGTACCATCCCCGTCCCAGCAGACACAATACGTTGAATCAATGTTGGTTTAACGTTGGTTTACCGTCTACGACGCTGGACCAACGTTAATCCACCATTATATCAACGTCTTGTGTCTGCTGGGTATATGTGGCCGGACCACGCTAATATAAGACGTTCGCTACGTGTAAACACAGAACTGTACTTCCAGTTCTGTGGTGTGAATAAACACGCGTGGACGACTCATTAAGGCAGTGTATTAAAGTGCATTAAAGTGACTGGGGAGATTAGTTATGTCCCGATGCGATGTTGCTCTAATGTTGGCCAACCCTGCATCAACGTCTCGTGCCAGCTGTATAGTCACCCAGTAAATATGAGCCATTAACCCAATGTTGTTTTAATGCGGGCCGAATTTGAAGACAGTGGGCCAACGGTAAAACGGCATTGGGTCAACGTCTTGTGTTTGCTAGTCAGTTACGGCGCGTCTCATGTCTGGAGAGGGGTGTACTGTTGACTGAAAGGCTGTGTATAGATAATTATGACGGCGCCGCTCTGTGTACCAGCCAAACACACAACTGAATAGCACTTGACATTTAGTGTGCTATAGACAATATTATTTGTATAATTAATCATGTCGTAGCTTCTTATTACATTCCCTGAACAATTTAATACGATTGTATTTTAAAACATATTTATTTAGCGCTATGCAAAATGAATAATTTTATATACTTAAATTAATGTGAGCATTCAATTAATTCATCATGTTCATATAGGGCATATCTTTTAAGTTGATCACTGGACATGAAGGGTTGGATGATTTCCTGCCGGTGCGAGGTGATATTGCTGTGCAGTAACATCACTGTCTGAGGTAGATAGGCCTCTTGCGACGACAGCCTGATCTTCCAGCGTTATACCTCTCTGTTAACCATGATATCCACACAGTCAGATCTGACATGCAGTGGTTTGCTCATGAATATTTCCAAAAGTCGTCCCAGCAGACACAAGGCGTCGAATCAATCATGGTTTAATGTTGGTCCACCGTCCACGACGTTGGACCAACATTAGACCAGCATAGATTCGACGTCTTGTGTCTGCTGGGGTATAACGAAAAAATTTGAGGTCGTTCGACACAAGTAATATAATGACCTTCTGCCAGATATTTGAGGTCGCAGGTCGCGTTAGACAGAAAGTCGTTGATCGCAGGTCGTTAACTATAGAAAAATGTTCCGTGCAAGAAAAAAAAGTCGTTGAAAACAAAAGGTCGTTGATGGCAGGGTCGTTGATGACAGGATCTACTGTAGTGTTAAAAATGAGATTTCCGCCCACTTGACCATGAAAATGACACTTTGACCATAGAGATGACCTTTAATCATTAAAATATGGATTATTCAGCCAAAATCTCACAAAAAAGAGGTATTACACCACTTTCCACTTGTGTTAGCTAAAAAAAATCATACTTTTAAATTTAACGTTGGTTTAAATCATTGACCTTGGAATTGACCTTTTGACCTTGCAGTTGACCTTGAATCATCAAAATATTACCACAAATAGATTCTACGGTAAACATCCCATAAAAATAAGGTATTACACATGTTTCTAGCTTAATTTCTTATAAATAATATTTTTTCATTGTTGACCTTGAAATTGACCTTTTGACCTTGAGAATGACCTTGAAACATTAAAATAGTGTAAGAAATATTTTTTTCAGTAAAAATTACACGAAAATGAGGTATTACACTTGTTTCTACCTTTGATGGCTGAAAAATCATATTTGACCTTGAAATTGACCTTTGACCTTGAATTTTACCCCTCTAGCGCAAATTTCTGAAGGTTGTCAAGACGTGATCCTACAGTCTGTGAATAAAGGTACCCTGAGCAATAATAATCAACAATAAAAACATATAAATACTCCCAACAGAGGTCCAGTTTTATTTCTGCCGGATTGATAAAGTATGCAATGCAGTAGAAATCGGTGCAAAAAGCTAGCAAAAGTAGGGTTAGCACCCCCCCCCCCGTTTTTGTGATTTGAGAGGGCAAAAAATTAAACCCCATTATTTTGTGGTAGTTCGACCCCAAAGCAACCAAAATCAGCAAAAAAATCAGATTCAGCATTCAAATCCTACGGGAGAACATGTGACACCCTACTATAAGCCTACCATGAACTATATTATAAAGTAGGTTAATTTAAACTTTTCTCTCAACAGAAAGTACACTATAATCTAGGCCAAATAACAATAGATATGTCACACATTTTAATACAGGTAGATCTAATAATTATTATTTTGCAAATACAAAAATTGTTCACCGTTATAGCCCCCCTACAGTGATAGATCTACACTGTGCATAAATTATAGCTAATTATGCACAGTGTAGATCTATCACTGTAGGCAATTGATAGCCACCTGTAGGGTAGATCTACGGTAACCTTGTTGTGGTTGATAACTGCTCTCTTTTGATCATGCATCTCTAGCATGCCTATGTAGGCAGATGCGAGCTTCTCACCTTGAGGGATTTTTTAAGAGTTAAAATATCTTCCTCAATATTTGAGATAGCGAAGTGATTTTTTTCATCAAACCATATGTTTTCAGTATTAAGAAATACAATAAAACACCAAAACTTTATGAGGAGCACATGGGTTAAAAAACGAATCAAACGAACGGCGAATCGCCTGTTCTTAGGGTCAGAAGATCAAGGATTTCAGCTTGTGTAAAAAAAGAACCTAAAAATTTATATTTCTTTTTATCTATATTTATATCATTTTTCCCTTATAAAAAGCAAATAGAGAGGCCAAAAAAGGGGTAGAAAGTGAACTGGGAAGAATCCATAATTTCCAGGATCCATGTGCACCCTCCTTTATTTGACATCATTATCATTCAAAATTAAAAATGACCGGCATTAAATCATTAAAGTTATCATATCTTCCCCAATATTTGAGATAGATCTATAGACCTACTTGATTTTTTGAACAAAGCATGTGTTTCAGTATCAAGGAATATAATCAAACACATGAGAAAATTCTTGACATCATTAGGCCTAACATGCAAAATTAAAAATGGCCGCCATGAATTATTCATCAATAATTGAGATGAGGACGAGATCAACAATTTTTAGACAGGATTTTTTTCTTAAGAAAGCGAAATAAATATTTTCCTTGAGGCAGAGTGTAAAATAAATGAAGTAGGCCTATTGCAGACGGGAAGTGGAATAGGGCTACATAATTTGTCGAGTTAAAAAACTCCAGCCCCCCCCCCCCCCCCGTGGCCATGGGCTCTCTGGACATTGTCGATTTCATAATAAATCAAGGCTAAAAAGTTATGAAAAAATAATGGGCTGTCATCGCTATAGTCTGTCCGACGGTGGAGGATGGTCCAAAATGAAATTTAGCTTTTCGGTATCCAGTCAGTCAATTCTCAAGCGATTTTCATGAAATTTTGTAAACCCTATTTTCATTTGGCATTTGGCATCGATCCTAAAAATTTCGTAAAAAAAGATTGTATACTTCAAAAGCTACACCATTTACCATGTAATAAATGTCTATTTAGGACGCTCCTCTATAACATGCATAAACCCATTAACTTCCATTCCGGTTTATTCTCAAAATTGCATTACATGTCAAATAGTCTAACTTTTGAAATACTGAATGGAATTTCGCGAAATTTTCAGGGTTGTTGCCAAATGACTAGATAAGATAAGAATGGTTACAAAATTTCGTGACCATCCCTTGACTTGAGAATTGACTGACTGGATACCGGACAGCTAACTTTCCTTTTGAACCATCCTCCACCGTCGGACAGACTTAAAAATCAGACTGTTAATATTACATTTCAAAACATTACGAAGCTTTGGCAGCTTACAAAGCTTAGGCCTACTTGTTTCCGTTGTCGATGTCATAGATATAGAAAGCTCGGAATCTCACGCTGATGTCATTGTGTACTGAACTCCCTCTTTACTATAATGATTACTGGCCGCCATGAGGGAGTTCGGTACCCATCACTGTCTAAAATGTGAGATTCCCAGCTTGTCTATATACATCTAGCAACGGAAACAGGTAGCTGTGGCAGCACATAGATGCCAATAACCACAAGCAGATAGCTCCTCTATACTCGCCGTCAAATTAAAATTGATCAACCATGATTTTCGGCGATTTCTCCGCCAATTCCTAACCGATTTCCTTCAAATTTTGCAAAGGCTATTTTCTATTCAAATCCTAATATCCCTTAAAATTTTGTAAAATTATATAGCGAATATGACCATTTGACATGTAGTAATTTAAAATTAGGACATCTCTCTATAACCCCATCAAACTAATTCTAGAATGTTATTATATGGCAAATGGTCTAACTTTTGAAATATTTAATACAATTCTTCGAATTTTATAGAAAATGGCCTAGTCTATGCAAAATTTCAAATAAATCTATTCAAAATTGACGGAGAAATCGCCGAAAATCATGCGATCCTGGTTAATTTGACGGCAAGTATACCAACATCAATACTCTTTATGTCTATTGATGTTGGTAGAGGAGCTATGATGGGCCCTTCCTCAGGGCCCCGTTTCAACATCATTTTCGCTCAGCCTCAGATATAGCACATTTGCATATAAGGATCGTTGAGATTAAACGAGTGGGTCAGAGTGCTCGTATCCTCCTTAGGCTCTACATGGTAAAGAGGGAGTCAAACGAGGAAAGTAAACAAGTTTTTTTCATTTTCTTTAAGTGGCATGAATTAGGTCACGAGAAATCTGAAAATAACGTACCAAAAACATGTATATATACTCCCTGTCAAATTAACCTGGATCGCATGATTTTCGGTGATTCCTCCGTCAATTCTGAACCGATTTTTTTGTAATTTTGCAAAGCCCATTTTCTATTCAAATCCTAACAGCTGTAAAAATTTCGCAAAATTATATTTAAAATTTAAAAAGTTAGACCATTTGACATGTAATAAAATTCTAGAATTAGTTTAATGGGTTTATAAAGGGACGTCGTAATCAGCGAAATCAGCGAAAAACATGCGATCCTGGATCCGCAGCACAAAAATTGTGGTCATATTATTAAGTCAAAATAAAATCATAGATTTTTTTATTATTTAATCGTGGGCCAGTCCCTTTAACCCTTCCAGTGAGGGCAAATGCGTTCAGATCTCAAATAAAGCACCGATTGTAAATTATAAGTCCTAGACCTCTAACTGGTCCACTTTTGAACGCCTATTTGAAGTTAGCATTTGCATCACCAATGCAAGCTTCAAATGAATGATACATGTCAAAGAATGATGCAGCACGAAAAGAGTTCACAAGTAACAACCTTAGTATTTTAGATATAGATCTTCATCTCTATTCATCACCACAGTAGCTGTTAATAGTGGTTAATCCTCTCATCACTATTATTTTTATGTCGGAATTACGACCTGTCGAATATAGACCTTTCGGAATATCGACCTGTTTGTTGGACTATCGACCTGTCGGAATAGCGACCTGTTTGTCGGACTATCGACCTGTCGGAATAACGACCTGTCGGAATATCGACTTGTTTGTCGGACTATCGACCTGTCGGAATAACGACCTGTTTGTCGGAATATCGACCTGTCGGAATAACGACCCGTCGGAATATCGACCTGTCGGAATAACGACCTGTCGGAATAACGACCTGTTTGTCGGAATATCGACCTGTCGGAATAACGACCTGTCGGAATATCGACCTGTCGGAATAACGACCTGTCGGAATAACGACCCGGACCCGTGGCCGTGCTGACAAACTCCGGCGTCCGGGTAATTCAATTTCACCAATTATCGCCAATGGCAATAGTGGCAATACTGAACTGAATGACGGGAATTGTTATCAGTGTTTATCGTCCGGGGGTAAAAAAGAAACTCATTCGCAACCTCTTAAACCATATCTCACCTTGTTTGCACCAAAATACAACTATTTAAAAATTAAATTACACTTACTTTGACTTATGGGCTGGCCTGTTACACTGGGGGCTGACATCTTGTTTTTGCTCTAATGCAGAAGGGTCGACATAAAGCAGGTCTGAAACCGCTGCGGCCCGTATATTGACTGTTATAGTGTCTTGTTTTCGCAGCGAAATGGGGTGGAACATTTGCCGCACTGGCTAGGCCTATGGAAAGTGGTGAGGGTAGGCAACATTCTCCACACATTGATGTCGCTCAGCAGGTAAACCTCCGCTCTCTGAGGTCAGAATGGGTGGGCAAATCAACGTGGCGAGAGCAGGCAGGTCAAACTTAGTCAACATTGGCAACCGGTCCCGCCCCCGGTTGACAAGTGGCCTCCAAAAATTCTGCCAAATTCATGAATATGTGGCAAAAAAATGAAATTATTCGGGCTTTAGGCCACCTTTGTGCACATATAGGCTAAACTGGGCCAGGAGAACCTCCTGAGGATGGTGAGATGAATGAGATGACACTGTCCTCCAGACACAGGATTCGAAATTCGAGCCCTGGCGGTCTGAGGCCGAGCACGCTACCTCTCGGTCACGGAGGCTCCCCAGAATACTAACAAAGAAAAAAAAAAAAAAAAAAACATTTTAAGTAATATAGGCCTACCTAAAATTACAAATAATACTACTATTTGGACCCGTTGACATTGGGTGATTCATTTTTGAAATTTGAACTTCGAAGTGTTAACCAGCAGCACCTCTTATTTGGAGTATCAGGCTGGAGGGGGGAATGGGCTGGTGGATTTAGTCAACCAGTTGACTCTTGAACGCTGCCACAGTTTTTAATTCTATGGCAGCCGCCGGAAGCGAATTCCAATCAGGGATAGTTCGATGCCAAAAAGAATTTTTGTCTCAGTGTGGTGTTAGCTCTAAGATGTTTATAGGCCTGATTGTGCCCACCACGTGTTCTTCTGTCCGCTGGGATTAAACGGTCATGATAGGAATTTCGACAAGCTCATTTAAAATTTTGAACACTGTATGCTTACAAGTCTAGAATTTTTACGTCTTGTTATCAAGTCAGTCCAGCCCAGGTTCTGAATAAGAGATGTCACACTGGCTGTGTGTCTATAATTTTGGGTGACAAATCTTGCTGCTGATCTTTGAATTTTCTCTAATTTATCAATATCTTTTTGTCTAAAGGGGTCCCAAACTGCTGAAGAGTATAACTAAAGATGATCTGACCAGGTAGAAATAGGCAGTCTTACTTAGTTTAGGGGGACGTGCCTTCAGGTTCCTCCGAAGGAAGCCCAGAGTGGAATTTGCTTTACTTGTAATTTTGTTAATGTGGGCCTCCCATTCTAGGGTCTCGCTAAGGCAAACACCAAGATATGGTGTTGATGAAACGTTCGCTAGTGTTTCGCCTTTAAGAGTGTACTCAAATTCCAGGTTTTTTTATTTCGGCCTGGACACCCTCAGGACCGAGCATTTCGAAGGGTTGAAACACATCCCCTATCGATCTGCCCAGTCCTGTAACGCGGATAGGTCTCTCTGCAGCTGCTCCTGATCTGCTCGCCATTTTATCGGGCGATACAGGAGGCAGTCATCTGCAAAGAGACGAACATGCGAGGAGACCGTGGAAGGGAGGTCATTAATATAGGTCAAAAAGAGTAGGGGTCCAAGATTTTATTTTCCGAAAAATGGGACATGATTTGTTTACAAATGATGTGTTCAAGTAATTTGGCACAAACACATGTGTGAGATTTCGGCCTGTAGTTTGCCGGAGAGTGCCGATCCCCTTCTTTGAAGACTGGGGCAACATTAGCCTCTACCCAGTCATCTGGTAATTTGCCCGTTTGTAGAGATTGGTCAAAAAAAAATTTAAGAAAGGGAGATATTTCGTTGGCAGCATTCTTAAGAATCAAGTTGGGGAGCTCGTCTGGTCCAGATGCCTTTCCGCCGTTTAAACCCTCAAGTAATTTAGTTACACCTTGAACGGTAATTTCGAATTTTGGCATTTCAGTATTTGGTGGTCCTGTTAATTTAGGTATATTCGTGGTGTCTACCGAGGTAAAAACTGAGCAAAATTTGTTGTTTAGTATTCCGGCCTTATGTCTGCTATCTGAATACAGCTGGCTGTTTTCCTTCAAGGTAGAGACACCATTTCCATCCTGACGTTTAGATTTACTATAACGCCAGAGTGGTTTTGAATTTCTTTGTTCTAAAGATTCAGAAAGTTTGTTTTTCAAAAAAGACCACCTGGCAGACCTGATGGCACGCTGGGTCTGCCGTTTACATAATTTATATTTTGCCCAAAGGTCAGCTTTCTTCGTACGCTTGGCTTTGCTATATAAAGATGTTTTTTTCCGAATAGATGCAAGGAGTGATTTGGATAGCCAAGGTAGATTTTCTCGAGGGGAAGTCATTTTAGTTGATATAAATTTGTTCAGGCATTGATTTAGGATGGATTTAAGTTTCAACCAATTTTCATTAACAGAACGGCTGAGACTGTTTTCTGAAAAGAAGGTCCAGCAGCTCCTAATTTGTTGCCCGATGGCTTCCCAATTAGCCTGGTATAAATTTGTTCAGGCATTGATTTAGGATGGATTTAAGTTTCAACCAATTTTCATTAACAGAACGGCTGGGACTGTTTTCTAAAAAGGAGGTCCAGCAGCTCGTTATTTGTTGCCCTATAGCTTCCCAATTAGCCTTTTTGAACTGACGCACTGGGCGGGTTTTTTACGACGGTAGGGTGGGTCAATATCCAGTTCGGTCACAACAGCACAGTGATCCGAGATTCCAGGTACACTATGAGAAGATTTTATCAAACCGGGTTTATTTGTGATCAGGAGGTTCAAAATATTTTCTTCTCTAGTTGGTTCCTTATGAATTTAGGCCAAGGCATGTGTATCTAGGCTTGACAAAAGCAGCTCGCATTGTGATTTGTTTGCGGCTTTAGGATTTACTACTCCATTGTCCCAGTCAATACCAGGCAGGTTGAAATCACCTCGCAAGACAATGGTCTGATTTGATTTTTTTGGCATGTGGTCTAAAGATTTCACAAGTTCTTCTGACTAGAATAGAAGTACTAATTTTGGAGTCAGGAGGTCTATAAAAACACCCGAGGGTTATGGATTTTGATGCCGATATCTGAACTTTAGCCCATAAAATTTCACAGTTGGTTTCTAAATCAAGGAGGAGGGTCATGTCATAATGTTTTCTGACAGCAATAAAAACTCCTCCTCCTCGGGCTTTCGAATTTTGATTTTTACGCAAAACTTGGTATTCAGGAGGGAAAATTTCAATGGTAGTGGTATCCTTGTCAAGCCAAGATTCAGAGCCGAGGATACAATCAGGTTGGTAGTAATGTAGAGATGCTAATGTTGTAATGATTGGCAGGCGTGTACTAGGCTGACGTGCAAGCGCTGTATACGATCAGAGCCTGGCGAGATTTCCGGTCACAAACGCCACAGAAAACACTGAGGCAATGTTGGTCTAGTGTTGGTCCACCATCTACAACACTGGCTCACCATTGTGCAAACATTGGCTCAATGTCTCGAGCGCCAGACATGCATACTGTTTCCATAAAACACGAGACATTAACCCAGCGTTGTTTTATTGATTGTCCAGCGTCTACAACGATGGCCCAGCATTAAAACAACATCGGGTCAATGCTCCATAATTTCTCCCATTTACTGCCTTCCCTGCAAACACTGTCATTCACCCAATGTTGTTTCAATGCCGACCCACCGTCTTGGACGCTGGCCCAACATTGAAACAGCATTGGGTGAATTCCCGTGTTTGCTGGGATTATAATTCTGCTCTAGATAAATGTGACCAGGGAGTTTTTATTGATTTAATTAATAAAAAATATATTGCTATGATCCAAAGTGATAATTTGGTAAAAAAGTTTTTTTAAACTTGAATATCACATATATTTAAACAATTTTCATTGCAAATATTTTAGTTCCAATATTCTAGTTCTAAATCTTAGTTTTTTTGCAGATTAAGGAAAATGATGCAGGGATCACTGACCCAATGGAAGATGACAGAATGAGACGTGACATAATTGAAATAAATAAATATCGATATAATTTTGTGTCAATTTGTGTCTTATGTTCTTTCCCGCGAAAGGGCTGTGATTATGGTCGACTATATAGCCATGTTTTTTTGCCAGCTTTGAAACAAGTATCTTGAGTATTCTTGTATTTGATATCGAAATAACATTATATGGGTAAAGATAACGTTGCGCCAACATATTTAGGATTAAATTAGGTGTATAATATATGCATAGGCCCCCTACAATTTTTATGACCGATCACTGTGTGGCACATTTTAAAAAATAAATCTGGTAATTATGTGTTGATTTGATAGAAACCATCTACTTATAATAAATGATCAAAATTTTCAGTGCCATAATTGCTTTTGTAAATGATTATTTTTTTCAGCAATTTAAATATTATGATAAGAAAAACTGCATGGTATTATATGTACCATAAACATTGCCAGTAGGTAACACACAACGTTACATCAAACGTTGCAGCAATATCATATTAGAAGTGACAGCAACGTTGCTGGTAGGTGCGAAATTTGAATTCGGTGAATTGACGTTCTCAGAGCCACTAAAATTTAGATTGTCAAAATTATTTGTAGTTTCAATTTCAAACGAATGGAATAAATTTCACGCTTCTCCCATGTGACCGAGTCTTCGCTATAGCCACATGGGAAGATCGATGACAAATTTAGGTTCCCAGACATGGGAGGACCTGGATTAAGTTCAACCTGGCCAAAAAGTAAAATTAAAAATAAGGCTGAACCAAAATCTAATTTAGGTGGGCTGGGCTGATTTGATCCAAGACTAGGACATAGCCTGAAAATAGGTTTTACCCCACGAAAAATGCGAGAATTGAGAAAAACATGAACATGTATTGCCGGGGGGGGGGCAAAATCAAATACCGGTACCGGTGATGTAAAAATGATGTCATGCTCCCTGTGCAGAGTGTAATCATGGAGAAAGGGGATTTCGTGAGGGTAATTTACACCTCTAATGTCCTCTGTTTTTGGGTGTCATGTGATCACACGGTGTACAGTTCAAAATGAGCAAAAATCGTATCAATTAAAGACCAACAATTTACAGCTTTAGGATCGAAAAATAATCTAATTTGTTAATTTATAGCTTCTACGCAGGTTTAATAATTTAGATTAAACAAGGGAGCAACGGTCAAGTGGTTCTAAATAGTGAAAAAAGGGTAAATTTGATGAGTCAACCGGAAATAAAGAAAACACTAATATGTATATATTAAAAGCTCGACCCAAAAATCATTCTGAGATGTTCATTACAAATATATCATCACGTAAAAAAAAGGAAAGTAACACGAGGTCACAAAAATCAACAACAAAAATAAATTAATTATATAGTCATAGGGTCTACTTTTAAAAGTATTCAAATTGTCATAAATTTAATGTTGATTACAAATATATGCAATATTTGTCAAAAAATGTCACAAAAGAAAATATAATGTGATGACGATAATTAGTTTACAATCAATGAAAAGACGTTAAAATGCATTAACGGGCAATGGAGAAGCGTTAAATTTAAAGGGCGACAAAGATGCAGAGGTGCTAAAGGGTGATTGTACTAGTGCAACAGAAAGCGTTTAGAGGTGACAGTGATGCATTAAAGGGTGATGGATAGGCGCTGAATGGCGACACAGAGGGATTAAATGGGAGGCGTTAAGAGGTGATGGGGTATGTTTAAGTAGCAGTAAATTATTACTCTACGACACTTTTCGGCACTAATGGCAATTTAAGTAATATTGTAATATGATAAAAACGGTGCAGTCCATTGATGAGACGAATAATGAACAAATGATGACGTGAGGGAGGGGTGCTACGGCATGGTGGGTTGTAAGGGCTTCTGGTATGTCTAGAGTATTTACCCCCAGACATGCCCAGACGTCCATATACTTGTTTTTTTTGGTTCTAAACACGGCGCTATCATCGGGTCAGTTATTCCCATGCAGAGTAATAACAGCTGAGGGTAACTCTATTTATCCCTCGTGAGAGACCTAATGTCAAACAATGGGAAAGTGTTGAAGAGCAACAAGGCAACAGGGGTCATAAAGAGGTGTTAACCCTTTTAACGCTGAACTCCTGGGCACACTTGCATTCTCACTGCTGAGGATTTAAAAAAAATCAGAATATTTTGTAATGTAAGATTTGTCTAAAGACACCAGCAGGATCTTAGCTTACGAACAAACAAAATAACATGAGAAAGAGTTGTGCTTCACAGGTGCATAACACAAAGGTCATGTCAAGGTCAAATCAATGTCATTTCAAGATCACGCTAGCAAAAAATGTTGAAATATGCACTTTTTATCAATTTCAAGCTTGTTAGTGGTGCAGTCATCTACTAGAAAGGACTGATGGTGACACATTCTTCGTCGGGACCGGTATCATTTCAACATACATTTTTAGGAAATCTAGGACAGTGCTAATATTGGAAGCGGTATTACCACCATGTTTGCCTTTATCACACCTCCTTCCTCAAGGCTCAATTGAAAAAATTCCATCGAGAAAGAATGATACATAATTGGGCATAGAAGTCGACATGGGTTGAGTTTTTGCGTTACAGCATGGATACCGCTCAAAAGAGATGTGAAGGTTATATCAAGGTCATGTAAATTGTCACGTTTATCAGTTTATGGGAAATGTGTACTAAACGCATATTGACTGGGTGTACAATAATGCAATCAGCACTGCTGCAATATCTGTCATCTATGTGTTAATATTACATTTTAAGCATGATAATGATGTCAAAGGAAGTAATCGTTTGTTTTATTGTATTCCTTGATAAAAAAAAATAATGTTTGGTGAACAAAATTAGTCCCTATCTCAATTATTGAGAAAGTTATGATAATTTTATTGATAATTTTATTGATTTTATGGCTTTAAATATCGATGGAAGGTGTTAAAAGGCGACGGAGAAGTGTTAAAGAACGACATAAATGCGCTAAAGGTTGATGGGGAGGATATTAATGGGAAATGGGGGGAGTTGAAAAATGACGTAATGTGTTGAAATGCGACGGGGTGCGATAAAATGTGACGGATGTGACGGAATTAAATGGCGATGGAGAGGTGTTAAATAGCAATTGGAAGGTTTTCTATGGCAATGAGAAGGTTACGAGAAGGCCTTGAGGGTGACTGAGAGGCGTTAAAGGGCTACGAGTAGGCAGTAAGTGTAGCGAAGGGGCATTAAAGAGCGATGAAGCACATTTAAAGGGCAAGAAACAGACAGTAGATGACGATTGGGATGTGTTGAAGGGCGATTGGGAGGCGTTAGTTGTCAAATGAGAGTTGCTAAAGAGCGATGGAGAGGCAATAAAGCGTGGTGGAGAGGAGTTAAAGGGCGATGGAGAGGAGTTGCAGAGCAATGGGAATACTAGTGTTTTATTGTATCTACATAATTTCTAAATGAAGATTTCTCTGTGTATTTTATCTAGATGTAACATTTATTGCTACAGAAAATTGATTGCTCCCGTTAAGGATGACGAAGATGCATTTGTGGGAGATGTTAAAGGGCAACGGCAAGGCATTAATTGCAGCAGGGTGCTCTAAAAGGTGACAAGAAAGCTGTAAAGGACGAGTAAAATACACCTTGGATTTTACCCATAGTGCAATGTCCAAAGTACTTTTTGACCACTCCACTATGTCGGGCATGCCTGAAAACCCTTTAGTAGATACCAAAATCATAAATATGCATCTAATCTGTCAAAAATTATAGCAATTTATTGTTTGACCTTGTACAAATGGCGGCCATCTTGGATTTTGCCCACAATGCAATGCTTAAAATTTTGTGACTGCACCACTATGTTGGACATGCCCGAAAACCCTATAGTAGACACCAAAATCTTAAATCTGCTTTGATTATGTCTAAAATCATATACCGGTACATTTATTGTTTGACCTTGCACAAATGGCGGCCATGTTGGATTTTGCTGCCATTTTTTTAAATTATATCAAGAATTTTTGTGCCAAATTTTCTCCTTTTATGTCATTTTGAAAGATGTTTTTAGTTACAAAGCCCACTATTACATGTGTCTATACGTCGTCTGGACTGAAATTTATATCCACACCACGGTCATGGTGGCCATCTAAGATCTTTGGGGGGATTTTTAATCTGCATAAATCCAAGATGATCTTAGATCTATGAAAATTAAAAATTTCCCCCAAGATTTTCTCTCCGGCAACCAGGCTAAATTTGCTCTACAGATCTATATAACTGTGAAGGCATCAAAACATAATCACTTCTTATGACCGCAAGTAGCACTGACCGGCCTACGGCGCTTAATTGAATACAGCAGCTGTCCTGCCATGGCCATTAACAATGCCCAGTTCAATGTTAAATCGCACTTGACTGACGTACTTACAATGTAGGCCTGTACGTCTTCACTACCATATTTGCCGCATATTTGTGAAGATTTTTGATTGTAAGGAAGGAAAAGTATGTTTATATTCAAGTTATTTATCCGAAACTGCACTTGAGGCTACCAAGTGATCTCAGTTGGAGTGGGGTGGAAATGCGAGACTTTATGACATAGGTAACATAGCAGGTAATTTGGTCAGACGATGATGTCATCTCACGTGGTATCTGCCGTTTTTCCAGTGCTTTGCACACATGTTTCTGTGTTGGTCAACAAATTCAAGGGGGTCTTAGCATGAGCCTTTAGCCGACGAATTTTCCTCACATAGATGTCGCTCATGTCGCATCAGCAAAGATTGATGCAAACTATATCACTTTGAATTGTAGTTGTATTTTACTTAAATTCAGGTCCAATATGTCACAAATATCAATTCAAGAGTCACAGAGATGTAAGTAAATAAGTTTATTATAAGCAAGATGATGTTAGATTGGCCATAGCTCATCAGATTTAGTCCAGAGTAGCAATTTAAATTAGTATCAAAGCCACTGTGATACTCAATTCACGGCTATGTGGCTCGCCTAGAGCCAGACTGCGAAGTGCTCAATCTGGCTACTGGACTAGTTAGGTATCCCCAAGTATCGGAGTACCCCTTCAGGGCTTATTCTAATCATCCCATGGCTGCGCTGACATATAGGTCGCTGCGCTCGCCCAGAACCCTTGTTTACTTGGCTACTACAGATACAGCTAGACTTCTAGTGGGATATCGCAAGGTCACAAGGTGGGTAGCAGGTCACTTCGTACGATGTTTACTTCGTAACCTACCACTTCATACCAGAAAGCTACCAGTTCGTACCAACGTACCTACCACTTCGTACTAGAAAGCTACCAGTTCGTACCAACGTACCTACCACTTCGTACCAGAAAGCTACCAGTTCGTACCAACGAACCTACCAGTCCGTAGACCTACCATAATAAAAAGATATATACCACGGTATGTTTTTTGTCTTAAGACCTAATTGGTAGACAGGTTTATTATGCTACATATATGTATGGATTACATTCTGCAGATTGCAATTATTCAGAATCATCAGAAATAAAATGTCTTATTTTGGCTTAATTTTTTAGACAAGTTTATTATGTGTGTTTATTATGTGTATTTCTGTGTGTATTTCATTATATTGCATCAATACAATTTTTTTTAATAGTCTACATCATAATGCACTTTAAGGGTTTTAAGCTGTCACCTACCTCAAAATGTTACATGGACTAAATCTTACAACAGTTTATTATAATATGAACTTTAATAAACCGCAAAATGCTAACATTTTTACTTTATGAGGAAACAGCTTATTATTAGGAAATCGTAATCGAAGTGATTAAAACGCAAGCTTGATAAATTGTTTATAATTTACTGTTTGGTAAATACTGTAGGGCCTAAATAATTTCAAGATGCTATGACGATGTGACATAGTATTTATACTGTTATAGGCCTACTCATATTATTAACATTATTAGCTGATGAGCAGAAAAAAACCTAGAATGTATTTTATAACGGGTATATACTCTATATACAAATATATATATATATATATATATATGTAATCATGCTGCAGTTTTTTTTAAAAAAACGCTATAGTGGCCTATCTGCTTGACATTAGGTTATCAAAATCGAAATGTTATTTAACATGTTTAATAAAATGTCAGACACAATGCATTTTGCTTCAGAACGTCAACCGTCTAATCCCATTACTGTAACCAGTGCAGATGTTGCCGCTAATTGCCACAGGCAGTGCTATGAAAACTTACCTTTGTATCGCTTAAGCCATTAGTTTTCGCACGGCTGGCACCCTTTGGTTATGTAGACAGAGACCGATTTATCGGCCTAATTAATTAGCAAAATAGTATTTACATCGTAGATGTAATAAAGCATTTATAAAGTGCAGCATGCTCAAATATTAGTGTCTTATATATATATGTGATGCGCCATAAAAACAGGCCCTAAATTTCAAAAAATAAACCTCAAAGAAAAATAACCCTTTCGCCGCTAATCACGACTTTATAGTCATTATTAATTCATTTTTAGCCGATCAAGTCACTGTTATTGATGCAAATTTATTTCGTCTCAAATTACACAAATATGAGTAATTTCCATCCACTTGAAGTTGTGGCTTGCGGCAGCGAGATACAACTTCCAAGTGGCTGAAAAATAAAATTAACTTAATTTAATTCAATTAATAGTTTAAACATAGTAAATCAAACTCTTCTCGCAAGTCATGTTTTATGCAATAAAAATATTTTATATAATTATTGTCTGCAAATATTGGCTATTGTCTCAAATTGTCAGCAGTCAGTGTACCACTCCCTTCTCCCTGGTGTTACTCTCTTCACATCAAAGACATCGTTACGAAAATAATTCTCAGATTTTGTGTCTAATTAGTTTATAGACTACCGGTAATATTATATAAGTATGTGTCTGTTTTTAATAATTGTAATTTTATAATCAAGACTTGAAATCCAATTGCCTTTCGTCACCTTCACACGTTTTCTTCAGTCCCTGGAGTACCCCTCACCTTCTCCGAGGTGTTACCCCCTTCATAACTCAGCTTGTGTCATCAGCTCCGGAGTCGCACGAGTAGGCTATTACTCACCTTCTCCGAGGTTTTACTCGCTCCACAACTCGGCTTGTTTCATAATACCCGTAAAATATATGTATTATGAAATTATAAAAAACAACGATATATTGTAAGCGATTCCATTGATGTGTCACACTTGATATTAAATTGAAAACTGACAAAGTTAGAATATGTCCCAAGTGGTTCAAATTTGAGTAAGTTAGCGTGGATTGAATACTTTACATGAATTATTGTCGTGAATTTAGTGCTGCTGTAATACCCGTAATCCCAACACAGTGAAAATATATAATACAACGTTTTTGTAACAAGTTATTGTAATAAAGTAAGCGATTCCAACGATGTAGGCCTATCACACTTGATTATTTATTAAAAACTGTCTATGTTATAATATGTCTGCGATTCAAATTAATGTTGGGGGTCTACAGTGAACCGGGGCTATTTTGCCACTCCCGGGGCTATTTTGCCACCCCCTCTGGAAATTGATAAAATCCTCTGGTTTTCAATAAATACCATATGTTGATAAAAATAACTATTATTATAGGTTATACTATATTGTAGGGAACACGTTGATGTCTATTTACAATTTTTGTATAATATTTCAACACCAGAAAAAAATATTTTACCGAAGTGTTATTTTTTACGCGTTTTTGCTAAATTTGACGAATTTCAACTCTGTAATGGTATTTATCCATTTTAATAACGTATGTAGATTTTTTTTATGATATTTGAAGGGTCGACCTTATCACATACAAAAAACATAATTAGATTCCATCTCGCAACATAAAACATTAAAAAAGCGGTACGAAGTGGTAGGTAGAGGTGGTACGAACTGGTAGGTCTATTATTTTTTGTGGTACGAACTGGTTACGAAGTGGACATGGTACGAAGTGTCTAGAAACCACAAGGTGTGATCAAGTGGCTTGAACTCAGAACATACATTATATTAAGTATATTTCTATGGAATACCGGTGATCTCGGCCCTCGATGATCTCGGCCCGGGTGATCTCGGACGGCCGTTGGTTATCTCGCCCGGTGATCTCGCCCGGTGTGCGTCGATCTCGCCCGGTGATCTCGCCCGGTCTGCCCCCGACTAGCCTGATCACCTTCCCCCTCTATCAGAACACATTGACGGCAGGCTGCCGGGAGATCTCGCCCGGTTATCTCGCCCGGTTATCTCGGACGCTTAAAGACGTTATTACCGCGGTGATATTAGCCTATGTAGGGCCTATTTAAAAAATACTGCTTAGACATAGATCAATATAATATAATAGAAATATGTAAGCCTACATTTTCAATGACATTGCTCCAATCTGTTCCCCATATCTGTCAACCGTACAGTAATAATAGACAGTACAATTTTATCGAAGACAGGCCTATGTAGATCTATAATTATTAGGCCTATAAAAGTAATTATTTAAATGGAAAATTTAATATCACGACACGGCTGATTTATATAGGCTATTCTACAACCCCAAATGTAGGTGTATCTCACAGTTGCTTTATCTATGATATAAAGAAGCAAATTCAATAGACGATTGATCGTGAAATTGTACACTATTTTTACACGATTTGTATATTAAATCGTGTTTTAAAGAAGCAAATTCACCAGTTCATGGAATATTTGTTCATGTATATTCAACGCAAAATACGCTGAACATTTTTTCCAGACAATAAATTATGTATATGTATTGTTATTACACATGTTGTATTACCTGTTTTACGATGAATTGGCTACCTTTTGCTTACGAGACAGCTTGGTGAGAGGGCATAATAGTGAATGAGGATTATTTTGGACATTATAGGTAGGTCTACATTTGGAAGACTTTGGAATGTAAAGGTTAATAGCCTCACGGGCCGTGCGGAAGCATGTTGTATCGGCGGTGGTTATTTTTAAGCCTGGAATAGCTAGGCCTACTGCTGGTCAGGCACAGGTCACCGTCACAGGTTGATTGACAGCAGTTGTCATACACTGATTGGTCAGCCGTATTAAATAGGCCTACTGATGATTACAGCTCACGCCCACTCTCGCCCTAGAAACGTTATTTCGCGAGAGGTGGCATCCCGTTTACTAATCGCTATGACGTAACGCCTTAAATGAACGTAATATATTTTATATAATTTTTAACCCAGCACATGCGCTAATAGTGATGCATGGGACTAAAGTACTAATATAGAAATATATAGGCCCTATATTTGTATATTGTTCAAATTGATAAAATGGTTTTAATTTGCAATTTGTTAAATACTGTAAGGACTAAATAATTTAAAGATGATCTAAAGATGAGACATATTATAGGCCTAGCTATACTCATAATATTATTTAGTGATGAATGCGAATAAAATATGAAATATTAGGACCCTTTAATGTAAGCTCCGGGTAACTGTTTTTATATAGTTAAATTTAATTCAGCTGAATATCTCCGCAGCAAAATGAACGTGTTACAATTGCTATATCGCAAAGGACGCATTTATAGCGCATCCAGTTAATAAACAGGCTATGATTTTATTTAAATGTGTGCAATTTCCCGCAGCAATAAGGCACTGTTAAAGATATAAATACGGTATTGTTATTTTCAAAATTGAGAAAATCTATTAGATCATAATAAAAAAGTATTGTATCCCTGATATTATATTATTCATAGGATAACTACCAAGCCTGTAGGCCTGTAAAGGTTGAAATACAGTGCAAAGGTTGAAATACAGTGCACTGCCACCACTACTTTTAGATCTAGCTGACCTAATTATTTGTTTACTGGTATTTATGATAATTTTGACAGTTCACTCATCAACAAACAAGTTTGACAAGTTTACAATCAATTATACTCTCAATTATCACCGTTTATAAATTAATTAGTCTAGACTCTATCTGTTCTGGCGTTTATTGTCCATCAACTGAAGATGACAGATACAAAGCCAAAAATGACAACGGGTCTAGAAATAGTTGCCATGAAAGGCGACTCTGCCGAAAATAATCAGCCACTACTGCCACACTGCCCACATCCTCCAGCACAGGCAAGTTCATCATACATGTAACATGATCATTGAATCAATCCACGTTGATACCGGAAAGTTGATGTGGGACTTCCATACATTAAAAAGAGGGGAATAAGCCTAGTTTCTTTTGTACCCCTCAGGCTCAGCAGGCTCTGCCAGGCTCTGGCCAATCTGGGCGATAATGAAGGTTACCTTCATTCTAGCCTAACGTTAGTCTAGTTCCTGGCCCGCCGCGAGCGAGGCTGCCCAGTATGCAATGGGTCACAGATGGGACTACCGTCATTAAGGCTATACTAAATCATAGCCTAGGCTAGGCCTAGTCTATAGCTAGACTGTAGCCTAACACTAACAGTTAACTTTACAGTCTGTTTCACCAGATCCTGTGAGTAACCTTTTTCCAATTTGCTCAGTTGGTCTTTAAAAATTTTTAACACAATTTTTCTCGGATCATTTTTTCATCTTCCCCTAACATCCCTGAAAATTTGGTGCAATTTTGTTGTATATTTTGGAAGTTAGACCATTTGGCATGTAATAGAATTCTTGTTTCACGGTAAAATTACAATTTTGAAAAATTATTACATGCCAAATGGTCTTACTTCGCTAATACACAAAAAATCCACAAAAATTTTCTATTAGCTATTTTTGTGATTTTTACATGTATGTAACATGTATTAGTCTACACTTTTACTAGTGATTTGAGTGGAAATATGGATAATTTTAGTAAATTACATATTGCAAATACTTGTAACTATGAGTTTTAAAGATATCCTGCTCAAATTTGATAGTTCGGTACCGTAGGCCTACAATGCTTATCATTTGAAAAACCCAGGAGCTCAGTTAATGGAGCTCCTGGACCCAGCCAGGAGCTTGATAATCCAGTTGGGGGTAAGGGGGGGGGCGCTGTAAGCCCCCTGAAGATTTTTTGATATGGTGGCTTCTGAGAGCATCTGAGATGAATACTAGACACATGTATGAGCTTTAAATGCCTGACTTTTTTGTTCATTTTACTAGAATTTTTCAATGAAAAGCCCCACCACCACGATTATTTTCTCACTGAATTTACATGACTAAAATCATTTATATTTTGCCTCTGAAAAAACGAAAGCTGAACACAAGAAAAACTTTAAATACAACAAACTTTTGAGGATTTTATGGCTTCAAGATCTCCTGATATGAGTTCTAAAGACATACACTACATTATTCCTAACCAAGCTTCCCATGCCATTTTGGTACAGAATGCTACGGCATAATACATTTCTCCTGAAACCAAATGAGTGTTTGCACATGTTTCATGATAGTGACTGTTAACCATCCCAAACCGTTAAATAACTGTGATATATTAAGACAAACTACACTGCAATAATTCGAGATAGATTTATTTGAAAAGTGAAGAGTCCTCAAGAAAATTAGTGCAAAATTTATCAATAATATTGAAAAGTGAACAGTCCTCAAAACCATTAGGCCTACTAGACAGTAGGCCTATTTGCCAAATTTATCAAACAGTACTGGGCCTAATTATGTGACTATCATCATCAAATCCCAAGATGATGATTTTGTGGGGGAGGGGGTGGGGTAATTTTAAAATTATATATATAAACTGTAACGTTGTTGTACTAATATGAGTTGGAAATAAATTAAATTTTTAGAAAGGTCGAATTAGAATTGAATGAGTAAATGCCTGATACAAATCAGCAAAATTAGCGCTAGGTGCGCTATTTATATTATCAAGGAGCGTAATACACGATGCACCTAATCTCAAAGGAATGGGCGCTATGGAGCACTGGGCCTATGGTGTAGGAATCCAGAGCAATCAATTTTTCGGTGTTTTCCTTATAATGACCTTGATCTTGGGTACATGTCAAGGTCATTTATGTGCTAATTTTGTATAATTGTATATTGTAGGCTAATAAATCTAAGACTTACAATTTTGATTTTAAACTTTCAAATTTTCCTACTAGTCTACATAATTTTATAAAAATATATGCATCATGGTAAGGTGCATGTGCTACTCAGGCGTTGCCATGGTAACCATTTATTAGCTAATAGTTACTTTTCATTCTGTTTGTAGATTACAATTTATTTATATTGATAAAAAATCATTTAATTTTTTTTTGTCTTTAAAATCAGTGCTGCTTATATCCTTGGTAATATCACAGTACAATTCATTCCGATATGAATCTGATATCTGGTTGCCATGGAAACAGCATAGAAATATATATCAACTGTCTGTAGTAGAACTGATAATTTAGTATAATATTATTAAAATTTTAAATTACACTGATTAGTTCATGAGAAAACTTTGAAGAACAACTTTTCAAGCTAATAGTCTTTTTGCCATTTGAGTGGTTCCCATGGCAACCTAGTCAGTGTTTCATCTAGGATTCAGAAGGGGCATGGCGCCACCGATCATTGGGGGCACCTTATCATGCCAGCAGGGCACCCAGTTGACTCAGTCGGGCATTTCCAACACCCACCCCTCCCCAATTAAGGATACAAACAGAATCAGTTAAGTATCTAGACATCGCCAGTTATTACCACTATGTACACAAGCCGTTATCAGGTAATGTGTCATAAGTGTCAATGCGAGATATCAGTGATCAGGGGTGTTTTCCACTGTGACAATGGCCTGTGGATTTAATATGATGTAACAATAGTTCAATGAGACACTTCACTGTCTGAATATAAGAAGGGCAACATGGCGCTCACAAAAGGCAACATGGCGCTGCGCCATGTTAGAAATGGCTAGATGAAACACTGAACTTAGTGCTGACTGGCCTACGGCGCTGAATTGAATAGCTGTCCTGCCGCGGACATTACCAATGCCCAGCTCAATGTTAAATCACACTTGACCGATGTACTTGCAATGCATAGGCCTACGTCTACTTCGCTACCATATTTGCCACATATTTGTGAAGATTTTTAATTGTTAGAAAGTAAAAGTATGTTTATAATCAAGTTATTTATCTGAAAATGCACTTGAGTCTACCAAGTGATCTCGGTTGGAGTGGGGTGGAGACACAAGACTTTGTGAGATAGGTAACATAGCAGGTAATTTGGTCCATCCCACATGGTATCCCATGTTCAACACAGACAAGAAATAGGTGGGGACATTTCTCTCACTACCCTGGAAAAAAGGAGACATTTGACCTCTAAGTGCGTAATTGACGCCCAGTGTTCACCACAAAAAAGAAATAGGTGGGGACATTTGTCTCGCTACCCTGTAAAAAAGGAGACATTTGACCTCTAGGTGTGCAATTGACGCGATATTGCGGCCTGTGCTGAACACTGGTATCTACCGTTTTCCAGTGTTTTGCCCACGTGTTTCTGTGTTGATCAAGAACTTCAAGGGGGTATGACCATGCACCTTTAGCAGAGGAATTCTCCTCACATAGATGTCGCTCATGTCGCACCGGCAAAGATTGATGCAAACTATATGAGTATATCGCCTTGAATGGTAGTTGTATTTCACCTAAATTCAAGTCAAATATGTCACAAATATCAATTCAAGAGTCACAGAGATGTAAGTAAATATATTTATATAAGCAAGATGATGTTAGATTGGACTCAATCATTCAAAATAATATTGAAGGTCCCACTTGACTAGAATATGTTTAGATCGGATCTAAATCATGCAAAATAATATCTAAGACTAAGGTCCCACTAACTTGACCAGAATATGTTTAGAAGGAATCTCAATCAGTCAAAATAATACTTAAGGTCCCACTTGACCAGATTATATGTTTAGATGGGACATCAATCATTCAAAATAATATCTAAGGCCCCACTTGATCAGAATATGTTTAGATGAGATCTCAATTATTCAAAATAATGTTTAAGGTCCCACTTGACCAGAATATATGTTTAGATGGGACCTCAATCATTCAAAATAATATCTAAGGTCTCACTAACTTTACCAGAATATGTTTAAATGGGACCTCAATCATTCAAAATAATATTTAGGGTCCAACTTAACCAGAATATGTTTATATGTGACCTAAATCCTTCAATATAATATTTAAGGTCCCACTTGATCAGAATATGTTTAGATGGGACTTCAATCATTCAAAATAATATCTAAGGCCCCACTTAATCATGTTAATCAGAATATGTTTAGATGGGATTTCAATCATTCAAAATAATCTAAGGCCCCACTAACTTTACCAGAATATGTGTAAATGCGACCTAAATCCTTCAATATAATATTTGAGGTCCTACTTGATCAGAATATGTTTAGATGGGACCTCAATCATTCAAAATAATATTTAATGTCCCACTTCACCAGAATATGTACAGATGGGACCTCAATCATTCAAAATAATATCTAAGGCCCCACTTGATCAGAATATGTTTAGATGGGACCCCAATCATTCAAAATAATATCTAAGGCCCCACTTGATCAGAATATGTTTGGATGGGACCTCAATCATTCATAATAATATTAATGCCCCACTTGATCAGAATATGTTTAGATGGGACATCAATCATCCAAAATAATATTCAAGGTCCCACTTGACCAGAATATGTGTAGATGGGGCCTCAATCATTCAAAAAAATATCTAAGGTCTCAGTTGACCAGAATATTATGGTTAGATGGGACCTCATCATTCAAATTATTATCAAACTAAGGTACACTTGACCAGAACATGATTAGTTGAATCAGTCAAAAAGAGTATGGTTGGAAGGTACCTCAATGAATTTGAAATAAAGTAGTGCCTTAACTCTATGTGATCTTTTAACGTAACTTTATTGGTAGCCTCGTTTGAAATAATATCAAAGGTCCCACCACTTCACCAGAATATGGTTAGATGGGACCTCAGTCATACAAAATAATATCAAAGGTCTCACTTGACCAAAATATCATGAAAGGTCTGTATTTAAAAAGGACTTTTAGAACTTTCATTCTAGATACCACAGGCACCTGAAATGGATAAGTGATGAATTGAATCTCACTATAATAATATGGGAAGGCATGCCACAAAACTAGTAATGGACGCCGCTGATGGCCACATCTTCAGACCCCCATGTTATTCAAACCCACATTTAAAATCAGAATCTTACCTCTGCATTCTCAAACAGTAACTGTATTACTATTTTTTATTGTACTAGGCCTATATTTATCACGGGGTACTGGGATGATTGCTAGTAGTAGTAATACTTTTTGCCCCCATCCGGGGAGGGTCATTAGGGATCTGTTCCATCAGTTGCATTCTGTATGGCATGGTACATGGTACGGGAGAACTAGTCTACAGCAATCATCCAAGGGAAGCTGCAGCCTCCTTGTATCTGGCCATAATCTTTGGGCGGATTGCTAGTGGCGCACCCTGGTTCCTTTGCTCAACTGCAGTGCCAAAGCAGCTCTCGCATCAGTGCAGGTGCTGGTGTAGGCCTTGACAGCCCTAAATAACAAACATTTTGATATTAGGTCTCTCACGGGGGATTAATGGAGTTACCCTTCCTATTGTTACTCTGTGGACTATTCGACCCGAGGATAGCGGAGCTGCGTGAAATGTCACAGAGTTTCAGCATTAAATTGCACAACGAAACCTAAGTTTCCCGCCGTCTGTGCTGCGGCATGTCCGGGGTAGACCCCCAGGTATGCCCAAAACCACTCACCAGGTGATTTACGATCTATAATCCGAGGTCAAAATTTATAATTCGTTCCCACGATTTATAATCCGTTCTCACGATTTATAATCCGTGGGCATGATTTATAATCTGCTCCCACGATTTATAATTTGTGGCCACGATTTATAATCCGTGGCCACGATTTTATAATTCGTTCCCACGATTTATAATTCGTTCCCATGATTATAATTCATTCCCACGATTTATAATCTGTTCCCTGAATTTATAATCCGTGGCCACGATTTATAATCTGTGGCCACAATTTATAATCCGTGGCCACGATTTATAATTCGTTCCCACCATGTATAATTCGTTCCCACAATTTATAATCTGTGGCTACGATTTATAAGCTGTGTTGTGTGGCCACGATTTATAATCCATTTCCATGATTTATAATTCGTTCCCATGATTTATAATCAGTTCCAACGATTTATAATCCGTTCCCAAGATTTACAATCTGTGGCCACGATTTATAATCCGTGGCCACGATTTATAATTCGTTCCTACGATTTATAAATCGTTCCCACGATTTATAATTCGTTCCCATGATTTATAATCCGTGGCCATGATTTATAATTCGTTCCAACGATTTATATTTCGTTCCCATGATTTATATTTCGTTCCCACGATTTATAATACGTTCCGACGATTTATAATCCGTTCCCACAATTTATAATTCGTTCCCATGATTTATAATTTGTTCCCACGATTTAAAATCCGTTCCCACGATTTATAATTCGTTCCAACGATATATAATTCATTCCCACGATTTATAATCCGTGGCCATGATTTGTAATACGCGATTTATAATTCGTTCCCACAATTTGTAATTCGTTCTCACGATTTATAATCTGTGGCCATGATTTATAATTCGTTCCCATGATTTATAAATCGCTCGCATGATTTATAATCCGTTCCCAGGATTTACAATCTGTGGCCACGATTTATAATCTGTGGCCACGATTTATAATTCGTTCCTACGATTTATAAATCGTTCCCACGATTTATAATTCGTTCCCACGATTAATAATCCGTGGCCACAATTTATAATCCGTGGGCATGTCCGGGGGTAGATCCCCTAGGTATGCCCAGAACCCCTTATCAGGTGATTTACGATCTATAATCCATGGCCACAATTTATAATTCGTTCCCACGATTTATAATTCGTTCCCACGATTTATAATTCGTTCCCATGATTTATAATCCGTGGCCATGATTTATAATTCGTTCCCACGATTTATATTTCGTTCCCATGATTTATATTTCGTTCCCACGATTTATAATACGTTCCGACGATTTATAATCCGTTCCCACGATTTATAATTCGTTCCCATGATTTATAATTTGTTCCCACGATTTATAATCCGTTCCCACGATTTATAATTCGTTCCAACGATATATAATTCATTCCCACGATTTATAATCCGTGGCCATGATTTGTAATACGCGATTTATAATTCGTTCCCACAATTTGTAATTCGTTCTCACGATTTATAATCCGTGGCCATGATTTATAATTCGTTCCCATGATTTATAAATCGCTCGCATGATTTATAATCCGTTCCCAGGATTTACAATCTGTGGCCACGATTTATAATCCGTGGCCACGATTTATAATTCGTTCCTACGATTTATAAATCGTTCCCACGATTTATAATTCGTTCCCACGATTAATAATCCGTGGCCACAATTTATAATCCGTGGGCATGTCCGGGGGTAGATCCCCTAGGTATGCCCAGAACCCCTTATCAGGTGATTTACGATCTATAATCCATGGCCACAATTTATAATTCGTTCCCACGATTTATAATTCGTTCCCACGATTTATAATTCGTTCCCATGATTTATAATCCGTGGCCATGATTTATAATTCGTTCCCACGATTTATATTTCGTTCCCATGATTTATATTTCGTTCCCACGATTTATAATACGTTCCGACGATTTATAATCCGTTCCCACGATTTATAATTCGTTCCCATGATTTATAATTTGTTCCCACGATTTATAATCCGTTCCCACGATTTATAATTCGTTCCAACGATATATAATTCATTCCCACGATTTATAATCCGTGGCCATGATTTGTAATACGCGATTTATAATTCCTTCCCACAATTTGTAATTCGTTCTCACGATTTATAATCCGTGGCCATGATTTATAATTCGTTCCCATGATTTATAATTCGTTCGCATGATTTATAATCCGTTCCCACGATTGATAATCCGTGGCCACGATTTATAATCCGTGTCCACGATTTATAATTTGTGGCCATGATTTATAATTCGTTCCCACGATTTATAATTCGTTCCAACAATATATATTTAGTTCCCACGATTTATAATCCGTGGCCACGATTTATAATCCGTGGCCATGATTTAAAATCCGTTCTTGCGATTTATAACCATGAAAACACCTACACAATGTTGAATCATCCATGCACGACTGCCCATACCATGAAACCATTTGGGTTCTATCTGTGCAATTCGATAGTTTTACTGCTAAATTTGAATAGGCCCCTAACTAATATCGATCTACAGTGCCTTTCAGTGAAATGTAGGCCTACAAATCAATCGTTAAAAACGTAATTAAGGATATTATTTCACTTGTTATAAGCATGTGGAGGGCTAGTCGAATGTACTAAATGTGTTTTTAATAGATAATCTCAACATTAAATTTATAATTGTGTAGTCCCTTGGGTATTGAATGCGTGCCATGCACAGTGCCATGCACCATGAAACCATTTGGGTTCTAAATGTGCAATTCGCTAGTTTTAGTGCTATATTTAAATATTTGGTATCGATTTTCAGTGCCTTTCAGTGAAACTCACAAACCAATATTAAAAAAAACGCATACGGATATTATTTAGACAGAAAAACAGTCAACGATGTACCGGTTACGTAATCAGAGAGATGCCCTCTTTGTAGCTGGGCTTAAGGTTACGTAATGTGTAGACGCCTCCAGACGGTAAACTTTCTATTGACAAGAGGTGTGATTGTGGCGCTCCTCAGAAACACATAATTCGGCCGGCATTGGCTTAATACGCTGTTTTACTGCTCCGCCAGCATCGCAGACTGTGGAACGACATTAAGACGACGTTGATTAAATGTATCGTGTTTGTTAGGTAAAAAAACAACTATTGTGACCATGCAGCTTTGATCTCAGAAGGCAACATGTGACACGGAAATTAGCGTTTGTGGTCTAGGGCTCGCATTTATATTATTTAAAAGCCTGTCGTTGTGTTCCTCCTTTCCTATTTTATAACAAATAATGATTTTCTTCTAAATTGAATTTAACAAGATCATTTATTAGTGGCAGTGTAGGCCTATTTATTTATCTAATAATAAATTATATTAAATGAAATTAAATTAGATGAGAAATTATATTAGATATGTACTTCTATAATAACCGAAAATCAACCGGCTCATCAACTGCACTGTGTGTGTACACATGAAATCAACATGTTGTTGAGTTAATTTATGCCATAAACCACTTATATTCCCACCCACAGATTTCACTTGTTGTTAATATATATAAAATAAAAGTAATATGACATCGTTACTGATATAATTAATTAATATTTTTTATTGTAAATAAAACAAAGATAGGTATCAGGGGGTCTGAATTAAAATTGTATGAGATGGAGAATATAGGCAGCCGTCCAATATCGCCCTTTATTGCCCATTAAAACCCGTATTTATACATATTGCCAATTATCGCCCAGTGGGCCGGGTAATATTAATATTACCCGGGTTTTTGGCCAACCCTGATGTTGATGCTTCAGACATGTTTGATTTGATATCATTGGCAAGGGCAGCTTCCTTAACCCCACTGATAGAACAATGAATGAATGAAATAATTAATTAATTAATTAATTAATTAATTAATTTGTTAATAACAATGTCTGGATGAGAATATTATTATATTGGGATATGTGACATCGGAATTACATGGCATGCTTTAATTAATTAATTAATTAATTAATTAATTAATTAATTTTTTTTTTTTTTAATTTATTTATTTATTTATTTATTTATTTATTTATTTATTTATTTATTTATTTATTTATTTATTTATTTATTTATTTATTAACTATAAATGAATGAAAGAATTAATTGGTTAATTAATTAATTAGTTAATTAATTAATCAATTAATCAATTAATTAATTAATCAATTAATTAGTTAACCCTTTCACAACTGGCATTAGATACACTAGTACCTATTCATTAGGGGTTATAACTACAACAGCTACATGCCATCAAATGTGGACAGTCACTTGCAATGTGCAACGATAAAAACGTTGTTACTGGTAACGAAGAGCTACATGGTACAAATTGTCTTCGCGATCATGTAACATTTCATCTGGTTACTAATTAGTATGTATACACGGAGTTACATGTATAGTAATGAACATGGTCTCTAGGCCTACTGCTATCCGTGACGCATCTAGACATCCCATATTATTGCGTGTCATATTGCGTAGAAGCGTGTTTTATTGACACTATCCTAGCAAATACAACATATTAGACCAATGTTAGTTTAATGTTGGGCTAGCGTCGTAGACGGTGGCCCAATAAACCAACAGTATATAGTGCAATGAATATGATCCACTCACTATCCATTTAAACAGAAACAACTAGTCTCAGGTATAGTTCATAGTTATTCACCAGGTGTCGCTTATCCGGACTATCTCTGTAGTCTGTTCCGTGAATATATACATGAAATAAATTTGTTTATTTTTTCATGGCAAATTATTTGGAAGACGATAATTTTGGTATCTAGTTACAAATCATTTTTGATTTGAAATTTCAAGAAGAAGTGTGCAGAAATGTGACTGACACCCTAATATATACCGGTATGTGTATTTGAATTAATTGATACATCTGCAGATATTTGTGAGTTCATCGCATGATGTGTACACTCGTCATTTCTCATATAGGCCATCCAAATAACATCACACAAAAACGTTTTCTGCCCCTCCCTTTTTATGTCAAGGAACGATCAAGAAGAAAACAAAAATATACATATAGTAAAATTTCGTGTTTGTATTTCAATTCTCCATGATGCCTTAAGCCTTTCAAGTGTGTGGAGTTATCTGCCGAACAGCCATAAAGGCTGATCTCCTGACCCTTCTGACACTCCCTTCTGGTCTACTGAGCGATTGGGTCGCAGTGATTTATCCCTGAGCTCCTTCCAGATACCTTCTGCGGCCTTCGTGACGATGGAGCAGTTTTTCTGGCGGTATTCACAAGAGTCAATCCTTGCTAGGCGGCACGTCGGCCATAAATTGCCTCAGTTCTGGGCGAACGTTGGGGTGGAATCAATATTGATTCTTCGTCAGTCTTACAATGTCTGGTGTTGCCTGCCGTGTCTTCCTAGAAGGAGTGTGTAGGTTAACCGTTTTGAGAAGACGAGGCTGGGTGAATGGCCAATTTGAGACGGATCATTGACACTTAATACAGCTTGTGACTGGCAACGTCATGAATATGATCTGGCAGTTAGTTGTTCTTTTCTGCTGATCGCTTTGGGCCTTCTCCCAAATACAATTTTGTTGTCAAAGTCTCAAACGACGTGTATGCATTTGAAATGGTAAAACAGCATTCGACTCATATCGCGCATCCTGTCTAAATTTGGTGATACATACAGGTCCACCGTATCACAAAACGCATGATATTTCTCATCATTCGATCAATCGTGCCCTTGGATATGAAAAGGTGTATCTGCCACTTCACAAAGTGGCAGATACACCCTTTCTCATTCAAGGGGATGCAATTAGGATGATATCCTAATTATATTATGCTAAATGTAATTCTAATATGATTATATAGTTTTTGACTTGTACTATTTCATACCAATTAGAAGACAACAAACCAATTTATCAGTCTGATTGCGCTAAGATAGAATCAGATGCGTGCTTAATCTCATTTAAAGATTGTAGTTTTTTTCTAACGACATATTTGGACAGGAGTTAACGACATTGCCGCTGACAAAATCTGCTGGGTGTCATTACCTTCATTATTTCTCTGACAAGCAACCTCGTTCACATGTAGCATGCGTGCAGACAAGAAGGCTATCAATATGATCATTGAATAGAAAGTCCTTGGTATTGTAAGAGGCAATCCAGCCGTGTGACTGAGGGGTATAATCCGTGTGCACATTTCTCTTCTGTAACACCAGTCTGTATGTCTGTTATACTAATATCGGCCGCAATTCTTGCTGCTAGACTTTTATGCGAGCTTATATATTCGTGACAGCTTACGTCCATCAGTTAGGCCTACAGCAAACAGAGAAAGTGGAAGTTAAATCGATGAGGAAATTAAATGGGATCAGCTAGGGGATGTGTCATGTCACCCACGCTCCCGTCCCTCGTGGTTTCTCCATCTATCACAATGCGCCTCGTAATAGGGTCGTTAGGCCTTTATACAAGGCAGTGAAGGAACTACCCCAAGCATAAGATGGAAGCTTAAACGAGGGCGTTATTGTTGCTGTACAACATAGGTTTTTCTTCATCAATCATTTATATTAGCATAAAGAACAATTTGCGCATGATTTATTACTGTACATTTAACAACAAATGCACGAGGATCACAGAAAAAAAAAGTTTTGTGATACCAAAATGGCAGTTAACCTGAAATATGTACATATTGGTATAATAATCACAGTCACTTCTGAAACGTATCTTACAGATAATGAGCAGAACAAATGTAAAAGGTATTTGCTTTATAATATATTATATCTACTCGAAATGCAAAAAAAAACCTCACTTGTATGGTTACACTATGCCTGAACCACAAATCACAAATCAAATCAGAATACAGTGATACAGCTGCTAAAGCTGATTTATTTAACAAATATTTTTAATCTGTTTTTAATAAGGTTATTTTCCTACCCACCTCAACGTTCGAAACACGACAACCGAAAACATAAATTTATCATCTACTGAATTTGATCATTTACAGATTTGAAAAATCTCATCACGTATTCTCAAGGAATGTGAAACCGTTCTAGCTCCGTCCTTAACATTACTTTTTGAAATGAGTTTTACATCTGGTCACATACCAGTTAAGTGGAAACAAGGAAATGGGGTACCAGTTCACAAGAAAGGTGACAAATCACAAGTCTCAAATTACAGACTTCTATGTATAGTATCTAACGTTATGGAGAGATAAGTTTACAATAATGTATATACAATTGTTGAACCTTTAATTAATACAAATCAACATGGATTTATGAATGGGAACTCTTGTACTACACAATTGTTAACTGTCTATGATGAAATTGGGAAACACCTTGATGAAGGTAACAAACTGATATGATATTTTTAGATTTTTCAAAAGCATTTGATACAGTGGATCACAATATGTTATTTCACAAATTACACAAGCTTGGTAAATTCTGGTAAATTACTTCTGTTGATTAGCGATTATTTGAATGACAGGTCTCAGCGACTGGTACTGGATGAAGTCTCATCTGAGTTTGTGCCAGTTACATCTGGTGCCACAAGGATCCATACCTGGTCCATTATTATTTTTACTTTTTATAAATGACATGCCAGACTGCACTGAACATTCAATACTGTCCTTATTCGCCGATGATGCGAAATGCTTCCGAAAAATTATTAATGTATATGATTGTGAACGACTGCAACACTATTCAAATAGTCTTTATAAATGCAGTCAGGTCTGGAAATTAAATTTTAATGTAATTAAAGGTAAGGTAGTTTCATTTACAAGAAACATAAAACCTATTGTATTTAAATACCATATAAATGGAACAATACTAGAAAATATATCATGTTATAACGCCCTGAGGGTCCATGAGTTGATAAAAGTCTTGCTTTGAATAACCATATCTCTAATGTTATGAACAAATGTAACAAAGTCAATGGTATGATTAGACGCTCACTAGATTATAGAGCTCAGCCTCTGTATCCATCAATCTTCACAAAGGCAATACAGCCTATTAAAGAATATTCTGCCCCAGTATGGTCACCAAGGTTTACCAGAATTCGAAAAAAATTCAATTGAGCGAATTCAATGAAATTTTACTAGATATGCACTTCATTATCCAAAAATTAATTACAAGGAGCGATGTGAATATTTAAATATCTTACTTATCTTCCGCAGGGAGATGATCTTTTTAAATCATTATTTGTGTCAGATTTTTCTGATATTGTCACATATCTCTATTGAGTGACTACAAACCTGACAGTAGATTTCAGTCAAGTCAGAACGGATCACTCTTTTATCCGAGGCAAGTCAGAACTAAGGTGTTTGGTCAGTGGTCAGTGAGTGGTCAGTATTTGGAATAGATTACCAACGGATTTGGGTCAGGAGCAATCATTGGACGGCTTTGTACGTAAACTGAATAGCTTTTATTATTCAAAGTTTTTAAACAGTTTTAAATGTGATAATGTTTGCTCTTGGACAAGTACTTGTGAATGGCAGGCGTGTGCGTGATAGATGGTTTGTTTCGGCTGAGCGACGGCTTTGCGAGCTGACGCCAGCAACTGCAATTTAGACTAATCAAAGTACTTTTATTTTAAAGAGACTATCAGACTAACGTTATGTACTTGTCGAGGTATATGTTAAAAGGGCTTTACTTGATACCACATAGTTTGTATTATTGTTTCTATAAATACTCTAAATATAGTTTTGTTTCATTGTATTATTATAATATTATGTGGAATTTGGCCCTATTATCAGTGGAATGCATCATGAACTAAACTTGTGTGGTTGCTCGGGGCACCCTGGTCACCTTCTATTTGCTCCGCAGTCAAGCAAATATCTACAACATTGAAATTGTGATTTTATAAATCTATTTAAATAATGATATTATTATAAAGTTGCATGTTTTTAAAAATTGCTTTACTTGTAGTTGTTTTTGTAAGTTTGTACGCTTTCCATAGTTTTTTGCTACTTTTATACTAATATGAACTTATTTTACCTCTGGTTTCGGCGCGAGAATAAAAAAATATAGGCCTATATAGTATATTTTTACTCAATTTTGCTTTTAAGTGTAATTACCATGTGTAATTGTAATGTGTAATTGGCATGTGTATAAATTTTATCCTGGATGGCGAACTTAGTTAGGGTGCTGGTCACCTGTATCCGACATCCTGATGTACACAATTTCACTTACAATTGTATACTTGTGCGATTATTGTATATATTTGTTATTGTGTATATAAAGCCTAATAAATAAATCACAAATCTTCGATATTAATACCACAGTCTGTTATTAAAGCACATCGTGTGTATCCTTTGCCTTCAATATTGTTTAATATCCAAATACATTTACCACGATAACATTTATTGTTGAACAAAATACCTAGTTCTTTAAATAACAGTAGGCTCTATATCTTTCCATCCTCCATCCAAGGCGATGTCACTCTACAGCTTATGATTCAGCGTATGCCGATACATTGGTATATAGGCCTATATATGAAAATGAAATTTTAAAGACACTGTTTACGTTTACAGAACGTCTGCATAGTAGTATTAATTCGTAGACTGCATCCATTTTTCAGACAGTTCGGAAAAATATCCGGGTCATAGCGGCCTTTTTTAATCTTTTTTTTTCGTCAAATTAGTACCCTGATAACTTTAAAGCCGCTTATTCGATATGCACAATATTCAAAATACTGCATAGTTGTAATAATTCCAAGACTGCGTCAGTTATTAAGAAAGTTCAGAAACATATATGCTTCTCATGGCGGCCATTTTTTTGGTCAAAATGGCCCCTAATTGTCACCCGATAGTAGTTCACCTCTGCCCCATAATATCACTCGATGATTGCATATATATATACACACATTTATTATCTGGTTAAATTAATTGATAACTTTTATTTGAAAAGTTCGAGGGGGAGCTTTTTCGATTTTTACACGGTAAGCACATACTTCTAGTTTATTTTTCATCTACTTGCGCTGTTTTTAATGTGTGACGTGTGACATAAGAAATTAGACAACAGTTAACAGCATACTTACTTACTATTAGCTAGTAGTTGATTTTATGCCAACTGCACGTGGTCGTCGGTATAGGCCCTGCGCTTAGAAGACGCTGTGTAAAAGCTGGATAGTAGTATTGTCATTATATGATATGACCTCACACAAATTGCAACATAACCTATCTGAACTGTTTTATTGTCATCAAAGTGTCCTTAAATATAACTTATAAAAAGTTTATTATAGTGGTAGGAAGTATTGAATTCGATGAGGAGACATTTTCCGCTGCCACCCATGTTAAAAAGGCTATGTATGGATGTATACATGTATTCTCATATGATGTCCAAACAAATGGTTTAGAAACTTCGAATTTATACATGCAATATTATTTTAGAAGCAATATTTAAGTGAACAATAGATAGGTAGATCCCCACAAATTAAAATAGTTGATCAGAATTTATTGAAAATACAAATTCTAAATCAAAAAAAAACATTTGCAAAATGTGTAATCAAAGAAAGTCATTCAAGTCATGTCATTTGTTACAATAGCAGTGTAGACACTATAACGATTTGCCTCCTGTTACCATTATCTGATGCCTCAGTCTGCAGTGGGTGACGCTTTTTTTTAAAAATATAGTGACGAAAGAAGAGACGGATTGAACTATTTTCTTTGTTGCCAACCCCCCCCCCCCCAACACACACACACACACTTTTCGTTATATGCATTAATTTGAATGATTGTATACTTTTTGACAAAAATATTATCAAAATTAACAACACCGTTCAATGCCATACTCTTTTTCTAATATTTTAGAAATTCTGAGCTTTCTGCTCTAAGCCTAATCCACAATGTTATCGAATTTATTCAATTCGAATTTATTATGACATTTGTAAAAGACCGAATTAATATTGGAATTGATGCACAAATATAAAACAAATACAAACAAAAATTAAAACTGCAGACATTTCATTTTGCATAGATTATTTTCCAATTATGTATCCCATAAAATGAAATATCAGAAAATGGCCAGAATGTCACACAAGTGGCTCTATGTTAAGATAAATGACTATTAAAACATAGAAGGAAGTAGAATACAAAAGGAACATGTTGTCGCATGTAACAATAATATACAAATATAATTTTGAACCCATCAGCGAAAAAAGGAACGATGACAAAGAGGGGTACGTATTAAAAGAAAATGATGGATCGTGGTAGAAAAGGAATTATTGCAACCACAGTATAGCAACTCAAGAAGAAACAGTAGGCGTCTAGCGGAAAATGAGTTGCAATAACACCGACAAAAAAATAGACATTCAAAGCAAAATACCTTAGAGACAAAAGGAGCTGGGAGTGCAACAGGATAGACACCGCATCATTAAAAAAGATGACAGAGATGAAAGAGAACTTGTAGAAGAATAGTAGAAAGAAATAAAATAAATAGCAGAAATAATGTAATGTGGCAGAAGAAGACGAAGAAACATGTCAAATAGAAATATAATTGGCTTGAGAAACATCACGGAAGTTTAAGTATCAATATTACATAGTGCTTAAATGCTATTTTAACACCAAAGCATTACAGTTAACTTTTCTAAATGCAATTTGTAACTGTGACAATTTGGTTGAGGTTAGTGTAATTATTCGGGAGGTATTGAATTTAAGTTATTGAGTGGTGTCTATGACTCCATTGTTCCAAGCTAGTGACGTTATGTGTGAGAAGAACAAATGAAATGAAATAAATCGGGCTTTAGGCCACCTTTGTGCACATATAGGCTAAACTGAGCCAGGAGAACCTCCTGAGGATGGTGAGATGAATAAGATGACACTGTCCTCCAGACACAGGATTCGAAATTCGAGCCTTGGTGGTTTGAGGCCGAGCACGCTACCTCTTGGTCACAATACACAATACTGAGTTTCACACGTGGATGGGGAAGAAACATGTTTGTTTCTTTTAAAACGCCGAGACCGGGAGCCGAACCCCGAGCTCTAGCGTGAAAGGCAACGGTGCTAACCACTACCCTAGAGAAGAACAAGACCCGAAATCAATAAAATCTTATAGCGAGAGCGTACCTGCAGGTCCAAAGCAACCCAACGCACACAGCCCACGGGTTCTCCAATGTTAAACAGCGGCAAATCGACGTCTCATTTGCCATTGATGCTGGACAGCATCTTGCTTTAAAGAGAAAAGCTGCGCATCAAAAACGCTAATTCATCGGTGTTACCCAGCGACATAACTACCTACTGCCCTTTGGTGGTAAAGGAGCACCTGTCACCAAATTCCAGTCTAGACTAATGTTTAAAATAAACGCTGTTTGTTTTTTTACGAGAAGATGGCTGTTATAATGCAGTTATACACTGGGTAAATGAAGTGTTTGTAAAATATATCTAAAATTTATTTTTAAAGTCGTTTTTAAATATTATACCAACTTGATTAGTAAGTTACTTATTACTTCACGTTATGCATGTTTTATTTCGTTGTATTAAAACTGCTTCATTTTATTTAGAAATAAAGAAAAAATCGTTGCGTAACTGTATTGCCTTTCGTGACCTTTTATGAACTGAATCTAATTACAGGTACTTGATAGAACAAAGTCTGTTTGATTCATTAAAATCTGACTGTTGTGTGATGCTGGCGAATCGTGTGTATAACGTTCCCTATAACGCATGTACCTGCATCATGTGCTGTACTGCTCTAACCTGTTTCCCCCGCCGAGTACAATGAGTCTGCTCCCCACCCACTCCACCAGCAGCCACCAACCAATTGGCCGCCATCTAATTATGCCACAGTATAACCCTAGCCCGCTGTCCATATAAAGTTTAACAATCCCACAAATCCATTCTCTTTCGCGCTGGTATAACCCAGGAATTTGGTGTCGTTTAATTTTGGTGTAGCGAGTGATATTGAGTAACGGAAGGAAATGGCCGCAAATTCAGATCCATATGGGTTGCGCAAGGTATGTAATTTTTTTAATCTGGCCATATTTTTAGATATCGCATTTGGATGAATATATTTACCCCCATGTTAAGGTTTACTAAATGGTGTATGTATGCAGGCCTATTTACCACACTACCAATCGTTGAAGAGGGTGCAAATTGCTTCTACTGTTTCTAACAAAAAATCCAATACGTTAAATTTAAAGGTGTAGTTCCTCTTTAACGCTTTTGAAATGTTTTACTTAACATACCTTGTGATTGATTCTACACAGATAGAGATGATCAGCTTTAGTTAAAAGCCCACACCTGCCAGTAACTCTAAGATTTTTTCGACGTTGAACCAACGCAAATTGAGCCACAGTCAAAACTCTTCATGCACTATATGTTGATTGATTATGCTATTCTATCTAACATATCTTTACTACTTTTTTCATACATCGTGTAAACCTTAAAGGGCAATGGAGTGATGGATGGGTATTTTATTTCCATGTGATAATAAATATATAATTTTTCAATTTAACCCTTTAAGCCCTCACGATGCATTAAAGCATCATTTTACATCCTTGAAAACAGACTTCATTTCTCCACAACTAACGGTTTAAGAAGGAACATTTCCATGAAACTATTTTACCAATACTTAGCAATTTTCTTTAATTTTTCACCCACTTCAATTCATCTCCAGCCACTACAAGTCGAGAATTGCGACAGCAATTCGCGGCTTGTAGTGGATGAAGATGACAATATTCAGGCTTGAATAGTTTTTAAGGTGCAGCACGGTAATTTTCAGTTCACAATAATATCGGTTATCATTTTGTACTTATATAATTATCTAGGAGGGAACACAGGCATTGTATCCTACGTCGGTTTAGTGGTCAACGTTGCAAATCGTGGCCAACGTTGGGCCGACATTGGTTGAATGGCTCGTGTTTACTGGAAAGTGATATAACGTGTGCCACAAGCCAAAACCTGTAGACTGTACACTGTACACTTCTCAACAAACACGAAACGATCAAGCCAATGCTGGGTTGATGTTGGCCCATTGTCTACGACACTGGCCTAACATACACCCAGCAATGAATCAGTGACTCGTGGTTACTGGGTTATAATTTCTCCGCTTCTGGTGGCTGCAACTTTAATGAACGTTCTCCGGAATTTCCGCTCGTCCTCCTTCCGTCCGTTTGTGCCAATAAATTATGTCGACCATAACTTGTCTTCTTTAATCTGTTAATGGGGTACATGTACATTTAAAGCGACATGCCCAGGTCTAAAATCATCAAAAAATTATTTTAGCCTAATAATATGACAATATGATGTAAACATGTCCATAGACTACAACTGCAAAAGTTTTTTAATTTTTGTGCTGCGCATTCACCTGATTTCTAATTATTGACAACCATGGCAAAAATAAGAAATGTGGGAATTTGGTCTCTATATCTAGCTAACTGGTAAGTGCGCAGCACAAAAATTTAAAAACTTTTGCATTTCTAGTCTATGGACATGTTTACATCATATGGTCATATTAAGAAGCCAAAATAAAATCACCGTTTTTTTATGATTTTAGACCTAGGCATGTCCCTTTAACTTTCATATAAAACTGGAGGTTCAATATTTAAGAAGAGGGAAGTTGATCTATGAAACGGAATAAATGCAAAAATAACGACAAATTTCTACAAAATAACTTATTGTCTTTTAACACGCATACTCGTATGCGAGAGCCCATCTCCTCCCGAGCAATGTCTTAGATAAATTACTAACTTTGACAGATAAATATGTAAAGGCTGCTTTGTGCCAGCCGACTGGATCAAGTTTTGAGATGGATGACCCTGACATTGAGTCCACATAGGCTCAATTTACGTTGTCAACAGTCGTAATTTAAATCAGCATGCATATAGGGCAAAACTGTATCTAAAGAGCGTTCCCAGCAAACACAAAACATTTCTAAACATTTATACAACGTCGGCCCAACGTCTTCGACGTTGGTCCAACCTGGTCTATAAATGGTAATTATTAGTACAACCAGTAGGGGAGAGCGGAGATAGTTGTAACATTTTCAACATTTTCAACATTTTAGTATTTCTACAAGTGATAATTAACTTTATGAATGAAGTCATTTTGTCAAGTGAAGAAATACTATCTCCTGTATAATATAGAATATCATTTCGATAAATATCGTCAATAGTTCCTATGTTGGTGCAGTGAAATATGACCACACCTAAAATTTTACAATTTGCCTCCGCTGCGGGTAAGTTGTAACAGCATGGGGGCGAGTTGTAACACAGTTATTCTTTTATAGAATAACGTCGGCCCAACGTCTTCGAAGTTGGTCCAACATTGTATAAATGTAAACTATTAGTACAACCAGTAGGGGAGAGCGGGGATAGTTGTAACATTTTCAACATTTTAGTATTTGTACAAGTGATAATTAACTTTATGAATGAAGTCATTTTGTCAAGTGAAGAAATACTATCTCCTGTATAATATAGAATATCATTTAGATAAATATCGTCAATATCGTAAAATTTTACAATTCGCCTCCGCTGCGGGTAAGTTGTAACAGCATGGGGGCGAGTTGTAACACAGTCACTGTTCTCATTGGGGCACATTGTAACACGCTATATAGTGCAGCACATAAATATGCAAAAGATAGTTTTTTCAGCAAATAATTAACCATTTATGTAATCTTAAGCTTGAAATAACCTCTAATTCATAGGCTTACATAAATAAAATTACAACTGTCAGATTGCTAAATCAGATGACTAAATCATCGACATTGTGTACCTGGTCAATATAATGATGCAGACAATAGGTAGGTCTAAAAATAAAAGAGGACTAATACAATATATTTAAGTGCATTTTTCTTGTAGATGTATTTATACATATAATACTTATAGGGGCAGGTTGTAACATAGTTCCCATAATCTATTGGGGCAATTTGTAGCACTACTGGGGATTATGGGGGCAAATTGTAACATTGACATTAGACCTCTCCAAGATGACTTATAATCATTCACTGTTAAATTGTTTCATTATGATAAGTGATAATGTATTGGTATAAAAAAAATACTTAATACATTATACATAATAATAATACATGGCTATAGAAGACATAATTGACACCCAGTGAGTGCAAATTAATCAACAAGAATTTAGATAAAGTGCACTGTTACAACTTACCCCCACTGCAACTGTCCTCGCTCTCCCCTACACTACAATACCATACCCTGGATAAAGGTGGTATATAAGCTATTTTGCTGATCAGGTTGTTTATTTTAGTTTTGTTCGTATTTTGGGCCATCTCTGTAACCTGTGCATTTAATAACTGAAAACGGTACCGAAAAAATACTTAGACGCTTATGTACAGTAACCTTACATTTGACATTATTAGTTTTTAAACGCCACATAATTTGGAGTAGCTTAATTTGTCTTTGGAGAAATACAAACATATAGATATGTCTGTATATGGCTTTGAAATCACAGATAATATAAACATGTTGTGAAAAACAATAATCGTTTTATATAGTAACAAATTCTTATATATGTAATTAGAAACTTCACTGTAACATGGAATTCCGAAGATCTAAGTTGCAGTATATTATATATTTTTATACATTTCTCTCAAAACTGACGTGCCGTACTACAGGTATACAGCATTGTTTTTTTAAATACATCTGTTGTAGACAACTTGATGTATAACGGAATGTTCAATCCATTTAAGGGTTTCCTTATACCCAGTGATCCCGATATGCAGATCACGGTGATACTCAAACTACGAGCTACAATAATTGTAGAACAAACAACTTTTTAGGATACAACTAATAGGATAACAAGGTGAAATGCAGTACTCCGCTTGATATGTGTATTATTATTGGTCATCCCTCTGTTTATTTTGCTGAACCTTGTGTTCCGTCCCAGGTGGCTTTGTCGCTGACGATCTTAGTATGGATCTCCAGGCCTTACATTTTTCTTGTATACCAAATAGTTTTTCTTCTCATATTCATTTTTGGCAGGGAGTGTCCAATAAATGAATCTGAGTCTACGCAGAACCTAATCTTTTTAAAGCAACAGAAGAATAATTCTGACAGCATCGAAATCTGATCAACTAATGTTTACGATACAACACTGCGTCACATGTGATTTATGGGTTCATAGTTACTTTATGTGTCAGTCAACATTGAAGAATTTCTGAATAAAATACCTTTTAAAATATTATCAACGCGTCGGAGCTGCCCATTTCATGACATCACATCTATCTTGACTTTATAGCGAGAGTCGAGATTTGGGAATTTGTTAAATAATATTAACAGCTTAATTTATTTGCTTTACCTAATTTAGCTGATTTTACACCGTTGTATTATGAGTGCAAGTTATACTAACAATTATGTTCCCATCGAACAAAGAGACAGTTTATCAATATTGACAAAATGTGTGTATTAACGCTAGTTACTGATTTGTGTAATGTGCTCAACAATTATTGTCACTGTACTTTCTTTCCATGATGCCACGTCACTGGTCATAATGCACTATTACCTTATGGTGCACGTATAAATCCATATTATATGAGAGATTTATCATACATTAGTGCTCACATCTCCTCACTCAAATTTACGTACGGGTTGACGGTGAACATCGGTTTTAAGTCTAATATTCAACAATATTAAAAAAAAATACAGCATGTTTCTGCATTCAAAACTACCATAAGTATATTATGTGAGCAATATCATGGGTTCTTATATACAAATTTGTTTGTGCCATTTAACTATTAATTTAATAACGCATATACAAACGTTTCTCACGTGTTGAACATCGCAGATGGTGCCCCTTCTCTTTCAACGCCAGCCGTCATTTTATTATACTCTTAAAATACCACGCACGTACTAACATACTGATTGAAAAGTATATCGTTATTTTGTGAGAACATATAAATAACCTAACTGGGAGGTGATAACAAGGACACCCAACGTCTTTTTTTAGTCCACATGCCCCGTCTTGAGCTTAGAATTTCCATTTTAAAGTCAAATAGGAATATAGTTGCAAAAAGAGGTTTTGAGAGTACTTTATTTTTTATACAAGTTTCTGAAAAAGTTTTGAAGTCCTTTCCCCCCCCCCCCCCCACACACACACATTATTAAGGCATGGTTTTATAACAAATACTGTTGGTGATAGTGATTGCTTCATTATTTTTACCGTTAGTCACTGTGCGCCCTTTCTCCATTAAACAGGCATATTATAGCCAATTGGCAACTTCTTTACAGATTATTATCACTATTTGCAAAGTACTAACATAATACCAAAACGACTAAATGCGTGATTATTTTAATTGTTGTGTGTGGGGCATCGTGACTTTTGCTACTTTAAAAAATATTTATGATAAGAGCAATCATTTCACTGTCGAAATTATTTGATTCTATACTACCAGTATTCATAGTCATTTATACACTAGTGTGTATATCATACCGGTGTAAGTTTGGTCCACATCTATCACGCAGTGATCTCTACAACCGGTGACACCACAGATCAACTGGTTCATCTTGTGCATTAACCCTTTAACTTCTCACGATTCATTAAGCATCATTTTACATTCCTGTAAGCAAACTTCAATTTCCAGAAACGAAGGGTTTTATAATGATAATTTCAATGAGACTGGTTTACCAATTCATGGCAATTTTCTTTAATTTTTAAACCACATCAAATCATCTTTATCCACTAGAAGTCGAGAATTCGACAGCAATTCGCGGCTTGTAGTGGATGACGATGACTATGGTAAATTCAGGCTTGAATGGGTTAAGATAATGCTATTTTGATTGTTCCCAAATCATGTATTAAATTACTTTTTAATAGAAATATGAACACAGAATGACAAAAAACGACAACAATTTTTCCCCAACTAGTCCATCAGTATAATATTTATTGACGACAGAAAATATTTAGAAGATATCGCCTAGAAAACCCCGATGAGCGTGACTCTGAATTAGTTCAGCCTGCTGGGTCCTTGCTGCAGATAAGTGTCCTCATCCACCATTATGTTTCCCTGACCACAAAGCTGTGACATCTGCGTGTGATCGATTACTGACGCGCGTTACCATATTAAGAGAATCATAGTCGTTCGAGCTCAGCCAAAATAATTCTTTGATGACGTGTATTGATTATGGAGAAATCTATGTTCCGTTTTTCGGGATTTTTGTATATATAAAAGCTTTCATACCGGAAGAAATCTGCAAAACCTGTTTCCTAATTCAAATAGCATGTAATGACTAATAAATCGTACTGATTGATTACGAATACATACCATTTAACGACTAATGATAATCGTACCAATTGACGTATAGGAATAGTTGTACATCCATTATAAAAGCTAATTCATTGCAGTTTATTCAGTTTAGTTGAATTGACTAAAGAAATGTGCAATTGTCATTTAGCTGTCGTCTGTATGCTGACTGTCGCAGAGTGAGAGGTAGACGTAGAAGGCCAAGCAGCCATGCGGTATAACGCAGGAATTGGCTGGGCCTTCCAACCGGATTAACCTGCCGTGATGGGTCATTCATCTGGATTGCTCATGCTCGAGAGCCCCAAAATCCAAGAATGATTGGATCCGCTTGTTATATGTAGAACAACTGAGGTTATTGTAGCCGTAATCAATAAACGTGGATGCATATGTATTTGGAAATGTAGGTCGTTTATATTAAATTATCTATGCATTAATGCTGATCCATAGCGCATATTTGGAACAATATTGTGACTCCAATAGTGCACCTTTGTGTTTTAACACATTAATAAAAACAAATATATGAGAGGAACCTTGTATTGCAAATTTATTGTGTGCTGTTCCAATTGGTCAATAAAACGATGGATATACTAAAATATATTGTGAAATACTGCTGTCAAAATGGTACCGGGATGGCTGTAAGTGGTAGTACTTTTCGAACCACAATGCCAGCTCGTACTCCTCTCACAGTAGCCTTTACCCACGTCATTCTGAATTATTAATAATTTGCCCTTAGACACGAATATGAGCTGATAATTGATAAAACAGTTATTTTTGGATATAGGACTATATTTAATATCATTAATATTGCCAAAATATGTTCAGCAAATTCCATAACATGATTGTGCTTATTCAGGACCGATAAGAGCAATATATTGGGATCTGGATGTTGGCGTTCTAGTCAACGGCTTAGAATGCAGGATAACCCACAAAGCATTGAGCTATTGCTGACAATTTGATGTGGAACAACCTTAAGGAATAAGTGATATAATACTGATCTACTGAGAAAGGGAGAGCATCACAAAACATTGTAGCCGCTTTGTGCAGTAAGACTGTGTCTCTCTTTATTAGATCTGTCATACTGTCTCCAAGTTAATGTATCTCAGCGCTTCCTATGCATTACGCGTCACTTGTTCATTGATCTCGCCCCGTCGAATGTTTCCTTGTGTATTGCATTCGGTTTTTAGTGTCTTTGTGACAACACTTCTCTTTTTCTTTGATCCGAGCCACATTCAGAATCCTTTTCCTTGACACTCTTTGATTTAAAAGACATTAAAAAAAACTGAAAGGAAAACATATGTACTCGTGACACAAATGCATTAATTTTTCGAAAATTTAGATGAATCAAACCCTGAAGTCAGTCCGTCGTTTATCGTATCAATGTCTGCACCTAGAGCAAACTCTTAATCATGCAAACGTGGTAAATGTGTCTTTTTTTAATTATACACGCTCTTATTATTACTTGCACGTCACTTCATGGGGCTAAGCGTTCAATAAGATATACCTTTAATCAATAAGAAATGGCTCATAATTACACTATACGTGTAGATATTATATATTAAGATATATCGTAGATGTACAGGTTGTTAACCGCATTTTACACGTCAGCAAATGATTGTATTAGGCGAGCGTGTACACCGTGCGATTTATTTAAGGCAGAATAGAGCTGTTCGAGAGAAATGTTCTCCTGGTTATCCCTGACTGGTGCATACCAGATTTAGATCCACGAAACCACCACCCAACGCTACACAATATTATGTCGACATTAAAGGCTGTGGCCCAACGCTGTACTATGGTTGGCGGCATCTACATGTAAGTGTGTGCCTGGGTGCTCAGCTACTCCCACAGACAAGATCAATATCAGCCTGATCACACCGACATTACACGGGAAAAATTCACAAGCAATGCTCTGCGATGTACCCTGAGTAAAATCACTATGCTGCTGGTTCAGCAAATTGCAGCCGTTTTGATTTGGTTTCGTCCACTGCTAATAATTATAATCTCATTATTAAGCTGAAAATATAGTGAATGAAAACTCATTTTATACACCAATAACGACCCCCGTCCCGTTGATTTTTTAATGTAAATTTAAGACGGATAAATCCCCTCTCCCCAATATATATATATGCGTTATCCGTGTATGAAATTTCCAATATGAGCAGAGCTGAATATTTGTTTTAAAATATATTAGCGATACATATTATATATATATTTTAGATATAGATGTATGTTTTGTTAACTGGAAGTATATTCGTCTGGAAATGACCGGTCCGTCCTTGATAGTGCTATATGCATTCAGCCTACTAGTATATGAGAAGCATCCTGATCTGATTATAGAATTTGCTCATCTTGGCTTACAGGAATAATTACCAAGAGTCTAGCATTACTGTAAAGAGCCGTGAACAAACAAGCCGCTACAAATAGCATTCCGCCAACTATCGTGCATGAGAAGAACATTACCTATCACTAGAATACACGTGATTTGACAGTAATAGTAAAGGACACGTGCCTTCATCAATAGTCTAATCTAAACGCAGATTAAAACATCTTATCTGTATGTGCAGCCTGCTGTTTTTATTTTGAGTTTTTACGAATGCTCACATTGTCAAAGCCTTGTTATATTATTGGCGTGTAAAGGGCATAACTCCATGCCTTTATCCTATGTGATAGCTCAATATCCCAAGGTGATGTACCTATTGTTGTCCCCTGCCCCGTTCATCTGTTTCTGCTTACATCGGTTCTTTTACATATATCTATGCATATCTGCATACATTAATGTTTCTAGTTCATTTTTTTTCCCGTATCAGAGATAACAATATGTGTAAAGTCATGCATACAGAAAATAACAGTACTAGATGACCTGTTGCTGAAACAACATTATATCAGTTTAGACGTTCAAAATAACGTTTTTGCCCGTTTGGATGGCGTTCTATACATATATCATATAAATAAATCTTTCAGCCCGAATATATCACTTATTTTCAGTTTCCGAGATATTGCATTTCGATATTGTCTAAGGTAATTTGTCTCCATGACATTGCCTAGAGATCTCAGTAAGCGGGTATGACTATCACTAGGTAATTTTAATATACCATCATTCAAACACCATCAGTTGATGTAATATATAATTATAACCCGGGGCCCCGAATTTCACTATTTTTCTGATTCAGACAGGTTGGATCCATTAGAAAAGATACAGCGCTCTATCCCGGGTACCCGAGGACTATTGTGACAAAATTACAAGCAGATTAAATGAAAACCTTGTCCTAATAATACAAATTTCGAAAACAATTAGTTTTGACGTAAGTATTATACGTTCAAACTAATTATAATTAGAATTTTCATATTAATCAATATACATCAATATACATATTAATAGTCAGTATAAATAATATATACTATATCTGCCCCTATTAATATTATGCAGATTATTATTTAGAACGCTGTGCACATTCACTGGATTTAAAAGTTTTGCGATTTTTGAATTTGATACATATGCACCTGACGGGAAATTATAGATAATTTTAGAAAATGTGTGACCATGAGATATTCTAGGGACCAAGGTCACAGCTGTTTTGTTGATTACACTTCATCATATCAGGCCTGTATAAACGGACTATTTCAACCCCCCAACCCCCCCCCCCCTCCCCGATCACTTTATTTTCTAGCAATTAGCTATTGAATTTCACTTCATTTATTGACATTCATGCGTGGAATACGAAAATGTGTGAGCAAGACGTATTCTAGGGACCAATGTCACAGCTGTTTTGTTGGTCACGCTTCATTACAATCAGGCCTGTAAAGACTAGCTTCACCCCCCCCCCCCCATCACTTTAATTTCTAGAAATCAGCTATTGAATTTCGCTTCATTTATTGACACCATGCGCGGAATATTGGCTACATTGTGTGTCCACATTGACTTCAAGAGTCTATTGTGATATCTCAAGTTCAAAACGTTATAATCACCGATGTAATGATTTGGTGCCGTAGGCATTAGTGATGAAATAACCTTAGAGGTTTCATGAAACTGTCGGGTTCTGGGATACATGGTATGGAAGCACTAGTCTATAACAATCATCCTAGGGAAGCTGCAGCCTCACGTTTCTGGGTGTATTGCCAGCAACGTACCTTGGTTCCTCCGTTCAACAGTGGTGCTAATGCAGCTCTCGTGTCAGTGCAGGTACTGCCAGTGCACAGTCACTATAGTGCAGGCACTGATGGTGGCCGTGGTAGCCTTGAATCAACCGGCAATAGAGTGTCAGACCTTTTGGTCTCACATGAAATGAATCGAGTTACCCTTAGCTATTGTTACTCTGGGGACTCCCAATGTTTTCTGTCCAACAAGAACTACTACTTTAGTGAATAGTCAGAATCATTCATACCGCATACCATAACGTTCATAACAACTATTATGCCATCGGAATTGTTGATAATTAGTATTAATTTAAAACACATGACTCTGTTATCAAAATGTTAGGAGGCCACCATTTGAAAACTTTTTTTACGTCTAATTATTTTAGCCAAGTTTAGAAAAACAATTAGAGCCTATGTTTTAAACTGATATGCTTATTCGCAGGTAATGACTTGTGCATGACCAGCAAATCGGGGGTCTAGAAAAGACAGCAAATTTTGTCACAACAGGCTTACATGTTTAATAATATTTTATAAAAGTCTAGGCTGAGCGAAACGAGTCGTGATGAGAAGAATCAAACAATGCATTTCATTATTTATTTAAACGTATATTCAAGTATTCATGCAACGCAGTCATTTTTCACTGAAACACCGGACATATGTTTATATATTTGCCTTCAAATGTTTGTTTTAATTTTTTATTTAAAATACAGTCACCCCCCCCCCCCCATAAAATGCCGCTTTTAATACACGTGCCTGTCGTTGACTTTGATCTTTAATATAATATTTCGGGAAAACTCAGAAATAAGATATCCATTGTAATGAGAAAAATTATGATAATCAATCAGATCCAAGCAGAGCTAAACTTTTCATTATACAAATAATAAACATAGGCCTATGTAATGTAATTCGGTTACACAGGTTTTGCATCTTTTTTTTTGTACGGTAAATTGTAACTGTATTTTCTTAGTTTCGTTTTAAATGACACTTCAGAGACATTTAAGAACTACGAAAAAGCTTCCCCGGTTTGTTTTATCTACGTTCATTAATCTCCGATATTATATGAGCAAATCGTCATCTGTAAATTAAATGGCTGCAGGACCTATCTTTCACTTTACCACCGTAAGTGTCAGATCCGACCGTTTAATCGACAGACTCCGTGCTACAGATGTTAATTTTAATGTTAATTGATTATTACTGAGAGACTGATCATTTTGAATTTAGTGGCCAGCGTGTTTTGGTACTAGATATACATGCGCAGAAAAACACAACTTTATTAAAACATTGAACATACGCACATCTAGAATAAGGAGTTTTTGATGTTATAACATTGGAAACACTTTTAAAACGTGAACGTATGTGGACATGGTAAAAAATTAGTATTGTTAATAGATACATTAAGCTTAATTGTCTAATTTAGTAATTACGCAAAAACACGTTTTTTGAATGTTTGAAGAATGACACTATGACAAACACGTTTTCCCATCACTTAGGTGATCATGCGAAAAATTACGCGAGATTGACAAATACAATAACTGGAAATTATACTTGTGATCTGGCTATCTATCATGCCTATCCAAACGATTATGATCATAGCAACGTCGTTTACCTGGTCCCTAGTAATGATAAATATAACCACGCAATTTTACCCCCATGCGACATTTAGCCCCTCGTGGTGCATACGGGGTATTTCGTTTTTCAAATTTACGTCACGATACCTCGGGGATTTGTCCAAACCCCCGGCTGGTGCATACGGCCCCTGATGTAATTACAATTTGGAATTATGTCTACTTATGACCGTGACGGTAATTTAGGTGAATCGGTACGTTAAAAATAGTGGCGTCTGTAGATGAAAAATGTATGCTGTACACATGATGACGTGCGGTGTAGTAGGGTTATAATAGGGCATGGCGGGTTATTAGTGTTTTTATTCTCTTAACTGTTTAAGCAGTAAGGGGTTCTATGCATATTTAAAGGATTTACCCCCAGATATGCCCATGCGTCCGAACACTTGGGTTAAACTATGTAATTTAATAGTGTATTGATGTGGCCTTTCGCTCAGCTCCGCTATCCTCGGGATGATCCAGTACCCTGAGAAACAATAGTTGAGGGTAACTCCATTCATCCCACATGAGAGACATAATGTCAAACACGGCCGTTTGAAAGGCTCTCCCGCGGATAGCTGTTGTAGACCAGTTGTAGGGCCTGGACTAGTTGATTACATGCGAATTGCTAAACAGCATGCAGCAGACGTAACAACTCCCTAATCTGCCAAGGTGGGTCAAAAACTATTACTACTCATATTACAACCATCCCAGATATTCCCTGATCTGATGTATCATGTTAAGGAGGACAACATATTCTAAGGAGGATACACACAAATATGACGGACTCTCTTTTAAGCATTTTTTCATCCCGAATGTATCCAAAAGTATACTGTGGTACAGATTTTTGGTGTTGATGTAAAGGGGGGGGGCAATTCTCAGTGGGGAGGTTGATTTCAGGGCTTTCCTGCCGAGTCACATCTGGTTGAATGATGAACCAATTGATTTCCCACCTTTAAATTCGGCCTACAATAGCTGCGGGGAATAAGAAGTCATTTTTATGCAGATAATCACCATATTTCAAAAAAATATTAGTTTTTTTATCAGCTAGTGGAACGACTCTTTATAATGCGAGAAACATTTTAATTTGGTAATTTAAATTGAAGACTGAATGTTTGAAACGAAATAACTAGACCCAGACCTAGCAAGCGGTGTTTTAAATGGTCATTGCAATATACTGGTGCTATATGGAATAATTTGCCAGTTTAAAAAATAACTATTCTATCAATGTTTTTAAATACACTTTAAAGCTATTTTTTAGCTCAGTTACATGTTATTTTTTTCGTTTTTACCAAGAAAACCGAAATATTATACTTTCACGCTTACAACTCGACATATACTATGTTACACAATCAGTGTATGTTACATAGCATGTTACATTGTCAAGACAATTATGTAAAATAGTGTTTTCGCTAATAATTCTACCCTGACTAAATATATTATTATTATTATTATTATTATTATTATTATTATTATTATTATTATTATTATTATTATTATTATTATTAATTTTAAAACCGTTGCGTGTGGCAAACTAAATGGCGAAACCTGAGTGGGCATATTTTGTATCATCATCGTATCGTGTGTATCATGCCTTATGGCAAAACAATATGGGCTATAATAATAATTGTCTGTTCTTGATCATGGTCATAGATATATACATAATAAATACTCTCAGTGTCACATCTACCGGTTGTCCGATTCACTGAAGCATGTTCCTACTATCATCTAAAACAATGATTCTTTCAGGCTTGATACAGTCATCGCTATGTATTGTGATGATGTATTGTGATTTGCTTTTAGTATTGTTTCACAGACCTCGTTTCATATTGTTTAAGGGACACGTCATATTATATATAATTATTATACTACGCAATTAAAAGACGAGTGACACCTGAATCATTATTTTCATTTCATACCGCTTATAACGGTATATACCCGCATACTCAATTCAATGCGTTTATATTCAGATCTGAAAAACATGCGGGAAGCCGAACACACCTGTCATCACTGTATCATTTGGAAACACGTTATAAAAAACGAATCCTTGTTCACTGATATATTTCAGGTGCCTGTTTTAAGTATATAATGATTGTTTGAGGGCCCCAAGGCAGATGAGCTTCGGCTCATTCGGCTCATTATTATTATTATTGTTGTGGGCTGGGGCCGGTGGAGCTGTTTTAGCGTGCCGGAGGTATGTTGGAACTGCATATAGGCCATGGGCTAGAAACCACCCTACGTGCACCCCCTCCCAACTCACCTACACCAACTTGTTTTAAACCTTGATATGTCCAAAACATTAAATAAGATGTTAACGGCAAAAAAATAGGGACGCTATAAATTTTGACCTCTTAACCTGTCTAAAATTAGGGGTAGGGTTACACAAACGTCTGTTGTCGCTATTCTAGTTGATCAATCTACACATGAAAAATACCATATAAAAGGTAATTAAATTTCCGTTCTAATGATGTATTACATGATGCAGTGGATTAAAGGGTTATCTCTACAAATACGTTGAAACATGTTTTTTTACTAAATAATAACAATTGACAACAAAACAAGCCAGTTACCATGGTCAATGAAAACAGCTTAATAAAACATAATTATTAGCAATATATATATTTGACTTATGTTTTCTAAATCCAGATGTGTATATGTTTAAAACTGAGTGGTATTTAGATTTGTACATGGCATATATATTTCTAAATGCGAGAATATTGCAGCCTGTTTTGAAAATATGTGTATTTAGCTTGGGCTGAATTATGGAACATTGAACTTTGCTCGAAATTTGATTGCAATTTTTTTCCGTTAGTTTTTACATAATTTAGGTGTGCTGAATTCGAATGTGTCGGTTAACATTGTATCTTTGGTGTCATTCAACTTCAAATAAGAAAGACAAAAAATAGCCGCAAAACAAAATCTGTTCTATATCTTGGATTTTACGATAAACAAAAGGAAGTTTCTTTACCTTTTGCAACCATTTTGTGTTTTGCTAATTTAAAGGTGAAAGTCACCAAATATAGAATGTTAACAGAAAGATTCGAATTCAGCGCACACAAATTATGTAAAAACAGGTGGATAAAAAATTATACACACAAATGCCGAGACAAAAATCATGTTTTAGATTTTAGCCCATGCTGAATACACATATTTTCATGAAAGGCTTCAATATTCTTTCAGTAAAAAAAAGATATGACATTTATCAATATTAATAACACTCATTTTTAGGAAAACACACATTTCAGTTCAGAAATATAGGTCAGACGTGGATGTGTCCAATAATTATATCAAGTCGTTCCCTTTCACCATGTTGAATCGTTTGTTTTGTTATTTATTTTGATTATTTTATAATAAAAAATCATGCTTTAGCGAATATGGAGAGACAACTTCTTATTCTACTGCAAAGTGTAATATATTATTAGAACGGAAATTTAATCACCTCTTCTGTTGTATTATTATAGTGCAGTGCAGATTAGTTAACCAAAACATCAACGACAGACGTTTGCGTAACCATACCCCCTAATTTTAGACAGGTGGGGGGATACCCCGCTATAAGGGGTCAAAATATAAATTTCGTCCCTATTTTTAAGGTGGTTCTAGCCCATGGCCTAATACCACTCGCTACAATAAATATAATTTCGCCATACCCTGGGGTACAATAAAACAAAAAATAACCGGTTTTAAGTTATCCGCTCTAGATCCTGACTTTGTCCCCTATATATCTATAGATGAACTAATAACAAATATTTACGTCTTCATTTAAAAATAGATAGATTCAAATATTTTGAACTCTTTTGATCGGTCTCGTGGATTGTATTAATGGGTAACAATGATTGTATATGGGTCTTAAGATATTACATGTATACTAATACCTATAGGCGTAACCTTTTTTTTCTATGATGCAGATTTGAAGATATTTATTATAATATGGAGGTTAATAATTACATGACTTGTAAAAATTAAATGGTTTTCTAGAAGCTTGAGCCAAGCGTTTGTTTGAAAAGAAAAACGCGTACCCAAACTATTTATTTCGGGTTTATATATGTGCTTATAGTGCGAATAATGTAGCGACATTATATGGACACATCTCTGTATTAGGTGAGCTACAGTCCTGCTATAGAATAGTTGTCCAAAACAACCTTATTGCACCCGCGATAGATTTATATGAGGTGAATTCCAGCTCCAAGGTATGTGATTGACAGTGACGGTCATTTAGATTAGGTAATAAATGCTGATTCATTGTATGCTGTTGAACATTGTCCCCACAAGTTGAAAGTATCCCCTTTATCATGTCTTGTTTTATCTCTTGAATAATCTAGAGTGACAAGCACAGTGACGCATGCTGTAAGTGATCAATATTTACAATTAATAGGTTATCAATCGTCGTTTTTCATCCCCAGTCCTTACAGCTATATAGGCGAGGTACTGGAATGATTGCGAGTAGTAGGCCTAGTACTTCCGGGGAGGGTCATTTGGCAATTGTTCCGTCTGTTGCATGCTCTACAGCATGGTACGGAAAAATTATTGTGATCTATTGTCTACAGCAATCATCCACGGGAAGCTGCAGCCTCCACGTGTCTGGCCATAATCTTCTGGTGGATTTCAAGCGGCTTACCCTGGTGCCTCTGTTCATCAGCGGTGCTAATGCAGCTCATGCATATATCAGTGCAGGCACTGCCAGTACAGTGTCACACCCATCCAACGAAAAGACAGTATTTCATGACATGTGGTGTTAAATTGTCAATGAGCACCCGTAATTCAGTTTTGGTGTGGAGTACACTTGATCCGGCCCAAGCAGGCCTAAAGTCCAATGCCTGGATAGTAAAAAAACTCTTTATCTCATGAAGATGACACTGATGTCCTCTGAAGTAGGTTACTCACTTGATTAATCAGTAGTGATTGACGTAGGCTTATTCGAGTGGGTTTTCTTTAGTTTTTATCCCCCGCACATGAAGTATGGCGGGTAATATTGTCTGGCCGTCCTGCAGAGCGTCCGTGTTTCGTTTCCGGACGCGATCTTGGAAAGTGTTTACTGGATTGTTTTCATATTGCACATCCCTCAGGCGTTGTAAATGTGCCTTTCGGGGGTTATGACCTTTAACCTAATTTTTGACCTTCGATTTGAGGCAATTATTCACTTTAGTTAATGCCGCTTGGATAGGTTCCGTTTCCGGACGATATCTCGGATACCGTTAGCCGGATTTGTTCATATTGCATACACACATCCCTTAAGGAGTGTAGATGTGCCCTTTGGGAGTTCTGACCTATGACCTATTTTTTTACCCTAATTTTGCAGCCATTTTTGACTTTAGTTGATGGTGGGTGATAACTTCAGTTTCCGGATGATATCTCAGAAGTCGATTGCTGGATTGTTCTCATATTGCATACACACATCCCTTAGGTGTGTAGATGTGCTTTTTGCGGGTTAAGATCTTTCACCTAATTTTTTACCTTTATTTTAGGGCCATTATTGACTTTAATTGATGGCATTGATGACTAATTGTGCAGGTGATTTTACTGTAATAAAAATGGACACCACAAGTCGACTTTTTAAATATTTGTGACCGCAAAAACTCTAACCTAAGTTATGGAGTGGGATGATTTAGGACTTCAGGCTTCTTGTTTATTTATGTATTTATTCATTCATTCAGTAATACACACTTATTACATATGGTGCAACAACGTTGCGAGTCTACACAATGATCCACCCCTTTCATCCGTTCTGAAAAAGTGCCGACCCCCCGCCCCGTTCAAAATGTGCACAATTCAGTTGATGCAAAAGCAGTCATAAAGTTTGCTGTACTGAGAAACACTTGTGATATTGATTGGATTTGCATTATATCGATTTGGGGAGTTTGGTGACTGCAATTATGTAAGAATTTATTAAATGTACCATTCTGGGAGCAGGTATTCTCAAGAGAGATGAATCATTGCTGTCATGACATAAATGGTATGCTTTATGTTTAAATTGCATGCTCTATAATTAAGATCGTTTATGGGCTATCCTCTATTTATCCCATATTTATTTGCAATTTGTCAACCAACAGTTAGTTTGATTAAAAAATGTGTCTGATAAGAGCAGGGTACCACGATTACAACCAGAAAAAATTGGCCTGATCTTACTTTAATGCTGGAACACTTTTAATTATTTCCTGAACTGCCCCACTGCAGCGATGGACTACTTATTGCAATTAGAAACCAACTTAATTATCATTACATGAGACAAAGAAGCTTATAATAAAATTGCCATAGAAGAAAATAATCATGCTTTCCAGAACGAATAGATTTAGAAAAGAAATTAAAAATGCAATTTTAACTATCAATTATTATAAAGTGCATACTTGTATGTCGCTGTTTTGCTCGTAATGACAGACAGGCAGACATACATAAAATTTATTGACGACTATGACATGAGTTCCCGACTTCCCGAACTCCGAGGCCGGGCTTTAGTCTGTTTGAGTGCTATAGACAAAAATCTGCTTAATATTTTCTAAGCATAACAGTGTATTTATCTTCCTCATGGGCCAGAATCCCAAATGTCCAGTATATAATCAGAGACTGTTCATTAGTAAAATCTCTGATATAATTAAGGAAAGAACTAAGGAGACAAGTTAAAATATATCTTCAATGTGTATTCCTTCCACCACCATTGCCGATTCTGGCCAACATTTATTCAATCCTTGCCTACCATGTACCCCGTACAGGGGATGTAGGGCTACCCACCAAATTCCGGTTCAATGTTGGGTCAGCGTCGCAGCCTATTGCTGGTTCAATGTCCGTCAATCGTCTACGACGCTGGCCCAACACTAATCCATCACTGGGTCTGCTGTATACATGTACCTTGCGCAAAGACATGGCATTCTCCCAATGCTGTTTCACCCACAGTCTTTGACGCTGGCCCGAGATTGAAACAGCATTGGGTGATTGTACCATGTTTTCTGACAGCTGCATTGTTGTGCGGTGACGCTTTCCATTCCGGCGATTTGAAAGAAACAAAAATGTTTCTTCCCCATCCACGTGTGAAACTCAGTATTGTGACCGAGAGGTAGCGTGCTCGGCTTTAGACCGCCAGGGCTCGAATTTCGAATCCTGTGTCTGAAGGACAGTGTCATCTCATTCATCGCACCATCCTCAGGAGGTTCTCCTGGCCCAGTTCAGCCCATATGTGCACATAGGTGGCCCAAAGCCCGATTCATTCCATTTCCCGGCGACAGAAACACCAGATACCACGATACCTTGGCCCAATGCTGATGTAAAGCTGGGCCAATGGCTGCGACGCTAGGCCAACAATATACCAACCAAAACCCTTTAAGCTCTAATCACTATATTTAGTCGTGAGGGTGTACAGAAATGTCAACTGTTTCCCACACATAGCACATCTCTTTCCCCCGAATATGACACAAACTCAGGCAAAATAAACTTATTATAGGTTATTTAGTGGACAACCGATATTGAATGTTTGGTGGCTCAGTGTTGGGATGAGGTCGGAGGCGATGTTTGGCATTTATCCACCATAACCAAACATGTCTTGTGTTTACTGCGTACATTGTGACTTTGGCCCTATGATGGCTCAGTGCTGGCCACCATCTCCGCAGCGCTGTCCCAACGCTGAACCTCCGTGGGTTTAATGTTGCGTGTTGCTATCTAGCAAACACTCAACATTGAACCCATGGAGGCTCCTCAGTCAATAATTTTCAAGGGGGGGGGGGGTTTGTGGGGTTGAAAAAATCACATAGGTGAATAAATACGCACAAACTGTCTAACATTATTTATATCTATCCTGATGACATCGCAACGCTCTGACACAGAGACCGCCATTTTTAAATAGATTAATTCTAACTAATACGATCATTCGATTTTGCCAGGCCTAGTTTTAATCATAGATATATCTCTATAATCTATGGTTTTAATAGGCACACGACAAATTCGTCTCATGAAACCCCAGCTTTTCGGTAGGCGGGGCGAGTTTCGTTTTTACACAGCTTGCTGTGAGTGTACATAAAATGGCTGTCAGTACGGCCGGGCTGGGCATACTGGTCATGCCGGGTAACTTGTATCATCATTATTTCGCAACAAGTAACAAGTATTTATTGTTGATGGTTCCTGTGAGAGGAACATGACAGATTGGCAGAGCACATCCACGATCGGTTACATACTTGCATAATAATTTAGGTGGTTCAAATCCGCATGATTTAAACCAGAAAAGAAGCCTCTTTTTAATCTAGATACGGTATGCTGATTTAGATGCACTGATAGTTTTATAAAGGATAATATACATTTAAGTTTATTTAATTGAATTTTAAGATGTGAGATGTAAATCTTTGCGAGATCGCTAAAAAAGAGCAGATATATATTTTCCTTGGTCTCAACAACTTTCTCGTCATCATTAGGAACTTCTCTTGGCCCAGTTTAGCCTATATGTGCACGAAGGTGGCTTAAAAACATTCATTTCATTTCTACGAGACATAGAAATCACCATTGTGACATGGAAAAGGTCGGCGTACTATCGTCTGGCATCGATTACCGCCGCTCTGAAAACTCACATGCGCCTGATAAACAAGTAAAGTGGGGTCAGATGTCAGAAAGTAGGATTTGCTATTTTTCATAATCACATTCATTGTGTTACTGATTTTGTTCCATTACAATATGTGGTCGTAGATGGATACGTTAACCCAATGTTGGTGTAATATTGGTTCAGCGTCGCAGACGGTGGTTCAACATTATTCCATTGCTTGGGTTGTAATTGTAATAATGTATTCTGCTTATTAAGACTTAAATCGCTGTATGATATACTATTAGTGATGTATATAGAAAAAACCTGCCATGAGCTGATGAGGGAGAGTCGATACTTTGATCAATATGCAAACAATTACAGAGTTAGTATATTCCCCTAACTAAAATTTTACTTTGTGCGAACCTTGGTTGTGATACCTGATACAGTACCGGGCAATCTTATCTGAACATAATATTCGTACTTCAAATGAAATGATGGTAATATTTTCAATTGCACATGACACATTAGTAAAATGATTTTTAGATGTCTTAGCATATAATTATAACTTGAAAAAATGCTGGTGACAGTATACTGGTTTATAGATTGATTGTACAGTAAGTATTCCGACACAGATAGGCTGGTCGCTGTGGACGGGTTCTCTCGTACAGTAAATGTCATAATCCCAGCAAACTCGACACATTGAAACAATGTTGGTTTAATGTTGGAGCCAACATTAAACCAATATTGTTTTAATGTGTCGTGTTTGCTGTGATATTCACTTGGGGAGGTCTGACGTGCACGTCTCGTCACGCTGTTCACGCACAGTTTCCCTGTCATTGGTTGGCTGATAACCACACCCCACCCCATCACAGACGAACAGGTCCTTTCACATAAACAGCAGTGTTGACCTGTCGCTCTGTCACTTCTGCCGTGAACAGTCAGACGTTCAGGATCTCTCTCACCTTCAATCTGTCGTGCATACACTACATCCCTGCACAGCAATGGCTTCCGGTACAGGTCCACAGGTGAGAACCGTTACGTTGTGCCACGTACATTATACCAGACGTACTAGATACACGCTTATGATCAATTAATTATGTGTGTTTGGTTCGTTTCACATTATCATAACCTATATTTCCAAGGTAGATGGTACTGTACGTTAATTATGAACACATTAACTAGTGAGCCCAGTTATAATCGTGTTACGCGGGATTATAATTGATCCACTAATTATAGACTGTTCTATAATCGTTGGATATTATCGCAACCTGTCGTAATTCATGACTGTGGCTGTCCAGGAAACAACATACATCCAATGTTGGTTTAAAGTTTGACTTGACGCTGGTCCCAACTTTAAAATCAACATTTAGCTTAACGTGTCGTGTCATCACTTGAAGATTAAATTTAACAAGTTTATGCTTGTCATTTTAAGAATATCCCTGTATAATACTGGATTAGCTACTTAAGTGTTATTGTTTTATGTCATAACCCCCCCCCCCCCCCTATTTCTAAACTCTTATAGGCCTACCACAGACAAACAGACAAAGTATTTGGGATCATTTATGATTTTCTTACATATACCGTGATTTACGTTTGGTACGGTATATCAGGTAAAACTGTTATGATTGACCGTGCAAACACAATAACAAGTTAAAGGGCGAAATATATGTTTAAATGTATCCAAGTGGATCTTCTGCCAGTATGAGACGGCTATAAAATATTGTGGTTTGTTTCTGCCCAGCACGTCATTACTTAGGGATCATCAGGCGTCAGGTTATCATGGCTGCCCACGGAGACATTGCTGATTTAGGCCAGGATAATCACCTCTACTGTTAGGGGATTTGTGAATACAGCACAGGGGATGTGTGTAGCTGCATGGGCGTGGCCAGCCAGCCGTTACATACAGCCACGTAGCGATATAACCCTTTCAGATCCATAGATAATATGTATCTGCGTCCCTTATTGAAATAGCGCTTCAGTCTATGTCTTCATATATTATTACATGTATGTAATAGTCTCAGCACTCACAAAACATTGAATATGTACATAGACGGCCGGATATAGCATAATTATATACAGCCATACAGATATAGATATTATATTGATATCTACATAGATATAGTTATATAGAATATGTATTTATTATATAAATATGTGTGTATGACGCATATAAATAGCCAGTACAGAAAATATCTATACATAGATATGTCTATAGATAGAGCTACATGTTATTTATTTATTATATAAATATGTGTGTATGAATTTAATGCATAAATATACAGAAATTCTGCTTGGCAGATAACAAGCAAACACTCTATACGAAAAACAGCTGCTGCTTTAAGAACACACCAGCGATTCTACATGGTCACTGGGTTGTGAAGTGGGTCGCTGTATGGTGCCGGCAGTGATCGACACACACGATTTCACAGTACTCCCTCATACCAAGAAACCTATTGTGATGTGGCGGTTTTACTAGTAACCGTCCACTGAAAAATACACGTATGACATGTACAGCCAGTGAACCACAACCACGCTATCAACATAGAAATATGTGCACAACAATTTGCCTAGGTCATGATAATCTAGAATATTATTTCTTGCTAGACCACATCAAATTGACATTACTAGAAATATTGTTTTGTATAAACATGAGACTACAATACATTCACCACTGACAATATAATATAATACAGCAATTCGACAAACCTCGTCACACTGTTATACCACTTTAACCAAACACTAGGCCTACATGGCTACCCCCCCCCCCCCCCCCCCGGGACATTCAGTGATTATTGTGATTGAGCACGATTAAAATATGTGATTAGGCTGGATAAAAATGTTAGTGAAATAGTTTATCTAGTGTTAGCTCCTTTTTTGTCGTATTCCTCCCAGCTCTGTGTATGAAGCCTAACGTATTGTGTTCTCTATTTACGTAGAGAATAAAACAATGCCAAGCAAATGTCACTTTGTTATGTTGTGGTCCATTGTGAACAATTAACGGGATAAGAGTATAGCCCCAAAACATCGCGCTCATTGCAGAGATAGTAACCCAGCAAACACGAGACGCTGAACCAATGCTGGGTCTACGACGCTGACCCAACACCAACCCAGCATTGATTCAACTTCTCGTGTTTGGTGGAAGGGATATACGTCACCTGGTGAATATATAAACTAAACAGGCATTGGAGTAGACGGGGCTTTTAATTGCTTTCCACTTGTAATATAATTGAAACTGATTTTAATACCTCTCAACTATTGTTTTCATAACGGATTTTATTATTTTTCTAATGCCGTTGCTCCCTACGCCCGAGTTCTCAACCGATTGACTCTGAACATGGCGTCTTTCGGCAGTGATATGAGGTAGTGGGATATCCTTTCTAAGGGGACCACCATTTAATCTCCAGGGGGAAGGGGGGGGGCTGGGAAATCTCCCAGGGGGAGGGGGTGGCTGGAGTATTTGTGAAATAAATATTTTGAGGCTGATTTTTCATGAAATAAATAATTTTTCTGAAGGACATCCTGTAAATAAATATTTAATGACCCTCGAAAAAAAATGTTGCCCTGTTTCGCTCGGCATAATTAAATGACGCTCATATTTGTGAAGCCTCTCTTCACTCGCCTCCTTAGTCTCCTTAGCCCGTCTCCTTAGCTTTAAGCCTAGTTTGGGATCCAACTTTGTAGAAAGAAAAAATCATTTTAAGAAAGTGAAATAAATATTTTGCTTGAGACAGTGTGTGAAATAAATAAAATATAACAGACAGGAAGTGAAATAAATAATTTGTTCAGTTCAAAAACTTCCCCCCCCCCCCTAGTAATTGAATGGTGGACCCCTAACCATCGGACCATTTAGCGAACCTGTCCGGCCGGTCAAAGGTGAAAAATTCCACTGACAATACATTAGCGAATTTACGACTGCCATATCTCGAAAAGAGTGCTCTGGATATTCAGCAAATCTATGGAGCACATTCTCAAGCCCTTTGCAGAATTGCAGTCAAATCCCACACTTGTTCAAACTCATTCTCTATAACCTGAGCTATAGTCTTTCTAGTTTGTCAATGTTGTTATGCAATATATCTTTATTTCGAGCCCGTGCACCCATCTTATAATATTTCTAATCTATAAATAGTTTTATGCAAATAGATAAAGAACCTGGCTTGCATTGTGATTCTGTAGATTTTCCTTGGTCATCTGGGGCATAATTGACGACCTCTGTCCCTTCATTGTGAAAGAAACGACAAGGGAAAACTAGAACGGACACACAACCAATGCACTATATTAAGCAGGATCATACTTTCATACTTCATTCTTATTCTATTAAAAATATCTTTGGAGAAGAAATAACTTTTTCTTTCTTATTGTAGGGATCTAATTTGGCTACAAATGTGACGTTTCAAGCGGCGCATGTGACACGTACCAAAAGAGGACAAGTTCTGGGTCAGAGAGGAGGATTCCGTGGATGTACAGTCTGGTTCACAGGTAAAAACTACACTAAGTGTTATAATAATGCATTCGATATAAATAAAGTTCATACAAATCAGAAATGAGAGAATAAATAAGAAACATGTTTTGTCACGGAATTTTTTTAATTTGCTTGATCAATTTTTCAAAAGCCTTTTAACAATCCTTGTGCTGTGCTTTTTAACACAAGCACGCATCGTTTGACTGTACAAGTACTGTTGTGAGGATTTCTTCGCAGTATCAATAATTTAATAGTTAATCTCCAAATAATCACATGATAACTGTTTTTGTGTACTGTAGAGACAACAATGGCGTATATCCATGTTGACTATGTTTTTGGGGAGGGGGCCTGTCTATATCTTGGCGCACTGATAACAGACTCTGGTATCCATGGTTATCTCGACCTGCCTCTAGCAGCGGATTTAGAGACGGTTGCGATTTATTAAGCAGCCCTCGTCTAGGCGGGCTGATTACTGTATTCCACACGGTCCGCCGCCGCTGTTATTTGTTTTCAAGATAGCTACTAATCTATCAACTTCTGCTCCCTCATACTTCACATAGCCATCACATACCACTGGGGAATTGTTTTGGTGACATTTTGATCCCCATATCATCAACCCTTTAATTACTATGGCCACTAACAAAGAAAAGCTCGTTAGCGCGTTTCAGGAAAAAGTTTCCATCAGATCTTTTTTCCAATTGGCAAATATGTTCATCTATGTCAGCCAATGACCTGATTAACTTTCGGGAGCAGACAATTACAAAATGGCCGTTTAGTGGCCATTTTGAATTTTAATAATTTCGTGATAATTACTTATCTAAAAAAATGCAAAATAGCTGGACCATGATTATAAAACAAAATGAAATGTCTCACACAAGGATAACTCATGATAAATATCGCCAGTCGACCATTTTAAATTTTTTTTTCTCATATCTCGGAAATCTTGCATGATAACTGATCTATGAACTTCTGCTTCCTCATACTTCACATAGCCATCAGATAACACCAAGGGATTTTTGGTGGCATTTTGTTTCCCATTAATTACTAGGGCCACTAACAAGGAAATACGTGTTAGCACATTTCTGGAAAAAGATTCCAGCAGATTTTCTTTTTATTTGGCAAATATGGACAGCAATGTCAGTCAATGACCTGATTAACTTTTGGGAGCAAACAATTTTAAAATGGCTGTCTAGTGGCCATTTTGAATTTGAGTAATTTTGTAATATTTACGCAACTCAAAATAAAAGCAAAATAGCTGGACCATGCATATAGAACAAAATGTAAGGACTCACACAAGGATAACCCATGATAAATTTTGCAGAAATGAAATCCAAAATGGCCGACTGACGGTCATTTTTAATTGTTTTTTTCTCATTATCTCGGAAATGTTGCATAATAGCTGAAGCGGTTATATAAAATAAACCTTGAGAAAATTTGCTGATCTATATTAAATTTGAAATGGCCGACTGGCGATAACGGAGGGCTGTTTCTGTTCGTTTCCGAACAACTCTTTCTAGTTAATTCTTCACCCACTATTATTATAATTATTATTCAACAAATCCGAGTAAACGCTCTCCTGTCGCCAATATTCATCTGATCTCCACACAATTATTTCTGAACCCCCTCTGATGGCTGCCCCGACTCTTCCTTACAAATCAACGTAAACGCTCTCTATTAGCCGATATTCATCAGATCTTCACAAGTTTTTTCTGAACACCCTATCATGGATTACCCTGGTTGAGTTAAAAAATCAGCTAATTTGCATATCAAAAATGGCAGCTCCAGCTCTTCCCTACAAATCGACGTAAGCAATTAAAATAATTGACTAACTGCCGAGATTGGCGACATAGCACTTCTATTATATAACCCCATTGTTACTGCATTGACAATAAACTTTTAATTGCTGAAGGTGGAGACCTTCATATTTGCTATGCAAATGTACCAATCTAAGTCATATATTTGTTATCGAATTATGGGTTATCCTCACGTTTTGTGGAATCCTGCATTCTCTCCTGGCTGCGTAAGGTAAACATACGAAATTGTCGTATTTCGCCCAAGCTTGAAACAGAGTTTTAACTTTTCTGTTCAATGGTGATTTCGCTTTGTATATAAAATATTAACAATTACAATGAACATGATGCAGGACGTATGTCTACAAGCAATATAGTTCACCATGTTAAATACTTGTACTATACTTTTGAAGCAAGCTGTATAAAATGTAATACATGTATTCCCCTTGTTAGATTTACACTTCCCTGTTTCAGCCACCCAATTTCCTGTAGTAACATTGCTTGTGTGGAGTCACGCACAAGCAGCAGTCGCTTTTAATCAGTGCAAGGGAGGCTGAACGGAAGGTCCTGCCTCACGAATCCGGCGATGTTTTGCCCTCTCTTCTTAGCAGGGCATCTTGACTATAGTGAGCTCTGTGGTATGAGGTGGCAGTCCTAGTTTATGGCACCATTACCCTTTCATTACAAGCGTCGCCAAGTGAATGGACTAAGTTACATACCTCCGCACGACATGGTAATCTACAGCTCCTTTGATGTGTGAAAGAGCGCGCAGCGCGTGGCCCTGCGCAAAATTAACGTCGATACACCGGTTTCAACCTTAACTCGACGAGGCCGCCATTAACGCGATCGCTTAGTCACATTGATAAGGGATAAACACAGATATTTCTCTGAAAACCCCACTCAGCACCGGCTGTGCTCGAACACGACACATATGCATGACTGGAGAGGCAGTCAGGCGCTGTACCAAAGCGCCACGTCGTCATCGGATGATGCCTTTTTACTGATCATCACGTTTCGCCTCCGGTACGTCATCAACAATCCCAACGCAGGCGTTGACTAATCGTTTTGGTTGCAGCATGCAAGGAGGTGTTCAGCAGCTGGGTGACGTGTATTGTCACCCTAGCAACCAGTCGGCCTCTAATTAAGCATAGTTAGTGGAGAACAAGGAAGATGAATAGGGTCAGTCATAAAGAGACTTTCATGATATCTACTATACAGACAGTAGAGTACATTGCTACGCAGAGGCTTAAATTAAGGAATAATTTTACAAATTGTTTTATTCCGTGCGGGCCTTCTGGTTTAGCGTGCATGACCTCAGACCGTCAGGGCAGTGTCATTTGTTTCATCTCCCAATTCTCAGGATGTTCTCCATGCTCAGTTCAGCTTATATGTGCACAAAGGTGGCATACAGCATCATTTATTCAATCATTCATCCTTTAAATTTTGGCTGGGCCCTACAAATCGTTTTGAATACTATACAGTGTTTCAAACAGAAACGCAGAGATTTGTGACGTCATGAGTTTTGCTCATGCCTGACTGCTTATAAAACAATGTAGACCTACGTGTACAAACTTGTAGTGTTGCATAATTTTGAAATACTGACCAATGTCTGTGTCAACATTGAAGAGCTGATCCAGCGCTGCCTGATTGCATAGATTGTGTGAGTTGTGTGATTATGCACTAACAGCAAAAGTAATCACTAAAGCCAACCAACCTACAATAGCCCAGGTGTAGCTCAACCCGAAGAAAGTCTACGCTTTCAGCTCACATTTTTTATAATAAATTAGGGAAGATGTTATTTAGACTTTTATTATTTTGCTAAACTGAAATGACTACACTAGGCATTTAAGTTGACGATGTAATTTTGACATTGATAATTAGTCACACATTTTCATCTTCAAGTAGCGGAGACTTTAGTTATCAAGATTAGATAATAGTATACTTGTGATTAATTTACGCTGCAAGTGTTCTTGCTGCTTTTTATTTTGCAATATATTGCGTCCATTAATTTGTGCCTATTATTTTGCTCGATTTAGAATTTATCAATAACCATCCTGAACATCCTGACGGCGACTCCTCGAACTACGGTTACGTAATGTGCAGAGAAAGAAAATATAAGCATTTGTGACTGTGATTGTTCATATAAATAATTATTACCGTTTGTATTTGAATGACAGCATAGCCTATATGCCCTGGATCCAGTGTCGTCTCCATAAAAACACAACTTATTTTGAGGTCGCTGCTATTCTTAAGCCGTAGCCAATCAACGGCCTTATCTCTACTTACGACCAACTCTTTGAACTCGAGCTCCGTCCTAAATGTTTTTTATGCACCAAGAGCAAAGGCAATCACTAAAGCCATCCAACCACATAGATATAGGACAAAAACGATCACATTCCTGATGCAGACTAAGTCTATCTCAAAATGTTTTTTTTCTTCAACATTAAAATAGCCAGTTGCGGACTACATGGTGTGATTCTAATTGGGAAATTTCCCCAGGGACATTTAATATTAACAGTACGCCGTTATTAGACTAAGTCTTACGTGAAAACTCACGTGTGAAAGTAGGGATGATCGACTTGGAAATCTCAAGCGGTTCTACTTCAGGGTTAGGGTTAAGATAATCAACTGAAGCGCAATGGAATCGTTTATTTATCCATGAAAACATAGGTGGGATTTACTAATGAAACAATAATTAAATGACGGACAGACGACGTCTTGAGAAGATATGAAAACAACATTTACTTGACATGTTTTTTATTGAAACTGATCCTGTGAAAAAACTGGGCCTATAAATATGCGGGCTATGTGTGTATACATACGCGAGCGTGTGTGTGATACTGCCAAGCAAACACAGGGCGTTAACCCAATGTCTGCGACGCTGGACCAACATCAAGCCAACATTGGCTCAACGCCTTGTATTTGCTGTGTGCTGACCGTACGTAGTCTTCCCGTGTAGTGGGGGCCGAAAGCTGTTATAAAAGGCAAAGGAATGCCGCCATCAGGCTGCCCTGACAACATCGTCTGATTGAGGACTTAACACACTGCAAATGCAGACCCGCCTTTATTATGCAGGGGAGCTGCATGCTGTAGATAAGAACCAAATGGAAGGGCCGTGGGACCAGCTATCTCCCTCTTTTCTCTTTACACAACGTTAGCTCAATGGTGGGGTCACATCTCGATGTAGGATGGCTGGCCCACTGTCAAATATAACCCGACTCCTTTGTTGGATTGCAGTTGCTTAATCCACTGCTACATCATACTTCATACATCATACCAGAAATGCATAATACAATACCTAACTTTCATTACGCGACAAAACTTTTGACAACAAATTGTAATCGCTTTCTAATGAGGCAACATTTTATATTAGTCGATAGTCCAATCACCCATTATCACCATTTTTATGTTTTGTAAAGCATCGCCCCGTAAACTTCGTATAATTTGAATGTAAATTAAAAATAACAAGATTTTAATTACCAGATTTAACACATCCTGTAGCATAGCGATTTATTGTGCTGGTTATATCAATATATTCCGTTTTATTTGTACAAGGTTTACATATCATATAGTTTCGCCCCTATCACCGCAAATTGCCCGTTATTATTGGAGGCACTTGAAGGTATACGTTACGTATTTTATGTTTTAGGTCTCTCCGGCGCTGGTAAGACAACACTCTCTTTTGCTCTTGAGGAGTATCTGGTAGCTCAGGGCATCCCCAGCTACAGTCTGGATGGAGATAATATCCGAACAGGTCTAAACAAGAACCTGGGCTTCACCCAAGAAGACAGAGAGGAAAACATTCGTCGTATTGCTGAAGTCTCAAAGCTGTTCGCTGACGGAGGAATTGTTTGTCTTACAAGTTTCATCAGTCCATATAGAAAGGTGTGTATTCACTTCACGCAAACATTGTCCTTCTTAGAAATAAGTTATGATTGACCATGGGATAAACACGGCTCTTATAGGGCGGCGCAGTCATCGGCATTGGGAAGTGCTTTCGAGGCAGTCAATCTAACAAGAGCTGGTTATATAACACAAGACAATATTTCTATCATGACACACCGAAATTATTTATTTTCTGAGTTCCAAGGGCTCTCATTTTCCTTGCTTGTATTGTCTGGAGTGTCCACAAATTTAAACTGATTTCTGTGCTATTTTCTTATCCTCCAGCAACTATGCCATGTCAGGACGTAGCATCCTTTCCAATCATGAATACTGTTCTGATTCACATTCATTTCTCATTATCATCTTTCGAATGTGAAGTCAAAATCAAACGGTGTGTGTATCGTAGCATGATCAATGATAGCAAAACCATATAATATCATATCATACAACATGAAAAGTTATTTTTGACCATTTACCCACCAAGTTATCTCGTTTAAATTTTCACCAAGTTGAAGGTGTCGGTCGCGATGCCGAAAATTACTTAATTTGTTTTAAAATTAATTTGAGGCCCAACATTTGCAAAACTTGATAGTGATTTGATCGACGTATAAAATTGATTATATGCTATTATAGTGGGGATTGCGGTTAAAGGGTTAAAATCGGGGTCTATTGAAGTGCTTAAGTGTTCAACGATATTAACATTATGGCAGCGTCTCGTATTTATTGAGTAGTAGAAGAGACTCGAACTGGCATCAGCTATTGCATATACGTGTGACATATATGTTTCCATCACATATGTTTCCACCACAAGCGTGCGTGATGCAACATCAGATCCAACATGATCCAAAATAATTTGGAGCCCTTTTTGCGATAGAATAAATGTATAGCTTAGTTTGACAACCGATTGTGACAATACATGTATGTCTTAATTAATTTTCAGGATCGTGATCAAGCTCGTGAACTGCACGCCAAAAATAACCTGCCTTTCTTTGAATGTCATGTCAACACGTCTTTGGAAGTATGTGAAAACCGTGACGTGAAAGGCTTGTACAAAAAGGCAAGGAAAGGAGAGATAAAAGGTGGGTTTCTTTCCACAGCGGAACTAGTGATATTAATGGGTTGTTTTAAAGCTAGATATAATTCTTTGGTTTTTGAATGGGCAATTTAAGTATGATACATGATTGCAACGTCTCTCAGCATAACCACAGGTATTTGAAAAACTCTTCTCAGTCACTTTTACATTGGTTTAATGTTGCCTATGTATATAGTCGTCTGCAAGATTCTTAGCATTGTAGCAAAATAACTTAAGTGTAAAAGTCTACGAATTATGTCCTCGTGAAGATTAGACACCCGTGATTTGCTGCAGAGGACATCCAGAAGTTATGACTATATTTTTCTGTTAAGGTTTTACTGGTATTGATCAGCTCTACGAGGAGCCAAGTAACCCAGATCTGGTACTGAGAGCTGGTGAAAACAGCGTGCAAGAATGTGTTCAGCTGCTAGTGCAAAAACTGCAGGATCATGTAAGTAAATATCATCTGAGACGGCGGCTAGAATATGTTGCGATTATTTTGTATTTTAATATATACCAGGCGCGCCTGCATGAATTTGGTCTATGGTACGTAGATATGAGGGTGGCCGAGGAGTAGGGTGGGAGTACGATCGCAATTTGATGGTACGAATTCAAAGCAAACAATGGATATGTAATATGTAGGCCCTATATTTTTATTGATGATTAATATCACTTTATATATCATTGTTTATGTCAGTCAGCCTTAAAGAACAAAATTGTAGCATTAATTACATCTTTCTAAAAAACACCCAAGTATATCTGTCATCCATACCCAATATCGAGAATGATGAAACCCGAAAGCAAGCCAAGTGTCGATAGGAAGTGAAAGCTTCCCCGTACTGAAAGCAAGCGTTTACATGCAGAGCTCAAAATGTAAACATTATTTTTAGATTGCTTTTTTGTCTGCACATATCATTAATTTGGGTTTCACCCTTCCCTTATATTATGCAGCTCTTGCACATGATACTGTTTAGCATAACTGTCTATGATAAAGATGTGACGTGTGCCACATGCATAAGTCATTTAAACCATTATCGAATTAATGGGGATTTCATAGGGGTTGTTCATAAGTACCGAGAATAAAATGAATAAATTAAATAAAATGAACAAAATGAATGCATTAAAGTCATTAAACCATTGTCGAATTATTGGGGATGTCAGAGGGGATTTCATAGGGGATGTTCATAAGTACCATGAATAAAATGCATAAATAAAATGAACGCAATTAATAAAATAAATGCTAATGTATCTGTCATTTCACGGTAAGAATAGGGATATGTGGAGGTACACGTACCTTGCGTATGCCTGGAGGCGCGCCTGTATACAGTAAAACATCGCGTAGCTAACCACATTTCAATATGATCCATTAGCGAGGTGGTCCCGTAAGTTAAGCTGACTACGGCCATTATTATTTTTTTAATTTTTCAGTGCGGGGATCGACTTCAGATGTCAAAATCTGACGTCTAAGGTCGATCCCGCGGTGAAAAGGTTAATATATGCTAGAGTTGATTAGGACTGTAGAAAGGACAGAGTTACGTATTCTCTAATTACCTATATAATAGCGGAGGGACGGTGATCAGCGCGATACAAATACAAGTTCCTCCAGCATCTTGGTATGCTGTGTTTTTTGTGAACCGTGAGGCCACTACCTAACTAAAAATCACCATTTCTACAATCGTTAACATGCTGAAGATACAATTCAAGCACTGTTTTCGACTAACATTATGATAGTATTCAACTAAACTTAATTAGCCTGAGTTATGATATATTTATTTTAAAGAGAGAAATCCACCGGATCTCATATTAGGTCCTGTTTCTAATTTACGCTTTAAGTGAAGATGTCCCTTAAATCTAGTTATATTTTATTGTACATTTTCATATTTTTGGATACTACAGAGTGTTTTATGTCATGTTCCCATATCTCTACTCTGTACTAACAAATGTTCAGCATGTTCCTTTTGAACAAAGCTACATAGTAGTAAGTACAATGATATATCTGGATAAGTGGTACGCCGTTGTTGTTATTAAAAGGCTATTTGATGAGGACCAACTGTTTCTGATTTTTACATAAAAATATAAATACAAATTATTATGAATAATAAGAATTAAAAAAATTCAGTCTCAGTGTATTTGTAAATATCTAGAGAATTCCGTCATAATTAATTACTATCTATTTATAAATTTTAAGAACTGTTTAAGATACATGTATATGATCATTTTGTGTCTGCTATTTTTCAACGTTTGACATATGAATTATAATTTTAACCTATTGCTGCATGTTTTCCTATACAAAGACTATACATTTGCATGATATGTGTATTTTTGTTGGTGTTAGGTCAGCCGCATGTTACCTACTTCCTCCTATACGGATCACTTTAAGCCATATAATCTGACTGCTATGATTGCCGGGTCTGGACTTTTTGTTTTGTAGGGTATCGTTCCGGCCGGAGCTACCACACAAGTGAAGGAACTATTTGTTCCATCCAGCAAGGTGGAAACTGCCAAGGTTGAAGCCAACAGCTTGCCCTTCCTTGAGCTGACTAAGGTAGTCTTCTGATCCGCCATCTACTTGTACTAGTGATTGTTTTTTTTATAATATTATGTCATGCGTTCTGTTGTAAAGGACATCTTGCCACGGTCCGCCTCCAGTGTTGTGAAGGAATTGCTGGTGCCGGAAAGTAATGTTGAAGCCGCTAAAGCGGAGGCGGAATCCCTGCCTTCGCTTGATATCAACAAGGTTTGTAGAAGGTTTTTGGTGAAGGGCAACTTCAACCACCGAGACTGCAGCAGACTTTCCCTATCTTCTGTACACTTCTATATCCTAATCAAAGTCTCCTCTGAAGTAACCAAACTGCTTTCACTGGTCTGCATGGATTCTTTAATTTTCATAAACACATCGGGAAATCATTCAGTGAACTGAACATAAATGGTTATATTTTTTTTAATTTATTTTGATGCAGCCCCTACGAACTAAACGTATGGTTAAAAATGTTTTTTTTTCTTTTGGTCACAAAACGGGGGTGATATTTGATTTTTCAACATAATTGCATATGTCTCAACAATGAAATAACTGCATTTTAAACAATGACTGAAATAACTGCATTTTACACGAAGACTAAAATATAAGATAATTTTTTTCCGGGTGATCTTCACCCGCAAAACATGTATTTCAGGAAAATATGACTTCACAAACACATTTGAGTACATAGATTGATGTCCAAGATATAACGCTTGTCCTTTAGAATAAAGTATTACTGAGCGCCTATACGTGGCTAAAGCTTTGCCGTTTACTGGATATTATCACATTAGAATGCAGTCCCAACAAACACAACACATGTGTATAGCATTTGTACAACGTCGTCCCAACGTCTTCGACGTTGGTTCAACATTGCACAAATGTTATACAAATGTGTTGTGTTTGCTGGGGTGCGCCTGGCTTTGCTTTGCTCTTGACGGGCGGCAATGAGTGGGCGTAATCCTAGTTAAAGCCACAGGAAGCAGGTTTTCGTGCATTGTCCTACACCCCCACCCGCCATTATCATGGTTTAGTCCAACGACAACGATACCATGGAAAACCAAAGCCGCTCGCCAATGTCATCCATCAGCTTGCACCCTCCTCTTCCCGTTGCCTGTCTGTATAGCCTGTCTGACAACCACCTTCATCATCATAGATGTATCCGAAACCATCTGCCCACCATCACCATCATCCATCGCCATCCACCTGATATTCCTCCTGTAGAGACATTCCAGCTAACGCGGCAAGTTAGCACAACGCTGTAAAGACGATGGCGCAATACTGGGAAGACGTTAGATCAACTCTGAAATACTGTTGACTTCACGTCTTGCCAACTCGAAATCGGTCAATATTTAAGCTACCCAGGAAACGCGACGTCATGATCTAATGCTGTTTTAATGTTAGACCGGCGCCGCAGACGGCGGACCATCATTTCACCAGCATTGGATCATTAAAATATATTTATTGTCAGGTGATGAAATGAGACGGAGTTAGATGTGTTTTATTTTGTCTTCACACCTTTCCATAACCGATCTTTCAACCAGTTATATGTACAGAAATAAAACTAATAGATTTTGAGCATAGACTGTTGCAATAAACATTATCATAACATCAATAACACAGTAGAAACTAACTTGAAATGTATTTGATCTAATATGTGTTTACTTAGAAATAATATATGTGGTCAAAGTGTAATTTTAATGTAACAATTTATTTAAAATTGTATTTTAATATAATAAACGTCAGCTTTTGACAGGCTCCTGTCGTTTCAATATACCAATGTGCTACCGTTTACGAATAGTGTTTTGTGAAGTAGCTGCACCCAATTATAGTCATATAACAAAGTCAAGAAACAAAGTTGTATAGGCTAATATACTTCAGAAGAATCTCCTTACTTTTTTTTATTTTTCTACCATGTTCTTATTGACATCAGACCTTTTTAGTTTTTGTCACAAATTTTCGCTTTGTTGATTAGCTGAATGTTATATTTAAATATTGATTTAGACAGTTTTCAATCTAATTACACTTTGCTTGTCATAACTGAACTCTATAAATGTCTTATCTGGAATGTGAATTGGAATGTCTACTCGCATCAATTTTTTATTATTTTTAATATGAATCAATAAAAAGGGCATTTTAAAATATTACTGATCTGTTTACTAAATCGTGCATGTCTTCGTCTGATATTTTAAAATTAATTTAAAAGTAATTACCCCGCGAAAATAACTATTGCTTTATTGATAAATTAATTGCATCTAGCCCTCTGCCTTAATATCACAATCAATCGTCTTCAAATGTTGCGCCAATGCAGCTCCACCATATCACCGACACTGGGGCAATGATTTCCATGTCGTAATGGTGCCAGATTAGTTATTTAATGTTAAATAAATAATGGCAGCTAACTTAAGACTTAGTATTAGTATCGTCATACATTTTAGGTACATTTATGTAAATGGGTAGAACAAAAAGCAGACTTCTCACTTTTTACTTTGCAGCTGGACTTGCAGTGGGTACAAGTATTGTCGGAAGGCTGGGCTACCCCTCTGCCAGGTTTCATGCGGGAAAGAGAGTATCTACAATCTCAACATTTTGGCTGCTTATTAGACGGTATGTGTTGCTAGTAAAAAATATTAGACAATGTTTGGTAGGACTTGGTGAAGAGCTGATAATCCAATTACCAACACCTAAACATATTTATTTCATCAACTTTCAATATGCATTAATTTTGCTGCATTTACATATTTGTGTATGTATTTTCTGTAAATGTAAATAAAGATAAATGTAAATAAAATATACTGTGTATACTATTTTAGAGGGTCGTAAAATGCAACTAGGTATGTAGAAATTTACCATTTGTTTTATCACGATGGCTGAATATTTTTGTGCCATCACCTAGCTAAAATAACACACAATAATCATTTTTCTCAAAATCTAAAATGGTCATCGCTATGTGTAAAATTGAAATAATTGGGTGTAGTATTCATTTCTGTATAATTACACGGTTTGGGTGAAAATGCTCATTTAATGATGTTTAAAGCCACACAATCAGGCTAAAATCATAAAAAAATTGTATTTTTGGGGGGCTTCTTAATATGACCATATGATGGAAACATATATTTCTTATTTTGGGCATGCATGTCCTAAATTAGAAATCGATAATTTCGTCTTTATGTCTCTCTTAACTGGTAAATGCGCAACAAAACTTACACAATTCTAGTCTATGGCACATCACATCATATGGCCATATTAAAAAGCGAATATAAAAATACTGACTATTTTTATCTGATTTATCTGATTTTATCTGATTGTGTCGCTTTAATGCATGCTAACACTCTAACTGCCGAAATCGATTTATAAACTAGTAATGTCTCGAAACCAAATAATATATAATTGTAATTGGCTGCCACGTCAAATTTACCGCTGCAGATGAAAGGGTGTTGTGAGCGGGCAGTGTATTAATAAAGATATTCACAACAAGAAGACAGTGGTGGGTAAATTGTCATTTGGCGGGCGACGGAAACACAATTTCTGGAATGCAAATTGCACCAAAAAGTAGCCATTTTTGTCCATATTCTGATACATTTTGTTGCCACGTATTATCACTAGGGAGTCTCACATGGTTTTATTATTTCTGATTATGATATAACATGAATATTGAAAGTGCTTATAATTCAGTAATTAAGGATCTTCGGGTCACTTTTGTTTTTATTGATTTTATTTTCAGAATTTATGAATATCTCCTTTTTCTTCATTTGGACAAATCTGACTTACCAAAGTGGCGTTTGTTGGTGTAACCATTAACCGATAAGCACGTTCAAACTATATATTATTAATGTTAATCTTTAATGTTGGCGCGAAGGCAATAATTCAGTACTACTACTAGGACATTGGTCTACAATGTCCCAAAAAATAGCCATACACACTCGCACATCACGACAGATGCAACAGAACGCCGAAGTAGCCTCCCAGTAAACACAAAACATTTGTATAACATTTGTACAATGTTGGACCAACTTCGAAGACGTTGGGCCGACGTTGCATAAATGTTATAGGCCTACGAATGTTTTGTGTTTGCTGGGCTATGCGTGAACATCCAGCTGCGCGCGCATCTAAGATTTGTGTCTTGGCGGGAAATTACCCTGAATATCATTCCGGTAGAATTTCAAGGCCATACTTACAGACAGTGTTGGCGCTGGCCACCCGCCACGTCGCCAAATGCGAAGATGAACGAACATGCTGCGATAGACAAGTCATTGAGTAGTGTTTTGCCGACATTTCTCAACATATATCGCGGCGTAACATATGTTGTAACGGTCAACTCTAGCGGCATTAACCCTTGTGGTGCCGTCATGCTTTCCTTCAGGCGACCACGTGTTTACGCCAGCGATGTGCTGCGTCATAACGCGGCAAACACAAGGCTTTGACCCAGCATTGTTGTAATGTTGGCCCAGTATTGACGACGGTGCACCAGTGTTGAAACAACATCGTGTTTGATGATAAAGCACACCGACCGTTAGGAGTTTATTAGACGTCTGTGTGTGCAAGGGCAGCGAGCAGCGGCAGATATATCGTTAGCCGACCACATGAAAAATGTATTGACGTTTCACTGTTCCATTGCCGTCATCACTTATGATCAGAAAGTTGGGGGGGGGGGGGTATTATTGAGCGATAATCAGAGTATTTTATGCTCATCGATTTTCCTTTCAAAGCAGGGTGGCGGGCGTTTATTGGAATATGGGCGTTTATTAAAAAAAAATACGGTATTTTGGCAGTGTTTACAGTATAATAATAAAATCCATGGTTTGATAAAATATATTTTGTAATTATGATCATACTGGCAGCGTGTATTGATGGAGAAAAGTTTAACCCTTTACCCGCTTATCACGATTATACAGGTTTTATTAGCTGATCAAATCACCGTTAGTTGAATGAAATGAGTGTTTAAACGTCAATATTTACAAATTTTTGGTAACAAATGTGAGTAATTTTCACCCACGTGAGTTGTAGTTCGCGGTAGTCAGACAACTTCAAGTGGATGCAAATTTAATTTTCAAAACTTAACGGTTTAAGGGTTAAAAGGGTATGTTTAAATGGTATGACAACTGTTTGCTGCGGCGTGCATCAATAAGCACGCTGGTCAGAGGGAGATCACCTATGTAACCCTACCGAGTCAGCATCAGTGAGAATCTGGAAATAACCGATTTCTTATTTCGGACATGCATGTCCAAAATAAATACGGGACATGTTTACAGCATATGGTCATATTAAGAAGCCAAAATAAAATCACAGATTTTAAAATTATTTTAGCCTGATTAAGTCCCTTTAAAGCGACACAATCACGCTAAAATCATCAAAAAATCAGTTTTTTTTTGTCTTCTTAATATGTCTTGTAATTGCCATAGACTAGAATTGCGTAATTTTTCTAAATTTTGTGTTGCGCATTTACCAGTTAAACATGTTAAGCGAGAAATAAGGATGCAATTTCATATCGGACAAAATGTCCAAAATAATAAATACGGGAACAACTGATAAATGGGGCTTTTGGCACACTTGCTACGTTGCCAAAGCCACCCAAAATTTAAAAGATTTCCGCAATTCCAATCTATGGATATGTTAACATCTTATGGCCATATTAAGAAGCCAAAATAAAAATACTGATTTGTTTATTTTAGCCTGATTGTGTTGCTTTAAGCGTACGAGTAGCTAATTGCCAGATTATGACATGCATATCTTGAAAATTGTCTGAAATATCTTAGGTATTAATTCAAGAGGACGGATATGCACAGGTTCAACAGCATCTTTGCTAATTAAATTGCCAACATTCAGGTTACCTTTAATAATATCACAAATCAAGTTACATTGCAGTTTGCTAAATAATTTTCAAATTCGAACGAATTTGCCAAATTTTAGTCCAAAAATATCTCGTTTGCCACTAGTTATTATTATTAATAATAATAATAGTGTACTTATAAGTAGCGAGTCTCTTTTTACTTCCCTAAATAACACGTAGGCTTATAATATAGGAATGTGTCAACACCAACCTAAGTGATAACCTTGACCACGTATTATAAATAACAATTTGAATAACCCCACCAATAACAATAGTCGCGTATTTATCCAAAATTAATACCCGTCTCTGCGTTCTGTGCGTATAGTCATGTGCATGTGGAATATGTGATTGTTCACCGCGACAACCTGTAACACATTTAAAAAAATTAAAATATGCTCTCACGATATGATAACAGTTAACAAATGAATTGAAAAAGAAAGATACATTTGATATTTATTATTGCTAATTATTTTAGTTTGTACGCAATTAAATATAGACAAAATATGACGTATCAGCTTTATCCACAGCACTATGTGAAAGGTGTGTTTGCTCCGAAGTTTTAGAAAGCATTAAATAAGTCATATTTCTTAGGCTTTGTTCAAATCACATAGGCCTAACAAATGACATCACGTGATCATCACTGTACAGTAAGTACGTTGTCCAAAAGCATTATGGCTAAAAATGTATTTTGTAGCTCCGGCCAATAGGGGCTGTATTTGCTTCTAAAACTGTTTTCATCGTCAATATAGAAGTATACTTTGTTTTATGGCGTTATTCACTTTCGTGACAAATTAGTCTTTGCAACTACTTTAAAGCTGTCGTGTATGATGCTTTGTTTTGTATACATTTGTTAAAGTAGCGAAGTTGTATTACATATATAATATAATACTATGGTAGGATACTGTGTAACATTTTATCCTTCTTGTAGGTGGTGTTACAAATCAGTCCATACCTATTGTTCTGCCGGTTCATACACCAGACAAAGAAAGACTGGAGTCGACTTCAGCTTTCACATTGAAATATGAAGGGAAAGATATTGCTATACTACGTACTCCTGAATTTTATGAACATCGAAAAGAGGAAAGATGCTCAAGGCAATTTGGCACTGCAAACAAGGGTCATCCTTATATAAAGGTAACTCTGTTATATTCTGTCTCGTTAAATGTTGTTAGCTCCACCAATATTTTTACTTTTCTGTTAGTTCAGCAATAAAGAATTGACTTTAGCTCGAACTTTGAGACGAATGGAAATGGCTCTTAAATATTGTTATCCCAGGGGCTATCCTATCAAGAGCAGTGGTATTTGCCTGTGCATGTAGAAACCGTGTTAGCGGTCAGACTGTCAGAAGCGTTGCAGAAAGTCGCGCAGTCAACAACTAACAATTGTGACTTTGCCCGAACAATTCCAAAACATACTGTTGTTAATGTTAGCCTTAAAATTATCTGAACTATAAATTCTAATGCAATAAAGCCTATGCTAGTACAATTCTTTTCATTTTTTTTGTAGAGTATGAATTAAAAATGGGGTATGTGTACATAACCTGCACATAGGCCTAAAACACTGCAATTTTAGGGGATATCCGCACTAAGTCATGGCGATTGGCTAATTGCATTACATTAAACTTAGCTTGATAGCCGCCGTGGCATTTAACTTAATTACGCCATTTTATTACGGCCTACCGATTTTGATAGCATAAAGAAGTCGCACACTTTTATACATATCAGTACATTACAATGTTGCCGACTTTCTTTGATTAATAGCGGTTCAATGATTTTTGAGAAAATGACGGCCATCAGTTCAGTACAATTATAATGCTTGGCAGGGATTCATTTGTTTTCGCCCCAGAGCGTAAACACATTTCTAATTCCCCCACTCTTTTTTAAATTACAAATAAATTTTGAAATATTTATTTGCTCAGTGATGCAGGTTTTTTATATGTAGTGGGGTGACAACCTAGCAACATCACTGAACAGCATTTGCCTTTGTTTAGATACCTTTTATAACGCAATTTATGAGCCCCCTCCCCCATTCAAGTAATTGACTTTATTAGATATTAATTACCGATCTCGTAATTAATGGTGTGAAAAACCCACTCCTTTCCACCATTCCTGTCACTAATTTGTTACACACGAACGAGGACGTCAGTACCACTGATGATAAAAGAAGCTTTACGAATGCCATGTGTTGCCGATGTCCTTATAAATATGATTGATATAATGGTAGAGATTTTGAATCAATTATGTGAATGCCAACCTGTTCACTAGCATATGTTAATTTTACAGATGATTTTTGATAGTGGAGACTGGTTGTGCGGTGGTGACTTGGAGGTTCTTGAGAGAATTCGTTGGAATGATGGTTTGGACCAATACAGACTTACACCAAATGAGCTTCGTGCCAAATTCCGTGAAATAAACGTAAGGCAATGAGCTAGATATATTATTATGGTTATATAGGCTTCTATGTTTTACTATGTTGTTTTTATCGGTTTATAGCGAAAGAAAACATTCAATAACTCACCATACCGAATCAGCCCACCCTCACGCCATCATATGTACATCGTTCATTTCTCAACTACATATTGCACTGTTTTAATGTAATTAAAAAGTCACTTATTTGACAGTCGTGGTCCGAAAGTGACATTGAGCTTCGATTTTACTTAATTCCTTCTTTATCTGTGTGTGTATTGTTGTCGATAAATGTACAGATTGGTATTTTGCAGGCTGATGCAGTGTTTGCATTCCAGTTGAGAAATCCTGTACACAACGGGCATGCCCTGTTAATGAAAGACACACGACGTCGTCTGACGGAGAGGGGTTATAAGAAACCAGTTCTACTTCTTCATCCACTTGGTAACTTACAATTTGACCTGTTTTAGAAATTTCGCCCAAGACTGCACTTGCAAACCTACATGTCTCAAGTTGAAATTGTGATCACATTTTTTCTTGGAATAAATTTTCGACTTTTTCTGCTAATTAGATGATAAAAAATGTATGTTAAATATAGTTGTAATAACAGCCAGGTGGCGACGCCGAAAGAACTATTTTTGCCCAAATTCAAAAATCCACTAAATGTTCAAAATCCTTCTTGGTTAAAATTAATGCAAACTATTAAAAAACGGTACGTACAATACCTAACCAATGAATATTTCTACTCGTTATGGTTACATTTAAAAAAAAAAATGTTCATCTCTTATAATGTTTCTGTTATTCAGTCTCCAACTTCTATGTGGTAGACACGAATTGCTTTAGTGCTGTCTTAAATAATCCACATGAGCCAATATTTATCAGATCTTCAAAAAAACTTTTTGAAGACAATTTTTTTACTAATTACCCTGTTTAAGCTCGAAAATTTCCTAAATTAGATATATAAATTTGCTCCCATAGACATCACTTCTTACAACTTGATGCAAACGATCATTGAGAAACTTTCTCACACCAGTATCTGACAAATTACCTTGTTAAATTTTTGGGCCGCGCACTTACCAGTTAGGCTAGATATAGAGACGAAATTCCCGTATTTCTTATTGGCCACTTTTCATTCAAATTAGATTTAATATATTTTACACCTTAAATATAGTCTTATATCCTCATTTCTCCTGCGTTGTCAAGAAACATTTTAATTGTGGAAGGTGGAGACTTATAATATCATATAATTAGCCATGCAAATATGACATCTAGTTTTAAAATGGTCTTATTTCAGGTGGATGGACAAAAGACGATGATGTACCATTAGACTGGCGTCTAAAGCAGCACCAAGCTATATTGGACTCTAAGGTTCTAGATCCTGACAATACTGTCATGGCAATTTTCCCATCACCCATGATGTATGCCGGGCCAACTGAGGTAGAGCTTTTGTTTGACATTGATTAGCATATAAATTATTGAAGTGAAAAATATTTCATTAAAGAAATATTGAGTTGAGAAAATGTCTCTAATCTTATTGAACTTTAAATGTATGGAACTGACAATTTATTTGTGCCCTTGTTTTGACTGGATAGGTTCAGTGGCATTGCAAAGCACGTATGGCAACTGGAGCCAACTTCTACATCGTTGGACGTGACCCAGCTGGAATGCCACATCCAGATACTAAACAAGATATGTATAACCCAACTCACGGAGCAAAGGTAATAAAACTGCTATGACATGTATGGAACATTTTGTTTTCATAGCACAAACTTTGTAGCTACAGTTTACAAATCACTTACAATATTAATATCAGCTATAAATTCTGTTAATTTTCGAGACACATTTCAATCACATTAATTAGATGGGAAAATCTGATGACATATTCCTGTCATAAAGCTGATATTACATTGACATATATACTTCTATCAGCCATACATTATTTTCCATGATTATATTTCAAACAGGTTCTCACTATGGCTCCTGGGTTGAACCAGTTAGAGATAGTGCCATTCCGTGTAGCAGCATACAACCAGAAGAAGAAAGCTATGGATTTCTATGACCCAGAGAAGAAAGATGATTTCCTCTTCATTTCTGGCACAAAGATGAGGGCATTGGCTCGTTCAGGGGAAACACCACCTGATGGTTTCATGGCTCCAGCCGCATGGAAAATCCTGGTGGCTTATTACCAACAGAAGGCTAAAGAAGATGCCAAGTAGACTCTGTTCCTGAAAATATTTGTGCATGCTGAGTATTAGCTGACTGAACGTTGTATCCATAGTTAGCAGGCTGTCATGGTAGGAGAAAACTATTAAAAATGGACTCTGTAATAGGCTTATACGATATTAGTGATCAATGTTATATGATGTAACTACTATTGTAGTGTTGAAGTACTCCCCCATATTGATTTACCCTCTTACGAATTACGTTATGTCCACCTAAGATTTAGTAACAATATCCCACAATACCAGTGTTTGAAATCAATTTATGGTTTACTTCCCATAAGTTGCTAAAGCAAGGGAACAAGTAAAAATGTTGTCAGCTTTTTGAAGCTATATATTAGATTGCAATTAATTGTTTAGTGAAGGTGCATTATCAACGGCAGAAATCGACCCTCTTATGTGTGCTTCGCTGCTCATCATGTATCCACGAACATGACCTAACAAAGACTAGTTTCACCAAGTTGACCAATGTAAACCGTTCAGACAGATTATGTGTGGTAAACAGATGAGGTGTATCATACCGGTAACAGTATAGTCCTATGTTGTATATTGTCATTGAGTATTCAATGTGACCCCAAACTGTCTAAATTTTCACCGATATGTCGAACATTTTCTCTGCTACAATACCAAATTGAAGTTCACAAATCGTAATTTATGAAGTGGATGTTTTGACATTGTAATTATCAAATACCATTGTGCTCTATAATTGTCTAAGATATTTTAACACATAGAAATTGGCTTTTTTCACGGTTTTTATGGTGAGGTGGGTTTCAATCACAATAATATAATAATTCATTATTGTAGAATAATCTATGTAGGCCTATTTCAAAATCGGTTTGAGTAAGATTGTGGAAATAATAATGTTGTTTATAGTACTATTATTATGAATGTTACGCGGTATATACTAACTACGTGGGCATACAGTTTTGCAACTATTAGTCTAGTGCTATATGTTTGTAAAGATTTCAATCAAAGAATTAATAGTGTATTCTGAGGCAACAAAGGAATCAGCTGATCGTACCGGTAACATATATGGTGACACACATCAAACATCAATAATTAGTGGGTTAACGTTATGTTCATGTTAATGTCTAAATAGTTAATTGTAAACCGGTCATGACATTTGCTAATGTTTTTCGTGTTAGACAATCTAGTATTGTTGTTCTTGATGTATTTGATAGCATGATAGTGCTTTACCGTGGAATACTGATGTGCTTTCTTCAATCAACAGCGCTGTGAAAAATTGTGATACGAGGCAAACATTAATGTTCTGTGGTGGGTACCTGCCATTGCTCACTATAAAAGGCTGTGAAACTTTTCTGTGTTCATCAGAAAGTTTTTTCTTCAGGAATGCAATATTAAATATATATCTACATGAGATATCATTATCGAACTTGATAACAATGTTAAGAGTGTATGCAAATTCTAGTTTATCATTTTGTTTTGTAAAAAAAACACCAGCTGTTGTTAATCGTACAGTTGATCCTCCATACAGGTATGATGATTTACCTGTTTGATCACATTTGGCTGTGAATATTATACATTGTATTTGGGTAGTGTGGTGGAATATAAAAGAGATGGATACCGTGCATTCATCCGTTGAATCTTAAAATAGCATCAACGTCCCCATTGTAATGGCTCCAATCGTATATCTTAGACTACATACATGATATGTTCTTCATTAAGGTATTCTTAAGAATTAGTTTAAGTCCTAAATTTTGCTGTATCAGGCAATCTTGTTTTATTCTTTTAATTCTAATAAAAATAAGTTTTATTATGGAGTTAGGAGATAATATGAGATATGTCTACTACACACAGGATACCTATGTGATTTAATATTCCAAAGCTTGTAACACTTCAATATATAGTTTATATGAACATCTACGTCACTTATAATTCAAAGGAGGGGCCTTTGTGCAATAATAATAATTCTCTCCTGATGATTAAATGCTGATTTAAAATTGTTGTCAAATATTGTTAAATATTATATTAAGTTTTTTTTGTGAAGAAGGGAGATGATACAGATTAATTTTTTGGTAAGGACTGTTCAAAATACCGTGATTTTGTTGATACTACCTACCTACTTGGGGCTCTTGGGAATATTTCATATTAATGTTAGCTAGAAATGGTTAAATAAAATTTGTTAGGTTGAAATTAAAATGTGTTACAATTTTGTTCTTGCAATATCTAATATTCACAATTTGCGTTTTGACAAGAGATGTAGGCTACGGTACTAACAAAACCTTTGAAACAAGGCATAAGAATAAGGGCCTATAGATACAAAATATCAGCGATCGTTTCATAAATCACCGCTTCTTCGTATCCCTATTTTGGGTAGGAATCGTAATTACTGGAACTTCAGCAGTTCGATAATATAACCTCCTATTATTGTCAATCAGGTTATATCGAAGAATTTTTTTTTATTTGCGAGCATTTCACGAGGACAATTTTTTTAAACCATCATGAGAAAATCCTTATCACATCAGCGCTATACCGCGTGAATAAAAAATACTTGAGATAGATTACATCAGTTATGTAAATGTGACCGTCCATATCAAAAGTAGAGGTCCAAATTTGTGAAACTGCTATAAATCAAGCTGAACTTCGTAAAGTTGAAGAAATAGTGATTTTTATCGGTTTTTACATTGGAACTCGTTCCAATAATATTTATGTCTCCCCTCTGTAGACAGAGGTGGGGACATGTTTTTTATCCCTGTCCGCTCAGTCTGTCCGAGTCTGTGCTGTGAGTCGATCTCCCCTTCATTTCTCTCCAGCGCTTTCTATCTTGCAGGCGATCTAACACGAGACGTTGACCCAATGCTGGTCTAATGTTGGCCCACCGTCTACGACGCTGACCCAACATTAGCCCAGTATTGGGTCACCGTGTTGTGTTTGGCGCCATGCTGAAAGTGGGCCAGCGTCACAGACAGCGGGCCAACATTAACCCATCTTTGGTTCAAAGAAGCGTGCCGGTACTGCCAGCATGCAGGTACCGGCAGCTTGAAGTACTAACTAGTATTTAATGGATACTGGCCAGCACTGGCGACGCTGGCCCCAGCATTTAACAGACATTGGGTCGGTGTTGGCTTGTAAATGTCGCCAGCAGTATTAAGCAATACCAGGGGCCAGTTTCTGTATCGTACTTAAGTAAAAAGTGGTAATTTTGTACTTAAGTATGTTACAGAAACTGGCCCCTGCGGTCGATTTCTATAACATACTGAAGTAAAAAAAATAAATGTTTACTTAAGTATGCTACGTAAACCAGCCTACGTCATTTTTTACTTAAGTACGTTACAGAAACCGGCCGCAAGGGCCGGTTTCTTTAACGTACTTAAGTACAAAGCTGACACTTTTTACTTAAGTACAATACAGAAACCGTCCCCAGACCAGCTGCTATTCCCAGCAAACACAAAACATTTGTATAACATTTGTACAACGTCGGCCCAACGTCAGAGACAGTGTACAAATGTTATACAAATGTTTCGTGTTTACTGGGTTGAACGCAGCTCCCAGCGAACTCGAGGCGTTGAACCAGTGCTGGCCCAACATTGTGTCGACGTCGTGTTTGCTGGGAGTGTTGACTAGTGTTTCACACCAATTCTGCTTAATACATAGTCTCTACTGTCCACAGGAGCCATTTAATAACATTAATTACAAAAGCCATTGACGTACATCTATTAGCTATCAACCTTTATGGTTATGCTGCCGGAGGGGAGACATCTTCAGTTTTTTGTTCTAAAAAAACTAGACCCTTCTAGTTTAATATGGTTCACGAAACGGATTCTGGGAACTGTTTTTCTGTGTCTGTATTCTGTGTGTCCCAAATGCCTATCACAGACTTCTCAAAAACCACAGCACCCATAGATACAGTTTTCTGTCATCACATATAATAGGCCCACCAATTGTTGTTTCTGAATAAGCATACATTTTTGTATTATTACGCTTCCAGTCATAAATTTTACGGCAGTTAGCGTCGCCTATTTCTGAGCTGTGCGTTGAGTCATTGTTTTATGCCCTGTAGATAGTCCATAGATTTCACCGAGAACAATTCCTACCTTGGGATCAAACTAGGCCAATATAATCTTACGAAATTGCCACAGTGAGAGTTTGAAACTGTGGGAAACTAGCATATGTTCTACATTCAAAAGCAAATATATTATGATATCGATACAATATTTTGTAATGATATATTCCCCCTTTGAAATCTAACCCTCTGTCATAATAGCATCTGAAGCCATAGCCACAATTGTAGTGAAAAACCTTCTTAAAGCGGCTGATCTTGATCTTAGGCACATCATTGGACGAGATAGTTTTCCCTGACCAAGCACACACACATGATCTAGTCAAATCTCTGCAAAGCCAAAATGCAGTATCTTATCACTTTACAAGTAAGCACATACTGCCTTTGTAAACCAGTTAACGTTGCGTTGTTGGGGGGGGGGGGTGCTGATCGGCCATATGTGTACACCACAGATCTATAATCAGGTCTGAGGTATACACTGTGTGTCGATTATCTAATAGGCTACACTGTGACATAACTAAGCTACTGACTGTAGATTAATTTCTAAATATCTAAGGAATAAAAATGACATATTTGTTCTTTTCAGCTAAAACTATCCCAGATTCATACAGGAATATAGAAAAGACAGGAATACCATCTAGCCCGAAAATTGTGTCACCATGTTATTTGCGGGATCAATGCCTCCATTGATGGTGATCCTCACTCCTAATTTGTATTGGTCATGGTCCCCTCCCCAAACGGGACGGTCCAGCATGCGTTATAGATGTTGAAGCAACATTGAATCGGTGTTGGGTCAACGTACCATGTTTTCTGGGAGATCAGATCAACGCCATGACTGGTGTGCTTAGGCTATGTTAAAACGTTTTTCGCTTCCGGAATAAATGCAGTAGTAGGCCCTATATAGCCTCTTCAGCTTATCTTCAATCTGTAATGTGCGATAATATTTTTAAGTATTTTTTTTTTCAGTCAGGCCCCCTGGGCTTACTTGCCTTTTTCATTTTTAGCGTAATTCGTTTGAAATAGAATTATTTTTCGGGGAAGGGGGTATTATTAAAACACACTCGATAATTTGAACTTTTATTTTAAAATGGTTAATTGTTTCAGCAATTTTAAAATGTTGGCATTTTGGAGGTGATTGGGGTAACTTTTATATGAAATAACTCCAGCTCTTTTAAATTTGGATGGAAGATTTCTTTGGGTGTTGGGTCTATCCGAATGTTCGGGATAAATAAAACATTTAGGCCTATGCGAAGCCCTATTTTCAAATTATTGCAATAACTTTCTTCATTTTTTTAAAACAAATATTAGCCTAGAGTATCTTGGGCTTGTATGTGACAGTCAAACAAATCTCTGGAATTTAAAAAAAAATAATAATGAAAAATTGAGCTATTATAAAGCATGATAAGTGCGGCAATAATAGGAATACCCCCACAGAATACCCCCACATGACCGGGGGGGGGGGAGTACGGTCAAGTAAAGAAGCTGGGGGGTATTTTCCTCAATCCAAAGTATCATAAGTCTTTAAGAAGTATTAGCCGTAACTTCGCCGTCACATATCGTAGAGGAGTGATAGTGGCATCAAAATGTCCGTCGTCCCACGTGGTTTCCCACTGTAATGAATGCGCAGGGACTTCTCCCGGGATGACGACATCGTGACGTTCGAGCATATTTGACCGGATTCCCCTTTTCCGTTAGTAACCAGGCAGATGCTATCCAGCAGATGCTATCCAGCTGTTGGCCCTGAAAGCGGGGATACCGCAAAGAACATAACATGGTCCCACGCGACTTGAGCTAATTGGACACGCTCAAATACCCCGCCCGAAAGAAAGGCCCTCTACTGTGCCTCATCAATGGGACTATTCATGCTCACAACCACACTCCTTTGGTCCCTGCCCTCCGAAGCAGTTGTGATTTCTGTCCTTTTAAATTCCTTGATTATATATTCCTCAAGCCTGAAAATTCATGAAATGCCTGTGGCGTTGAAAATTAGCTTCCGACGTTATAGTTAATATTTTTTGCTCGTATTTTCATTCGTGTGTATTAAAATGTACGTTTGGTTACATCTTCACGTTACATCTCCATGATATTTATTTACATGGAAATGAAGATGGTTAACAGGGTATGTCCGAGTAATAAAGTACCATAACGTTTAGCGTAGGCCTAACGTTAGGTTTATTGCTACTTCTGTTGAAGTTTTTTTTTGGTGGGCCACCCTATTATATTTATTAAAGCAGTAAAGCAACATCGTTAATGATAATAATACCATTATTTATCAATAATTCAGTTTGACAAATTCAATATAGGTACGGAGTTGGTACCACACATAATTAACTTGTAATTAGGCCCATATTATAGCGTAGGCCTATCAGGAGCTCAGAAGTTTGTGTCAGTGGGCGCTCATTTTGGATTGTTGAACATCGTCATGCTGTTCACTCAGAATGACTGGTTATAAAACCGTAACTGGAATTTTGGAAACAAATCTTGTATTTTAAAGGGACTGGCCCACGCTAAAATCATAAAAAAATCGGTGATTTTATTTTGGCTTCATAATATGACCATATGATGTAAACATTTCCATAGACTAGAACTGCAACAGTTTTATAATTTTTCTGCCGCGCATTCACCAGTTAGACTAGATATAGAGACGAAATTCTCGTATTTCTATTTTTTGACATGGTTGTCAATAATTAGATATCAGGAATTTCGTCTCTATATCTAGTCTAACTGATGAATGCGCAGAAGAAAAATTATAAAACTGTTGCAGTTCTAGTCTATGGACATGTTTACATCATATGGTCATATTAAGAAGCCAAAATAGAATCACCGATTTTTTTATGATTTTAGCATGGGCCAGTCCCTTTAACAGACATCTTTCTCGTAGAGACCCGAGGACTGTCCCGGCTATATATGCTTTTAGCTCCGCCGTCACCGTAGGTGAGACGGAGGGAGCTATGGATTCCGCCTCCGGTTTTTTTTGCCTCTTCTTTTGCCTATAACTTTGTAAGAAAATAAGCTAGGATAACAATTTTTGGTATGTGGGTTACTTCCAGGTGGCTAATGGACAGGTTAAAATATTTTTAATCTGAATTCAATACGCAAGATCGCAGAGGAGAAAATGATGATGTTACGGCGTTGGGCCGTCAGTAAACAATTCGTTTCCGGAGCATATCTCTGAAAGTACTTGTCCGATTGTCTTCAAATTTTACACACAACACCCCTAGGGGGTCTAGTTGTGCCTTTTTGGGTATTTGAACTTTGACCTACTTCTGGTTCGGAACTATGACCTATTTAGACGTTTTGACGCGCACTTCGTTTCCGGAGCAGATCTCGAAAAGTACTGGGCCGATGACAGTCATATTGCACATACATGTTCTCTAAGGTCCATAGTTGTGCCTTTTCTGGTTTTTGGACCTTGACCTTGAAGTTGACCCAGCACTTTGACCTAATTTATAACATCGGTAAATCCGACTGAAAGATTTTGCGGAATATCATGAAAACCGCTCAAGATAGCTACACCATTACTATAAAACAAATTGTGAGGTTTCAGGAGAGGATGCATCTTGAAAAATTTCAAGTCGATAAAATTAAAAATGGCCGCCTATCGGCCATTATTCACCTCTACAGGCCTCATATTGCGGAATATCATGAAAACCGCTCAAGATAGCTACACCATTAATATCAAATAAATTGTAAGGTTTCAGGAGAGGATGCATCTTGAAAAATTTCAAGTTGATAAAATTCAAAATGGCCGCCTATCGGCCATTATAGACCTCGACAGGCCTGATATTGTGGAATATCATGAAAACCGCTCAAGATATCTATACCATTACTATAAAACAAATTGTAAGGTTTCAGGAGAGGATGCATTTTGGAAAAATTGAACTCATCCAAGTTCAAAATGGCCGCCAATCGGCCATTATTCACTTTCACATGACCGTTATTTGGTAAACCGTGCTAGATGGCTAGACCATTTCTATAAAACAAAATGTGTGATTTCAGGAGAGGATGCATCTTGAAAAAATTCGACTCGATAAAATTCAAAATGGCCGCTTATCGGCCATCATTCACTTTCACATGGCCGATATTTGGTCAACCGTGCTAGATGGCTAGACCATTACTATAAAACGAAATGTGAGATTTCAGATGAGGATGCATCTTGAAAAAAATTGACTTGATCAAATTCAAAATGGCCGCCTTTTCGGCCATTATTCATTTTCACATGGCTGATATTTGGTAAACCGTGCTAGATGGCTAGACCATTACCTGATTACTATAAAACAAAGTGTGAGTTTTCCGGGGAGGATGCACCCTGAAAATTTTTAAATCACGAATTCAAAATGGCCGACAATCAGCATTATTTACCTCGATAGGCCTGATAACAGGTAAACCGTGCTAGATGGCTAGACCATTACTATAAAACAAAATGTGACGTTTCGGGAGAGGATGCCTTTTAAAAACTTTCGACTCAATCGAATTCAAAATGGCCGCCTATCGGCCATTATTCACTTTCACATTGCCGTTATTTGGTAACCGTACTAGATGGCTAGACCATTACTATAAAACAAAATGTGAGATTTCTGGAGAGGATGCATCTTGAAAAAAATTTGACTTAATCAAATTAAAAATGGCCTCCTATCGGCCATTATTCACTTTCACATGGGCGATATTTGGTAAACCGTGCTAGATGGCTAGACCATTACTATAGAATGAAATGTGAGATTTCAGCTGAGGATGCATCTTGGAAAATTTCGACTTGATCAAATTCAAAATGGCCGCCTTTAGGCTATTATTCACTTTCACATGGCCGATATTTGGTAAACCGTGCTAGATAGCTAGACGATTACTATAGAATGAAATGTGAGATTTCAGCTGAGGATGCATCTTAAAAAATTCTGAGTCGATCAAATTCAAAATGGCCCCCTATCGGCCATTATTTACTTTCACATGCCCAATATTTTGCAAACTGTGTTAGATTTTAGTGCATTACTATAAAAGGACTACATTAATAGGACTACATTAATAACCCTACACAAAATTGCTTAAATCAAATTCTAATTCGGAGCGGGAGATCCTGGACTTATGTAGTCTTGTTTTTATTCTAAATGATCGTCGTCTTTCTCAGTGCCAAAGTGACACACTTTGTGATGGCTGTACATACGTTTAAACAGAAAAGATCCTTCATCACAAGACAAAGGGCCACTGCTGCACAATGTTGTGCCAGCAACAACAATGCTGTCCCGAAACTCCCACAACGCTGACCAAATATCATGTGGGTTGGGCATACATATTCACATTGACACCCGTCTGACCGCGGCACATCGTCTCTCGCGTTTAACGTTGCTACCACAGGAATTTCAGCTGCAAGACATGCAATGAGGCGTATAGGCCCAAGTGATAAACACCACACTAAATATATATTGTTTTTGTTCAATTGATATTATTATTACCCTGATGACATCGCAAGGCTCTGACACAGTAACCTCCATATTTAAATGTAATAGTTCCAATGCGATCACAAAATGCTGAAAATGGCCTAGTTTTCATAGGCACTTGAAATATTCGTCTCAATTTGGTAGGCAGCGCGAGTGTCGTTTATTATACACAGCTGGCTGTGTCAACAAAATGGCGGTCAGTGTGACCAAGGATACTGGTGTGGCTGGGCCTCGCGCAGTTAATGAGTTAGGCGGAGTTAGGCAGTCATACCGGGTATATTATTATATAGTCTCGTTGCTTCTTATATAATAAATGTAAATACTATATAGCTACATGTATGTACATGGCTTGTAAGCTTATATTCCAATGAATAAACAGCACCAGCTCGCAGTCTGCATTAACCCGCAGTCTGTGTAGATCTACGGATAGCAATAAATACATATAATATATAGGCCTACTGCATAAAATTTTTAACATTACATCATGACTTCAAATAAAGTCGTTAATTGTGTTTTAAATTAAATCGCCAAATTTATCGTCCACGCACAGATCGTCCAACTTTTTATTGTGTGCCAATCAAAGTGAGTGTCGGCCAAAAAAGGCGAAGAGGTGTGACTAAACAAGGTGGGACTAAGCTGGCCTGAACTGGAACTAATGAGTGATCAGTATAGCCTACTATTGTTCTAAAATATCCAGACTATTTATTTTATACTTTGCCCATCATGGATTTAGAATTACTTCTGACGTTAAGCTTCAACTTAGCAAGTGGTCAGCCACGTGTGTTGCAGCTGTCACAACAAATGTTGTTTTATGGTAGCGTCCGCGATATAACCAATGCTACAATTAGGGAGGCCCCTATTGAACTTACAGATGATACAATGATAGCAGCGTTGTCAAACTTTGGCCATATTGTACCCCAAAGTATGAGACGTGGTAAAGTTAGAGGCACAAACATTCTGACAGGTACAAGGTATGTACAGATTAATGACGTCGTGAACACCATACCAACGGAGATAGAAGTATGAGAGTTTCAAATTCGGGTGTTCTGCGACAATGGTAAGACCGAGTGCAAGCACTGTGGTGACACCTCTCATCCCAGCTACCGATGTCCTCTAAGACCAGGACAAACAAAGAGATGTTTTAGATGCTACAGCACCAGTCACCTAGTGGACAAGTGCCAGAATGAGGTGGTATGTAACCACTGCGGACAACCCGGGCACAGACAGAAAGAATGCGACGCAAAAAAAGAGATAGAACAATATGGTGACTACCGGTACGAGATAGCCGAAGGACGAGAATCTGCCAACCTGGAGGCCACCAGCTCCCAGATAAAAATGAAAAAGACAGCCCCGACTGAAGAAAAGACAGACGTATTGATAGCTGTGGCTGCAGATTTAGTGGAACCCACCAAACCTACGCTAATACCTGTCATTGTTAGTGGCAATATTGTCACTAACAGTACAAAGAGCAATAAAAACAACGAAAACAACAGCGAAAGCGGACCTAGTAGCTCTAGCCCTAGCCGTAACAAAAACAATAAAGATGTAAAAATACGAAGATCTGACAGTAACGACAACAGCGCTAGCAACAGCACCGATGTTAACATCAGTAGTAGCAACAACGATATCTCCAATAATATGTTGATCATCGGAGCATCCCTACTAAATCACATTGAGTCGCCAGATGGTGTCATCATATCAAATCAATCTGGTGCCACACTTGATATGGCAGAGCAGCTCGTGAACGCAGCAGAAGAAGACAGTGACCAGGAGCTGAAACCTGACCAAGTCGTGATCCACTTGGGGACAAACGATGTGATGTATATAAGATCGTCCGCACCAGCAGTGATTGTCAAGCTAGGCATAGCTATGGACAGAATTCATCAGAAACACCCAGCTGCAAAAATCGGACTGTGTTCCATACCTCCAAGAAAGGGTAACAGCAGTGATCAGAAGCAGTGTAATGAGGTGGCACGGGTTGTCAATGAGTACATGAGCTCACTTGCTGATGCACAACCAGACCAATACACATTCATTGACACATGGTCTAAGCTGTGGTCATCAAAAGGTCATGCTATCAAACAATACTATGATTCAAACGACCCAAAAGGTGTTCATCTAAGTAAGAAAGGGAAAGAACTGTTGATAAACAAAATAATGAGTACGATGTGTCCCACAACAGCAAAGAGAAAAAGCAGCTCGACACACAGTCCATCAGCAGACAACAACACCAAGGAACAAAGACTTGATAGCCAACAAAATGTCGATCTGATCACTTTCACAGACACTCAATAGGACATTAGCCAGGCAGGCCACATTGGCCCACACAGCATCATTACTCGAGAGGTATCCATCAACAATGACAGACAATTGTCCCAGCAGTCTAGATTGGATATCATTCACCTCAACGTGTGTGGTCTTAAGTCTAAATTGAAGCCTCTGGACTTTGAAGAATTTATCCAACAATACAAATTGATATATTTAGCTGAAACAAAACTGGACGAGCTAGATGATATTACGATTCCAAATTACAAAATATTTACAAATAGCAGAAAAATTAAGAAACGAGCATCTGGCGGTGTTGCTACTCTTGTTCACAATTCGATAACTGATCATGTAACTGTTCTTGACACAGACATTAATAGTACAATGTGGATTAGATTAGATAAACGCCTCTGTCAAATCCCCATTGTATTTGGTTTAGTATACAATCCACCAGATAATTCACCCTACGCTGATATTTCAATATTCAAACAGATTGAAAATACTATAATTGACATTAAATCTCAAAATTCAAAAACCGGAATTTGTTTGTTAGGTGATCTCAATGCAAGAACAGGTACATTATCAGATCGAATAGAAACAACTGACACTATGTATAAAGATGGAACTGTAATGCTGGATAACGATGATGCCAGCTGTACAACGAGTCAGAGTAGAGTTAGGTCAAATTCTGACAAAGTTATAAACCAAATGGGTAGGAGACTAATTGATATGTGTCGTAGTCTGAATTTACATATATTGAATGGTAGATATGGCGGAGACCATGATATTGGCAAACCGACTTTTATAAATTCAAGCACAGTAGATTATAGCATTATTTCAGAAAATCTAAGTAAAATTATAAGTGATTTTGATATATTAGAATTTGAAAAAACTTTATCTGATATTCACTGTCCGATATATGCCTCTCCTGATTCAACCCCGCAGATATCGGCACAATATAAAGTAAAACATTATAAACCACATAAAACCACAGAAAAAAATAAATTTAAATGGAATTCCAACTTCATTGATATTTATAGAGAAAATCTAACTAATTTGAAAAACGATATTGAAGACAGTATACATAGAGCAGAAATAAAAGGCAGTCCGTTAGAAGAAGACATAAATGAAATTGCTAGTGTCATTAGTGAAGCACTAAAGAAAGCTGCGTATAACTCGGGGTATGGGAAAATCTACTCAAAAAACGAATGTAAAAAAGAGACGAAGACAATTGCCACACAAACCATGGTATGATGATTGTTGTGAGAAATCCAGAAAAAGTATGATAAAATTCAGAAAGCAATATAGAAAAGACAAAAATACAGAAAACTTAAATCTGGTCAAAAAGTCGAGCACAAATAAAAGAAAATAGTACATAAAGCTTATTCTGAATATGAAAAGAAATTAATTTCTAAATTACGCCTACTGCAATCTGAAAACCCCAAAGAATATTGGAAAATTATTAAAGGGGAGAAGAAATCTGAAGTTCAGCATAAAATATCCTTAGATCTATTTAAAGAACATTTTGAGAAACTCGCGCTTGGAAATGAAGGTGTTAATGTAAGTAAAACAACTGGTGACCCCCTCAATATGCCACCAGATACAATGCAAAATAGACCCTTTACACAGCAGGGAATAGCTGAAGCTATAACTAAACTAAAAAATAATAAAGCAGGGGGCTCGGATTAAATAATAAATGAATTTCTTAAACATTCACGGAACGAATTCGTTCAATATTACACAAAGTTTTTTAATTTAATCTTAGAATCAGGACATATGCCAGCCGATTGGTGTCAAAGTGTAATTCGGCCTATTTATAAAAACAAAGGGGACATTGATGATCCCAACAACTACAGAGGAATTTCACTGCTAAGCTGTTTTGGAAAACTTTTCACAAGCTGTTTAAATAGACGATTAACTATATTTATTGAAAAAAAAACATTGTACAGGCAGAACAAGCAGGTTTTAAATCCGATTTTTCAACCATTGATCATGTATTTGTCTTAAAATCACTAGCTGATATATATCTCAGTAAGCGCCAGCGACTATATTGCTGTTTTGTCGACTATAAAAAAGCATTTGATACGATCAATAGAGCAACTCTGTGGTCTAAGATGTTATCCTGTGGAATTTCAGGGAAAATACTTAATGTGATAAAAAACATGTATATAAAAGCAAAATCAAGTGTATCATTAACAGCCGAGGCGGAGTCAGACTCGTTTCCCTGTAACATTGGCGTTCGACGGGGAGAAAATCTTTCTCCGCTTCTCTTCTCAATATATTTACAAGATCTAAAGCCAATTTATATCTCGTAAAAGTGATGGCTTAAAAGACATAGAAAACATGCAAAAAAAACATCTTGATGAAGAAATTGTGACATATTTTAAACTGTATATACTTTTATATGCTAATGATACAGTGATACTAGCTGAAAATCCGAATGACCTACAAGCATCGTTGAATGAAATGGAAAAATATTGTGATACCTTTGCTTTGCACATAAATGTAAATAAAACCAAAATCCTAATTTTTTCGAGGGGAAAATCACGAAAACACCATATTTTTAACTTCGGTGAACATATACTTGATACTGTTGATGAATACAACTATTTAGGCTTAGTTTTCAATTATAATGCTAAATTTAAAATTGCAAAATCGCATTTATATCAGAAAGGATGCAGAGCTATGTTTTCTCTTCTAAAAAAAGCCAGAAATTTATCTTTCCCACTGGATATAATGTTAAAACTTTTTAATGTAATTGTTAAACCGGTAGTATTGTACGGAGCTGAAGTATGGGGCAGCGAAAACTGTGACATACTTGAAAGACTCCAGCTTAGATTTTTAAAATATGTTTAATCTGTAAATAAGTTCACTTCTTCTATGATGGTTTGAGGAGAGCTGGGCGTTGTTCCCTTAGATGTTGATATTAAATTACGTATGTTGACATATTGGGCAAGGTTGTGCTTAGGAGTTAAACACAAGATATCTAATACCATTTATTCGTTATTATATACATAAGATGAAAAAAATATATTTAAATCTGAATGGATACAAACTGTAAAAACAACAACTATTGTGGGTTTACTGGATTTTGTTTAAATCAAACACTTCCATGCTCTATTGAAGCATTCAAACAGTCAGTCAAGCTGAGACTAAAGGATCAGTTTATACAAAAATGGCAGGAATCAATATCACAAGGAGGAAAATGTACTATATATCGTATCATTAAAACAACGTTTGGCTTTGAAAATTATTTAAATGATTTACCAGATCTATTAGGAAAATATTTTACCAAGTTTAGATGCCGAAATCATCGCTTGCCCATTGAGGCTGGTGTCCGGTCCCAAGTCCTTCGTGATATGCGTGTATGCCAATTTTGTAAAACAGATATAGGAGATGAATTTCACTATTTACTTTGCTGTGTTCATTTCAAAGAAGAACGCAGAAAATATATAGAGGCAAAATACTATATAAGACCTTCAACTATTTACCTCCAAGAACTTTTTAAACAGGCAAAGGGCGAAAAGCTTAGACAATTGGCTATTTTTGCCAAAATGATAATTTGTAAATTTTAGAAATGACCTTGTATATATTGTATCATGTGCTAACGCCTTCCTGGCAACTCTGTCTTGTCTTCTACTAAAGAAGACCATCAGAATAAACTACTTGTTACTTGTTACTTGTTACTTGTTACTTGTGGACAGCGAAGCGAACGATTTAATACCGATACGCCAATAATTCGTTCAAATATATTGAAATGAATTGGGCCTAGTACAATCGCTGAATTACTGCCAAGTGCAGTCACTATTGCCCCCGCTGGCTCACAAGGGTGTCAATTATGTCATGATCATTCTATCCACACCCGCTCTTAGTCAGTTTGCCAGAGGGTCGCGCGCATATTGGCGTGACTTGCCTGCGAATACCAGAAGATGATCCAACGTTGTTTTAGTGTTGGTTGATGATTACAATAACAAAATGTATCGAGCTAACGCCGGATCATCGCCGTTCCAGAAATATTCCAAGTCAATTTTTAATTAAATTGATGAAATAGATCTAAAAATTTATGCCTATGATAAATAACCAGTCGAAATTATAAAAACGCATGCTCATCTGTAATTTTGTTTCAAATTATGCCTCTAACAGGCAGAGCGTCCTTATGCACGCTGATCAGAAGCGCTGCCAAGGGTCATGCAAGTAACTACCAATACTATATAGCGACCGTGACATAATCCAAACAAATTTTAAGGCATATATATACTGGTTTTGGTGCGGGAAACAAAACAATAGACCTCTAGCTCTTTCATCACCTGTAAAAAATCCCAAAGTTTTCCCTGAGCGGAACATCCTTTTTTAACAAAATTCAAAATGACCGCCAAGCGCCATCTTGAAGTTTTAATTCCTGACATATATTTTAATGTAATACCTAATTTTCACATGATTTTTAATGCTAATTTTATTTCTGAAGCAATTCGTAACTTTTAAGGTCTTGTTAAAGAAAAAGTCCAAGATGAGCAAGTCTATTCTCATTTGTATTCGAGAAGCAAATAACTCTATATCTTCAAGAAATATGCAGTACACATTTTTTTCCAGAATAGTATGGGGACAAAATACCACCAAAAGGCTGTTGTTGAAATCCTTGACCATCAATACATAGGCTATATATTAGTCGGTACGCTACGATCAATATTAAGTGAGATATTGCCGATAAACACATTTGTCTTAATGGCGGCTTTTTCGACGTCACTCCTGATGACGTAATGTCAAGTAGTGTCATGACGTGACGTTTTAAACTATGACAGATTTAGCAATTTTTTGGTGTTTCTAAATCTGTTACCATGGCAACAATGACGTCTTATTTGGAAAACTTCCCAGGTACGGCATGTAAGACGTTCATTTTTGGATTCAGCGCAAAATTTTCAGTTAGATACAACCTTCAAACCTTTTGGCTCCGTTCGGGACAATTTTGACCCCCGATCTCCCGGACTAATTGTAATGTACATATTTATTTCTTAATAATATATTATAATACATAATAGCCAAAACAGCATATTCAATCAATAAAACAATGTTGGTCTGAGGCATTGTGCCATTGTTTCCTAATCATCAACCTGAATTTCATTAATTCGTGATAACTTACTGTACCCAGTTCCCATTTAGCAGACCTGCTTCATCGAAACATGCACCCAACTTTTGCAACCACACCTAATCATTTTCATTAATTTTGGGAGATGCTGCATCTAGCACCGTGAAAACTGAAAACTTCATTTTAAAATCACCATCCCCAGCCTGTTGGTGGTATTTTGTCCCCATACTATTCTTGTACATGTAGAAATGTCAGTGGTAAATGTTATTTACTACTGCTCCACTGGGGTCCTAAGCAAGTGTCCTAAGCAAGGATCCGCACTCGAGTCCACAGGGTCTTATGCAAGGTTTCACACACAAGCCTCCTGCATGGTCTCAGGCAAAGACTCACACCCGAGCCTATGGTTACTAGACAAGGGCTCACAACCGAGCCCACAGTGCCTAGGCAAAGATTCACACACGAGAATGTATAGTCCATAGACAAGGAATCACACTCGAGCCCATAGTGTCCTAAGCAAGAACTCACACTCGGGTCCACAAAGTCCTGGACAAGGTCTCACACCAGACACGTACTGGTCCTAGGCAAGGGTGCATACTCGAGCCTAGCGGTCATAGGCAAGGATGTACCCCAGGCGCGCATGGTCTTAGGCAAGGACTCACAAGAGGCCGTCCCGATGGCCCTTTCGATCCGACTGTGGCTCAAACTCAGAGCTACTTGGTTTAAGTCCTGGTCGGGTCGGATGTTTGTCATCGAAGTTGTATACAGTGCTCCAAACTGTTCAAAAGCTGGAGTGTGCAATGATGCATATGGCACTGTGCACTATACAGAACCCTTGAAGTTATTTGATAAGTGTAGGGCATAGTCCCTTCCTTCTTTCGCGATATTGCCATGATTGTACAGAAAGCAACGTAAAGCAATTTTCACTTGAAATAACGACACATGTACAGATAACAGATATTTTGTAGTGTGGTTTAGTTGAGCAGGTCTATATCTTAAAACCTCAGTGGGGCATATAAACATGTAAAATACCATTTCAATTTATCAATGGTGATAACACCACTAAAATTGGTCTGTGTATGCACATGACATGGGGGCACTGTGAGAACAGCATATTAGCCAAACATTAAATCACCATAATATATGTAATATATACCTGTAATATATACCTGAATTATTTTATTGACGTTCCTCATACGATATTTTAGTTTTTAGTTTGTCGACTCGACAAACTTTTAAGCTGGTTTTCTACACAAACGTCTGTCGTTAACTTCCGTTACTATCTGTCCTGTCTGTGCAATGTCAGAAGGCAATATCTGCTCCCTGGTATACTAGGCATTTACTGCTTTTTAACTGGCGTCCCGTCTCTTCATGCCATATCGCTGCCAAAAGGCCGTATTTGTTCACTTGTACATCAAGTATATACTTCCTTTCTGCTGATGTCACTGCCTCCTTTTGGCTTGCACTGACCCAATGTTTGTTAAATGTTGTGCCATCATCTATGACACTCTTCCAACATTGAACCAGCATTTTGTCAGGGTATTAAGTTGCCGGTGTTCCCTGCAAAAATGAGACCTTTAGCCAATGCTGTTTTACAGCTGAGCCATGGTCGTAGACGATGGGCCAGCAGTAAGCTAGCATAGGGTGAACGTTTATCTTGTTAAGGCCTATATACTGGTATGCCAATGCTGGGCTAATGCCGACCCAGTGTTGTAAACGGCTAACATTGTGTCAATGACTCGAGTTTGCTGATCAGCTGTGACCGCAACCCAGCAGACACGAGGCATTGACCCAATGTTGTTCTAGTGCTGGCCCGCCGTCTTTGACGTCGGCACAACATTAAAACAACATTAGGTCAATGCCTCGTGATAGCTGAGTAGGTGTTCATGAATGCCAACAGTCTGTCGCGGTAGGGCTAGCCACCTTCCCCACCCCTCTCTGCCTCACTTGACACAACCGTGTTATGTTACGCAATATAACAATTAGGTCTTGGCTATGATATTTATCTCCAAAAATTGCAAATTTCGTATTATTAAAATTAGATTTTTGGACTCGGCGGTAAAAGGCATTGCACATTAATATAATTTATACACTTCTGGTGTGAAAAATGACCGAATAATGTAATTTATTGCAATGCCCGATCATGTGGTAAGTTAACCCTTTCATTACGACCATCTGACATGAAAAGGGGACAAAGTATGGTGAACTATACATTTTTATTTATCAAGTTTATTTTGCCTGAGTTTGTGTCCTATTTAGAGGAAATAGGGGTGCTATGTGTGAGAAACGTTTGACATTTATGTACACCAGTCCTTGTGAAAAGGGTTTTGATTGGAATAATATGAATTAAAGGGACTGGCTCAGGCTAAAATCATTAAAAAATCAGTGATTCTATTTTGGCCTAATAATATGACCATATAATGTAAACATGTCCATAGAATAGAACTGCAAAAGTTTTTTTTAATTTTTGTGCTGTGCATTTACCAGTTAGGCTAGATATAGAGACGAAATTCCCGTATTTCTTATTTTTGACATGGTAGTGCCGCCAATAAATGCTCATTACGCACACTGCCAAATTGTGAGCTCTGTATCGCTGTATTGGTTTCAGTATTAGTATTCAGCGTTGTTAGAACAGAGTCAAGGTTCAGCATCCCATGATCTAAAACATAGGCCTATATGCTCACCAAAACAATTTAAATGAAGTATGGCAGAAAACGAGCTACTGAAACCAAAATGTAGTTGAAATGTTGCTGAATCCAACGAAATATTGGACTGTCACCTGTAACCTGACTGTAACCTCGCCACAAGGTAACCTCGCCACAGGTAATCTCGCCACAGATTTGGTAACCTCGCCACAGAAGGCTGAGTAACCTCGCCACAACTTTGGTAACCTCGCCACATGGGGATTGGGTGACCTCGCCACAACTTCGCCACACCTGTTGTATCCGCATTTATCAATGTATTATTTTCAAAGGGAAATCTCTACCTTGAACGTGGTGTAGATGTCTATATAGACTCAGACTATATGTGCCATTAAAATCAAAAGCAAAAAAAATTCTTAAAAAATGGACCAATATATAATGAATAATAATAGGCCTACAAATTTATTTTGTACAGCAAATATTGTAGAAAATTTGTTCATTATGACTAATAATAATAATATATTAACCCTTAAACCGCTGAATTAAATAATTTAAATTTTCACACACTTGGAGTTGTGTCTCACTACCTTGACCCACAACTTTAAGTGAGAGAAAACAACTCGTATTTGATTAATTTGTAATTTAAAACTAAGCAATTTACAAATATTGGACTGTCACCTGATAAATCGGTGGAATGTCAGATTTAGTACCATTGTCAATATTCACAATATTGTTGGGGTAGGCCTATTCCTGTTATGGTAGCAGGTAACCTCGCCACAAGGGAACCTCGCCACAGGTAATATCGCCACAGATTTGGTAACCTCGCCACAGAAGGCTCAGTAACCTCGCCACAGCTTTGGTAACCTCGCCACAGGGGGTCTAGCCTAAATAACCTCGCCACAACTTCGCCACACCTGTTGTATCCGCATTTATCAATGTATTTTTAAAGGGAAATCTCTACCTTGAACGTGGTGTAGATGTCTATATAGACTTAGACTATATGTGCCATTAAAATCAAAAGCAAAAAAAATTCTAAAAAAATTGACCAATATATAATGAATAATAATAGGCCTACAAATTTATTTTGTACAGCAAATATTGTAGAAAATTTGTTCATTATGACTAATAATAATAATATATTAACCCTTAGACCGCTGAATTAAATAATTTAAATTTTCACACACTTGGAGTTGTGTCTCACTACCTTGACCCACAACCTTAAGTGAGAGAAAACAACTCGTATTTGATTAATTTGTAATTTAAGACTAAGCAATTTACAAATCTTGATGTTTAAATGGCTAATAAAACGGATTAAAGCGACTACAGTCGCGCTTAGCGGTTTAAGGTGAATAGGTGTAGGCCTAGCGGCAACAACAGAGGAAGTTGGTGACACTGCCCCAAGAAGAGATCCGACAGCACCCGAGGAAGACAATAAGTAGCACTCAAGCTATGTGATCGATTCCAATAACACTCCATATTGTTGACGCAATTGATTGACACAAGTGATATTAACTCATGTGAGTGCGTTGTGACGTGAAGTCGATTGGGCCTACTTGCAAACGCTGAATGTTAAACCATTTTTTCTTCTTCCGGTTTTAATAATAGCATAACAACCAATATGAATCTTTGATATTTCTATCAGCATGAACACCTGATGTACGTTTAATATGGAATATGAGGTGATATGAATGCCCCATCGTCTAAGGCCAATGCCCCCCCCCCCTCCCTCCGAAAAATATCATGGGCCCCTTGGCCCCCTTTTTCTAATTTATAAATCGGGCACTGAATATGTAATAGTACCAATCTCATACATATAATTTTAACTATTTATATTGCCGTATATTAACCGTCTGCGTCCCTATGTTTGGGCTATATTCAAGTTAAACTGAACGTAGATTTTAACCTAAGTCTATGCTAAAAACACAAATAGTAGGCCTAATTTATGTTCTTGTATTATGGACCCTATCGATGGAAGCTGATATTCAACATCACTTTGTAATAAAGGCCTAAATATCACGCTAATTGGGATCTAATTAAAAGTTACTAAAATGTGTGGTACCAAAGCCATAACTTTATTTTGAATTGAATTTACAAAAAGTAATATTATTAATAAATGATGTTCTTTTAATGCTGGGTAAAGTATGTAGAGGGCGGCACAACAATAAACTAAATATCCAGTTATCCCTGGTTTAATGCTAGTCCACCGTCTGCACTGCTGGCCCAACATTAAACTAACATTAAGTCGATGTAGCTTCTGTGGAAAGTATAGCGTATATAGCCAGTGTAATATATTATGAGATTATGCTTTGTACGCATCGCGTTGACTACTACAATGAGGCAATACCGCTGGAGTACAATCACACGTGTCTTGCCATAGAGGTAACTCTATATTTGGTCTGGCTAAACTTCTGAAATTCGAAACCTTTGAGTGTTGATACACTGTTCGCTGTATCGTATTTGCTGGGATGCACCTAAAAGTATGCATACTTTAGAAGTAGATATATGTATATTAAAAACATGCCTCGAAGTAATAATATGTAGGGCTATAAAGTGTCTATAAAGCAGCTGGGCCACTAGTGTTTTTTTTTAATGACACAGCATCATAGTTGAATTCACGCTTTCCCATTCGTTGATTTTTTTCTACTAATTACTGGCCAACCGTCAATGATGAAGATGAGGACCAGCCGTGCATGTGGATTATAAAACTTTAAAATATATATTTTTCATTTTTGCAATAAATGAAAATCAAAGTGGAACAGGGTACACTATTATGGCAGAGCCAGAGTGAAAACATACCTGTCAATTATAACAGGTAAGGGATAGCAATGACATGACCAATATATATTATGCACATTTAATATGTTGTGCAGAATAAAATATGAAAAATGTTGGGCAGCGCCCCTGACGGTGAACCAATAATAAATCCACAGGTAATGTGTTTGTATATATGTAATAACAATACCGAAGGGCGGGGGGGGGGGGGTCCTGGTGCCTGCTAGGAAAGTCAGAGATCGCGGATTCGTCTCCTGCTCTGGCATTCAAGTTTTAAAGAAACAAAATGTTTCCTCCCTGTTCAATTGTAAATATTGAATATTGTGGGCAGCCTCCATGACCGAGGGTTAGGGTGCACGGCCGTAGACCAACAGGGCTCAATTTCGAATCCTGTGTCTCGAGGGCAGTGACACCTCATTCATCTCATCATCCTCAGGTTCTCCTTACCCAGTTTAGCCTATATGTGTACAAATGTGGTGTAGAACCCCATTTATTTCATTTCATAGCATTTGATACAGCCAACTAACACCTGACTCAACGTTGGCCTGACAACATTACAGCAACATTTCAGCAAAGATCGTGTGAGTTGAGAAAGCCTTCATGGGTCTTTATCCTTAGGTCTACTGTGTGTATTGTGATCTCCATAATTGGCATTACGTAAGAGGGTGCAGTGAAAGTGCATTACGTCCACATGTGATAATGATGGATTAGGGCTACTGTATATTTCATGGCTGAGTAAGAAACATTAAAAGCTGATAATTTACAACTTTGTTAGGCCTATTTTAGACAGAAGAATTAAAATTGAAAATTAAACATTTCGTGAAAATTTCTGGCTAACTGTGGCATTATAAAAGTCTCAGAAGAAGTAATAATTGCACTTTTGTAATATTAACATTGTAGTCCTGTGAAATGATTCTTTGCCAAGCATATTTCATTAGGTGCAGTGCTTCAGAACGTGTGTAAAATCAGCAAAATGTATTATGGGAACCGAACATAATAATATAAATGCCAATGATCAATATAAAGGATATACATCTTTTCATAATAATGCATCTTAGAGTATAGATATACATTCCCTGACACATTTATAGCTGATTTTTTGCAATGCTGTTGACAAACGTCAAGGCCCCTGGGCCTCTTGTTATTTGATATTGTTATGTTTTAACATGTTTACACTTTCTAAATGGCTGAATTATTGTTTCTACATTTTGAGAAAAAATTAGCAAACCTGTCAAATTAAAAAAATGAGCACCACAAAAAATAATATTGATTATTACATGATGAAAGTTCTTTTGATGCATCTAAATGCATATGGCAGATCTTCATTAGATAAGCCTGACTGTGTTTAATTATAACACTAGCTTTCTCCATACACAAAATTACAATGCCCGTCTTTTTATTAATTTTGTCTGCTATTTAACTCGCCCGTTCAACAGATGCTTATCAGTCACCACACTCAACACCTGTCCGCAAAAATGCATGCCAATTTCTTCCTTCCAATCATCCATTTCTTTTCAAATCCTTTTTTATATCTGATTGATGTCTGGTTTTGGGAGTAATTGGTTTGTTTCGTGAGATAAATTGATATTTTTTGTAAATTATGTTTATTGTGTCCCTGCTTCTCGTGCATCTGTTATGATAGCAGATACAAATTTACATGCACTATTTAATTTATTAAAGCCTAATTTTTAAAATCTACTGAGTCGCTCAAGGATTTTTCGTGCTGAAAAAAAAATTAGTAGTACCAGGGAAACGTTGAGCCGTCTAATTGGTGTGGTAAGCTGTTGTGACATGCACAATGACACAACGTACCCTCTTGTCACCGTATTTTAAATAATGTCATGCATCTTAATTTATCTTTATCGTTATCATATGAAAGGCAACGCCGATGACAATTTACTGGACTAAACCACATAGCATTATCACACTTGATTTCATAATAATTTTTTAAATAATAATTATATATACTAATAATAATATTTTTTTTAAATAATGTTTACAGCCCTTATGTTTCTAAATAAAAAATGATGTAGACAAAAAATGATAATTTTTGAAATTGTTCTTATTCCCAAATGGCGGCCATTTTGAATTGTGCAATGACAGAAGCTTTACAATGTTGAAATAGTACCAGAATTATGTTTCTCGTGAAAAATTATGCAGAAAAAAAATATTACAAAGGAAAATATTTGAATTTCTTTATAAGTTACAATTTCAGTATTGTATCAGGCGACCATTATTAATTTTTGCACATAAACACGAATGATGCTTTAAAACTTAAAAAGAAGACCTGAAATGAGTTCTCCATAAAAAAAGTGTGAAAAAGAATATATGTTAAATTCTTCGCATGTTACAATTTTTTATGACCGATTTGTCGGCCATTTTAGATTTTCTTAAAAAACTTGTTTCACTTCTGGGAAACTTTGGGACTTTTGACAGGTCATTCAGGATGACCATCTAAATAACTCTTGAAATTTTCAGCTTTATACTATTTTTTTCCATTTTTGCCCTGAAATATGTCCAAAATTCCTGTACTAATCCTGTCTGTCTGTCTGTATACAGGAGGCCTAGGTATGCTTGTTAAATCAGGTGTGTTGTTTCGCCTCACTGATTCAAAATATCTAATTCTGACTGATCTCAGAACTAGCGCATGTGGGTGAGTCTACAACCTGTGCTCACCCAGTTAACATGAAACATTTGTGACCAACGGCGATAATGTTGGGCCGACGTTGTATAACGACCCACCTACGTAGTGGTACGATCCCTGCTGGAACGGCATGGCAGAGGGTGTTCCCACATTAAACCAAAGAGAAGAGGACGTGGCGCAATGGCTAGAGCGCCTGACTGCCTCGCCAGTCATGCATGCGTCCCGGGTTCGAACCCCGCTGTTCCCATGTGTGGTTTTGTTTCTTTCTTCTCAATGTGACTCTAGGCGATCACGTTAATGGCGGGGGTAATGAGATTACTAGTACCGAAGTAGTACTTTTCGCTCCCATCCGGGGAGGGTCATTAGGGATCTGTTCCGTCAGTTGCATGCTGTATGGCATGGTACGGAGGCACTAGTCTACAGCAATCATCTGAGGGAAGCTGCAGCCTCCTCGTATCTGGCCATAATCTTCGGGCGGATTGCCAGTGGCGTACCCTGGTTACTCAACTGCGCTCAACTGCGGTGCTGATGCAGCCTTCGCATCAGTGCTGGCGCTGGTGTAGGCCGTGGTAGCCTTCAATAACCGGAAATAGAGTGTTTGACATTAGGTCTCTCATGGGGGATGAATGGAGTTACCATTCCTATTGTTACTCTGGGGACTATCCGACCCAAGGATTGCGGAGCTGCGCGAAACGCCACGGAGTTTCAGCATTAGATTACACAGCGAAACCCAAATCTCAGGCAGTCTGGGGGTTTATCCCCTGGACTTGCCCAGAACCCCTTATCGGGCGAGCGAAGGAGAACGCTCTCACCACCACACTCACTTCATCATATGTACATCATTTATCCCATCAATTCACTACAACGTTTTGATCGTATTACAATGTCACTTAAAAGACCATTTGTGTCGAAAAGTAACGTAAAGCAATAATTTATTACTACTACTACTACTATGTTAATGGCGGCCTCAACGAGTTAAGGTTGAGACCAGTGTATCGATACTAAATTTCGCGCTCCGCGCTCCTTGCACATTAAACCAGCATTATTTGATTAGTGACGGCTGATAATTATACACAATTACGGTCTTTGATTATCCTTAAAACGATTTCTATCATATTGGCCGAATAAACAAGTCGAGTCACAAATTTTACAGTACAGTTTCCCACTAAAAGTACTGCCGATTTTGAAAAAATGAAAAAGTCGCCTTTTGAATTTTGTGACAAATTTTAGAGTTTTCAATTCAAACTAGCTTTAATACACAGTTTTTGCCTGCATAATATTGATCTACAATAAATATTTATTTGAAAACTTTAATATCTCATGTTAAAGAGTTGTACCTGTTCTCTGTGTGTAGCCTACACTATTCAGTTCAGACTGCCGTTCCAGAAATATTCCAAGTCAATTTTCAGTGACATTGATGAAATAGATCTAGATCTTGATCACTTATTATCTGGCTACATAATAAAACTCACAATAATGTTCAGAACCGCAGGGTTCTTGTAATTTTTGCAATACTCATGCCAAAATGTTTTTTCTCACAGTGCGAAATATTAAGAAAACTATATTTTTCTAAATCATTAATTTACATTTTTGTGAAGGCATGATTTTTGGGAGCTCCCATAAATTACGGTTTGTTTTAGCAAATTTCAAATTTGGTAGCTTTTCCAAGTAACTTTTTGATGACTCCTTGTTGGGCAAGACTAATCGTTCAAATTGCGATACAAGCACCACATTTTGTATAAATCTCCAATACGCAGTTCTCTTTAAAAAAACATTAGCTAGGTAAAAAATTGAATAGCCACCATTTTCAAAGATGGCTACCATTTGGTCAAGGTCAAACATTAAGTTGATCAAATTTTCAAAAAGAGGCAGACCTAAAATTTTGGTGTATATATTAGGGCTCTGAGTGATACAGTCTACTAGCTATCAAAATGAAGGTGTCTATGAATATAGTGTAAATATTACTCTATTCATAGCCATATTTGACAATCATAATATATAATTGTTTGATTCTCTTTGGTACATTCTATCTCATCAATCAGAACTTGGCATGAAAATGGTTGATTTGTGACTCTATTCATAGCTACCATTTACAATCATGAAATATAATTGTTTGACCCTCCTTCGCGCAGTCTACCTCGTCACTATATATATGGTGGCCATTAAAATGTTTTATTTGTGACTCAATTTATAGCCACATTTAAACTTCATCATAACATTTATTAGTTTGATACTCTTGACACAGTCTACTTTATCAACATGAAGGTGGCCGAGAATATGTTTTATTTCTGAATCTACTCACAGCCACCTTTCACAATCACATATTATGTCATTGTTTAATCTTCCTTGGTGTAGTGTACCTTATTAACGTGAAGGTGGCTATGAATATGGTTTATTTATTCGCCTAATAAAGTCGTATTATATGTCATTATTTCATTCTCCTTATGAAGTCTATATTATCAAAATGAAGGTAGTTATGAAGATGGGTCATTTCTGACTCTATTCATAGCCACATCTTACAATCATAATATATAATTGTTTGATACTGCTCGAGAGAGTGTACATTATTTACATGAATGTGGCTATGAATAAGGTTTATATGACCCCTATATGTGACACAAAGGCACCTTTTACTTTCATAACATATCATTCTTTGATTCTTCTTGATACAGTCTACCTTATGAACATGAAGGTGGCTATGAATATGGTCTATCTGTGACCCTACTCATAGCCACCTTTTACTTTCTTGATATGTCATTCTTCGATTCTCCTTGATACAGTCGACCTTATCAAAACGAAGTGTGGTTATGAACATGGTTTATTTCTGGCTCTGTTCATAACCACCTCTTACAATCATAATATGTAATTGTTTGAAATTCCTTAACAGATTATACATCATGAACATGAATGTGGCAATGAATATGTTCTATATGTGACTCTATACATAGCCACTTTTTACTTTCATAACATGTCATTCGTTGATAATCCTTGATACAGACTATTTTATCAAAATGAATGTCGTTATGAATGTGGTTTATTTCTGACACTATTTAAAGCCACCTTTCACAATCATAATATATAATCAGATAAGTGTTTGGTCCTTCTTGATACAGTCTACCTTAACATTATTAAGGTGGCTATGAATATGGTGTTTATATGTGACTCTCTTCATAGAGTCATATAGGGATATTCTAATAATAACTGATTCAGCGCATTTCTTTATCTGGTTTCTGCCTTACTTAGAATGTGATTTGTTCATGTGGGTTTTCGTCAGATGGTCTTCATGACATTTGTCAGGTTCACTTTATCAGTTGGGATCATCTCTACGTCGTACTATCGTTTCATAATTGTGACATAGGGTCTAGGGGCATGCAATCTAAAGCATATTGGGCACTGTTTCTCACTCAGTATATCACCAAATCATAAGGAAACCCTTAAATAAGGTGATGATTTTTTTCTGAAGGGCGAGAAGGGGGTTAAACCTCCCAAACCCTCCCCCCCCCCTTAGATCCGCCACTTGTTGCCACCCACACGTGGGCTCTGGCCTCGCCCATTGGCTGGAACCACCTCTGGGGGCGGTAATTATATCCGGTGTCGTATTCTGAGGGTTCCCCTGTGCTGAGAGTTCCCCTTCCGCCCATCTGCGCATGCGCGACCATGAGCGGAACGGCTGGTATCTGTCACTCATATTCTGATACTTCCCCCCAGGCTCACTGTTCCCCATCTGTCATGCTTTGCTGTGCTGAGTGCTGAGTGTTCACACCTCCCCCCTACGCCTTCAGCTGTGCTGAGTGTTCCCCTCTGGCTAGGATATATATTCCCCCTTGCTTCCCTATTGACCACAATAGAATGTATAATATATAATACATAACATACATTAAGTAGTTTTTATCCCTATATTGGAAACAAAATGTTGTAAATGATTTTCTGCCTTATCCTATAAGACTAGTTTTAAATATATGTTTAACTCATTTTATTCAAAAAATTAAGTCACATTAAAGGGGGGGGGACACTCAGCCAAGCTAGTATGTCATATAGACTAGCTATTTTTAAATTCATTTAATATCTGAATTTATATCATACCAGCAAATTTCATGTCATACCAGGGGGGGGGGACACTCGGCCCAGCTATTTTTTTTAATTCATTCTATTTCACAATTCATGCATACTAAGGGGGAACACTCAGCTCAGCGAGTGTATGATATAGACTAGCTGTTTTTTTTTAATTCATTTTATTTCAAAAGTCATGTCATACTAGGGGGGAACACTCGGCCCAGCTATTTTTTCCTACTTTATTCTATATCAAAATTAATGTCTTACTAAGGAACACTCACATAATTATATATTTTTTCATTTCATTACAAAATGCATGTGATATTGAGAGGGGAACGCTCAGCCCAGCTAGTGCATGATATAGACTAACTAGCCTAAATATTTTTTTTAATTTATCCGCTTTTAAAATTCATGTCATATTGATGGGGAACACTCAGCCCAGCTATAGTGTCTGATATGGACCTCGCTAACTGTCTGTCTCAGCCACGCTAACACTGTTATACCCCGCCTACCTTTTTAAATAAGTAACTTTGCGATTGATATTAATTATATCATTGCTTTCAGTATTCAATGAGGTATTTATTACATGTTTATATCACAAAAATTGACAGAGATAATAATTCGTATTTTGCTGGTTTTTCACACCTCGCTTACCTACTGACAAGGGTTAGTTAGTTGTGTAATGCACCTTGTAAAGCCAAGAGTGTGTTGGCTAGGTGTTAACTGCAATGTAAATAAATATTTCGCATTGAAAACCCCATTGAAACATGGTTTTAAATTAATAGCAGAAAAAGTATTCAAAGTAGGCCTACAGTAAAAATAATTATTTCACTGGAAAATATTTTCAGGCCACTATAATCTGATATGTATCCCGACGCTGTGCCCGAAATATTGAAGTTTTTATCCACTTAAAACATGTTTTATATAAGGTATTTTTCACTTATCATTTAGTGACAATAATAGCAAATACTAAATGAGTAAGCGATTCCGATGGTATATCGGGCTTGACAATATCTTGAAAGTAGGCAAAGCTCTAATTGTTGAAAGATCTAGCAATTTTGGCAATTTATTAAAATCCCTTTTCAATATAATTTTTTTTCAGATATCAAAATATGACAAAAATAGGCTAATACTAGGTGCCTAAGCGATTCCAATGATGTATCATACTTTAAAATATCTTGAAAACTAACCAAATTGTGTCATATTGAGGGGGGAGGGAACACTCAGCCCAGGTATGTTATAGACTCGGCCCAGCTAGTGTATGATATAAACTAACTAGGTTTATTTTTTATTATTATTTAAAAATTCATGTACATCGAGCTGTATGATATAGACTAGGATTAAAAAATATTTCTTTTTTGTAAAGCATTTTATTTCAAAATCAATGTCATATTGAAAGTGGTGACATTCAGCCAAGGTAGTGTGTGATTTTGATTAGATATTTCATTGAAAAATTCATGTCATCAACTTTTCTTGTCTTGGCTGGCTGTCAATTCTGACTAACAATTCCTAACTGGTGTGATTTAATACAGCACACCATCCAAGTGATTGGTGAGTATTTTGTCCTGGTAGTACACTTTCCCATAATATTCTTTTCACTGTTTGTTGTTGATATTTTGAAGAATGCCCACACGGTTGCTATTTTTTGTATCATTAAGAACTTGTATTTAGGCCTCCTGACGTGTATAAAGGCTACATAACAATCTCAAAGTGGTGCGATAATATACAGCACACCATCTTAGTGATTGATTTGTATTTTTTTGTTGAATTTTGATATCAAAGATGATATGGGGACAGTGGGACAAAATATCATTTCAACTTTTAAATCAATGTTCGGTAGACTCTAATTTTAATATTATACAATATGAAAAACAAAGTGCTCTTAAATATGTTGTTTGTGTGTTGTTAAATGTGTGTTGTTAAATGTGTGGTCGGGGGTCTAAATCACCCCAATCCAAGATGGCGACGTGAGAATCCGACTTCCAGAATCCTCCTATAATAGCCTATAGACTGTAGGCTACCTTATCAAAATAAAGGTGGTCATGAATATGGTTTATTTCTGACTCTATTCATAGCCACGATTTAATGTCATTATGTAGTACAAAACGAAAGGATGTATTTGTACGGAAGCTCATTAGAGTCATTAGAGTAACAGTATACAACCGCGTAAAAACCGTGCCGGGAATCAGAGAGGGACCGACAAAGTTAGAAGGCCCTGGCAGCCTGTCTTCAGGGCTAGCTATCCGAAACAAACAACACGTGGTTCAAAGTTCTAACGTTAATCCTCCTTCGTTATGTTATAAAAACATAAATAATTCGTATTAGCTCAGCCTTTTGCTTGAGTGTCCAATTAATATTGTACTAACTATGACTACGTACGATGTATTTGTTGGCCAAATAAGTTTGACAACTACTGAGGTAAGTTCCTTTTTACATATTTTATTGCATTTTAATGGTTCTTAATTTTACTACTGATCAGACCTAATTACTTATATCATCGCTCACAGTCTCAGACACACCCTGGGCAGCCCAGGCCAGGGGCGTGTTTCACGATCATTCTCGCTCAGAAATAGCTCATTTGCATATGTATGAGGATCGCTAAGATTAAACGAGTGGGTCAGGGGCGCATTCTCAGATAAAAACAAGCGAGCTCTTATTATAATTTGGGCATGATCTGGAACTGGGCCCCGTTTTAGACTTTTAGTAGTTAGAAGGATCTCGCCCTCCACTACGTTCCGGGTTAACGTTAGAACGCAGCATGTATCTGGAACGTAAGATACTCACATCGTCACAAATGGTTAAAATGGCAAAAATATTTTTCGGGAGGTGTTTTAAAAATGCTCTCAAACGATAAATAACTGAGCGAATGTTTCAAAATAAGCTGAGTGGCTTCATAAAAGGTCAGTGAGTTAGGTGAAGTCAATTAAAAGATATTTCGAGTGCGTTAATAGGGGTTAAATTGATCGCGTGTCACATATGACGCTTGATCTTCCAGTTCAGATAGGCATTGCTTGCTAACCCGTAACATGTGGAGGGTGAGATTTTGCTAACTACGTTTTAGATACAATAAATATACTGTATTATCCCTAATAAACACGCCAGGCGCGGAGACGTAGTAGGGGGCGCGTTTATTATACATGTGCACTAAAATGTTAATCTGTATTTCACGGTCGCATTTGGCCGCGGCGCCGTTATTAAGCCATGCGACATTGGTGAGAACTCACTGCACGTGCAAGCCCCCATCCACTCTCAAGCTGCCACTCGTGCGCGCTGGCATCAAGTGCAACTGGTATGTTAACACAGGCCGACACCTTCTGCAGCCACGGCCCGCTATATAGGCCGAGACGACGCGGTTACCATCACATTTATCTTGGAATGATTTTATTTGGGCACAACGATATCTAAATATTGTATAATTGTTTTTAGATACATTACTACTGATTAGAATAATAGAAATGCATCTGCAACATACTGTATGAATGCTTTAAAAAAACGTAGGCCTAACTGATTAAATTTACGTCTAATTTCACACAGTGTGTAGGCCTCAGGATGGCTGCCACAGCAGACCGTCCCCGGCCTGATGACGTCATCTACTCTTGTCGACCTTAGCCCGCCATTTATCAAATGGTGGTGTATCATCTCTGCACGGACATCATGTATACATATCCGCTATAACATTGGTTCAAAGCAGCAGCAGCATTAATGGGCCAATGCCATGGTTGGATCGTCTGGGTTTAAGCACGTATCAAGTCCTGTGTCTCGGCACTACTATAGTAGAACAAGATCCATACCTCACATATCTGGATGACCAGTGGACGCCAACTGCTGACGGCCAAAACATGACGTAGCACGATAAACAGGGGCAGACGTTTTTCGTGTCATTAGAGGCTTCAAATCTTACTTAGCATTAAGCCTACCGGTAGGCCCTATACATTGGCGTCGCATTAAAACGCCGGGAATTTAACCCTGGGCGCTTGTAAATCTGTCTGACTCAATGATCACTGAGCTAGTGCAATGGACAGTTATTACTTTTGTTGGTAAGCAAACCTGACACGCTGTCGTTATTCTGACACAACTCAACGATTAATTACCCAACGCACACAGGTGTTATTCAATGCTGGTCCACCTGTACGACGTTGGCCAAGTGTTAAAACAACATGTACATATGTACAACAACTAGGCTACATGTAACAGTAGCATACCGCGTTTACACCCACGCTCAACCATGTTGACACGGCTACACGCAGAAGGCTGGTGTCTGGTAGATTTTTTCAAGCCAGCTGACTGGATATACAGGGTACATGAAAAAGGGGGGGGGTGTTTAATAGGGGCGGTGTGTTTATTAGGGATAATACAGTACCTTGTTTATTTCCAAGCTTCTCGTGACCTAACTCCTGCCTATTTCACCAATTTCCTTATTTAGTTAGTTTTATATTTATAGTGCCCATGGCTGCCAGATCATGGCCAAATATACTGAGTAAGTCAGTGACGCTTATTGACTTACCTCAATTCAATTCAGTTTATTTATTTATGCTTGAAACATATATACATGCAAATATTTATAAAAATGCGAAGGAGACCTGTAAAAGGCCTATGACAAGCCACTTCCATGCTGGCCACCCTTCAATAAAGTAATATATTGTTTCTGGAAAGAACTGCATGCGTCGCGGAGAAGACGGAGAGACAAAAAGACGGCCAGTAATAAAATAGTAATATTAATGCGGAGGGAGAAGCAGACAAATACGAGTGTAGTCTATTTATCAATGCAAAAACAGAGATACAAATTAAATATATTAAGAACGTTAAAATTAGCGGACTGCATGGATAAAGAATATAATAATACAATCTTATATAATAACCTTCACCTTGACCAAAAATAGGACCAGAGAGGGCCAGCGTCCAAAGTGCACCATGTATTACGAAACATGTATAGCAGTTTGGTATTAAACATATTGAGCTGTATGCATTTACAAAACATTTAAAATATACTGAAAATCCTTTTCGACTATTAGTTTTTATTTTATCTGTTATAATGCTGCTTGATTTAGCAAATACATGTTTCACTCGTGCAACTGAGTAGTTTCTTTTTTGTCTGATGTTATGATGGTAGATTACTAGTTGTATAAGTGAAGACATGTTAATGAAATATGCGGGTAAATTGTTATTTATCAGGTCAAAACAAAACGTTAACAGTTGAAGCTTAAACATACCATCAATTTTAAGCACATTTAGCTTCTTCAAGAGGGGCTCGCTGTGAGACAAGTAACCCCTCGAACATATAACAGGGGTACAAATTGGCGGTCGCCCTATCGCCTGTGGCGACTATTAATGATTAAGGGCGACTATGTCGTCATAGTTAGCCGTCCAGGTGGCGAGTAACATTTTAGATTTGTTAATTTTATAACGTGCAGTGGAATAGTCCCTGAAATGCTGGCTCAACGTCTACAACACAGACCCAACATTATATAAGCATCATGTCCATGTCCACTGTCTCTTGAGGTGCTATTTGTTCACAGCCAGCAATTCAACACGGTACCTTGAAAGTGGCTGAATGTTGGATGAGCGTCGCCAAAACAGGCCCAGTGTTGTGTTACTGTTAAGTTTAGATTGATAGTGTGTGTCGTTGTCTTCTCTGGTATCTTAATTGGGACACCTCAAAATTTCTGCATGGTGTATGGAATGATACCGGAGGCAATATTTTCAATCTCAAAAGTGGAGAATATTAATTTGTGTTTCAAAATCATATTCTAGATGTGTTATGCAATGTGGAAAATAGTGGTGTTTTTGAAAACAATAATTATGGATTATTTCAAGTTGTATTTTTCATAATAAAAAACGTCATATTTTTTAGAGCAATAAAGGCACTCATAATGTTCCATATTCAGTCTGCTCTCGGGGCCAATTTCCAGACCAGCGCGCGCTGTGCGGCAGCCTCTGCACATGCTAGGCTATCTAGGCCATCTAAGTGTCCTTGGCCAAGATCAAGGCTGGAAATTTTCTCTCAAACACTGCATGTTCCCATTACTGACCATGTGAGCGGCACAGTGCTGTTTTAATGCTCGGCCACCGTTTGACGTACCAGCGTTCGAAATAAGGCCCTTCCGGTTGTCCGAGACAACCAAAATATGTGGCGGACAATCGATAGTTACCATGAGGTTGTCCGCTTGGATAACCAACTTTTGTGAGGTATATTTTCACATTACATTATTATTTAAAGTCATTTATAAGTCAAGTGACTGTCATGGTTGAAATTATTGAAAAATTGCATTATTTTAAACAAAATGCATGAGAACACTCATTACAACCCATATATATAACGCAATTAACATCAACAGTGGAGTAACAACTCAACAGAGTGATGACATGTCCTGCCGACTAGTGAGGTGTGATATACTGGAAAGCTCAATTAACCCTCCTCATGCTAATGACGACATCAATATTCGCATTTATCATCCGTTCACCAAATAAATATACTAGTCTGTAGTTGTTATTTATTTATTAGTGGACATTTATGCTAAGAGCATGCGTACTGCACTTTTTAGGGCAAGCATGACACTTGGCATGGTTGTTCCTTATATAAAAGTAAAACTTTTTATCCAAAGAGACAAGTTGTCTCTATGTCTAATCAGCCTTAATTAGCGTAGTTTATGCTAATTAGCTGAAACAAATGGATTTTTATAGGTTTTTTTTCACAAATTCATCCAGGAACATGGAGAAATATGGATTTGGGCTAATTTGACAGTGGGAAATATATTTTTTGTGTATCATTGTAATATTTAGGGAACATCTAGACCGTATAATCTAATATTAGGTACCCATATATTATGTTTTAAACATACTATGCTAAACACTTTGATACATTGGTTGAACTGCCTACCTTATGTGGGAAAATTATTTCTTGTTATAATGTTAGGCTGGTTTGCTATATTTTGTTCTATTTTCTAACTTTTAAAGATACAACTGTGCATCATAAAATAAATGAAGGTCACCTTTTGCAGTTAATACTTCATTCATAACAGCAGTAGCATGGTGACAAATTCCATACGGTATTCTAAAATTCATTCATGTCATTTATTGATTTCTGGTCTTGCTTTTGTGACTTTTCATAATGCAATATGGCTACTTCCTACCATCTTCATATGCTTATTCTATTAGAATGTTAAATTAAATGTCATCATTTGCCTCCTATTTTAAAATGTATTAATTCAAGGTGACAGAAACAGATTGCTATAGGCACATTGCAATTGATTGGAACTTATGCTACATATATGTCGATCTGAAAAAAATGAGCAACTTTCAAACCATCAAAATGTATTAAGTTGCGTGGTGATCCACACATCATTTCAAGAGATGCTGAACAATATTGCATAGCCTTTTTGTCCTTATTTGTATTTATTCGTTTTATCCTGCACTTCATGTTGCAGTGCTCAAAATCGTCAAAATGTGGGTTAGCTCACTTGTGCATGATGCCATCCAAATGGCACATAAACTGTAGAAGGGGAATAAACAAAAAAAGTTTGAAAAATCTACTGTGAAACACAGATCCATACCCAGTCCCGTGAACATCCGCCTTATGCGTTCAGGAGCATCATGAAGAAGTTAATTTATTGCCCAGAATCAGTAATTTGCTATTTCTGAAAGACACCATCTGGTTATCTGGTTATAAGAACTGCCGGGAAGCCTGTACATTACATCTATATGTAAACGTGACAGGTGCTGCTGAAAAATTGGTGATTCAGATATGAAGAGTGTTTTGTCCAAAGGGGCATGATGACAATTAATGCTGAAGATCACATATCGTACCTGAATGAGCACTACCGAAAGCCTTTCAGAATGATGCAGCTGACCATGACTTTTCTGAGGGACATGTTATCAAGGTATTTATTCAAAGACCATACCTTTAATGAGGTGATAGACCATATGAAGGGTCACATGGGATCTGGTGCTGTTTTGAACATGACTGATCAGACACTTCGGTGCAATAAATGACAGGAATTCCTTGGTCACACGTACCACATGACTAATAGGGAACAAGTTATCCACAGAATCCCTGATATCACAGATGTAGGCCCTACAGATTTCAACACGACGTTGGCTGATGATGTACTAGAAAGCACAGGGTTTCCCCTAAAGCGTTATAGCGTAGCGGCCCCGCTACGCTTTACTTTTTGGCCGCTACGCTTACAAAATGCCGCTACGCTTTATTGATTTACCGATACGCTTTAATAGCTGCCGCTACGCTTGCCGTAAAACTGCAGACGACAGCCACTAGAGCCAGCGCTGGGTAAGCCTTAGCAGGGAGGTGTATGGTGTATGGCCTTACTGAGTGCGCGCAATGGTTATCACACGTGGTCCTGGTCAGCACGCTGTCTACTGCATGTACTGTGACCGCAACAAACATGAGACATTGACCCAATGTTGAAACAATGTTGTGCCACTAATTACGACGCTGGCCCAGCATTGTTGTGGTGAATAAGTGTATCAGTAATATTGCCTGCCCGCCCCGTGCTGAGTATTCCTAGGATAACTGGATAAGCAGGGCTATCCATGAGTGCGGTACTTTTCCAACAACCGTTTTACAAGATCATTTTAATATGTCTAGTGCATTGTCCTTATTCTATTAATGATAGATCTATTTAAGAAAACCAAATTTGATAATTTTTTTGATTTTTTATCTGTACATTTAAAAAAGTGTAGGCCTACATGGTGAGTGATAAATTTAAGTTACATATCACGTTCTATAATAGATCGAGACATATGCATGATATGCCACAGAAGCTGACATTAATAGAAAGTTACCTTGTGAGGCCAACAACGCTGTTTCAATGCCATCATCACAGGGTTGGTTTCAGGTTGCGGAATCCTCTCTTAACAGGAATATGTACCCCCCTGAAATTGAGTAGCCTGTGCACCCTGGTCCTGTCCTATGCACACTAGTCCCGCTAATAATAATTTTCCTGGTGCGTTATTAGTGTATGATAATGAATCTTGGAAATTGGGAGATAGAATTCACATTATTATTATTTTGTATTTTCAAATATCCCTTATTGCAATAAAGACACAAATGGGAACATACAATAAAATATGCCTGATAGAATAAAATAGTTGAGTTTACCCATAGATGGCGCGCAGAATTATGAACTGCTTTTTGGATACTGACTGGTTGAGAGACGTCTGACAAGGAATCGCTATTCCTTGGTGTGACTGAACACGCGCACGTTCAGCACAGCTATTCTACTGTCTATGACGTTGGCCCAACACTAAACCAACAGTGGCGAATGTACGGTACTATTAGTTCCTATTGTACGTGTTATCCATACATCTCTATGGTGTTGGCTAAGTAAGCTTTGTTCTACAGTTCTATAGGCATTATCTTAGCAAACCCTGGGAGTATACCGCATGTACATGTATGCCGGCTTAGTCCTGGCCATCGTGTGCGACGTCAATCCAGCATTGAACCAACCATGAGTCAACATGTATGCATGCGTGTAAATAGTGGCGATGATTGGACCTAACATTTTAATTCATGCAATTATAAAAAAATATTTTCAATTTCTTATTTTTTCAACAAAAAAAAAACGAGAAATCTATTCCAGATATCCCAGAAAGCACCAAACGTTAGTGGCAGTAAAATCAGTGAGAGTGGCGATGGATATATTAAAAAAATCCAAAATAATGTAACACTAGAAATAAAGGCCCATGAATAATAATGCAGGATCCCCTCATTACTTTAAAAAAATTATAATTCATGAAATTATACATGAAATATTTCCAATTTATTTATTTGTTCAGCAAAAAAATATGTGAAATCTATTTTAGATATCTTTAGAAAGCACAAAAAAACACCTTATATTAAAAAAAATTCTTGGGGGGACTTACCCCCCCTACTTTGTGTCCGCCCTTCAGGCAAAGACAATAGCACGCTTAGTTCGCGCTCTTAAATTTGCATATTATTCTCAAAAGCCACCACGCTTACATTTATTTCTGGGGGAAACCCTGAAAGCAAGGCAGTTGAAGATCTCAAAAAAATGTAAACTAACCGAAAAGCAGATGTGAAGATCTAAACACAAGCTGCTAAGATACTACGACAGGAAACTCTTGATAAGAGACAGGCTCATTCACCAGAGATTCAGAATCAGATACATACAGTAGCTAGTCATCATACAGTAGATACTGAAACCCTTCCTTCACATGGTGCAAGATGGTTTGGGCAGTGGCACCCTCGTGTAATCGTTAACAGTAGTTTTTTTTCTATTGCTTAAATCATTCTGCATAAGGAAAAAAAGAAAATGATATGGCCAGACACACAAGAGAGACAGAGAAAAACTTCGCTACCACTAGAATTATCCAAGAAAGTTCATATGAGAACAGGCAATGAGTCATTGGTGAATATGTTGGCTGAGCGTGGATTAAGCATCTCTTATGACCACTTGCGTCATCTGAGTACAGCATAGATCAATTCAGTCATCACTTGATGGGAACAAATTGTTGAGGTAATACCTGCCCAAGCAAGCCATTAGAGAAAAGTTCGCCACAAGAATGATTGATAACATAGATTACAACCCCTCGTCAACAACAGCAGCACCAAATTATGTGTTGCATGGTACTAGCATCAGTAAGCTAAACCACTATACATATCATCAGGACAATGCACCTGTACAGCCTGTACCTGTACAGCCTGTACAAATTGGTAACAAATGTACAATTTGATAAAAAAAATGGAAAAGAATATACAGCTAAGCAATTGTCAACATCCCTCGACCCACCGCATGGGGATGGTCGCAGGAGAAACCAGCTGCACCTCCCAAGTCTTGTCTAGACTACATCACCAGCCATCCCATGTCACACAATTTGCCTGTACGTTCCCAGAGCGGTTGCACAAGAGACTGTAAGTGTTAAAGTCACTCTGTGAAGGTTTTATCAAAAATCGCATTTCTCGCGGGTGTTTTGTCTAGTACAATAAAACATCTGCAATATAATTTCCAATGTTATAATACTTTTTGTTTTTATATATAGCAGTAACAACATTTAATGGCAAGCCTAGTCTAAAACATATATTTCCCACTTAATATATATAATATAAATCAGTGTGAGACACATGTATGTAGCTCCATTGTTTTCAAATGAACAATCTTTAAAACATTGAAAATGGTGGCAATTCAGCCGCCATCTTGAATTTTTAGGTCTGAAGTAAAATCAGAAAGGAATCTCCTGTCCTTAAATTAGTTGAAATGATGATGTTATTTATGTTTCTGTTTGAACTGATACAAAACTTATTTATGAGCTCAATTTTACAGTAAAATAACATAATTTATGGTAGTTCTGCTAATTTTAAAGGTCAGGGTGGCGACGGAATGTTTTTAACTAATACATGTACCACAAATCGATTCCCCAGTGTCAAATTATCTCAAATTTATATTTCACTCATGTTTCTGAGTAAAATAGTATAAAAGTATGATATAGCAATTTTTCAGCAATTAGCATAATCTCTGCTAATTAAGGCTAATTAGATATCGATACAACTTGTCTCTTTGGATAAAAAGTTTTGTTTGGACCTGAGGATCATCTATGCCTAATGGCATGCTTGCCCTAAAAAGTGCAGTAGTTGGCTATTTTTGAGCCCTCAGCATGTCTACTATATATCTGATAATAAATAACAACGAATATAGATACGATGATGTTTTTTTTATCTCCTGAAATTAACAAGTTTTTTTACTGAAATCGGTTGAGCTGAGCTGGTTGAAATTTTTTTTCTTCTGTGTAATGCGTGGCCTTAATCTAATGCGCGCGCTCATCTACAACAGAGAAAATATGTAACACATAAATCTTGGTTTCAAGTTCAATTCACTTTTTTTCTTCCAAGTATAATTTTATGTTCTGGCACATGTATATTACACTGATAAATACGATATATCCACTTGATCATGCTGATTTAATGCTTGTGACGCTAACATGCTCAACTCGATCTCTACCACCTCATCAACCTTCTACACGATGAAGCTCGCCTTGTCGATGTTCAGGTGAAACTGGAAAGGTGTCCGAGGGTAGACTCAGACAAGACCACAGATGCACATATGCTAACCAGCAAGGCAATTGAATATCTTCTCAGATTGGGGGAATTTGCTGCTGAAAAGAGATATGCCACAGTCTTGTTAAAGAGTATGCTCTCGTGTTAATGGACCACAGATGTAGACTATGCCTAACAATGTAAAGGAATCTAGAGGGGTAATTTGCCCCATATGCGTCAATACACCATTTCAACTTCACATGCGACGTCTGGTGGTGGATATCTGAACTACAGTTGCAGGACCAGCTCCCGCGACCGTAATATCCACTTACTATACAGAGTACAGTTCTCCATTTTCCAGGTGTATCGAAACCACCGGTTTTATCATATTTGTCTCGTATAGATTTTTATGACGACTAGTTGGAATAATCCTATGTAATCATGGAAACAAATAAATCAATCTATATTGTGATGATCATTGTCGTTTGTGATATTTTGATAGCATTTAGTTGCAGATTTTCGATTGTTTGCCTGTGGAATGTGTGTCGGCACGCACGTGTCAAATGTAAACAAGATGGTAAAGTAGCATTATTCAAAATAATTTAATTATACTGTCGGTTAAGCTTTTCCACCTGTTACTAATATACATTTCCATGACCAGTTTCAAGTTTTGTTTATGGATGTAGTATGATATGAAACGAAATATGTAAGGGGTAATACCGGTGGGGTGAGCTGGCTCAGCGTCATTCAGCGTTAATGGCCGCATTCTGATCCCAACACGGAACCATGCTGTTTTTGGGGGGCCATAGGCTAGCAGGCTGATCCACTCTACTTGGTGACGGGCATCGCCTATTAAACAGTCCTCGGCCCAGGCCATAGCCTATACTGCATTTATTCAGTTGTGGTAGACTATATTCAATTCATTTGGTGTGCTCCCTTGTAAAAAAGAACCATTAACATCAGCCTTACACAGTTTACCAGACATCACAGTCATTTTGAAAAACTAACTGGTCCCTTTTGAAGCAAGTTGTCACTACAGGTCACGGTCTAAATATAGCACTGGATATTGACAACAGTAGCACAATCAGCTGGTGACAGATGAAGGCTCGAAAAAGCGTAATTGTAATAAAAATGCTCAACAATAGCGATAACAACAACAACAACAACAAGTGAGTGTGAACAATAGTCTAAAGTAGGTGGGAATTTGTTTTGAAAAAACAGTATTATAATGACAAGAAAATGACGAAGCAAATACAGGTGTGACAGGGCTAAACACGGGGCTCAGTCAAACATGTAACGATTGGCAGCGCGTCCCACAACGGGATCTGTGCGCATCCCGCAACCATTCCACACTCTGGATATTGTGTTAGTGCGAATGCGTAGATGAAAAGGCGTATTGTATGCCTGGTCTGTCGGCACTGTCTAAAACCAGTAGAATCAGGCATTCAACATTAAGTGATTAATGTCCGCCTACCCGGTCTGAACATTAATTGTTCATGAGAAGTGCGAGACTGCCATTTTTTCGATGAAAAATGACTTTGAAACAGCTCATGAATGTTCTCGGAGTGATGGGTACAGTACTATACATGTATAGAGTGCACAGTGCACAGGCTGTCTGTATAGAACGTACACAATGCACACTTGCTGTTTCAAAGGGCAGTATCTGCTTACTTGTAGAGTAAGCAGATACTGTATGCTAGCCGCATTGTCTAGACACAAGAGGTGTATATGTGTCAGGGTGACGTGCCAATGCCTGCCCAACGATTTAAGCGTTGGGCCAGCATTGGATCGATACCATTACGCTGGCCTGGGCAGGCCGTATGCAGTAAGGATTACATCTAGCTCACCATGTCCGCGTGACGAAAACGGTCGTTAGTGGATGTTTTCCCGTGCACGCACACGCACACGAAAGTGCGTGAAGGACACTTGCACGCGTATACACAGGCCGGCTCCACAACTCAGGGAGACGACTCGGCACGAAATTCATCCCAGTGAAAGCCAGTGCAAAGTGGTGATGTTTTTCGCTTGCAGTCCCACTTGGGTGCACGCTCGTCTTTAAAGTCACATTATCAGCATTATACTCGTCGAGATGCCTGCACTCCAACGGTGCAATATGTGTAACCATAACCATAATAAATGGAATCCATGGGTGAAAATAGGGGTAAAAGATAGGCCTACCACACAGCATCCATTCGTCTGCCGGGCTGGTCAGCCGGGCTGGTCAGACCCCTGGTTAACAGATTAAGGGCTGATTAGAGTCTATGCAAATTAAAAAATTAATAAACCTCCCGGAAAAAATAAAATAACAGACTAGCCTAGGCCCTATCTAAGAAAAAAATTGTTATAGTCCATCGAGATTCGAACTCACGACTCTCTAATTAACAGGCCCTAGTGCTATCCACTACACCGCGGAGTCATTCTCAAACTGAAGTGGACATCAATGGCTAGCATAATATGCCCTTTTGAAGCAACCGAAACCGTCCATGTCTGTGGCGACGTCTAGCAACCAGTTGGCAACGTCTTGGATACCCATGAGTTTGAGAATCAGGAAATCTCAATTCCCTGAAATGCTAGGGGTGACCGGAATGAACTGGGCCTGGGGATGAAGCAGAGGTTAACACTAGCACTAGTAACAGTAGCCCTAACACAGGTAGGCATATCTGCTTATGCACAGTCAGTACTGTATAGGCTAATACTGCATGGACATTTTCACACCATGAAATCGGAAACAAGGATATTTTTTAGGATAGCCTCAGGTCATCAGGAGTTGACCGCCGGGGCTGACGGACTTCCACAGACTTCAGGCGACATACACGTGGATGGAGGGGCAATTACACTTCGAAACTTGCACGGGGAAAGGTTTGATCAAAAAGTTGTTTGTACGTGCAATCATGTCTATTAGCGTGTAAACACGATGCCACACCTTGCTTTTTCGTGTCCGTATGATTCCGTCTGGGCAATAGGAGTCCCAATCCGTGGTTTGGTGTGCACGCCGAAGTACGCACACGCTGTGTAAATAATTTTTCACGGGCTTGCTTTGACGCACTCCCGTGTGGGCTTACGCACAACGGACTTGTAAGCTAGAGGGAGTCCCTACTGTACATGTACACACAGTTGGTAGGTCTAAGCAGAGTAAGGTATACAATACACCAGACCGGTGGCAGGCTAATGTCGGCCCAATGCTATAAGCGTTGGACCGGCATCTTTAAGCGGTTCAGTGGCAACACTCAAACTATAATTGACCGCCACAAAACACATTCACACAAACACTTCCACCACCCCAGTCAGCACAATACACCAGCAACATGTCAGCTTAATGCTGGCCCACCGTCTGCGTTGCTGGCCCAGTATGAAACCAACATTGGCTCAGTGTATCATGTTTTCTGGGATGCACATGTAGGGCTATACTATACACGCCAATATATGTGGGGTAACATACACAATGCCAGTTATGATAACCCTCTGGTTGTCAGAGTGCAGGGTTTCTTTATTTATTCTAATCGATGCAAGTGACTTGATTCCACAATCAATTAACTCGCACCTATCATAAACCTTTATTACTCTAAATTAAGCCGTACAGTTTTCGGAACTCTGGCAATCTATTCAAATAATTTCATGACTCTCGGCTTCTTCTTGGCGGGCAGGTCACGGTGTGTGTGGCTGGCAGCGGATTGGTAAGTGATTCAACACCAGGGTTCAAATCAGATCGCATTAGATCATTATTGAGCAACAAAGCAAGGAATGAGGACCGTCCTCATGAAATATCGCAACAGACGACATTTAAAATGACGTGCTGTAATAAGTCAGTAAGCTGGGTAGATTCATCTTCCCTTGGCCAGGCTCACGCGAGTGCATACCGCAGGAGCCTGGCCGTATCGAGTACTACAATCAGTTATTCTGTCTACGTGGTCATCTTGGGGGTGTGTCGAGATTCAAACCTCATTGGGGCGATTCCGTGGATGTCGTACGGACATCCACAGATTATATCTCAGCTTACCCAAATAATTTAAGAGCTAGAAAAAAAATATATTATCCAGTTTCATATAGACTCCATGTGCAAATATATGTAGAGAAAAAATTTGACCGAAAATAACACAGATCGTCCTACATCGGATGAAACGTGAAATGTCGTACGGACGCACAAAAACCAGTAACATTTAAAAATTTATGTTTAGTTCGAAAACTCTGAGTTGAGCAATGATTTTTTCCCCACATCCTGTTGGATCAATTTCTCAGGGTGTTCTAAAGAGTGAAAAAACATAATTTTAACAGATAATTTATTTGTTAATAGACAAGGTCACAATAAAAGTATAGAAACAACATGTCGTACGGACAGTTTGGAATATGTCGTACGGACGTCTCTGAAAAATGTCAGTTGTGGCTATGTAAAAGAGTGTTCACTTTGATTTTTCATTTGAGTATGGTGAAATAGTAAGTTTAGATTATAATAATGTGAATAATAATCTATAGCTGGGTTAAAATTTCAGTTTTAGGCAAATTAAAAACAAAAAATATTTAAAAAATCTAATATTAGGTCTTAATTGTGTATAGAATTTTGTTAGAGCGTTTTATTTGACATACGTGAATACTGATAATTATCATGAATATAATAATCTGCCCATCAGAATAACATTTTGTAGATCTTGCAGCTTCTTCACAATTTTTGTAGGGCTTTCGCATGTCCTTTATGGAGGGCCACACTTAATATATGTCGTACGGACAACACAGTATAAACTTCAAAATCACACATCATGGCCCGATGTTTTTTCAAATTATTTTAAAAATATAGGTTGAATGCTATGTTTCTATGTTGCTCTATTATATGCTAATAAGGGACTAAACATATACATTTTTTAATGTTGCAAATCATCATGACTTGTATACTATTTTTTCCAATATATATACAAAATGAGACAAAAAGAGGAAAATATACTACATGATGCTGGCCATTATATGTAATATTTATTTCATGCAGTTGAGTTATGGCACAAAAGATGCATATGCACTGAAGACCAAAATATTATATTAATTTATTTTGTGAATTTAAATTGTTAACTGAAGTTGATCCAAAAAAAGATGAAGTTTCATCATATAAACAAGCTTAAAAAAATAAAAAAATAGACAGACAGCCTTTTACATCTATTAAATTTATGAAACAATGCTTGCATTGTACATGTTGTAGGGAAATGCAATTGTTTAGAACAATATTATAGTACTTTCACATTGAAAATATTTATTAGCAGACTATAGAGATACTCATGATAGTTTAATCTTTAGTATGAGCAGAGGCAGATTCCAAAATATATGTGGGATACCCCTAATAGCTGCAAAACTCGATATGTATTAAGATGTTTCTCACTAAAATATTCATGTATCCATCTCTGATTCAATGTCAAACAAGCCCTAGGTGACCTCTGTAAGTCAATAGATTTGTTAGTTATGAAAAACCTTTTCAAATAAATGGTGAAGTTTTATACAAAAACCAATGAACATATTCAAAAGGTGGAGATTATCAATATAATGTACAGGAAATGCTGTCCGTACGACATTTTATATGTCGTACGGACAGCATTGAAATGCCAATTGCGTAAAAACTAATGATGTGAAATTTTTTAAACAGAACCAGTCAAACTTTTGCTAATTAAAGAAAGAGGATTTGTAGTAACAAGATTAAGGCTGAAAAATTGATTATTTAATGTAGAAAAATTATGTTTCATATGTTGTACGGACAAATTATTAAAATAGCATGAACAAACATCTGGCACAAAACAACCAATGTGCTAGAATTATCAAATATTTTGATTTTACATTTTGCAGAAACATATTATATTATTAATTAAAGATAGAAAAAATGTAAACAGTTCACTAATTGAAAAATCTTGATAAAAATAGAAAGAAACATGAAAATTAACTTCTGTGAAAAAATAAACAATAACAATGGTAATATGTTGATTTTTGGACATTTTTCAATGAAATAATTAAAAAAAAAGTTGCAGCTATATTAGTTAAGGTAGCTTTGTATCATACTAGTCCATAACATAAAACTTTCAAGCTGTTTTAAAATCAAGTTTTTTTCACTTTGTGCATGGAATCGCCCATTGGATGTTTCAGATTTATAAATGTGTCATAAAAGGTCGTGAAGAATTGACCTCTTGCTCATCTCTCATACACAGTCGCATGTTTCCATTGCTAGATGTACTATATAGACAAGTTGGGAATCTCTCATTTGGACAGTGACGTGTACCGCCATTCAGGGAGCTGGGAACACAATGACATCAGCGTGAGATTCCGAGCTTATCTACCTATCTGATCTATCATACCAACCGAAACAAGCAGGCTATGCTCTTAGTCAGATGTCAACGCCTGGTCAAGGGCTCTCTGATTGGCCTGTCTTGCGACGCACGACATTCAAGGTATCTGGCTGGTTAAAAAAGTTGGACTGTATGCTCGATAAAGCAAGGTATCGCACTGCGTGCTTGTGGGTAAGATAACTTGTTGTGGAAGATGGGTAGATTTTAACCAACCGTGCACACAGCTCAATACAGAATTTCAAATTATTTACTTTTAAAGAGTCGGCCAGACTCCCATTCTCTCCATCAAGCGATTCTTAGACATTCATAAACACATTGAAGTCTAATTAAGCTGCATAATTCTTTTCACCTGCATTTTATATCCAGAGAGCGGTGATTGAGATCAGAGATACGAGGATAGCTATGGTTTGTGTCAACAGCACCTTTTTTTTTAGGCCACCCTTGGAATTCCAAGGTCAAATTAATTCAATTCAATTAACACTTTCCAGGTTCCAGTCCTCCTTTCCATCCAGACATCTTCACTACAGAATGTAATTGGTAGGCTAAAAAGGACTCACTAACATGAGATCCTAATGCCATTATCTCCCTCTCAGCACCCTTCGGGTGCTAGGGTTCCACACACTGCTCATACACAAAATTACAAAACCAGTTATGTAAAGAACAGAACCGCAGGGTTCTCGTACATGTGGAATAAAAAGACAAAAGAAATATGGCCGCCGTAGCCTCGTTTTCCGTCGCACATGAAAACGGGCAATACCAATAGACTCGCAGACATCGAAGACCTATATACACCAAGTTTCAAAGCACTGCTGTGAATTGTAAAAAAAAAAATTAAAGCTGCATAACTGTTTTGTTTATTTCGAATAAAATAACCTAAAACGTACAAAACAATCATTGCTATTGTTTTAAAGGCCTTATAAATGCACTAAAACTGGGTAAATGTAGCGGAATTAGTTCACCATGCGGTACACCATCAAGTAGTATTAAGTAGTGATTCGGTGTGTGTACAATATTCATGTAATAGCGGTAAGGTTATGGGCCGATATAATGTTACATTGGCCAGCACGAAATCACCCCCTTAATAGCAAACACATACGTTAGAATGAATCGGCACAATGTTGGGCCAGTACCGCAGACGATGGGCGGCATTATTCTGCCATTAGATCAATGCCTCGTGTTAGCTGAGATACTGGGTTAGATGTCGGATACTGGGGCCAATCGGTTACAGTAAAGTCTGATGTTTTTAACGCATATTGCGATGTATATCACTGCATGTGATAATTTACGATAAAATAAAATAAAGTCTGATATTGTCTAGTAGCATTTTGACTTTATTTTGAAATGTCCATGAGATACCTAATAAAAAAAATGCAAATGTTTTTACAAGAAAATCACGAAAATCCAAAGAGCGAAAACTATGATTTACATCACTGAATTTGATGGTTATTCCGAGTACAATTTCTCACGGTCTGGGGAGAGCGTCTTAATGGCGGGCCGAAGGCTCTGATGCTGGCCCACACTTAAATGCACCATACTGAAATATAGTTCTATTTTTTCAAGTGAGTGACATTCTCTCTACCGGTACCGATATTAAACATGACATTACATGCAGATATGATATCATCCATATCACACAAAGTAATAGCTTCTAGATATGTTTAACTGATATGAGACAATACACGTTGTACTGTGAAATGTATCTATGATCACTTAAAAAAATAACAATAATTTGAAAAGTCTTCCTCTTTTTTTTTCTATGATGACCGTTATCTGCCACTTGATACTTTTAATGTCCTGATTATATAGACAGTATGTCTTACTCCGCTGTGAGCAGGTTTGTTTTGGTGGGGCAACAATATTAAAAAACAACAAACCTAAATCCTTAATAACTCATTAACCGGAGCAGTAAATTGAAAAAAATAAAACACCATTCTCCATGGAATAATCGTTCGAATGAAATAAACAAAACAGTTATGCAGCTTTAGGTGAAAAAAAAAAATTGTCGCCAGCTGGCGGCCATTTTGATTATCGGTGGAAAGCTGAAATCTAATCAGGTCATCTCCATACTAATAAAAATTGGAGAGATGCAATAAATATTTTCCATGTTATCGTGTTGACAAAACATTTTTTTTGAAACTTTGACCTTGACCTTTGACCTAACCTTGATCTTTGGTAAAAAGCTTTTGCCGGAGGAGTTGAATGTTTATATAAATTACAGGGGTGTCATTAAGAATCAGAGTTGCAGGTGGAAACGTAAAAGTAGGTGGTGGAAGATATTTGAGGGATTCACATGTATGTAAAACGGCATAGTCGTTACAACGCAGCACGGTCACAGCCCTTTGGGGGAGGGAGTTCGAAACCGCCCACCTGCACAGAATTTTTTTGAATTTTTGATGCTTTGAGGTACATACTAACTAGTGCATTCTGAGTCTTGTTTTTATCCAGTGAGATAATGATCTTAATAATCCTTAATGCCCTGAAAAGGTTTTTTTAAAAAACAAAAACAATTGTCAGGAAAAACACATTACCTTTAAAAAAATAGCAAGGTCAGAAAAAGTCTTTTTTGAAATTTTATAACAACTCAGAATTCCTATTTCATAATCTGTAGAGTTAAAGATAGGATAGCATTTTAATTATAATTTATTTTAAGTTGACTCTCAGTGCTGGGTGGTTATGAGGACTAGTTGTTTTGTTGACATCATGTGCCAAACGACCTTCATCTTTTGCTTTGCTTCAACCATCGGTTGTTCAGACTATAGTCACTAGGACTGTAGTCACTATATGGGGCCTACATTCGATATTTGTTGCATGTTTTTGGCTGTTTACACAGTCAATTTTCTATATCAATTTCCATGCATTTTTGTAAGCCATCTTTCCAAGTCATATTCTGGGCGATTAGAATCAGCTGGCTGAATTAATATATAACTTCTAAATTAGTACTTACCAGTCAGTCTTTTCAGATCCCACTATTATATATATAATAATATCTTTCCAAGCCGAAAAATGTCATATCAGCCATTATTTCAGTATTGAAATTTGCCAAATCGCCGCGCGTAGTGCCGCCAATATGTGCCTTGAAGACCCACATGCTGAAATAGTGAGCTGTACATCGCTACATTAGTTTCACTCGGCAATTCAGCATTGTTTGAAGAGAGGCTTAGTGAGATTGGCAACCCATGACCCAAAATATGTCAACAACATTCGAATGACTTAGCAGAAAACAAGCTGGTGATGGCTAAATGTAATTGAAATGTTGCTGATTCTTATAAACCAAATATTTGCCTAGTAAATCGTCGCGGAATTTTTGTTTTAGTAGGCCCCTACGGTACTATCACGAATATTTTATCTCACCATTTTATTTAGGATGTTTCAGCCAAAGTACCGGCAACAGGTGACCATAACAGGCTGTGTGTTGGCTTACATGTAAACATGCGCACTCGCTCTGATCGGAGATGGGACGTCGATCAAATGTTAGCACGTCGTCTACAACGCTGGGCTCAAACGACACTAGGAAAAACCAACTGTAGCCAGTGGCAAGGTATAAGCGATCGATATATTGTGGAAGACCCAGGCAGTGTGCATGCAGGACTAGTTATCCAAACAAACAGACCAGGAAGCAAACCAGCTGCAAACAGCGACAAACGCCGAAAATCGTCCACAGTACAAAACATGACAGAAACAACGACAAACGCCGAAAAAACGGCGTCTGAAAAAAACTCTGCAAATAATGACAAAAACAGCGACAACCACACAAAAAAAGTTGAATAGATCGTGGTAGACATAAGCGCTTCCTAGAAGATTGTATAATGTATTGTAAAATAACTGTGAGGAACTTTGAAAATTAAGTAACCGGCACCAGACGGACAGTAGGCGGCGGTTCTTAATGAAACCCCTGAATTATGAATTCAATCTGTTGGACCATGTTTGCGTATTACAAAAAGGTGGCGGCATAGGGCAGGCGCTCATGACCGGACGGACGGAAGGACAGCCGGACGGACAGACAATCCGAGAACTTAATGCCTTCGCTCGCTTCACGGCAGAGGCATAAACACTGCATAAACACTGTATATTTATGAATATGTAATTTTAAATGTGAAAATGATTTACTTATAAATTTATTATGAAATATACTGATAAAATGATCTATTGCATCTGTGTTTGACTTTATTTTATGACTTGTTACCTGCCTATACATAGGGCCTATCAGCAGGGTATAGGGTCCAAGTCGTCCGGTTACCTTTTGTCAGACGCTATTTCTCCCAATTTTTTTATACAATCAACATGGAATTTGGACACCATATTCCCGGAGTGGTCAGGTACATGTATTCAGCTATGACTTTTCTAAGTCATCCAGCATGTTCTTCCGGATTTATCCAGGATTTTCTGGATCATTATGCTGCTTTTCAAATGCAAAAGGTAGTATCTGCTTACTTGTACGGTGAGCAGATACTGCCTTTTATCTTGCACGGCAGTAGGCCTAGATAATAGGGTCCAATGTAATGTTGGTTCAATGATGTACATGTCGAATGATTTTTCATTCATTGCTTGAATGAAAACAGGAGGGTGAACAGGGTTCCACTATGTGCAGACCGACTCCATCCCTTAGTCTCTAATTTTCATAATAAAAATACATTTATCCAATGTTTTGATTTTGAGCCAGCGTCACAGAGGCGGGCGGTCAGGCGGGCCGTCAGAAATTCAGCTCTTACTACAAAGTTAAGTGAGGAATTTTGTTTTTTACAGACATTTCAATTCATTCCATATATTTTTTTTTAGCACCAAGCCATAAGCGGCCATTTTCCAAGATGGTTGCCTAAAAAGTTTGTGGGCACCATGACTCATGAACCGTTGCTTGGATTGCATTTAAATTTGGTATGGTTGTTCTTTAGGTATTTCTGATGATCTGATTAACTTTTGGGAAGAGTCCATTAAAAACAAAATTGCTGCCGCAGCCATTTTAAAAAAGATGGCCCCCTAAAAGCTTGTGGACAAGATAATTTATGAACCGTTACTTGTATTGCATTCAAATTTGGTATGCTTGTCTCTAGGTAATTCTGATGATCTGATTACCTATTCAGATGAATCTATTAAAAACAAAATGGCTGCCGCAGCCCTTTAAAAAAAGATGGCCGCATGAAAAAGTTTGTGGGCACGATAACTTATGAAAAGTGCCAAAGTTCAGTGGGGAGTTCTGAAATTTGAAGTCTGAAGTCTAAAATTCCAGTTCAGCATGGCTGCCAAAAAACTCTTAAGCGAAATTCCAATCAATCTGTCATAATAAAAATAACCCAACAAAATTCAAAATGGCCGCCAAAAAGACTCATAAACCCTAGCCCAAATATTATTGTTACTTGAAAAGTCAAAATTCATGTCTAGTTGTAATATTGGTTCTCGTGACCTAGGCCTATATAAAACTAAAAGCTCGTTGTCGCTCCTCGGTTGTCATCTTTTTATTAACATAGACCTACATGTGTAGGCTAGCCTATAGGGCACAGGGGCACCTTCTCGGTACGCATTCTCAGATGAGAAGAAACAAGCTCTTATTGATTCTCGTGACCTAGAATTTTTTTTGTTTCTTTTCCTCATTTCTCACCTCTTTAACATGTATCGGGAGGATACGAGCACTCTGACCCACTTGTTTAATCTTAACGATCCTCATATGCAAATGAGCTATATCTGAGCGACAAGGATCGTAAAACTGGCCCGAAGGTCCCACAGGCCCGGAGGTCTAAAGGGTGCCAATCGGCGACAACGATTGATTGACCAACAAGGCTGGAAATGCTTAGGCTTTTTTAGTCCAAAATACACATTTTTGTCCTATGAAAATCAATGAGTAATGTTCACGATAACTTTATTTTCCAATCTCAGGGCTAGACCCTAACTGATTGAAACTTCTTGCCCGAAGTGCAAGAAAATTTTTGGAGTAGGCCTTCTTGCCCCCCTTCCGATAAACATGATTCGATTGTTTGACCACACCAAGCGTTCAGAGCTGTTTTCGTAAGATTGGTGTGCTATGAGCTAACTAAACCCTAAAAAGCAAGCCAGCCTCAATCCCCTCCTCCTTTCAGTGCACCTCAGTAGGAAAGACTTATGGTCCCTATGCAGGGTTTCTCCCCCCCCTGTTGGCATAGAAAATAAAAAGATATTCCATATTTTGCTGTCATTTCAGTTAAAATAGGTCAATACGCACTGAAATTGAAAACTCGGGAATTTTTTTCCAAACCTCCCTCCTTTTGGACCCCCCCTCTCAAACATTACTGGCGGAAACCCTGCTATGATAAAGTGGTGATGCCCACGCAGTGAAGGATTTAAAGTCGACTCGCGACCCGAGACCAGTAATTTGTATCCAGGGTCGGTAATTGACACCCTAGCAACGGCCCGGTGATCGTCTAGAACAAAAAAAAAACTGAACTGTTACCTTGCAGCGGACCAAGTCTTAAGTGCCTCAGTATGCACTCGGACAACACCATTTTTTTCAAAATTTTCTGGGGGATAGGCCTATACCCAGGGGTGGAAATACTCGCTCACTCGTGGCAAGAGAAAGTAATGGCGGGTGATGTGAACAGGCCGCCAAACCGCCCTGTTGGGGATTTATAACATCATAGGGGTAAATATTAGTTTTAAATCACCGATCACCTGCTCATTGCCAGTCAGTATTTTTATATTTATTTGAAGAAAGGTCTATCTTTCCGAGCCAACAAAAAAGAACAGTTAAAAGATTATTAATATCAGCCACTATATCAATAGGCCTATTGGACTGTCTGGCATGCGTCTAGTGCTGGTTTAGCCTGTATAGTGTCGCCAGTATGTGACCATTATTGCACACTCTGTCAAATTGTGAGCTGTTTATCGCCGGATTAATTTTGAACGAGTATTCAGTGTTGTTCGAAGAGAGGCCGAGTGGGAAGGTTCAGCATTCAATGATCCAAAACATGCCAACAACTTTAAGTGCAGTATGGCAGAAAAGGAACTGTCACTCAATACCCTTTTAATGTTGGCTGTTGCGTACCATGCTTGCCGAACATGCAATAGCCTCATTATGCAGTATACTGCTGTATTATAACATAGGACTAGATCATTAGTGCTTATAACCGTGCAGCAAACACGAGATGTTGACCCAATGCTGGCCTAATGTTGGGCCAACGTCGCAGATGGTGCCCAACAATAGAACACCATTAAGCCCAGCTAACTGTCTCCATGGTCTCTGCGCTTTCTATTACACTGAGCTATCAGTGAGTGTCACAGTCACCCACTGAGATTTTGTGTGGCATTTACACATATCCAACACCAGGGGTCTCTGTCATCTGTTACGTCACCGTCTGCCAACCAGCAGCCAGGAATTCATAAATCAGGCACCAGCGTTGAGGTAGATCGTGATTGGCCAGTTGTGTTTAGATGCACACCTGCCCATCCGCTGCCAACACATGGGAATTTGTGCACGCAGTGCTCGTCATACAAACCTGAGGGTATCCATGAGTGTTTACTTTCAATTTTATATTTATTGATAATTAATTTAATGGAGTTTTAAAAAGTATGAGCTAAGCACAATTTTTACTACATACGGTATATATCAGTGTATATTCAGCCTAGATATTTTTATCTCATTTTCAGAAGCGTCAATGGTAATAACAGGAATCGAGTTATTTTGCACTCTGTGAGGCCATTGTTCTGAAAGAAGCGGGATTTTTCCCACGCACCTAGATGAGGCAGTACAGAAAGTGGCTGTGAAATGTCTGTCCCCTGGTGGTTAATATTAGCTGATCGGGGGAAGATGACCAGTGTCTGAAGTAGAGATAGAGACACTGGTGACACGAGTTAAGCTTTCTATGTGCTGGCGGTCAAATACGAGACGTTGACCCAATGCTGGGCTGATGTTGGCCCACCGTCTACGACGCTGAGCCAACATTAGCCCAGTATTGGGTTACAGAGTCGAGTTTGGCGCCACGCTGAATGTGGGCCAGCGTCACAGACGACGGGCCAACATTAACCTAGCTTTGGCTCAAAGCATCGTGCCCGTACCACCAGCATGCAGGTACCGGCAGCTTGAAGTACTGACTAGGACTGAATGGGTAGGCCTACTGGCGAAAATGGCCCAACATTTAACAGTCATTGGGTAAGTGTCGGCTTGTAATTGCTGCCAGCAGTAAGCAATGCCAGACCAGCTGCTATTCCCAGCAAACACAAAACATTTGTATAACATTTGTCTAAAATGTTGTAATGACCCCCGCATTTTGTTTCTGCTCTCACTCGAAAACCCCTGCTCGAATTATTTCCAAATATTTGCAGTATGCATACTGGCCCTGGGGAATTTGCCTGGTAAATTTTTTTTTGCGTTTTTCAGCAGGCCAGCACTTGAATCGACCCCTGCATTATGTCAAGAATGGCATTGATTTATTGTTTGACATTGGAAAAATAGTTTTTAGCGGCCAATCTAATTTCCAAAATGGCATTAATTTATTGTTTGACCTTGAAAAAAGTGGCGGCCATCTTGCATCTTACCCACAATGTATTGTCTCATGTAGATTTTGGTCATACCAACGTGAAAAACCTAATGGTAGACGCCAACAACATATAATAGGCATATACAGTAGAACCTGCTATGAGCAGCCACCCTTGTGACACAGGAAAAGTGGCCTTTTAATGCAGGTGGCTGCTCATCGGAGGTTCATTTGTATACAAAATGTCATTTTGGGGAATGGCCAAGTGGCCTCCCATAGAAAGTTGGCTGCTGATAAGAGTGGCTGCTCATAGCAGGTTCTACTGTACATATATTTTATACTGTTCATTTTCAATGGCACGTGTATAAGTCTGCATAGACTTCCCGTCAAGGACTTAGCCAGGAAATGGTAAAATGGAGTCCAAATTTACTTATTGACTTGTTAGGCCAGGACAGGGTCTGGGGTCCTCCCACAATGCAATTTGGTGGAATCTGGCGATGTTTTCTACGTCCAGGCTGAAAATAGACTGCCTAAAACACGGCTGGACGGGTCTCTGGCTAAGTCCTTGCTTCCCGTCGTCAAATAAAATATCTATCTGTACATATTAAATGACATAGCTATACTGTATCGGAGCATTTATCCAGCGGCATGCATTCCAAAAATTAACAAAATAACGAGTGTACATTGTATTTATTTTCAGAGTGACTTGCAAGAGCATTTCAAAAGATATGGACACATCTCTTCATGTTCTCTATTTGATAGTAAAAGATCTGGTGACGCAACAAAATATGGGTAAGTGACTAAGTGTCTGTTATTAGTAACAGTCTGCCACTTTTGGCTTGATAACTTTGATAACTTGATAACCCTGTCATACTTTTCTATTTATAAGAAGGATACCAGGATCTACCATGTACAGTAGTTTCTGTCATCAACAACCTTTTTCAGCCAGACAAAAAAGTCGTTGGTGAGAGAAAGTTGTTGGTCACAGGGATGTCGTGCCTCGGCGTTACCATTTACTTGTGGGCACGATAACTTGAAAAGTTTTTCATGTATACACCAATTTCTGACATCAATAATATCATTTTAGGCATCAGTTATAGATAATAATGAGCTGTCATGTGTCATTTTAGCTAAATTTGGTGACATCCTTCCCAAATTTGTTATGCATGTTACAAATGACCAGTTCTCAGACAAGTTGACTTGGTGGGCGCGATGACTTTGAAAGTTTTTCATGTATTCTGCTCAAATTTGTTTTTAGCTCCCGCCGTCACCGAACGTGAGACGGAGGGAGCTATAGATTCCGCCTCTGTCCTTGTTTTTTGCTCCCGCCGTCACCATAGGTGAGACGGAGGGAACTATGGATTCTACCTCCGTTTTTTTTTTGCCTCTTCTTTTGCCTATAACTTTGTAAGAAAATAAGCTAGGATAACAATTTTTGGTATGTGGGTTACTTCCAGGTGGCTAATGGACAGGTTAAAATATTTTTAATCTGAATTCAATACGAAAGGTTGCAGAGGAGAAAATGATGATGTGACGGCGTTGGGCCGTTGGGCCGTTGGGCCGTCCGTAAACAATTCGTTTCCGGAGCATATCTCTGAAAGTACTTGTCCGATTGTCTTCAAATTTTACACACAACACCCCTAGGGGGTCTAGTTGTGCCTTTTGGGGTATTTGAACTTTGACCTACTTCTGGTTCAGAACTATGACCTATTTAGACGTTTTGACGCGCGCTTCGTTTCCGGAGCAGATCTCGAAAAGTACTGGGCCGATGACAGTCATATTGCACATACATGTTCTCTAAGGTCCCTAGTTGTGCCTTTTCAGGTTTTTGGACCTTGACCTTGAAGTTGACCCAGCACTTTGAGCTACACCATTACTATAAAACTAATTGTGAGGTTTCAGGAGAGGATGCATCTTGAAAAATTTCAAGTCGATAAAATTTAAAATGGCCGCCTATCGGCCATTATTCACCTCGACAGGCCTGATATCGCGGAATATCATGATAACCGCTCAAGATAGCTACACCATTATTATCAAATAAATTGTAAGGTTTCAGGAGAGGATGCATCTTGAAAAATTTGAAGTTGATAAAATTCAAAATGGCCGCCTATCAGCCATTTTTCACCTCGGCAGGCCTGATATTGTGGAATATCATGAAAACCGCTCAAGATATCTACACCATTACTATAAAACAAATTGTAAGGCTTCAGGAGAGGATGCATTTTGAAAAAATTCAACTCGTCCAAGTTCAAAATGGCCCCAATCGGCCATTATTCACTTTCACATGGCCGTTATTTGGTAAACCGTGCTAGATGGCTAGACCATTACTATAAAACAAAATGTGTGATTTCAGGAGAGGATGGATCTTGAAAAAATTCGACTCGATAAAATTCAAAATGGCCGCTTATCGGCCATTATTCACTTTCACATGGCCGTTATTTGGTCAACCGTGCTAGATGGCTAGACCATTACTGTAAAACAAAATGTGAGATTTCAGATGAGGATGCATCTTGAAAAAATTTGACTTGATCAAATTTGAAATGGCCGCCTTTTCGGCCATTATTCATTTTCACATGGCTGATATTTGGTAAACTGTGCTAGATGGCTAGACCATTACCTGATTACTATAAAACAAAGTGCAAGTTTTCGGGGGAGGATGCACCCTATAAATTTTTAACTTACGAATTCAAAATGGCCGACAATCAGCATTATTTACCTCGATAGGCCTGATATCAGGTAAACCGTGCTAGATAGCTAGACCATTACTATAAAACAAAATGTGACGTTTCGAGAGAGGATGCCTTTTAAAAACTTTCGTCTCAATCGAATTCAAAATGGCCGCCTATCGGCCACTATTTACTTTCACATTGCTGATATTTGGTAAACCGTGTTAGATAGCTGGACCATTACTATAAAACAAAATGTGAGATTACAAGAGAGGATGCATCTTAAAAAAAATTGACCCGATCAAATTCAAAATGGCCGCCTATTGGCCATCATTCACTTTCACATAGCCGGTTTTTGGTAACCGTACTAGATGGCTAGACCATTACTATAAAACAAAATGTGAGATTTCAGGAGAGGATGCATCTTGAAAAATTTTGACTTGATTAAATTCAAAATGGCCTCCTATCGGCCATTATTCACTTTCACATGAGCGATATTTGGTAAACCGTGCTAGATGGCTAGACCATTACTATAGAATGAAATGTGAGATTTCAGCTGAGGATGCATCTTGGAAAATTTTGACTTGATCAAATTCATAATGGCCGCCTTTAGGCCATTATTCACTTTCACATGGCCGATATTTTGTAAACCGTGCTGGATAGCTAGAAGATTACTAGAATGAAATGTGAGATTTCAGCTGAGGATGCATCTTGAAAAATTCTGACTCGATCAAATTCAAAATGGCCCCCTATCGGCCATTATTTACTTTCACATGCCCAATATTTTGCAAACTGTGTTAGATGTTAGTCCATTACTATAAAACACAATTTGATTTTTCGGGGGAGAATGTACCCTAAGTTTTTAACTAATTTATATCGAATTTAAAATGACCGTAAATCAGCTATTAGTTAACTCGATTGGCCTGATATCGGGTAAACCGTGCCAGATAGGTAGACCATTACTGGGATACTGATTAGGATCATTCATTTCAATGGAGGTTTGCAATCTCTTACTCTTAGACTGGGCTTCTTAGACCTAGTTGTCTTGCGTCTTGATTTTTGACCTAGACTAGGACTACATTAATAACCCTATGCAAAATTGCTTAAATCAAATTCTAATTCGGAGCGGGAGCTCCTGGACTTATGTAGTCTTGTTACCTCTTCTTTTGCCTATAACTTTCTAAGAAAATAAGCTAGGATAACAATTTTTGGTATGTGGGTTACTTCCAGGTGGATAATGAACAGGTTTAAATATTTTTAATCTGAATTCAATACGCAAGGTCGCAGAGGAGAAAATGATGATGTTACGGCGTTGGGCCGTTTGTGAACATTTCGTTTCCAGAGCATTTCTCTGAAAGTACTTGTCCAATTGTCTTAAAATTTTACACACAACACCTCTAGGGGGTCTAGTTGTGCCTTTGGGGGTATGTAAACTTTGACCTACTTTTGGTTCAGAACTATGACCTATTAGACGTTTTGACGCACACTTCGTTTCCGGAGCAGATCTTAAAAAGTACTGGGCAGATTACAGTCATATTGCACATACATGTTCTCTAAGATCCCTAGTTGTGCCTTTTCCGGTTTTTGGACCTTGAACTAATTTATAACATCGGTAAATTCGACTGACATATTTTGCGGAATATCATGAAAACTGCTCAAGATAGCTACACCATTACTATAAAACCAATTGTGAGGTTTCAGGAGAGGATGCATTTTGAAAAATTTCAAGTTCATAAAATTCAAAATGGCCGCCTATCGGGTATTATTCACCTCGACAGGCCTGATATTGGGTAAACCGTGGTAGATAGCTAAACCATTACTATAAAAGAAAATTTGAGATTTCAGGAGAGGATGCATCTTGTAAAAGGCGATCAAATTCAAGATGGCCGCTTATCGGCTATTTTTCACTTTCACTTGGCCGATATTTGGTAAACCGTGCTACATGGCTAGACCATTAGTATAAAACAAAATGTGAGATTTCATGAGAGGATGCATCTTGAAAAATTTAGACCATTACTATAGAACAAAATGTGAGATTTTCAGCTGAGGATGTGTCTTGAAAAATTCTGACTTGATCAAATTCAAAATGGCCGCCTATCGGTCATTATTCATTTTCACATGGCAGATATTTGATACATAATGCTAGATGGCATGACAATTACTATAAAACAAAATTTGAGTTTTTGGGGGAGGATGCACCCAGGGAATTTTTAACTCTATTGAATTTAAAATGGCAGACAATCGATATTATTTAACTCTATAGGCCTGATATAAGGTAAACCGTGCTAGATGGCTAGACCATTACTATAAAACAAAATGTGAGATTTCAGGAGAGTATGCGTTATGAAAAGTTTTGACTTGATCAAATTCAAAATGGCCGCTGATCGGCCATTTTTCACTTTAACATGGCCGATATTTGGTAAACTGTGCTAAATGCATGACTAGACCATTACTAAAAACAAAATGTGATTTTTCGGGGGAGGATGCATCCTGGAAATTTTTAACTTTTATCGAATTTAAAATGGCCAACAATCGGCATTATTTACCTCGATAGGCCTGATATACATGTATCAGATAAACCGTGCTAGATAGCTAGACCATTACTATAAAACAAATATGGTGTTTCAGGAGGGGATGCATCTTGAAAAATTTCACATGCCCAATATTTAGCAAAGTGTGTTAGATGCTAGTCCATTACTAGAAAACAAAATGTGAGGTTTCGGGGGAGGATGCACCTTGAAATTTTTTAACTGGTCTATATCGCCAGATAGGTAGACCATTGCTGGGATACTGATTAGGATCATTATTTCAATGGAGTTTCACAATCTCTGGCAGACTGTCTAGTTCTTATCTTACTCTGAGACTAAGCCTACTGAGGCCAAGTTGTTTTGCGTTTTGATTTTGACCTAGCCTAGGACTACATTAATAACCCTACACAAAGTTGCTTAAATAAAATTCTAATTCGGAGCTGGAGCTCCTAGTCTGATGTAGTCTTGTTCATGTTACTAATAAGCAGTTCTCGCAAAAGTTTGATAATAGCTGAAAAAAATACAAAATGGCTGATTTATTGCGATTTTTTGCATTTTACGTCAATAATTTGAGCTTGTGGGTGCCATAACTCGAACATTTTTTCATGTCTTCTTCCCTAATTTGTTATGCATGTTACTAATGACCAGTCCTCGGACAAGTTCAATAATGGCTGAAAAAAAAATGAAATTGTCTGATTTATTGCCATTTTTCACATTTTACTTCAATAATTTGACCTTGTGGACATTTGACATGACATTTTTTTTCATTTATCCTGCTCAAATTTCTTATGCATGTTACTAATAAGCAGTTCTCGAACAACTTCAATAACGGCTGGAAGAAAATTCAAAATGGCTGTTTTATGCAATTTTTTACATTTTATGTCAATAATTTGACCTTGTGGGCACGATAACATTCATGTAGTTTTTCATGTAGGGCCTATCCTTCCCAAATTTGTTATGCATGTTACTAATGACCAGTTCTCGGATAAGTTCAATAATTGTTGGGAAAAAAAACCAGAGCGATTTATTGTGATTTTTAGCCTGCCTTTTAATTTTAATTAAAAAAGGTGGGCTATTGCAATTGAAGTTCGGCGTCGGCGTGGCGTCGGCGTCGGCTTTAACATTTACTTGTGGGCGCGATAACTTGAAAAGATTTTGATGTATCCTTCCCAAATTTGTTATGCATGTTACTAATGACCAGTTCTCGGACAAGTTCAATAATGGCCGAAATTTTTTTTTTAAATGGCCGACTTATTGCGATTTTTCGCATTTTACGACAATAATTTGACCTTGTGGGCACGATAACTTGAAAAATGTCCACGTATCCTTTTCAAATTTGTTATGCATGTTACTAATAAGCAGTTCTTGGGCAAGTTCAATAATGGTTGGAAAAAAATTTAAAATGGCCGTTTTATCGCATTTTACATTGACCTTGTGTCCGCAATAATGACTTCAAGCTCAATAATGGCAGCGGGCTATTGTCGAGTGTGCTCTTGTTTGCATTTTACATCAATATTTTGACCTTGTGGGTGCAATATTTTCCAAGTTCAATAATGGTTGGAAAAAAATTTAAAATGGCCGTTTTATCGCATTTTACATTGACCTTGTGGCCGCAATAATGACTTCAAGCTCAATAATGGCGGCGGGCTATTGTCGAGTGTGCTCTTGTTTGCATTTTACATCAATATTTTGACCTTGTGGGTGCAATATTTTCCAAGTTTAATAATGGCGGTGGGCTATTTTCGAGTGTTGTCTAGTTTCATTTGAAAAAGTGTGGGAACCATGGTTGCATGGAGCCCTCCAATTAAAGACGTATGGTGACTTTTAAAATTTGTCCAGGACTCGGACTTTTTTCAGTCCAAAATCTATAATTTAAGATTACCAGTAGCTATATATTTGCCCAGATACAGATATGAGACATTATCTTCATATCAAATGTGTGACGATAGGGCAGATAATGTTGCCCTGTAAGCTCTACAGTTTTTGCCATGTTAAACCTACTTACTTGGTCTAACAGATTGAAATCGTTTATGGCTGGGGAAATGTCCATTGTAAAATGCAAATGACAATTATAAGATCCGGGTTCGCCATTTTTCTCTATAAATATTTACACAGGGCCAGCCTATTATTATATAAAAGGCTGGAAGTGGTAGCAGCGTTCGACACTGACGGTGGTCCGGTGGTCCGAGACCCCCAGAAATCATGTCGGACCACCAGAACATTCAAACCCAGTGGTCCGATGGACCACCGAAATTTTCAGCTCTAAGCAAAATCGTAACATGGCCATAAAATCGAAGCAATCGTCGCCACTCGCGGCCGATAATACAAGAAATACGGTACCGCTCTCGCCCTTTTTCACGGAACAAAACAAGTGTTTATAATCATGCTGGGCATGAACTATTGAGGTCGAGATGGACCATCCGCTCTCACCCTTTTTACGGAACTAAAGATATGTGTTCATAATCATGCGGGATATGAATTATTGAGGCCGAGATCGACCATCAACCCAGCTGACGTAGTTAGCAAACGCCACCCTCAACAATTATTGGTTTCACAGGTTTCAGCCACAGATTGACCGCAAACAAAATCGTGTGGCATTTCTTTGGACTGTCATATCGGAAAATATCGGGGAGTAATCAGGTCAAAAAGAGTTTTGTTAGAATCAGTAACATTTCAGTTCCATGCCTGCATGCTCAGCTCAGAGTCAGAGGTCGCACAGTCATTATTAATAAAAAGTTATGGACATTTTTCGGACCTTGGCGTCGGGATTGCTCTCAGTCACCGCCATGTTGGATTTTTCGGGTAAAGCAAATACATCCATCCACGGCCTTGGAGAGGATGACACGGCAACCTCCACAATGTGTTACACATAGCCATAGGTCGCCGGTCACAGCCCATGCAGCCCGGCTGACCAGCTGCCTATTGAAAAAACACGCGAGGCACTAGTTTGTTGTTTGCCTGCCCTCATCTGACTTGTCTAGTCAGACTAGTGGTGTACAATCAATTTGTGACGCCGAAAAAGTGTCTGCCCGCCACTTTTAATAGGTTTTTAAGGTGAAGTAAGGAAAAGATAAACAATTCAAAACTAGAATCAAGCTGGTATGAACAGTATAAACGGCGGCCATTTTGTTTGAATTTCTGGAGTCTATAACAACATCCAGCTCACCCTCTGGAAACAAAGGCCCCGTCTACCATCAACCTTGAACTTTGCTTGTTTATTGTCCCATAGGGCCTACTCTATCAATATGAAAAATAAAAAAGGGTGCTTTAAAAACATCAGGCTTTTTTTATTTCACATTTAAATATAAGGTCCTAGTACCTTCTCTGAGCGTTGCCAAAACGCTTTAGCCTACTCCAGCAGCACATCCTATGTGGAGTATCAGGCTGGAGGGGGGGGGGAGGCTGACAGACTTAGTCTATCATATGCCTTGCTACTACCAGCATAGCCTAGGGACTACATTTTATACTTAGGCCTATATTTCCAGATTTCAATGTTTTAAAGCAAGAAATGGTTACCAAATCTAGATCAATTGGTATCAAAATGATATGAAAGTAATATTTATTAAAGTCAAGCTTGCTATAAATCGCCATATTATTTTTTTAACTCACTCACTTTTTATTGATATACGCATATGCATTTGTGTGCCGAGACTTTATTCTCAGGACCACCAGAAAAATTGTAGGACCATCAGATTCTCTGAGCTGGTGGTCCTGTGGACCACTGCTCAAAAAAGTTTGTGTCAAACCCTGGGTAGTTTGCACAACAAAGATGATTTCTTGAAATTTTAGGCATGCACACTTCTCGCCCTTTATATAGCCTTTTTATCCCCCGCCCACTAAGTAGGGGCGGGGGATATTGTCATCACCATGTATGGCCGTGCATCTGTACAGCCGTGCGTCCGTGTTTAGTTTTGCATACAAACATCCTTTATTTTCGACTTAGTTTTTGCGTGCAACCGAAAACGAGGCTATGGCGGCCATTTTGATTTTTAAATTTAATAATTCATTGTTAACACGATAACTTGAAAAAAAATTATTGGATCTCCAATTTTTTATGTGAAGTTACCCATGATATGGAGATGACCTGATTAGAATTTCAGCTTTCCACCGATAATCAAAATGGCCACCACCTTGCGACTAATTTGTTTTTGTACTTTTTTTTTCAGAATTCCCTTAAAACCTGGTATATATAGGTTTTCGGGGTCTGCGAGTCTATTAGTATTGTATATTTTCATGTGAGACTGAAATGAGGCTGCGGCGGCCATTTTGGTTTTATCAATTTTAATAAATCAATCTTATTTTCAATTAATTGTCTTGAAACCTGGCATATAGAGTCACTGCATGAGCAGAGGGGTATTTGAGTGCTTGCACAGTATTTTTTACCTTTGATTTTGAGGCGATTATCGACTTTAATTGATTGCGGATAATAAGTTCAGTTTCCTGACTATCTCGCAAAGCGTTTCCTGGACTGTTTTCATACTGCACACACAAATTCCTCAGGAGGTGTATATATGCCTTTTGGGGGTTATGAACTTTGACCTAATTTTTGACCTTTAATTTTGAGGCGATTATTGACTTCAATTGATTGTGGATGATGAGTTCAGTTTCCGGACGATATCTCGTAAAGCATAATTTGCTGAATTGTTTTCATACTGCACACACAAATCGCTCAGGTGGTGTAGATGTGCCTTTTGGGGGTTATGACTTTGACCTAATTTTTTTCCTTTGATTTTGAGACGAATATTAACTTTTTTTGATTTTGGATGATCAGTTCAGTTTCAGGGCGATATATCACGAAGCGTTTGCTGCATTGTTTTTATACTGCACACACACATCCCTCAGGGGGTGTAGATGTGCCTTTTGGGTGTTATGACCTTTGACCTAATTGTTGACCTTCAATTTTGAGGCCATTATTGACTTTAATTGATGGCGGATGACAAGTTCAGTTTCCGGATGATATCTCAGAAAGCATTTGCTTGATTGTTTTCATATTGCATTCACATATCCCTCAGGGGGTGTAGATGTGCCTTTTGTGACCTTTGACCTATTTTTTTACGTTTGCTTTTGAGGCCATTAATGACTTTAATCAATGGCAGAAGATAAGTTAATTTTCTGGATGATTGCTCGGAAAGTGTTTGCTGGATTCATATTGCCACACACATCCTTTAGGGGGTGTAGATGTGCTTTTTGGGGGTTGCGACCTTTGACAGTCACCTATTTTTTAACCTTTGACTTAAAGCCATTATTGCCTTTAATTAATGGTGGGGGATATCGTTAGTGTCGGCGCTCTTGTTCGGACAACTTTGAAAAAGGTATCTCCGTCTATATATAATCTAGAGATGATAAACTGCAATTTGATACCGAGAAACTTAGTTTGGTTTTACTAATTACAAACTATTGTTTTCCAAGTGGATACTTTCTTAACAATTTTAGGATCGTTTTTTGCGCATCCCCATCTATTTCTCATTCAGTTTTGACGTGATCGACATAAAATTTGGGTAGTCCAGGAATCGACAGATGGTGGGGACGCTATTTTTTTTAAAGAATTTAAACTCGCTACAACTGGCAAAGCCCTCTGGATCCGCCACTGGAGAAAGAGAGAGCAAGGGTAAGTGGGTGTGCGACAGAGACAGGGACAGGGGGAGGGACAGAGAGATGGGGTGTTAGACAGTACAAGAGAAAGTGTGCGAGAGGGAGAGAGAGAATGGGCACATAAGTAGCCTGGTATACTGGTAGTCTTTCCCAATAGGCTCAAAATTTCACTGGATAGGAGGTCCTGTAAACTTGACCAAAACAAATTTCACCAGACAGTAGGTGGTCAATGTCCGATTTGTACCTGGTGAGACCAAAAAAACGACCAAAAAACAAAACTGACAAAAAATAACCAGATTGTAGGTCTGATGTGGTTGGGTATTTTGCCGGACCTACCTCTGTTTTACCGGACATGTCCGGTCAGTCCGACGTTATTGGGAAAGACTGCTGGTATAGGTACTTCCCAGCAGTTTCAAACGAAAATTAAATTGTGTATCCATAATATTTATCGCTCTTTAGGCCTAGAAAAAAATATTGTTTGCTTCCGATTTCCGACCGACCCTATCAAAACATGTGCGACCCAAATTTATTTTATGGGTTTCAAAATTTTTTTTTTAGGAAATGCATTAGTTAAGGGATGAGTTACTCACTGTAGTCAAAATAACTAAAAAAAATTGTTACGTAATGTCCAGATAAGAAATGCATTGAAGTGAATTTGGCCCCAAATAAAATAAAAAATAGTTCGTACCTACCGATTGGTTGCAGTGACAAAAAATAAAATAAAAAATAAAATAAAATAAATTTCCTACCTACCCACTTGTAAAAATGACAACAAATCGGAAACAAACATATATTTTTTTTGGCCTTATGGCCGGGGTATGTGCTCGCTAACTTATAGTGGCTATTGATTTGCTTAATTTTATCTGAGCTAAAATTGTTCGGAACTGATCTAGTTAATTATTACTACTGACACCAACTTTATGTGGTTTACAATAGTCTGTAGGATATGAAACGTCTTGGTGCCGGGTTTCCTAGATAAGCTAATATTAATCCTGGCTGACCAGTGTCCCTGATAAACGTCCAGCATTCTGTAATATTTGGTGAGATTTTTTGCGCGTTGTAGAACAAGGCACATTGTCTAAGGATTTCACACTCTAAAGGGTCATTTTCACCTCTGCATATTTTACAGCAGAGCACATTATTTTCCGCCTTTTACGGTAAATCTGAGGTGCTCGCAGAAGCCACTAACACATGGCCAATCAAAACCATGGGCATTTTATAACCAAATATATCAGGGATGGTTATTCAATTTTTATTTGGAAATGTTGATGCTTCTGTTTCAGATTTTTGAGGTTTTCTGAAGAAGAAAATGCTCACCAGGCATGTAGTGAAAATGGAAAGCAATTTCAGGGGTCTAAATTAACAGTACGGTTTGGTGAAAAGCGGTGAGTAAATGCTTTATGGAAATCATGTTGATTGTGCTATGATTATTTGATTATCTGCATGTATTCAGCTATATTCCACACCTTTTTATGAAATGCGGAAATACTGCAAGTCAGATAATTTTAGCCCACGTTACAGGGGTAGAATTAAATTAGGACTGGCAAGTCAAGGAAACTGTCATTCCTAGAAATGGCGTTTGTCCTAGAATGGCCTAAAATTTGCCAGTCCATCGGTATGGCTAGTAAAATTGTTTGCCATTCCTGCACATTTTTTGGCAGTACCAATCTGGAGGAATGGCCTTATTTCGAGCCCTGCCTTAAAGCTTTTAGTTTTTAAATTTAAAAGAGTGGGCTATTGCAATTGAAGTTTGGCGTCGTCTGTGTTTACATTTCCTGGGCACGATAACTTTAATTTTTACATGTAGGCCTACATGTATTCTCCTCTAATTCGTTCTGCATGTTGATAATAACCAGTTCTCGGACAAGTAAAAAAATGGCTGAAAAAAAGGCTGCTTTACATGTATCACAATCTTTTGCATTTTACTTCATTAATTTTACCTTGTGGGTTTTTTACCTTGTGGGTTTTTTACCTTGTGGGTTTTTCGTGTTTTTGGCTCATATTTGTTCTGCATGTTGTTAATAAAACCAGGTTTTAGAGAAGTTAAATAATGGCTGAAATAAATCGAAATGACAAATTTTTCACTTTTTACTTTGTTAGCTCCCGCCGTCACCGTAGGTGAGACGAAGGGAGCTATGGATTCTACCTCCGTTTTTTTTTGCCTCTTCTTTTGCCTATAACTTTGTGAGAAAATAAGCTAGGATAACAATTTTTGGTATGTGGGTTACTTCCAGGTGGCTATTGGACAGGTTAAAATATTTTTAATCTGAATTCAATACGCAAGGTTGCAGAGGAGAAAATGATGATGTTACGGCGTTGGGCCGTTGGACCGTTGGGCCGTCCGTAAAAAATTCGTTTCCGGAGCATATCTCTGAAAGTACTTGTCCGATTGTCTTCAAATTTTACACACAACACCCCCAGGGGGTCTAGTTGTGCTTTTTGGGGTATTTGAACTTTGACCTACTTCTGGTTCAGAACTATGACCTATTTAGACGTTTTGACGCGCACTTCGTTTCCGGAGCAGATCTCGAAAAGTACTGGGCCGATGATATTGCACATACATGTTCTCTAAGGTCCCTAGTTGTGCCTTTTCAGGTTTTTGGACCTTGACCTTGAAGTTGACCCAGCACTTTGACCTAATTTATAACATCGGTAAATCCGACTGAAAGATTTTGCGGAATATCATGAAAACCGCTCAAGATAGCTACACCATTACTATAAAACAAATTGTGAGGTTTCAGGAGAGGATGCATCTTGAAAAATTTCAAGTCGATAAAATTAAAAATGGCCGCCTATCGGCCATTATTCACCTCGACAGGTCTGATATTGCGGAATATCATGAAAACCGCTCAAGATAGCTACACCATTAATATCAAATAAATTGTAAGGTTTCAGGAGAGGATGCATCTTGAAAAATTTGAAGTTGATAAAATTCAAAATGGCCGCCTATCAGCCATTATTCACCTCGACAGGCCTGATATTGTGGAATATCATAAAACCGCTCAAGATATCTACACCATTACTATAAAACAAATTGTAAGGCTTCAGGAGAGGATGCATTTTGAAAAAATTCAACTCAGCCAAGTTCAAAATGGCAGCCAATCGGCCATTATTCACTTTCACATGGCCGTTATTTGGTAAACCGTGCTAGATGGCTAGACCATTACTATAAAACAAAATGTGTGATTTCAGGAGAGGAGCATCTTGAAAAAATTCGACTCCATAAAATTCAAAATGGCCGCTTATCGGCCATTATTCACTTTTACATGGCCGTTATTTGGTCAACCGTGCTAGATGGCTAGACCATTACTATAAAACAAAATGTGAGATTTCAGATGAGGATGCATCTTGAAAAAATTTGACTTGATCAAATTTAAAATGGCCGCCTTTTCGGCCATTATTCATTTTCACATGGCTGATATTTGGTAAACCGTGCTAGATGGCTAGACCATTACCTGATTACTATGTGAGTTTTTGGGGGAGGATGCACCCTGAAAATTTTTAACTTACAAATTCAAAATGGCCGACAATCAGCATTATTTACCTCGATAGGCCTGATATCAGGTAAACCGTGCTAGATAGCTAGACCATTACTATAAAACAAAATGTGACGTTTCGAGAGAGGATGCCTTTTAAAAACTTTCGACTCAATCGAATTCAAAATGGCAGCCTATCGGCCACTATTTACTTTCACATTGCTGATATTTGGTAAACCGTGTTAGATAGCTGGACCATTACTATAAAACAAAATGTGAGATTACAAGAGAGGATGCATCTTGAAAAAGATTGACTCGATCAAATTCAAAATGGCCGCCTATCGGCCATTATTCACTTTCACATAGCCGGTTTTTGGTAACCGTACTAGATGGCTAAACCATTACTATAAAACAAAATGTGAGATTTCAGGAGAGGATGCAGCTTGAAAATTTTTGACTTGATCAAATTCAAAATGACCTCCTATCGGCCATTATTCACTTTCACATGGGCGATATTTGGTAAACCGTGCTCGATGGCTAGACCATTACTATAGAATGAAATGTGAGATTTCAGCTGAGGATGCATCTTGGAAAATTTTGACTTGATCAAATTCAAAATGGCCGCCTTTAGGCCATTATTCACTTTCACATGGTCGATATTTGGTAAACCGTGCTAGATAGCTAGACGATTACTATAGAATGAAATGTGAGATTTCAGCTGAGGATGCATCTTGAAAAATTCTGACTCGATCAAATTTAAAATGGCCCCCTATCTGCCATTATTTATTTTCACATGCCGAATATTTTGCAAACTGTGTTAGATGCTAGTCCATTACTATAAAACAAAATTTGAGGTTTCGGGGGAGAATGCACCCTAAGTTTTCAACTAATTTATATCGAATTCAAAATGTTGAATTTACCTAAAGGGTGTGACAACTTAAAAAGTTATGAATATATCAATATTAATGTATCCTGCACAAATTTGTTCTGCATGTTCTTGAATGGCTACTCATTGAAATACAATTCCCCATTCCCCATACTTCATTGTTGTATTAGATTACTAGGTGAAAATATTGTAGGTCAAGGCTATTAAGTTTCACAGAATTGCACATTGTAATCTCTAGAAGGTCCCTAGTTGTGCCTTTACAGGTTCTTGTACCTTGACCTAGATGCTGATCCAGTACTTTGGCTCAATTTATGATATTAGTATTTCCAATTAAAATATTCCCCTGGAAAATATCATGAAAACCGCTTAAGATAGCTGGGCCATTATTATGAAACTAAATTTCAGGTTTCAGGGGAGGATGTACCTTGATCAAATTTAAAAAGGCCGCCTACCGGCCATTATTTACTTTCACATGCCATGCTAGATGGCTAGACAATTACAATGAAAAACAAGACTACATAAGTCCAGGAGCTCCCGCTCCGAATTAGAATTTGATTTAAGCAATTTTGTGTAGGGTTATTAATGTAGTCCTAGGCTATGTCAAAAATCAAGACGCAAGACAACTAGGTCTAAGAAGCTCAGTCTAAGAGTAAGATAAGAACTAGACAGTCTGTCAGAGATTGCAAACCTCCATTGAAATTAATGATCCTAATCAGTATCCCAGTAATGGTCTACCTATCTGGCACCTTTTACCCGATATCAGGCCAATCGAGGTAACTAATAGCTGATTTACGGTCATTTTGAATTTGATATAAACTAGTTAAAAAATTAGGGTGCATCCTCCCCCGAAACTTCAAATTTTGTTTTATAGTAAAGGACTAGCATCTAACACAGTTTGCAAAAAATTGGGCATGTGAAAGTAAATAATGGCTGATAGGGGGCCATTTTGAATTTGATCGAGTCAGAATTTTTCAAGATGCATCCTCAGCTGAAATCTCACATTTCATTCTATAGTAATCGTCTAGCTATCTAGCACGGTTTTACCAAATAACGGCTATGTGAAAGTGAATAAAGGCCGATAGACGGCCATTTTGAATTTGATTGAGTCAATTTTTTTCAAGATGCATCCTCTCCTGTAATCTCACATTTTGTTTTATAGTAATGGTCCAGCTATCTAACACGGTTTACCAAATATCAGAAATGTGAAAGTAAATAGTGGCCGATAGGCGGCCATTTTGAATTCGATTGAGTCGAAAGTTTTAAAAATACATCCTCTCCCGAAACGTCACATTTTTTTTTATAGTAATGGTCTAGTTATCTAGCACGGTTTACCTGATATCAGGCCTATCGAGGTAAATAATGCTGATTGTCGGCCATTTTGAATTCGTAAGTTAAAAATTTTCAGGGTGCATCCTCCCCCGAAAACTCACACTTTGTTTTATAGTAATCAGGTAATGGTCTAGCCATCTAGCACTGTTCACCAAATATCAGACATGTGAAAATGAATAATGGCCGAAAAGGCGGCCATTTTGAATTTGATCAAGTCAATTTTTTTCAAGATGCATTCTCATCTGAAATCTCACATTTCTTTTTATAGTAATGGTCTAGCCATCTAGCACGGTTGACCAAATACCGGCCATGTGAAAGTGAATAATGGCCGATAAGCGGCCATTTTGAATTTTATCGAGTCAAATTTTTTTAAGATGCATCCTCTCCTGAAATCACACATTTTGTTTTATAGTAATGGTCTAGCCATCTAGCACGGTTTACCAAATAACGGCCATGTGAAAGTGAATAATGGCCGATTGGCGGCCATTTTGAACTTGGACAAGTTGAATTTTTTCAAAATGCAC